>CM074720.1:183855789-184530789 GCA_037306005.1 Rhinophrynus dorsalis | reverse complement strand
TGGTCGCGAAACCAGATTGTTCCACCCCAGTTGAGCCGAGGTGCAACCTGGATAGGAGTACCTAGGAACCGTTAGAAACACCAGGCCAGCAGGACACCGGACGGGAAACAGGGAACACGGCAGAGGTCAGGCGCAGCCAAAGGTTCAAGCAGGAGCAGAGATCAAACGTGGTCAGACAAGCCAAGGGTCAAGCCAGGAGCAGGGAGCAGACGTGGTCAAACAAGCCAAGGGTCAAGCCAGGAGCCCTGGGAGCAGACGTGGTCAAACAAGCCAAGGGTCAAGCCAGGAGCGGTAAGTAGACGTGGTCAGACGAGCCAAGGGTCAAGCCAGGAGCTGTAAGTAGACGTGGTCAGATGAGCCAAGGGTCAAGCCAGGAGCTGGGAGCAGACGTGGTCAAACAAGCCAAGGGTCAAGCCAGGAGCAGTAAGTAGACGTCCAGAGCCCAGGACCAAACTATATTAGCTTGTGGAACGGGCGCCCTATGCCTGGGGCAACCCGTTTAAATGGGCAGTCAAGCCAATGGAGAGGAGGGAGCGGGAGGCTCGTCCGTGAGCCAATCCCCATTGGAGGAGTGGAAGCCAGTAGGGGAGCGAGACGGGCGCATCCGCCAGACTGAAGGCGGACGCGAACCGCGCATGCGTGTCCGGCAAAGGAACCCGGAAGCGCCGCCGCAAAAGAAGACTCGGCCCGGGTGAACGCGCCGGAGGTGACAAATACTCACTTCATATACCTTAACCCATTTCCTTAGAAACAAGGGGGGGCTATGTCTGCAGAGAGGCACATCTTCTCCGTAAAGAACAGCTAAAGGAATAAATGTGAATATTAACCCTTAAAAATCCTATATAAAGTAAATCAGAACGTTGACCCTTTCAATGCTAGATTAAAATTTAACCCTTACAATGAGTGTGGAATTCCACAATTTAACAGACTTTTACAGTTTTAAAAAAAGCCCCCCAAAAAAACCTGCTTAAGTTGAAATCGCTTCTCCCCTAATATCAAGCGATGGCCCATGATTATTTGATCATGTCTTGGAATGTTAAGCTCACCAAAGATATTCTTCTATTGACCTCTCATATATTTTTACATTGTGATAAAATCTTCTTAGTCGTCTTTTCTCGATAGAAAAGAAACAGTTTGTCTAGCTGTTCCTCATATGTCCATTCCCTTAATTTTGTTGCTCTTCGCTGTACTTTCTCCATTTCTAGAATATCCATTTTCCGAAATGGTGCTAAAAACTGCACTGCATATTTGAGGTTACCAAAGATTTGTACAGTAGCAAAATGTTATCCACTCTTGCTTCAATACCCCTTTTTATGCAAGACAGAACTTTGTTTGCTTTTGCTACTGCTATTTGACACTGGTCACTGCTTCCAAGTTTGTAGTTTTCAAGAATTTCCAGGTCTTTCTCTAATAACAAGTCCCCTAAATTCCAGTAATTCTATCATTTTTCCATTAAACTTCATCTGGCACGTATACAGCACCATCTGTATGTAACTGTAGCAGGCTTTCATCAAGCTCCTATTTTCTTCTCATACCGCATAAAGTTGCTTCTTAAAGGCCTAGCTAAACTGCCCAACACATCCCCACATGTACGCCTACTTATAGACGGGCATGTTTTCTGATAGTTATTTGATTACCTACACTGCCACCCCTTTGACCACCAAACCATCTAAGTCCTTCTTTCTGTGGTGTATCTGGCTTTTTTGAAGTTCCTTAGTACCTGGTTAAAAAAAAGCCTGTTTCACTAAATCATGACAATTTCTTATTTCCCACTCTAAAACAGATCAACCCATATCCCTTTTTATGCAACTCACAATAGATGTGCCCAGTCACTACAGTCTACAAACTGTCTGTATGTTATCTCAACAACCTGACAATAGTCCTCTTTTGCTGCTAGCTAACAGCCATCTCTCTACAAATACTTTAATAGAAATGGTAGGTTGGAAAACATAATAAATTACATTTATTACATTACATAACAAGAGAAGGCTACCTAGATCATTCAGTCACCTGTCCATCTGAAATAGGAGGAGACAGATCGGGGGGGGGGGGGTTGGGGTAGTGGATGCCTGAAACAATGGACCTGACATTACCACACAGAAGCGGGTGGCTCCAAGGCATATGGCTAATGACTTCTGAGTCTCAGACTACTTAAGCAAAAGATCTGTCTGATCAAGGCATAAGAGCTTCACTATTGGGATCTGTCCCTGGAATGAGAGACTTTTCAAGCGACACCTAGAGTTTGTGTTGGCTTTTGTGTTGCCAATCCGGAATAGAAGACAGATTAACCGCTCGATCGTAACACCGTAGACCAGGGGCACCAAGCCCACCTTTCAGCCTATTTCTATGTAAGGTTTTGTTTAAGTCTGGGTTTACGTCTAGACCAAAGAAATGATGAAAGCATTTTAGATGTTGCCGCAAAAAAAGCACTTGGAATCCACAAATACTTTAACCAAATACATTAGGACCTTTCCATCCCATCTAGGCCTTAATCCTTCCTCTTACTCTGACCATTCCTTTCGAGTAGGAGCAGCCTCTTCCACCTAAAAGAATCAAGTTTCTTTTCATATTATTCAAAGTCTAGGTAAATGACAGTCTTCCTGCTTCTCCCACTACATCCCTTATATCTTTCAGGAAATTCATTTAGCTGCGACCTCTCTCTCTCTCATTAATGTAGTGTTTACCATTCTTCCAAATATTCATGTTGCGTATGCAATAAATCTTTTGCAAGTCAGTATTTTGGCCTTTATTTTTTGGCGTCTGTCAGGGTTACTGTATATTGTCAAACCTGCGGTTATCCAGACTAGGACCATCACACACTTCTTACACTCCATGCATACAAAGATTTTTGCTGTTACTTTTTCATTGGAAACTTGTTATTATGTATTTCTTTTTTTCACCTTCATTCTTCTTGCAAACTGCTGGAAGGATTGTATGAAATTTGCACGGTTTGCTATAAACCCTGCTACCAAATCCCAAATGTTGGCTAAATTAATTCCTTTCCAAAATTCTGATGATACAGATATTCCATTTACTTACCTGTGGCAGAGTTGCAGTGAATGATTTTATGAAAGTCAAGCTACTCTTGATACAGCTGCTGATTAGGTTTTGATACATATTTACAGTATTTAACGTGAAGTCTTTTTATCATATATCTTAATGCTTGTTTTTACATGTATGTTCTATTTATTTATTCTTTTCCATTGTAGTCTAATTTATTGGATACTACAAGAATGAAGGACATAACAGATAAGACTAAATTGCTGAAAAAAGCATTTTTACAACACTGCAGGTAAGTGTTTTATTTTCGCGCTCTTGGTAAATGATTATTTGAAATTGTGACTTGTCAACAAATTATTGTTTAAATGAATGTAGAGCTATGCCATAATCTGTAAACTAGGCATAAATGTTATCAATGCACTGGATGGTCAGTGGTTGTCACTTGTTTACTTGAGTCATTGCATGTTTTTTTGAGTAACCTCCGATACAAATGTTTCATTGTATTTTGTGTAGATATGTTGAGCTGCAATTTTATTTACACCACTCCTGTTCTGAAGATGAACTATATAGGCGTGAGTGGCTCTTAGGGCAACACCAATGAAATGGTTCTTTGTTGGTGATGTAAACCTGTTATGAAATGTACTTTGTCTTTCATCCATTGTGGAATGGTAAAAGTATCATCCCCTAAGAAGTGGGGAGCTTGCAGAAAGAGTTCTTCTGACATGGAGAACTCTCTAAGCTCCACTTTACCCAAACCTATCATATTCTGCTTCAGAAGTATCTTGGTAGTAGATGGTTAGGTTGAAGATTCACTTAGCCTGTTTTCTTATTGTAACATACAATGGAGTTGTTTAATCAGTCATTAGGCAGGCTAATATTCACAGTTTCTCCAAATGAATACGGAAAATGGCCTGTCTTTTATAGGACGTAGCACTTGCTTGGTGATTGCTTTATTTAGCCGCTGTTCCCTTTTTTTCTCTGTTTAGTAGTAGCCTGAAGACTGGAGAGGAGTGCATTTTCAGATTGCACAGGTCCTGTTATTATTTACTATTTGCTTTTTTTTTTTTTGGCAAACGATCTGGGGACTGTGATCTATTGCTTTACTGGCACTCTGAGCCATTAAACTCATATATATGATCACCCCTGACCACTGCAGAATTCCCAAGGATGTAGAGAAATGTATTTTGCATTTTTGTTTGAACATTTTTGGCACACATTTCCTTTAAAAATGGGCGCTTATGGCCTCTATATTGGATGTGGTATAGTTTACTCATCCGTCTCCTCCTACTGCTCCAGTTGTGAGCTCGAGTGGCCGGAGAGTTTTTTTTGGTGGGACTTTTCTGTTTTCTATGTCACATTTTGTTTTCCCAGGCCTCAGGGAAGGATGAGGGAGGTGGTGGTGTTGCTTTTTTTTGTCTGTGTCTACTTCATGGCAATAGACTGTAGTTATTTACTCTGCCTCTGCCTAGCTGGTAGGAAGTTCGGCCATGTGTATTCCACTGGTGGAACACACAAGCTTGAAATCTTCATGTAAGAGCTCCTGTATATCGAAGAATAAGGAGGCAGGAGAAAATGGCTATGTAAGTGTTTAATTCTTTTTCCCTTGTGTGTGTGCCTGTGTATGTGTGTGTGTATATATATAATATAATATAATAATACACGTACATATTTCAGATTATTTGTCTCACTGACTATCAGAATGTCTTGGATCAGATGCCCCTTGTTTTGCTTTGGAGTCATATAGGTCAGTGAATACAGAGGTTTCCTATGCAGTTTCTACACTTACCAGTCTCCTTCCCTCCTGTTTTGGATGTTTGTAAGCCCAGACAGAGCCGCCCGGATGCGACATGCTTCTGCTGAATCCAGGATCGGAAGTTACTTGCATTCCACTGATGGAGCACATAATTATCCCCAGTTGATACTGCAAACTTTGTCTTGCATGCAGGAGAGGGATGTTTGTTTGACATGGAGTTGGCTAACTCATCTGCTGAGAAAGGGGGGAGAGCTGATGAACTGAGCAATTTTAGTCTAGACAAATTAATATAAACTATGAGGGGAAAAAAAAAATCTTAAGTGTTTCAGAGACCAGAAGATTTAAATACTATGAACACAGCCTTTTATAGGACACAAACAGTGGCTCCATTGTACACAGCTCAATCTAGGACATCATTAATACAGAATGGAACCTGGGAACAAGACACAGCCATATCAACACCTGTAAACAAAACCACACTGAGATCCTTTGGACAGAAGAGGAGACAGTGTTCTTTAGAAACCATTGTCTAATATCCGACAAAACGTGACATCCGCAACAGTTATGGAATGTACGTGCCACGCCTTGGAATTTTAAATGTATAACACATATAGAATCTTCAGTGTCAATATCTCGATTATTGAAGGAACTGGCTTTACAGGGTCCATCAAGCTTCTCTCTAGATAATTTGCTCTATCAGTCTGTGTTAGACGTGAGCTCTGGATCAAAGCCTGGGATGCTGCTGCATCATCAAACAACAAGCTGGCTTCCCTATCTTTCCAGGTATCCAAGTTATTCATGGACCAACTAGAGGACATTATTTAAAAGTCATCTGGAGGTAAAGGTTGATTCTTCCCTGAGGGAAGAAAAACTTAGGAATTTGTCAGCTAGACCCTCTAACTAAGGAAGGTAATCTTTTCGAGAAGCAAGACGTTAAAGACCAGGCAAAAACTGGAACAAAAGGAACGAGGTACAACCCAGAGCTGCAAACAGAAAAGATGTCCAGATGAGGGAGCATTTCAAAGAACTTTACAATGACTGAGAACAAAACTCATAGGCATGCACAGCCAATTGCATTAAGGTGTGCACCCAAAAGCACAAACACGTGTGTGTGTGTGTGTGCTCTAAATAAATGATTAGGTGTACGTTATCTTTCACACGCAGAAACATTAAGCATTAACACAATCACTCATGCATCATATATACAAAAAAAGTTCACAAAATCATCCATAGTTAAGACCACTAAAGACAGTGCTGCCAGTGCCACCTGTCTGTGCTTCAGCTGCCTCTGTCTGTAGTCTGCGCACAGTAACTAAGTTGCGAAGTTGCGGGTGTCTGTCTAGTCACAGCCGAGTCAGTGCCAGGATCAGGATGGTCCCGGAGACATTATAGTGCGTTTCGTGAACTGCTCCTTGAAGGATAAATTAGTCCAGAAAGTTAGGTACAGTTAAGTGAAGGACCCCAAGTATAAAACAGTTTTAATATTCCCAAATTTGTCATTTGAAACCGGGGTGAATAGGAAAAGATTTCAATGAATAACATTTCGCCTGAGAAGTAATAATATTCCATATAAATGGGGATTTCCAATAAAGTTATTGGTTTTTCATCAAGGGAAAACCATAGTGATCGAAGACCCCTTGGGAGATCTATCAAAACTGGGAATTTTGGTGGCTGCAGACTGAACTTGGGACTTGAGAGTATTTATTTGGTGTAGGGGAGAAGAAGAGGGAGAGGGGGGGTATTGGATGTGTATTAGTTAAACTGGGATGTTGGGGAGGGGGGACCATTTTGGGTGCAACATTCTCCCGGTGTTTTTCTGCCATTCCTAGGTGTGGGTGGAGACCAAGATTAATCTTGGAAGTTGCATGTTTAGAGTTTGGGAAGATTACCTGGGGATTTGGTTAGAAGAATTCGGGAGAATGGGTTACCTGAAGTGGGGAACCTGGGGGTGTCTTGGAGGGGTTTCCGTTGGTTGGCCCTCCAGGTTTTTGAGCAGTTAGGTATAGGTTCGGGGATGGGCTGTGCTCCCTCTGGTGCCTGGGGGGGTGTCAATGAGCGTTTTTGAAGGATATGACTGTGGTCCTCCTCTCTCCTCCTCCTAGATCGTATCACTTTTTTTTTTTTTTTTTATTTACTCTCAAGAGATGATATGGTCTTCGGTCCTTCACTGTAGAGGGTCTTGTGCCATGGCCCGGGGCCCTCAGGGAAGTGGAGGGGGGAAGTAACTTACCTAAATGTGATAGGGGAACTTGCATAAAATGGGGATGAGATATTAAATATTTATGTGAGTAGGGTAAATCCGAGTAATCTAATCATGCTCAGGTTGCCGTTTTTCCCTTTGGTATGTTAAGGGGACGGGGGAGTATAGCTCTTCGGAGTTTGGAGGTTTGGATGGTATATAGGAGGACCGAGGGAGGTATGGTTGCTTCCTTGATATTGGGCTGGGGAGTGTGCTATGCTTTGCTCAGGTGCCCTGAGGGGGGCCGTACAGGATTTGGAAGATTTAATTTGTGGTTCCCCCCTGTATTCTGCCCTTCTCTTCAGTTCTTTAGGATTGGGTGATAAAGTGGTTAAGGGGAGGAAGAGAGGGGGTGTTTTTTAATAAAATGATGAATGTTATGTATGTTATAGACCCCCCAAAAAAAAAAATTAATTTTACAAAGGCACATAATGATTCTGAGTATTACCGAAATTGATCTGATTAAACAGTATAGTTGGGAGATAGTATAAAAAATAACTTTTATTACAATAAAAAAATATAAAATCCTGAAAAATTTAAAAAAAACAAAACAAAACAAAAACATAATTCCTATATAATCAGATATATGTAAAATCATTCCGTTTAAATTGCTGGAATAATATAATTGTCCAAAAACTAGTACAAATTATCTGTGCTTGTATGTTGACATAATTGTTCAATAGAATATATTCATTTCAATATCCATTGAACTCTGAGTATCTCAATCTGATAATCACCCTTTGGAGGAATAAATATCACCCCAAATTTAAACAAAAATGTATCTGTTCAAGTGACTACAATCAATATTAATATCAAGACCTTTTAAATTTCGATTTCATTTATTTATCTGGACTCTTTGGTCTCCTTCAGCAATATATCATTCATAGTTGTGTAATGTGGGCAGATTGAGAACTCCTATCACACACCCTCCCAAATACCATGAGTGACACATTTAAAAGGATAAAACAATAAACATTCAAAAATGTAGTACGTTGAAGAAGATAAACATACATCGATCATATGGTGGGCTAAAGAAGTCCACAGCTACATCAGAAGAATAGTAGATAAAACAAATAGTATGGAACAAGAGAGTCACTAGGAGGTAGTCTGTCTGGCAGATTAGAGAAATCCTGTGTGAGACATTAGGATCTGTATAAGTTGGTAGAGGCCTATGGTGATGAAAGTAGACCTCAATGGGGGGGGGTGAGAAAAGGGAGGGAAGAGAACATATAAAAGGGATAGGTAAGGGGAACCTGTAAATGGAGTTATGTAAGGGGAACATGAAACATGAAGCATGAGTAGGGAACATCTCCAATCCTCAGGGTGAATCAACAGGTAAATTTGCAAGGGCTAAACCTGAAATTAATTCATCCACCGGGCCCACTTATTACAAAATGAGGGGAGGTTGACCATGACAGAGGCATGGTGATGTTCAATTTCAAATGTATCTGTCTTCCCCTCCATTCATCCACTGATGGAGGCTGAACCGAGTTCCATTGTTTTGATGTACAGGCTTTTGCAATTGTGACCATCAACATCTATTGATATTTTGGCAGCCGGAGTATGTCTCAGCTCTGGGTAGTAGGTTCAAGAAAACAAACTACGGAGAGGGGTTGAGGACAGCACGGTAAAAGCTGTACCAATTCAATAAACACATAATTCCAGGGTAAAACCACCAGATATGGCTCATTGTACACCTGCATGTGCTTGACACCTACAACAATGATTTGATACTGTGGGAAAGATTTGTGCTAACCTATGGGGTGTGAGGTACCACTGGGTCAATATTTTGTAATTAGTTTCTCTGAAAGACATGCTCGTAAGTGAGGACGTAAAAGAGAAGAATCCCAGTCAGTCTCCAATATCTCAATACTTGTCTCGAACCCAAGCAGACTGGGATGACCAAGTCGATTGCCTGAGGGGGCTTAATAGAAACAAGATATGTGTTTTAACGGCAAATGATTTTACAGATCTAGTGCAGCCACCATCAATGATAACCCAATGAAAAGGTTTGCAGAAAAAATGGTGGACCTGTGTATAGCGCCACCATTCCACCTCTGGAAGAGAGTAAGTATCTTGAAGGTCATTGAATGTTAGCATGTCAGTAGAGGAGAGTAATGAGTTTAGGGAGACAAGCCAGGAGGGAAGCTTGGATGTTCTGATCTAATATTGACGAATTTGTTAAATTATTTTCTGTAGTTTTGTGCAGCAACGCTTTTTAAGTGTACCTTGCACCTTAATTCACGTTTACATTTTTGAAAACTACATTAAAAACTTCCTGTGTCTTGTTAACCAAAAGTACAGAAGAGGTATAGTATAGGAGATACTCGCTCTTAATTCTGTGTAAAGTGAAAATTAGCATTTTCTGGTACTGCACAAAGCTTTATTAGCATATGAAACTTAATTCAAATCTTCATTAACACAAGACGCATCACTGAAAGGCTTCATTAACATATGACACATCACTGAAAATCATAATTAGCAAATGAAACGTCAGTGGTTCTGCACGGGTACCACAATTGCCATACATTAGCATATGGTAACAAGTGTGAATATCTCCTTAAGTGCATATTTGCTGGTCTTTTGGCTAACCTGACACACAGGCAGTTTTCAAATCAAGAAACTTGAATTATGTACTTATTCTTTTTACTATATAATAATGCATGCTAATTGTGGCACCTATGCGGTACTGGTGACATTTCAAATGCTAATTAAGCTTTTTCGTGATCTATGCTAATGGAGCCTTTCAGTGATATCATATGCTAATTAAACTATTCAGTGACATTTCATATGCTAATTAAGCTCTGTGCTTTACCAGGAAATTTACCCAGAAATAGAATAATCTGCAAAAGGCAGGTGTGAATAAAATGCTGTAAAGTAAGAATGCTTTAAAAAAATGGATATGTTAATAGTTTGTATTTATCTCTTAACAAAATGCATAGTGAATGAATAGAAGAAAAATCTAAATTAAATCTCTGTTTGGTGTGACCACCCTTTGCCTTCAAAACAGCATTAGTTCTTCTAGGTATACTTGCACACAATTGTTTAAGGAACTCTGCAGGTAGATTGCTCCAAACATCTTGAAGAAACAACCACAGTTGTTCTTTGGATTTAGGCAGCCTCAGTTGCTCTCTCTTCATGTAATTCCAGACAGACTAATTTTTTAGATCAATTCTCTGTGGGGGGCCATGCCATCAATTCAAGGAATCCTTGTTCTTCCGTATGTTGAAGATAGTACTTAATGACTTTGACTGTATGTTTGGGGTCGTCATGCTGCGGAATAAATTTGGGGGCAGTCAAATGCCTCCCTGATGGTATTGCATGATGGATAAGTATCTGCCTTTTACTTTTCAGTATTGAGGAGACCATTAATTATGACCAAATGGCCAACTCCATTTGCAAAAATGCAGCCCCAGGTCATGGGGAGTGGGACTGCGGTCCTCCCCAGTGGATATGTGAACTGGTGGGTGGGAATACGTTCCCCACCAGCCCCTGTAAGAACCCTGAACTGGTGAATGGGAGTGAGCTCACCAGCCCCAGTGTCACCCCTGCTTCAGTGAGTGGGACGAAGGTCCTTACCAGCAGCCCATGTGTTGTTACCCCTGAAGATGTGGAACCCAGCCTGGTGAGTAGGACACAGGTCCTCACCACCAGCCCCAAGAATATTGCCCCTTTCCATGTTGCTACTGCCCTGGAGAGTGGAGAATGTGTGCTCTCCAGGGGCACTGATGCTCCAGCCGTGGGAAGTGGGACCATGGTCCTCCCCAGTAATTTTGTGGCCCTGGAAAATGTTGACCCCAGCCTGGTGGGTGGTAATTCTTGCCCCACTAGTTCAAGAGATGATCCGGTAATAGGGAGTGGGACCACCATACTCCCTAGTGCTTTTGCTGTTTTCCCCTTAAGGGGTGGGACCAGTGTCCTCCCCAGAATTACTGTTCCTCCTGGACTGGTGAGTGGGAGTGCGCTCCTCGCCAGTCCTCTTGATGCCCTTGCTCTGGGAAGTAGGACCACCATCCTTCCCAGGGACCCCTGAACCTTGCCCCAGCCCGGGAGAGTGGGAGCCACATCCTCTCCTACAACCATGGGGTGCTGGCCAAGCCAAAAGGGGGAGATGATGACACCTCCCCACAATATGTTTTTTTTCCCAGAACTCCTGGAAAGTGAAGGGAGGCAGCCAGAACCATCCTCTCCCCAGCACAAGGACCTTAAGTGAAACTCCTTTGCCTCAGGCAGATCCACTCCACAGACTGGCCCTGGATCCAGAACCAGTGGTCCCACACCCAGGAAGATCTACTCCAAGCTCGATCTGGATCATGGACCAGCAGAGACCCCCCCTCCAACCTAGTGCTAACTCTGACTAGGAACTACCAGTTTACCTGTCCCAGGACAAGGGGCTCACCCATTGTTTCCAAGCCCGGACAAGGGGCTAATGTTTTCTCCTGGCCCAGGACATGGAGCTAACCTATTGTTCCCAGGCCCGGACAATGGGCTAATGTTTTCTCCTGGCCCAGGACAAGGGGCTCATCTATTGTCCACAGGCCTGGACAAGGGGCTCAAGTTTTTCCCTAGCCCAGGACAAGTGATTCAAGTTTTGCTCTCAGCCAAGGACAAAGGGCCCCCATCAGTATGGCGCTCTCAGAGTCGCAAGCCAGCGTCTGACCAAGCTACCGCTGGCTTGGTACAAAAAAGGGGGAGAAATGTAACGGGTCCTACTCCTTTACTGGAGCCCTTGTCTGGGCATAAGGCTTATCAGCCGAGGACACAAGGACTTGTGGACAATTTGCCATATAGGACACTCTTGTGTGCTTGAGCGTACGACTTCTCAGGCCTTTATCGTGGACTAAGAGACTTTGTCTAGACATGATGTGGATAGACAGCTGTGTTGCACAGACCTTAATACACAGAACTGCCCTGTGTTCAGACTGTTGAACACTTTAGTAGGAGAACCTGGCAAATAGGCTGTGTTTAGTGTATTTTTGTGTTCGAGGTTTACTCATTCACCAACTACTAGTCGAAGGTTTCTGGCTCAGGGTTAAGATCGCCGCTATCGGGTCGCACGCTCGGTGGCAGGGGGCAAGAGGTGAAGGCTTGTTCAATCGAATCCCTGCGGTGGACATGCAGATATCTTCTATGGCCTAACATGGAGAACTGTGGGCAGCTCAATGATTGGTCAAGATTGGAGAAGGACATTCAAAGTAATCGAACAAAGGCTCCAACCTTGGGCCTTTGTCTCTAAGATGTGTATTCTAGCCACTCAAGCCATGGTATTTTGGGGAACTGTATTGAGACACCTGCTGTGTTAATGCAGTCACGTCTGTGTTGTTGTATTTGCCTGAACCATTTGTTGCTGGCTCTTTGTCTTCTGTATTATGATTGTATTATCTCTGTAACTAGCCCTTTGTATTGTGTCTGCCCATGTATTGTCAGTGTGGTTAAAGTGTATAAATATGCTGTGGTTTGTTCAATAAAGTTGGTCATCTTGAAATGAACAAGGAGTCCTGGTGTCTTATTGCTCTGCTGGTTTAAAGTATCCTCTCTGATGCCCATCTGAGCGGAGTATCCTGTACAGTCGACCGTCTGCTTCCAGCTATCTGCGGATCCGATTCCAAGTCGGAACTTTGGCCTTTCATATGCTGTCAGGCGGCGATGTGGATTCCGTTCAACATCCTTGTGTTTCCTGTGATATCCTCCAGCTGCCTTTCAACCTGGAGTAGAGGCCTCACTCTCTACGGCCCGTAGTACCAATCTGCGACCCAACTCTGGCTTTGAATCCCTCAACCTTGTCCTGTTCGCCTGGATTTCTTCCAACTCCGTCAGAGTCGATGATACTACCAATTTCATTCAACTTCGACACAGAGTGTACTACATAGTGGATGTTCGATTGAGCCGATTATTGCTTGTAGGAACCACACTGTGTAATCCGCCTTCGAGAAGGAGAGACCCGGAACGACGGCTGAGGGTGACATGGTGCCTTCCTGCTTCCGTTACAAAGTACACCAGGGGAGTACCTAGAACAGTAGAAGATAAGCCAGAAACTTCTCATAACGAACTGTTGAGTTCTAACTGCTCTGTATAACCAATCAGCAAATGTATGCAAGATGTGCAAGGCAAAAATGGTCAACACATCAATTCGGCATAAGTAATTTTACCAAAGAAAATAGCATAATGTCTATGAAGGAATAATGAGCATCCCTCCCCTCAGTATACCCACAAGCTGCATTCCAAAGATTGGTAAATAGTTGTGGATAAGCACAAGTGATCCTGGTTAGGCTCGTTAGACGGTTATTCTTAAATCCCCACCACCACCTCCCCTGAATTGTGTGGCAGGCCCCAGATAAAGTGTCAGCAATGAGAGAGCTCCTCTACGCCACAAAATGACATCAAGGCCAGGTGAGAGTAATCTGTAAGGGGGGAGGGGCAGCAAGGGGGTTGAAATTACAACAATGGGGGAAGCGAGGAAACATTGAGGAAGTCAAAAGTCTCTCCTTGCTTTCTCTCCAGCCATCTCTCTCCCAAAGGTGTGTGAAACCTCTGTGAAGTCAACTGAGTTGCTGTGGTCTGAAGGGAGAGCAAACAGAAGGATTAGTCTTGCACCCCATAAGATGGTATGTGTCCAGCTATAGTTGATAGTGGTACTTGCAAGAGAAGGGGTGCAGGAGTGGGACTGGGGCCAGCTCCAATCTCTCTCATATATAGTTCTGAGGGGTCCAAGGTGGTGGTCTTGATGGTAGGCTTGAACGGATGGTTGAGGGGACTCACAAGCTGGTTAGGAAGAGTTGTGTATCAAGAGGACTATATAGAAGATCCTGTATATAGGGTATCCAGAAACTGTTGCTACTTTCAGGTTATGTTAAACGAGTGGACACACTCCCTGTAAATGTTTCTCAACGTTTGTGGGATAGACCAAGGCAAACGGAAGACCATTCTGGAACAAGTGTGTGCAGACTTTGGAAAATTCTGTCCATTTGGCAGACAGAAGGTAAATAGTCCTAAAAGAGGAGTAGTGTCGATCGCTGAAGAGTTTCTTCTTGTAAATATAGCACAGGAGTTTTAAAATAACGGGTCGGGGTCTCTGAGCTAAGGGGGGGGTAGGCAGTGCGCCTATTCGGTGCACTTTCAACAGCGATTCTGGAGAGGTCTTCATTGGAAAATAGGATCTTCGGTAGTGTATTTTCCAGGAAAGTGTGCAAGTCTTTCCCCTTGATAGTTTCAGATAGACTTATCAGTTGAATATTTTTATAGTTTTTTGAATCGTAAATATGTGTTTTGCTTCTGCAAGGACTGTGTTTATGGATGACTGCATGGAGTTGAGTTTTCCATCAAATGCAGAAGTGAGAAACTTGGAGACTGCTTGTGAGGTTGCCTCCGCTAGTGTTCCATTTAAGTCCGTTGTTGAGGACAGCATGTGGTGTTATCATTGTCAATGATTGGTTGGTCTTTGTGAATGGATTTTTTCCCCTTTTTTATTTGGGTTGACATCAAGGGTCTGGCATTGCCAGAAATTTTTCCATGGGTAGCAGGCTATGGATGTTTTGGGCTAGATGCAGGTGGTCATTGGGCCAGTTGCCTTGGACACATGTATGTGATGTGATGTGATGAATCATTTTCACCTGTGGGTATCTGGAGCAGTGACAGATTTAATAGTTTCATCTCTGCATATGGATGAAAAATCACAGCTAATATCAAGCACACAGCAGGTGATAGTGGTTCACTTTCTCTGTATTCCACAACGTTGATTCAGATTGTAACGTCTGGTCGGGTCGCATGGTGTGGTGGGCTAAAGTAGTAGCTACCAAGCATCCCTTGGGCATTGTTCCCGGGTAGAATGTGCTTTGTTTTCTCAGCAAGAGTGCTCAAAGTTTTCCTTACATGGCTAAGGTATCTCTCATGGAGAGGAATGTGTAATAATGAGATAGAAGCATGGATGGTGTTCGATTGCTCTGGTTGTCACAATGTAGCCATTCATGGTGGAGGTCCAACCAGAAGGCTCTACTGCCAGATTTTGTTCAGTAGTCTTTTTAACCCTATTTGCTCTTGTTTGGTGTTCTTTGCTAGTTCAGTGTCTGTTGATAGATATGTAAAATATATATATATATTTTTCTCTGTCGTTCAATACAGGTTACTGGTAGCTTTGGGTAGGTGATCCACCCCTTTAATTGGGCAGGAACTATTCTAGAATTGTATGCAGGGGATGGAGCCTATCTTCCCTCCTTGGCTGCAGCTCGCCAACCAGCTCCAGAAAGATGTGTTCCTTGGTGAAGCTAACACAGACAAGAGAAAAGTTCTGCTATAGCTTTAGAGTTTTTTTTTTTTTTTTTTTCTTTTAGAAATGGAATACCACCATTAGGTAGATTACCATAACTGACAATGCCCTTAAATGTGGCTAGCTCAGTGACCTGGTGCTTTTTGTGGACCTTAAGCCCTGGGGGTAAAATCTTGGCTACATGTTCTTTCCTCAGGAGTTGCCCACAGAGGCTTCTTCTTAAAATATGGTAGTCTGAAGACAGAAGATCTGCAGGAAAGGTGAGCAACCCTTTGTGCTGCAGGTCCACATGTCCCACAGTGCCCCTTCGCACAGGGGTTTTTCCTTGGAGTTTCTATTGCACACTCCTGCACTCATTGGGTCTATCTGTATGTCTGTTTGGTGTTTTGGAGCAGGTTTATGTGGTATTTAACCATTTAGCTGTTGGTTTGGCATTCATTTGGGGGGTTTTCTGACACTTCCTACTGGTTCAGTGTTTTTGAGTATCCTAACATGTTCTAGTGATATTTCATGTCTATCATATTACACCTTCAATTTTGTAAAATTTGAGTTCTGGCTCGCTTTACCTAGTAGGCGCCATTGTTCCATTCACTCCTGTCGGACTGTACAGTTTAGGACATATCTCTGCAACTGTTTAACCTAGCGACTTCAGAGATGGCTCATTTTTCTTGTCTGACCATGCTCTATCATCCGGTTCATGTTTCCAGTGTGTTGGGGGGCTCAGGGGGCATCGGGCACTGTTTGGGTACTTTTTCTGGGAAAACTTCATTTCCCATGAGTGCTTGTTTCGCACGCTCATTTCTGATTGACTCCCGCCGCGGCAGCCATTTTGTGCTATTTCCAGAATGAGTATCTTACGCAGGGCTTGGAATCTCCTTCTCTCCTCTGCTGATTTACCCTTCGCCTGCCAGATAAGTATAAAATTAGCAATTTCTGGGGTGAAACTTTAATCATACACACTGTAATTGGGTGATTTCTTATACTGTAAGGTTATTGACACTGTGAGAATGTTTATACAGTTGGAGCTTGGGGCCGGACCTAAGACTAAGGATACTGGGGTCTCTGTATCCCCCATTGCACTTTGCTCTTCCTGTCATTCAGGGTTACCTAGAGGATTCTCAGGTCATTTATGCCCAGCATGTTCTGATGTCCCTGAGTGTCTTCCAGGGACCTCCAGCCATGCATTAGAGCCAGTTTGGGTGGAAGAGTTCAAGGCTGCTACTAGGGACCTTAGGTCCACATTGCAACTCTTTCCATCCCAGTTACACAGGGTATTCCATTCTTGGCAGATCCCCTGCTCCATCAAGTCTTCCCTGCCGAAACCTCATGGTGTAACTGACGTGTCAGATTCCTCTGAGGAGGAACTGCTGGTGGATTCAGATGTTGAGGAATGTTCTGTGGTGGGCTCCTCTCGGTTTTTTGGGGATCCTTTAAGTTGATCCTGAGCTCTCGGCTGAGGGCCTGATCAGGGCTGTTTTAAATACCCTAAACATTTCCTTAGTGCAGGAGGTTCCTTCTGACCCTTCTGATGTATTTCAGGAGCCTTAAAAGCCCCTTACTTGCTTTCCACCTAACCTCACTCTTGACCGGCTTGTGTCTGAAGAGTGGAAGCCTCCAGACAGGAAACCTTCTGTCTCCAAGATATTTGCCAAGCTTTATCCCTTCTCTGAGGCTGCGCTTGCTCAGTGGGTTCATCCTCCCAAAGTGGATGCTCCTATCTCCAGGCTATCTAAGTCTACTGCCTTGCCAGTGTCTGATGCATCTGCTTTAAAGAACTGGACTGACAAGAAACTAGAGGTCTCCCACAAGTCCATCTTTGCCACTGCTGGTACTGCCATGCGTCCAGCATTGGCTGCAGCATGGGTGAACCAGGCCATTGCGGTCTGGACTGAACAACTCACCCTTGCTGTCCGTCAGGGTGCTCCTACTTCGGATATATTGCACCTCCTTGCCAACATTTCTGAGGCACAGCACTGTTTCTGCTGCCTTATTTGATGCCATCTGTTTGGTGGCTCGGGTTTCCACCATGTCTGTGGTTGCCAGACGGGCTCTTTGACTCAAGATCTGGTCTGCTCACACTGCTTCCAAGAAAGCATTGCTCTCCTTACCTTTTCAAGGTGCTTCTTTGTTTGGGCCAGATCCTAAGGATCTGATCAGTGAGGCCATAGGGGGTAAGCATACCCTTCTACCCTTGGTCCCTAGGAAGAATGAGACCTGGTCGGCCAACCAGACAGTTACTTCAGCGCCGCGTACCTCCTCCAAGTCCAAACAGTAATGGAAGCCCAAGGTCTCCTCCAAGCCGCCTTCTGCATGACTCCCCAAACCTGGGTTGTCTGCATCACTATCACAGCATTTGGGAGGATTCAGTGGAGGACCCGTGGGTTTTACAGGTGGTGACGGAAGGGTACAGGATCCCTTTTGTGTGTCTTCTTCCCTTTCGCTTCTTTCCTTCACATGCGCCTCAGGCCTCAGAGAAACGCCGTCTGTTCAGCGCTATTCCGGCTCTTCTGGGCAAGGATGTTCTAGAGCTGGTTCCAGTTCAGGACAGAGAGGTATGGGTTTTTACTCAACTTTTTGTGGTCTCCAAGAAGGATGGAGGTTGTCCTCCCATTTTGGATTTGAAAGATCTCAATTAATTTGTGATCCGGACTCATCACAGGAGTCTCTACGAACGGTGATTGCTGCCATGTCCCAGAGGGAATTCCTTGCATCACTGGATCTTCAGGACATGTATTTACACATCACCATTCATCCAGAGAGCCGTCAGTTTCTCTGATTTGCCTGTGACAGGGGGCATTTTCAGTTTTCAGCTTTTCCATTTGGTATGACTACAGCTCCTCAAGTCTTCAACAGTGTCCTGGGTGCCTTAGTGTCCGTCCTCCACTGAGACAGCATCAGAGTTACTCTATACATGGACGACGTGCTTCTGAATGCAGCCTCTGCGGAACTTCATCAGCAGGTTCACAATGCATTCATGCTCTCACCCATCACGGGTGGATCATCAACTTGGACAAATCAGATCTTGTTCCATCCCAGCGTCTGGTCTTCCTGGGTCTCCTCTTCGACACTCAGAAGAGCATGGTCGAGGTAGTTCACCAGATAGCCCAGAGGGTTTCTGCAGTCCTGGCTTAACATCCATTTCCAGCCAAGAAGCTGGTACCATAGAAGCTGTTCTGTTTGCCATGGCACACACCAGGGAACTCCAGCAGTTTGTGATCCAGGTGTGCAGGGGTCAGACGAACCTTCTGAAAATGTTAGTGTCCCTCCCTCTTCATGTGGAACTGAGTTTGTCATGGTGACTTAACCTCTCCAATCTGCTGAAGGGCAAGTCCTTCCTGGTATCCTTCTGGACCACAGTGACGACGGATGCCAGCTTCTCCGGCTGGGGAGCGGTCCTGGGTTGCCTGAGTGCTCAGGGTCAGTGGTCTCCGGTGGAATCTCTACTTCCCATCAACATATTGGCACTTCGGGCGATATTTCATGCCCTTCATCATTGGACCTATCAGCTGGAAGACTGTCCAGTCCGGGTACAGTCCGACAATGCCATGGCCTTGGCTTACATCAACAAGCAGGGTGGAACAAGAATTCTCACCGCTTGGTTAGAGGTCAAGGCTATTTTTTCCTGGGCAGAAGAACACATTACTGCCATATCCGCAGTGCACATTCCTGGTGTAGACAACGTCATGACAGACTTCCTCAGTCGGCACACAGTGGACAGCGGAGAGAAGGATGCCATGTCCGTTCCTTGGTTATTCCCTCTGGCCTACATCTTTCCTCCCCTCCCAAATGTTGCACATGGTGTTTCTGAAATTGTGACTGGAGAGCTATCCAGTCATTCTGATTGCTCTGTACTGGCCTCACCAAGCTTGGTTTCTGGAGCTTCTGGATCTGTCAGTGGCGGAACCATTCCGGCTCCCTTGCCCTCTGGATCTTCTTCTACAGGTTTACCTGTGGAAGGAGGATGTTCATAGTCTAGCTGCGACGGCTTGGAAATTGAATCCTCAATATTGAAGAAAGGGTTTTCTTCTGGCGTGGAGGCTACTATGCTCAGTGCCCGCAAGCCTGTTTCTTCCAAGAACTACCATCGTGTCTGGTTGACCTTCCTATCTTGGTGTGCTGATAAGGACCTGTCTCAGGAGAATGACCTGCCTACTGTCTTGGCCTTTTTGCAGGACAGTGTGGATAAGGGCCTCAGTTTGAGTTCCCTTAAAGTTCAGATGTCTGCTCTCTCTGTTTTCTTTCAGTTGCGCACTTCCATCCTTCCTGATGTCAAGGTTTTCTTCCAGGGCGTTGCTCATGCTCGTCCTGTCTTCAAGAATCCTGCTTCTCCGTGGGATCTTAGTTTGGTTTTGGGCGTTCTCCAGCGCCCTCCATTTGAGTCATTGGCTACTATTCCTCTACGCCTGTTGACGTGGAAAATGGCCTTTTTCCTGGCGATTGTGTCTGTCCGCCGTGTCACGGAGTTACATGTTCTGCCCTATTTGGTGTTTCACAAGGACAAGGCGGTGCTTCGCACCTCTCAGGAGTTTTTACCCGAAGGTGGTCTCTGAGTTCCACGTCAATCAGGAGATTGTGGTGCCCTCTTTCTGCACTGACCCTACCTCGGACAAGGAGAGGCATCTCCACTTGTTAGATGTGGTGCATTGTCTCAAGTTTTATGAGGGTCCTAGGGCAAAGTGACTATTGCTTCTTGGATTAAATCCATTATTCGTAAGGCTTATGAGCTGAGGAAGAAGCCGGTCTCCTTCAGGGTAACGGCTCATTGTACACAATCTATTGGGGCCTCTTGGGCTTAAAAGAATCAGGCCTCTGCTGATCAGTTGTGCAATTCTGCCACCTGTTCGTCTGTACACACTGTTTCAAATCTCTACCGTGTTGATGTGCTGGCATCGGCTGATGCCAGTTTTGGGAGGAAAATCCTTGAGGCAGTTTTGCCTGTCTAGGATTTTTCTTTGGTGCTTCCTTCACTTTTGAGCCCCATTGTCTCTAGTTCAGTGTGCTGTATAACAGTTGGGGTGTTACCCTTGTTCAGTGTCTGTGACGATATGGCCCTGGCGTCTCTGCTACAAAAGGTATATCAGTTCAGGCACGTTATCGTCCGTGGGTTTCTTCCGCTAACCTGCACAGCTAACCGCTATACTAAGCACTAAGACCCGGTACTTGGAGACGTGTATCCACCGGCAATGCAGGATATACTGCACGGATAGATCCGGTTCTTATAGGATATTCTATCTATCTAGTCCCCTGGCACTTCTCTATGAGTAACTGCTCAATAGTGGACCAGAGAAATACAAGCACGCTCCTTCTTGTTAAATCATGAACTGCCTTTATTTTCAGACAACACAACATTTTCTACAGTTCAGAGAAAAAGGGGCAGTCTCCACATTGACATTAAAACAAAGGTTACAGAAGGGGGATGGGAAGTGGACACTTTTGGGCCTGGCAGCCACACTGTATACATTCCCAGTGCCTAGCTGTAACCATAAAACCTCCTGTAGGAATCTCAGACAAAGGGGGAGGGGAAGTGCACAATTCCAGCCTAGCAGCCCCCTTCCAGAACCATAAAACACTCAAGCTGGTTGTAATCTGCAGCTCTGAGTGGGGGGAAGGTATTATCTCTATACCATTCAGTATTAGTGTCCAAGTGATCCCAGCCAGGGTGAGGAGAGGCTCCGCCTCTTGCGGCATGTGACCTATTACAGTCCAGTTCGTCACAGTGTCCGTTTACACTTCATTGTTGTTGGGCGATCTCTGATCTGGTGGTTCATATCTGCTCTGGTGACTTTGGGGGCCTTGCGCATAGTCCTTGGCTTACTTCACGCCTCTGGGAAACTCAATGGTTGGACATCCCAAAGTTACCAGTAAACCTGTATTGGACGAAAAAAGATGATTTTAGTCTTACCTTTTCTCTTAGTACGTACAGGTTACTGGTCTCCCACCCTGTCAAGGGACCATGGTTGGCTCTCCTGTCACAGACCGTGGGGGTCCTTCGGGGTCATGCTCACAGACGTCTTCTTTCCTTCCACTATCTAGTCAATAGTTAGTGTCTCTCATCTTTCTGAAGCTGGCTGATTAGCTGCAGCCAAGGAGGGAAGGTAGGCTCCACCCCCCTGCATACACTTCTAGAATCGTTCCTCCCTAATTAAAGGGACTGATCACCGACCCAAAGTTACCAGTAACCTGTAAGGACTAAGAGTAAAGGATTTAACAGGTAAGACTAAATTTTTTTTTTTTTTTTGGGGTGTTGGGGATGTTTATTCAGATCCTGAATAGTCCTAGGGATCTCTGGTATCATGGGCAAGTGTGAGAGGTCTTTCTCCTTTTTCTCCCCAGGAATCCTAGTACCCATAGTAGCTTGTTCCATTTTGGGAGCAAGAGAAAATAGAACTGTGGTGTTCTTACCTTTAAAATAATTTTCTCTTTAGTCCATATGCAACACAGGTCTTCCTACCCAGGGGAAAAAAATGTTTCCTGTTTTGCTTTTCTGGGCTGCTGAGTCCTCTTAAGGTCTTAGTCCTGGGAGATTTTCATTTCGTACCCACTTTTCTTTACTGTGGTTCTTTGTCACATGAATTATGGGAGATTGTAGACAGTGGTTTGAGGTGGAGGAGGGAGTCTGTACCCCAAATAACCTGTCTTTTGTGATGTGCCTGGTCTTCCAGGAGGAGGGACTCAATCCCCATGGTACCTATGTTCCATATTGATCTATACAGAAATGGATTTAACAGGTAAGAACACTAAAATCCTTTTTTTATTTTATCAGTATTACTCACCACTTCATTTGTAAATGAAGAAAGGGAGAACTGTGGAGGGACATGTTCTGAATTGACATTAATAATTGGATCAGCGGAAGTGTAATTTACTCTCTCCCAACAATTTTCATATTCTTCAAGGTATTGTAAAGTCTGAAATAGTTTTTTTTTGTTTTCCTTGGGGGGATTTATAGATATTTGAGTATAATTTTGTGGTGGGGTGTTACTGTAAGTGCTTGATGCAGCAATTAGTCACGGCCTACTCCACTTTGGCAACAACCTTAGAATGGGACTTGTGTTCAGTGTTGGTAAAATATTTAATACTGCTATTAGAGGTGGTTGAATGTTTCATATCACTTTTACAAGCGGCCTTCTCAGGAGGAGCGGGATCAGAAACTGAAGCAACTGTGATGCAGTTCATTATCGGAGTATGACATTACTATCGCCAACATGTCCATGCACCATTCCTGCCGCTATAGTGTTTGGCGAACATAAGTTTTACAGTGAACTACCTGCTAGAGCTGTTATCATGTGGAGTGATGTTTTGTTTGTTGGAAAACCATGCATGATGCAGGGCTCAAAATTTCAAGTCCTGAGCTACTAGACAGGCCTGAAAAGTTACTCGCCATCAATTTCCATTCCTAGCCCCACCCATATCCCCACCTTTAACCCCACCCATCTCATATATATATATATATATATATATATATATATATATATATATAATATATATATATATATAATATACACACACACACAGTTCATGGAAAGAGGCGGCACTCACAGGGTCTTTTTTTCTAAATTTCAACGAATTTACATTTATTGAAATCTATTTCTACTTTGTTGGAATCTAGAAAAAAAGACCCTGTGAGTGCCGTCTCTCTCCCCATGAATTGTATGTATCTTATGCTTTCTGTGATGGGCAACCATGTCATTTTGTACCATTTTACAGCAAATTCATTCCAACATTCATAATATATATCCTATATAATAATTCGCTAAAATGTGCGTAATGCCGCTGTCATGCGCAGTAGAGACTGCTGCGCGTGCTGTAGTCATGCGCAGTAGAGACTGCCAGTGAAGAGGCTGATACCCTTCGGAGTGCCCTGCTCTGTATCAGCCGCGGCGCGGGCAGTCTCTACTGAGCATGACTGCACCGCGACCACCAGGCAGTGGCACCATGGCCCATGTTAATGGTCTCTTCAATTAGTGTGTGTGTATTTATATATATATAATAAAATAGCGCAATTGTAAAAGGTCAGGCTAAAGAGGTACAAAAATTCAAGTTCCAGCTGCAATAACTTGCAAATAAAACCTCTATCAACAGTTGTAGTTTCCATGTTTTAATCAGTAGGATAAACTCTAAATTATATTTTTTTCAATATTAAGCTTTAAAATTATTTTAAAGCACTGTGCAACTAATGATTTAACCTGGTGAGATCAGCCTTGCGGAGTCATCACGTGGAGTCATCTAGTCTGGCAGCAGCTGGAGGGTCTTATGTTCCCCATTCCTGAGATAGTAGATAACACCTGACTCCTCTCTGGAGTTTTGGCCATTCACACTGAGATCTGGGACAAAATGCTCAGTCTCAGGGTGAAGCCCACAGAATTGCCAGGTATCCTTGTTACTCACACTGCCACTCTCCACATGGCCTCCACATTACAGCAGACTGCCTTAGGGCCAACATCAGAAACCACAGGGCCCAGGACAGGTGTAACAGGCAAAGTCCCCACCCTTACTATTGCCTAAACCAATTTTGGGTCAAGTCAAATGGGGAGATGAACCTGGAAAAGGCCATCCCTTGAAAAAGATAACAAACCCTGGTCTTCAAGAGCTATCAACAGAGTATGTTTCAGCACTGGTGATCAAATTAACTGGTCCATCTGTACTCATGCAGAGGGATTCTGCTGGTAAATCTTGAGGTCCAGGGTTCGCTTTCCCTGCTGTAGAGCACTAGTTTTGTCTGATACAGCTGTTTCTTGCACCATAGGACTTCTCCACTGAAATTAACATAATTAACACATCACTTTTATTAACAGACATTTTTCTTAGGAAAGCTGACCTTTACACATATCACTGTCATTTTGCCATTAGTACACATTAGCCTGGCTCAAAAAATATGTAACCACAGTTATACTACTTTAAAACTAAGCAGGAACTGACCCTTAGTCCTTTGAGTATCTGAGGGTATCCAATGCATTGCTTTGTTTCCAGGAGGAATATCTATGAATCTTTCACTGTCATTAGTATACTTTGGTCTTATGAAAAAAAAACAAAAAACAAACTTAAAACACAATAGTTTAAGATATAAAGCTTTTTTTCTATTTAAAAAAAAAATAATACTCATTGACATCACAAATTCATATTCCTGCGGTACAAGCTGTACCACCAGCTCTGAAGGATGTCCCTTGCTATCAAGATCTCCTCTCACCTCCCTCTCATCCCTCTCTAGGAGCAAGCGCGCTCCCTTCATTCTGTGTATGTTTGCAACTTTTTTCCATAACCTGATTCTTCACAATAACAATTCTTCACAATTGATTAAAGCCCCAGGTGTATGGCCACGTATATCCGTGTCCTGCACACCCTCCATCTGATTCACCAAGTGTGACTTTTGCCTCCAGTTCATGAGGGGCTCCTTGTGCACCACAGAACAGCTAGATGAGTGGATAAGGTTCCCCGAAGCTGTGCTCTGCCATCCTCCGTTGTATGAAAGGCCCTGCAAAGTGCTCCAGCATCTGTGACTTCAGACTGCACCATCCACACCTGCTTCCCATTCTTAACTTCTACGTTATGTTGGATGTTTGCAGAAGAGTTACACTGGATAAGCTAGGACTGGGAAGTGGGTGAATTTTCCAGGGATCACTCTGAAGTCACAGTCCCGGAAGATGCTGGAGCACTTTGGCGGGCCTTTCATACAACAGAGGATGGCAAAGCACAGCTTTAGGGTACCCTCAGCCATTCATGCAGCCCCCGTGAACTGGAGTCAAAAGTCCTTCCTAGCGAAGCAGACGATGGGTTTGCTGGACACTGACAGGCGGCAGTCATACACCAGTGGCTTTAACCACATGTGAAGAAACATTGTGAAGAAGTTGGTGTTTGACTGGGGGGTGGGCAGGTAGCACTGCACACATGAGAAAGATTGATGGTGGAAGGAAGAGATTTGAGATATTAGATGCACAGATCAGCAGAGTGTAAAAGAAATGACGAGAAGAAGGCTGAAAAGGGGGAAATATGGAGGGAGGGGAAGAGAGGTGAAGAAATGTAAGGGAGGGTGAGTATTGGGAAGTTAAGTGTCCAACATGTGATTAATATTTGAAAAAACATCAGCTTAAGATAACATCTGACTTCATCTACAGCGCCGATATTTTAATCTGTTTTTCTGTTTACTTTGACAAGGACTGCTAGATGTCTGACTGCACCTACAAGGTTTGATGGTTTAACTCTTCTTGTGCAAGAGGGGTGAGCAATGTATTGTGCAGTGCTGCTGCTGGCACTCAAATGGTTAATCTTGCCCTCAAAAAGTTATTATATTTCCTGTCCTAAAAATAGATGAGAGGAGAGAGAAAGGCACAGTGTTCAAATGAATGAAATGACACTCGTGGGTTAATCTGTTGTAGGTCATTAAAGACAGATGAGAGGGGAAAGAAGGGTTCGGTGTCTGACTGAATGTAAAGCAAGCGAGTCATATATGGAGCCCTTCTTTCTCCTTTTATCTGTGTTTAATGACAGGAAAATATTAACCATCTTTTGAAGACTGTTTGAATCTAAGTATCTAAGATGGTCTCAGTGTAATGCGAGTCAGTCTCTCTCTACTTTCTTCTGTTTTTAACAACAGGAACTAGCTTAACCTTTCGAATGCCAGTGGTGTGCAATGCATTGCAGCTCCATGCGTTGCGCACCACTCTTGTACTAAAAAAATTAACCGAGCATCAGAGCTGTTGATGAAGTTGAATAAAAGTAAAATGTAGATGCAAGAGAAGTTTAATAGTTTAATACTTATCAGCATGTACACATTGCAGAAGTCCCTCCTTTTCCCTCTTGATGTCAGCATCTTGCTGCCACTGCCATCCTCTCTGCTCACATGCTACCAGCCTTCACAGCAAGCTCTTCCACAATTGAAGCAGCACCTGTCGCGGCATGTATTGAGGTAAACTTGCATGTCTGGCAAGATTATTATTCGGCAGCAAGGGGGAGCAGTGCAGAAAGTGTACATAGACTAACCAGGGTCAATTTCCACTCAATTTCTCCTCGCCAAATGTGAGGAGGCAGGTGGAAAGTTTGAGCCCTGCATGATGTATGTTTGTCTCTAGTATCTGTCACTGTCAATCTCAGTCACATCAATAGGTCAAGTACCTCCTCCTCTTCTATCACCTATCATTGTTTCAGAAATTCATCAGCAGCTTTCACTCTCTCCCAACTTGACTGCAATGTTATTTTTACAGTACAGTACAGGGTGAGGATAGGCATATGTTACTGTCAGAATAATCTTGCAATACAGGATAAAGTGCACCACACAGCAAGTGCTGCAGGTGTGCCTCCCCACCAGACCTGTGCATAAACTTGTCTCAATTGTTCATGTGACTGTAGAAGTGTGTTTATGTAAACACACAGTATATCAAGTTATACCTGTATTTAATAGTGTATGACATATTTGTCTGTCTGCAAAGAATATTACTTATTCTCAGCTGAGTATCAGACTCAACATGGGTAGGTATCAACCTGGATTACCTGCCTCACACCTATTTTTATGTATTTCATTTTCTCTCTTCACACTCCTACACCCAGAGAACAAATAGCTTCTACCAGTACTCCCATCAAGCAATTTCAGCTGTTTGCCTGCAATAGTAACTGGTATCAATCAGCTGTGCATGCTCTCTCTCTCTCTCTCTCTCTCTCTCTCTCTCTCTCTCTCTTCCTCTTCCTCTTCCTCTCCCTCCCTCTCTCGCTCTCTCACGCAGGGAATTGACAACCCTTTTATAGTTGACATGATGGAAAGACTGTCAAAAGTCCACTTTTGGGGGTGGGGAGTAAAGTGCAATTTATTTCCATGCACTGAATATAGCTGTAATATTGCACTTATTTGTGGGAAGGAGGAATGCAGTAAGTGCTGCTTTTATTAGTTTTTATTTTTGTGGTAAAAAGTTAAACCTAACTCTACTACATAAAACCCTTCCTTTTTTTTTTTTTTTTTTTTTTTTTTTTTTTTTTTTTTTAATATATATATAGGAAGGACATACTCGGTTCACAGAGCATTGTAAATGGTCTATTCAGCTTGGAACCTGATTTGGAGTCTGTTTATGAGCTGGATCAAGCAGTGAACCAGATAAGTGTTGACTTGATAGATGATTATCCTGCTTCTGACCCCCGTTGGGCCGAGTCTGTGCCAGAAGGTATGTTTTAAAGAAGACTAAGAACACCTTTTGTATAAGAAAAAAGTCATACAAAGAATTCCAGGGGGACCACATGAGGCCCCTGTAAAAAAATTTACAACACAGCCGGGTGCTGACCAGATAGCATCAAAGCAAGCCTGTAGGATGGAGAAGGGCTTGTGCAAATCCTAAGAAAGACATAAATAAGGAACAGCCATACATGTATTAAAGAAAGTGGGAAGAGGAAGCCAAGAGAGGCTAGTCAGTTAAGAGGAAAAGAATATAGAAGAGGGGTCAAGGCCAGATCCATAGTCAAACCAGCATCCGCTCAGAACCAGTCCGAACAGTGGCCAGGAGGGGAAAGGGTGGGGCCTGGTGCAGAAACTGTTTCTAGGGCGGTATGCAATAGAATTATTCAGGAAAAATCAGACAAAGCCACAGTAGCAACAAGAGTCCCAGAAGGGTATTATATGTGAGCACGATCACCACAACTAGGTCATGGTGCCAGTCTCCAGATTACAACTCCAGCAAAAGAGAGAGGAAGAAGGAGATACATGATTCAGATATTGGGGTGTATAACACCAGCGGGTCAAACATTTGTAGTTCACTCCCTCTGGTTTTGGTATCTCTAGCGCTATGGAACAGGATGGTAAACGCTGTTCTCCACCTTAGCATGTGAACCCCTTGTTTTCCCATTTGCACATAAACTGTGGTTCAAAGGTCAAGGGAGGCATTGAATAGCTTATACAACTTTGAAATCTTGTGCTTATTAAGCACGTCCTTATTCCAGGTTTCCTGGAAAAAGTTAATTGACTGTATAACCAGCCTTCACCAATCGGTGTAGAAGTTGTATGTACTTCCATTCATGGGAGGTAGGTAGTGCAGAATGTTGATGAAGGTACTGCCAAGTTGGAAACCTCCATATCGGGAAGTAAAAGATATCTAGCCTGTGCGCTCGTTTCCCACCCTTTGGGGAAAAAGGGCCTGGAGAAAGTCTTGGTTCCCATAGATAGACAGCAAAGGGGATGGAAAAGAGGTGCAGACAAACTGCCTCACAAACATATACCAGATTAGCAAGAGAATTTGCAGAATGTTGTGCATCAGTGCATGGAATGATTCTCTGTCAACAGCAATCGACAGGAGGTTCTGAGTGTTCGCATCTCTATAGTGTAGAGACAAATCTTCCACTCCCCATGCACAGACCCAGAGCAACCCAATAGGATGGAGATAGAAGAGGCCTTTTATAAAGTGGAAAATTTGTGTAGACAATGGTGTTTTATAAGATAATACAAAGGAACCAATTCCTGCAGTCTTTAAAAATAAAAAAGGAATCACCAGTGGGATGGTGTTGAAGAGATAAAGGATCATTACCAAGATGATCTGGCCAAACTAGGAGATGTATAACTGGGACCAAGACCTTAATTCTCTTGTTCCAAAGTTTTGAGAAGCGGGTCAGAATTAAGGGGGTATCATAACTGTTAGTGGTTGACCGGGATATCCCCAAGTAAGTAATACTGTGAGCGGCCCATGAAAAGGAAAGAAAATGTCTCAGAAGTGTTTCATCAGCAGGTGAGACAGATGTTTAATATTTCTGATTTTTGTAGATTAATCTTAATCACTATTTGCGCTATAAGTTTCAGTGGTTGGAAAAGAGAACAATGGAGAGGATAGTGAGAGCATGACGTCAGAAAAACTGGATATTTTGGATTCCCCCTTAGTATTGGCAAACCTCGGATTTTAGAATCTATGCGTACCATGTTGAGGAAGGCTTCCAAGGACATGATAGAGGATTTGTGAAAGCGGACAACTCTGCCTTGTGCAACTGAAGATGTAGAATGGGTCAGTGAGGTAACTGTTAATCTTGATTTGCGCTGTGGGTGTATAGTACAGACACGGAGTATGCAAAACATGCCGAGATCGCCCAAACCTAAATATCAAAGCAATCCACTCTGTCGAACACTTTTTATGCGTTGATCAACAACAGATGGACAGGAATTTTTAGAGAAATTGCTGTAGAAAGTAGGACAGGAGGCATTCTTTGAAGTTAGAGTAGAGCGTAGTTTTGACAGGAAGGGAATTTGGCCAGAATTGGGTGCTTAGAGGGAAGCAAAGGTATACATTCTATTGTTAAGCCAACCCTTAAGAAACAGAAAACTGTCATCTGGATCATAGACATCTAAGGGACACCCCTATGTATGATTATGACAATCCACTGCTTTTTAGACTTGTCGTGACTAGAGACAAACCTACCTGTTTGTTTGTTGTGATGGAAATCGGTCTCTTGAATTAAAACCACATCCTCCATAAGTCTGTGGAATTCCTTGAGAGGCGAGTAGTGCTTTTTTGGTGAGTTGACTCTTGGTGTTAATAGACAAGATTCTAAGAGAGACTATGAAGGTACCCATTAAGAGCTGAGCTAAGAACAAGAGGGTCATCCATTAAGACTAGAGGAAAGGCGCTTTTGACTAAAACAAAGGCAGGGATTCTTTACAGTAAGGGTGGTAAGGCTATGGGATTCTTTGCCTAGGGATATTGTGCTTGCAGATAATGCAACTGCATTAAAAAAAACAATGGATGCCTATCTAGCACAGAACAATATAGACAATTATGACAGATGGCTTCAAAGCAAATAGGATATTGATCCGGGGAACGATTTGACTACCAATTGGAGTCAGGAAGGAATAATTCCCCCCACACATTTGGGACTAGATTGGAAATGGCTCCAGAGGGCTTTTTTGCCTTCCTCTGGATCAACAGGGGTGTTTTTGGAATGGACTGGACTTGATGGACGCATGTGTTTTTTCAGCCTTAACTACTATGTTACTATTGTAAACAAGCTCCAAAAGGAGTTGAATGTTAAAAAGGCTGCCCAGTAGAGCGGGTCCGACCCAGCCTCCCTGGCCCTGCCCAATGGTCCGCCCCCAGACCAGCAAACCCAGCAGTGACCAACAATGGACCAAGGAGAGGAAGAAAGCTGTAAGGAAGAGGAGGATGGAGAGATGCATTGAGCAGAGAAGAAGAATAAAAGTATAAACCGTACGTGAGCCAGACAGCATGGGGGGGGAGCAAGGGAATGGACAAGTAAGTCACGTCAAAGGCCAACCAGGCCAGCAATATGGTGGGGGGGTACACAAAGGAAAGCAATAGCCATGAAACACAATTACCAGAAACACATGACTATACATGAGTAATGAACAAAGGAATCACTATTAATACTGAGAAATAAAGAATGTTCATTAACATCAGAAGGTGCTCCTTAGGGGAATAAAGAAAGGAGGTTGGAGGTCCTACATACATGGAAAGGCCACCATTCTGCAATACATCCCCCTCCCCTTGAGTCTGAAGGATTGTGACCGCTGGGGCAACATTATGCCCCAGCCCTTTAACCCCTTCAGTGCCAGAGGCTCAGCCCATTTCATGTGTACCCTGCAGGCCAGATACTTTTTCAACATTTTTGCTATCCTTCTGTTTAGGCTTGATTTCCTCTGGGGATTTTTAGTTACATATGGAAAACTATATATATATTGAGCTTTCTCGTGGTACCTTACATGAAGAGAATTTTACATTGTGCAAAAAGCTATGATGTCATAATGACAAAAAAAAGTGAAAATTTACTCATTTTGCTAAAATCACATAATATGCATCAAAAACATTTACCTTGATTGAAAAAGTTTCAATTTGAAAAAGCCCCGAGTCCCCCAAGTAAAAAAATACCATATTTGTATGGTTTTACCTACGTCCATGGCTAGCGTAGAGCCCTAATCACCAGAAGCGCAAAATGACATTTTCAACTTTGAGCTAATATGCTCGTTCTAGTGTTAGTGGTAAATCTACCTTAAAACAGTGGAATAACTATATAAAAATATATATTTCTGGAAAGTAGACAACCTGCTGCATCTAATGAGGGGTGACTTGCCGTGTTACCCTAAGCCTGGTGTGCACAAATGCCTCCAGAAGATGGCACTAAAAAAAAAAGGCATTTTCTTACATTTCTGCCCCTTCAAATGTACTAAAATGTGTGAAACCCATGGCATTTCCAACTGTATTCATTAGCTAGTGCTCTTAGGAGAAAAATGACACCCCATTTGTATGAGTTCACCTACCTCAGGGGGCGCTAGAAGTGCAAAACGACACCTACTACAACCTCAAATTTTTCGAACATTTTCTCAAACATTACTTGTTTGTACACAAATGGTTATAACAACTACAGAAGTGAAGAAAGGGTACACAAACCATACCATTTTGAAAAGAAGACACCCTGCCGCATCTAATGATGGGTGACTTGCCTTGTTACCCCAAGCCTGGAGTGCACAAATGCCTCCAGAAGGTGGCGCTAATGAAAAAAAAGTCATTTTCTTACATTTCTGCCCCTTCAAATGTACTGAAATTTGTGAAACCAGGGCATTTCCAACTGTATTCATTAGCTAGTGCTCTTAGGAGAAAAATGACACCCCATTGGTATGAGTTTAACTACCAGGGGGCGCTAGAAGTGCAAAACGACACCACCTATAACCTCACATTTTTCCAACATTTTCTCAAACATTACTTGTCTGTACAAAAATGGTTATAACAACTAAAGAAGTGAAGAAAGGGTACACAAACCATACCATTTTGGAAAGAAGTCAACCTGACGCATCTAATGATGGGTGACTTGCCTTGTTACCCTAAGCCTGTTGTGCCCAAATGCTTCCAGAAGGTGGCACTATAGGAAAAAAATGGCATTTTGTTACATTTCTGCCCCTTAATCTGTATGGAAATCTGTGAAAACCATGGAATTTCCAACTGTATTCATTAGCTAGTGCTCTTAGGAGAAAAATGACACCCCATTGGAATGAGTCGACCTACCTTAGGGGTGCCAGAAGCACATAACTACACCTACCTGTTTGTGTCTTTGAAAATGGCGGCTTGTACTAAAATGTTCATAACTGTTAGAGACATGAAGGAAAGGTATAAAAGGTATACCATTTTGGAAAGTAGACATTCTCCTGCATCAAGTGAGGGGTCACTTGCCTTTCTACCCCTGGGCTGAAGTGCACAAATATTTCCAAAAGTTGGCGCTATGGGAATAAATATGTTTTTTTTTACATTTCCACCACTTCAAAGATACTAAAATCTTTGAAAACCATAACATCTCCTGCTGTATTCAGTACCTGCTACCAACCTGAGAAAAATGGTAGCCCATTTGTGTGGGTTAACATACAATATGTGGGTGCTAGGAACACGTACGTAAACCTGACACTTGTTTTTTTAAATTATCTGCTTGCACTAAAATGATTATAACCATAATAGATATGCAGGAAAGGTAGAAAAACAATGCCATTTTGGAAAGAAAACAACCTGCCACATCTAATGAGGGGTCACTTGCCTTCTTACCCAAAGGCTGGTATGCACAAATGCTTCCAGGAGGTGGCGCTAATGGAAAAAAAAGGCATTTTCTTTCATTTCTGCCCCTTCAAATGTATGGAGCTCTGTGAAAACATGGAATTTTCAACTGCATTTGATTGCTAGTGCTCTTAGGAGTCAAACGACACCCCAGTGGTATGAGTTGACCTACCTTAGGGGGTGCTAGAAGTAGAAAACTACACCTACTACAACCTCTGATGTTTCTAACATTTTCTCAAACCTGACTTGCCTGTACGAAAATGGCTATAACACTTTCAGAATTGAAGAAAAGGTAGATAAACCATACCATTTTGGAAAGAAGACAACCTGCCGCATCTAATGAGGGGTCACTTGCCTTTTTACCCCTAAGTTAGTTGGCACAACTATTTCCAGAATGTGGTGCTACAGGAAAAAAAACAAACATTTGTTTTACACATCAGTCACTTCAAAGATACTAAAATGGTTCAATGACGTGGGATTTCCTAGGAGGACTTTTCTTGCCAGCCTAAGAAAAATGGTACCCCACTGCTGTGGATTGACATACCAATTTACACTACAGGAGCGTAGCTACCAGTGAAACAGAAATGGGAAAGCAAACGGTGTATGTGTGATTTTATGGCTAACAGATGAAAGAAGCTAGGGCGTCAGCAGGTGTACGTGCGGACCTGTGACTACAAGTGTAACAAAGTGTGTGGGAGGGTGAGGGATTAGTGAGGGATTAGGCAGTGTGTGGGTATGAGCAGAGGAGCAAGGATGGTGGTGATGGTGGGGCAGTGTCTGATAGTGTGTATGGGAGATCTGTGACTACCAGTGTGCGCACTGTATGTCCCCTCATACAAAGCACTGCTTTGGACCCCCCCTCCTGTGGCACATGCATTTTTTGGCGCTTTTCCCCCCAATATTTTTGTATAGACCTCGTTGGGGGCATCAGAACCCATACAATGAGGTCTAAATAAAAAATACAGGGGGAAAAAAATCCTTTGTGTGCCACAGGGGTGTCCAGTGGATTGCAAAGCAATGCATTTGGGCCCCTGTGGCACACAAAGGGGTCATTTTTTTTATTGTTTCTTTGTATTCAGGTGGCCACCAAACAAGCTCTGATCACAAAGTAATGATAAAAAGTCCTGTGTGTGCCACAGGATGGGGGTCTGCATTGAACCCCCCCTCCCAGTGGCACTCACAGGGTTAATTTTTGTTTTTATTTTTTTGTTTTTATTATATACCTCACTGAGGGGTATCAGGACCCCCCTGATCCCTCCCCAATGAGGTATTAGTAAAAAAAAATATATATGTCCACAAACAGAGTGACCCTGTGAGTGCCACAGGGGTCTCCAGCGCATTGCAAAGCAATACATTGGGTTACTTAGGCATTTTGTTTTTTTACTTTATTTTATTTTTTTATTTATTTCCGACCTCGTGGGGGACATCAGGACCCCTCCTGTTGTTCCCCCCCAGTTATTGATCTCCCATTGATCAATATGGCGACTGCAGGAGAGCAAAAGCTCTCCTGCCTTTCACTTTTGAATCGGGTAAGAGAAACTCCCCTAACGTCATCGGTGATCATGTCACCGATGACGTTGGGAGGCTTCCCCCGGTCCCGCCCACTCCTACCCGGAAGTTCGGGTAGGACAGCGGAGGAGGGAGAAGCTCTGTTTCTCAGAGCTTCTCCCTTGGCGATATTGATCTCCCAGCGCGATCGGCTGGGAGATCAACACGTGGGAGGACATGAGGAGTGATCCTCATGTCCTCCCAAGAGTGCCAGGCTGCATTTTAGCTGAAATGCGGCCACTGCAAGCCGGTTATACCGGCTTATGCAGTGACCGCCTTTTTGCTGTACAATGTACGAGCGTGGCACAGCAGGTACAGCTGTGTCTACTCGTACATTGTACCCACCTGGCACTCTAGGGGGAGGTCCACCTATTCTGAGTCATCCACACACCCAGTTTGCATCCCCACGGGGCAAAAAAGGTGCCCCCAAAGGAAACACGAGAGCCAGGTCAGGACGAGACCAGTATGCCCTGTCCCCACAAGTGAGAGAGAATTTAATGGAAAAAGGGAAGGTCGAAGAGGTGTGTGTGTGTGTGTGTGGGGGGGATAAACAGTGAAGGGAGGGGAAAAGGCAACGGAGGAAGGAATGGTAATGGGGGGAGGTAAAGAGAGAAGGGAGGGAGGAAGGAGAGGTTGAGGTGTATGGTGGTGGGGAGGTGGGAGAGGGGGTGAAAGAAGAGGAAGGGAGCAGGGAGAGGGGGGCAAGGAAGGGAGAAACTCAAAGGAGAATACAGAGGGGTGTGGGGGAAGAAAAAAAAGAGGGTGTTGGGGCGAGGGAAGGGAGAGTAGTCAGATGGAAGAAAAGAGGAGACCTGGGTGCACCCAAGGGACAACCCTCCAAAGAGTGGGCCAACCTTCAGTGAGTGGACACAGGCTCGGAGGGGGGGGGACATCCATAGTCACACTAACCCCACCACCACAAGGGTCCAATAGATGACATATATTGTATAGGCAAATTAACGGATAATGATTCTAAAGTCAAAAAAAGGGGGAAAGGATGGGGTGCGGGTAGTCTGGCTGAAGGACATGAACAGTGGCATAACAACCCCGTGCAAGGGAGAGGGGACGCAAATGAAGGCCCATAGCCCTGGAAGCACAGTAATCCCAAAAAAGGGATAACACAGAAGCCAAGCATTGAGTACATTTGTTACAGAATCTGTCAAAGGCTTCTGGCAAGACCCCTGCAATAGATGACACCGCAACCTAAGCGACTGGTGGTGGCATTATGATGGGGGCAGACTAGGATGACATGGTATAATGGAGACTAAATGCCAGTGTGTCCAGTGGGTAGCCTAAAATAACAAACCAAGGCCCACAGTGTTCATGAGCACTGAGATAACGCTTGCCAGAAACCCATCAAGCAAGACATAACCTAATGTAATACTTTTTAATAATTTTGTTATCTAGTAGTGTATGGTTCTCCCATAACATGTCTCAGACCCCAGTGAGCCTCATAGGTCTACCTGAACATATGAAAGATGCATGGGGTGGGGTCATGTCTGCCACCATAACCTGGAAGATCTTCCTATCTCACATTGGTGTTTCCTCAGTGGAGGCCCTACCCGGTGTAATGGAGTAGAGTGAGGGGGGTTCAGTCGGGTCCAGGCTCGGTGAAGGTATACCAAGCTGCATATACATGAATTTCCGTAAGAGTGTGGATTGTGAGGGAGACTCCCTAATGTGAGAAATCATGCTGAAAGGGGAGCTCCATTTATAGATTATGTTGAGATTCCTCAACTGCTCTGTGATGGGTTTGGAAGATTGTCTTGCTGTAGAGTGTATGAGGATAGGTCATGAAAAAAAGAATGGTTCACTCCTGCATACTTGACCTCTCCCATGTCCCGGCAAGGTTTCAAGACTAGTTACTTGTCAGGGGATTTAGAAAAGCAGCAATTAATGTCCCTGGGAGTGTCAGAAGGTTATCCTTCTGGCCACAGTGACGACGGACGCCAGCCTTTCTGGCTGGGAAGCAATCCTGGGTCACCTGAATGCTCAGGGTTGGTGGTCTCTGGAGGAATCTCACCTTCCCATCAATGTGTTGGAGATTTGGGCGATATTTCATGCCCTTTGTCATTAGACACCTCAGCTGGAAGAATGCCCAGTCTGGGTCCAGTCCGACAACTCCACAGCCGTGGCTTACTTCAACGAGCAGGACGGAACAAGAAGTCTTGCTGCTTGGTTAGAGGTCAATGCTAATTTGTCCTTGCCTGAAGAATACGTTCCTGCCATATCCGCAGTGCACATTCCTGGCGTAGACAAAGTTGCGGCGGACTTCCTCTGTCGACACATGGACAGCGGAGAGTGGGAACTGAACCCAGAGGTGTTCACCCTCATTGTTCAGAAGTGGGGTCTTCCTTGCATCGACCTGATGGCGACAAGTCACAACCGGAAGGTTCCGAGGTTCTGTTCTCGTTGGAGGGATCCTCAAGCTCTAGTGGTGAATACCATGTCCATTCCTTGGTTATTCCCTCTGGCTTACATCTTTCCTCCCCTCCCCATGTTGCACAGGGTGTTAAGGAAATTGAGACTGGAGCTCTGTCCAGTCATTCTGATTGCTCCGTACTGTCCTTGACAGGCTTGGTTCCCGGAGCTTCTGGATCTGTCAGTGGCGGAGCCATTCTGGCTCCCTTTCCGTCCGGATCTTCTTCTACAAGGTTACCTGTGGAAGGAGGATGTTCATCGTCTAGCTTTGATGGCTTAGAAATTGAATCCTCAATACTGATGAAGAAAGGTTTTTCTTCTGGTGTGGTGGCTACTGTGCTTAGTGCCCGCAAACCTGTTTCTTCTAAGGCCTACCATTGTGTCTGGTCGACCTTTCTGTCTTGGTGTGCTGATAGGGACCTTTCTCAGGATTCTGATCTACCTACGGTCCTGGCTTTCTTGCAGGATGGTGTGGATAAGGGCCTCAGTTTGAGTTCCCTTAAGGTTCAGACTTCTGTTCTCTGTTTTCTTTCAGAGGCGCATTGCTATTCTTCCTGATGTCAAGGTTTTCTTCTAGGGCGTTGCTCATACTTCTCCTGTTTTCAAGACTCCCGCTCCTCAGTGGGATCTTAATTTGGTTTTGGGCATCCTCCCTTTGAGTCCTTGGATACTATTCCTCTGACTCCACCTCTGACAAGGAGAGGGATCTCCACTTGTTAGATGTGGTGCCTTGTCTCAAGTTTTACGTACATCGTCCATTAGACAGTCTGACGCACTGTTCGTCATTCCTAAGGGCCCCAGGGCAGGTATAACTGCATCCAAAGTGACTAATTGCGTCTTGGATCAAGTCCACTATTCGTAATGCTTACGAGCTAAGGTGTAGAAGCCTGTTCCCTTCTGGGTCACGGTTCATTCTATTAAATCTATTGAGGCTTCTTGGGCTTACAAGAATCAGGCTTCAGATGATCAGTTGTCAAGGCTGCCACTTGGTCATCTGTGCACATCTTTTCGAAGCAATACTGTGTTGATGTTCTGGCATCGGCTGACACCAGCTTTGGGAGAAAAATCCTGGAGGCAGTCTTGCCTGTCTGGGATCTTCTTTGTTTCTTTGGTGCTTTATTCACTTTTGAGCCCTGTTGGCTCTAGTTCAGTGTGCTGTGTAACAGTTCCTAGGGTGGTGTTACCCCTTTTCAGTGTCCGTTGACACTTCGTTAGTTTTGTTGGGCTATATTTGATCCGATGGTTCATATCTGCTCTGGTGACTTTGGAGGCCTTTTGCCTGGTCCTTGCCTTACTTCCCGCCTCTGGGGAACTCAATGGTTGGACATCCCAAAGTTACCACTAATCTGTGTTGGACGACAAAGAAAAGAGGATTTTAGTCTTACCTGTTAAATCCTTTTCTCTTAGTCCATACAGGTTACTGGTCTCCCACCCTGTCAAGGGACCATACTTGGCTTTCCTGTGGCAGACCTTGGGGGTCCTTTGGGATCATGCTCACAGGAGTCGTCTTTTCCTTCCACTATCTAGTCAGTGCCTCAAATCTTACTGGAGCTGATTGGCTCGCTGCAGCCAAGGAGGGAAGGTAGCTCCACCCCCTGCAGTCATTTCTAGAATTGTTTCTGCCTATTAAAGGGGCGGATAGCCTACCCAAAGTTACTAGCAACCTGTATGGACTAAGAGAAAAGAATTTAACAAGTAAGCCTAAAATCCTCTTTTCGAGTATGCTCCTTTGTCCACGCTCATGGAGGAGTCCAGGAGACATGGCATCACTGTGGGGGCTGTTCAGGCCTATGGCGCACCAGGATGTATTAGGTGATTTTAGGCACAAGTGCTAATCTCTGCAGCGTTTGTCTGCAGGAAGGCATTACTGTAGTTCAAGGGACATGAGCTGTTGAAACTTGCTGTGCACATAAGTAGACAGAGATGGTAAAACGTAAAATATACTCACAGTTTCATGGAGCGCCACTCTCATGTGGCTGTTGCTACCCCCCCCCAAAGTACAACACACTTTGAAATAGTGTAAAAGGTTATGAATCCTATTGCTTACCCACCTTTCAAAGCTTGACCTAATATATTCTATCAGTCACCATGTATATTATGTAATCTTTTAGGTTGAAAAAAATTTTGTTCATGAAATTCGATCATTGCTACAGTGTATTCTTGGAAATGAGCTGCATAAACCTTTTAGCCCAAGATGGGTTTGTCTGTTTACCAGAGTTTCCGGTTTAATTTACAAACACATATTGTAACTCCATATGCCTTAGACACGTATCTAATCCTCTGTCCAGTGTATCAGTTGTAACTGCCATTCCCACATCCCTAGTTTAAAGCGGAACTTTCACCGAAACACGTGTTCTTTAATTCACTTACATTGCCGATTCAAGCTTTGCTGGGTTTCGGTTTTTAAAAAAAAACTCAATAGAAATTAAGTTTGAGGGTTAACTTTATCCCTCTTCTCCTCATTCTGATCAGCACCATTTTTTCCGATGAGAATGCAGGAGATCCTCCTCCCAGCTGGTCCGTCAGTAAGTTGGAGAACTCTCATTGGCTAGATATCGATCTCTACCAATGAGAGTTCTCCAGCTTACTGACGGACCAGCGGGGAGGAGGATCTGTTATGTATTCTCATCGGCACAAAGTGTGCCGATCAGAACGAGAATATGTGAAGAGGGAAAATGTAAACCCTCAAACTTATTTTCTATTGCGTTTTTTTTTAAAAACCAAAACACAGCACAGTTTGCATCGGTAATTTACGTGAATTAAAGAAAACATGTGTTTAGGTGAAAGTTCCCCTTTAAGTACTTCAGAAATTACAATAAGGTATGTTAAAGATCTCCTTTCTCTGCTGAAGCCTCCTTTACTTAACACCTAGAGGTCTGCAGCATGCAAGATGTTCACATCAGCACACCTTCCCTTAGATTTCCTCATTCTGCACAATAGCACAACTCTTTTTTAATTCATCCAGTGTGACACAGACCACATAAAGGCCAAATTAGAATAATAAATTAAACACTGTAATCTATTAGCCCATTAAGAACTAGATCTATAATGATTGATTTTATTCAGTGAGTATTCACTTATTGCTTAATGTAAAGAGGTGAATTTGACTGTGTAACTTAGAAGACTTACCTGAAGATTCAAGAGCTTTATTGTATATGTTCACTTTGTTTAAGTGTTGATGACTCATACTTGATCTGTATTTCATCATTGACTTTAATAATTGATAAAGCACACACATGCGCACACACACAGACAGGGGGAGACACATACACAAAAACAAAGAGCGACACACACACAGAGACATAGTGAGGCACATGCAGAGCTCTGCAGGCATGCTTGCACTTGTAGTGCTCCACAGGTGCGTGCGCTCACACAGATAGCATGAGGATAGGTGTGTGTACACTTTTTTTTTTTATACTTTATTTTTATTTCATTTTTTAAAACGCATAACATAAATAAAGAAAAGGTAACAATGATTACATTTGTAAGAAATTAAATTTCTTACCATAAGTACTGTTCAACTGAGGATCCCAGATTTTACAAAATTTGTTATAACAATCTAGTTCAGTGCTTCAATAATACAGATTGAGTATATTTTTCCTAGAATACCTCTCCAAGATAGTAAATCAGCTTTCCATTGTGAGGCCACATTCATTTTCACTGCAGTACAAATAAGAACAGTTAATTTATCTTCACATTTATCTAAAATAACAACTTTCTTCCCTAGTAATGATTCCCAAATACTCCCAACTTTTTTTTTTTTTTTTTTAATGAAACAGTTAAAGCGGGACTGCCACATTTAACAAAGATGGGCCCAAATAATTCGTCTTCTGGCGACTAGCTGCTCAGTAGCGCTAGTCGCCAGAATTATTACCTGGTTAATGCGAATTATCCACTGCTTCGGGACTGACGGGCAGGATGGAGTGCAGACATCTTTCCATAGTGACGTCTGTGTGTCTGCGCTTTCGGTCCCTTTTGGTGTCAAACGGCTCCTAGCAAAGCCTCCTAGAGCTGGCTGAGACTGACAGCGCAGGTGCACAGACGTCACTATGGAAAGATGTCTGCTCTTCATCCTGCCTGTCAGTACCCGAGCAGTGGATAATTCACATTAACCAGATAATAATTCTGCCATATAGCGTTACTGAGCAGCTAGTCACCAGATGAGGAATTATTTGGGGCCATTTTGTTACATTTGGTAGTTCCTCTTTAAGATAATAAAATTGAAAGTTTTCCACAAATAAAGAGTCTTGGGACAACTCCACCAAATATGATAAAACAAACCAACCTCCCCACAATTTCGAAAGCAAATGCACGTGCCCACAACGTGCAAGGACAGGTATACTGTTTGTTACATGTTTAAAAAAAAAACAAAAAACTAAAAAAAACTTATAAATATCATGTAGATAGAATTAAATAAATTAAGATTTAAGGGGTATCAGAATAAAACTAGGAAGAATTGCGAACGCAGAAGAGCTTTTCTGAGTCCCTTTGCAGACTTTTGAGCCAAACTTCCCAGACAGAATAAATCTGTCATAATGGTCATCAGCAATTGAACATAAGAATTTGTTATGGCAGATCCTTCTGATTTTGTCTAAAACTCAAGACCATGGAATATTCTAAGATCTCTAGTGGGCTGCAATAGTCATTCTCCCAGCCAAACAAATTGGTGTTAACAACTTATCCCTCATACTTTGACAAGCCTCCAACCTTTTTCAGTACCAGTACATACCAAATTATTTAAACATATCTGTTTTTTTAAAAAGTCTGACGATAAAAACTACTTTTTCCACAACACTTTCACTTTAATGCAATCCAACCAAATATGGTGGAATGAGCCAATTTCACTACAGTCTCTGAAACATAAGTTAAAGTTCTCTGGGAACATTTTAGCAAGAGGAACCAGAACCAAGTAGGTTATATAGACCATCCTATAAGACTGCTCTTTAAGGTTGATGTTCAGGGATCAAGAAGAAAACAATAGCTCACAATGCTAACTGAATGAAAGGGTTTCCCAGTCCCCCAAGTATTAGGCCAAAACCTAAAGTCCAAACACAAAACAAAGACAAACCTGCGCTTCTCTATACAAGGTGCAAATGTGTGCTCATTGGGCATATATAATACTACTGTGTTAATAAATGAGGATTTTGTTCAAAATTTTATTAAACCTTGTTAACCCCTTAAGGACCAGTGGTCCAGGGAAGTTACCTTCCCTTAAGGGACCCGATTGATCCATGCCGGCGAGCCGGTACACATGACCTGTTACGCACGCTTTGGAGCTGAAGAGAGACCGCTCCAGACTTGGATTGGTCAATTTTAGGCCCCGTTTTTACTTACAGCAGTCCCGGTAGAGCACTGTAAGTAAATAGTATGTGACGTGCTATGACAGTCACCGGTCATCTGGTCCTTAAGGGGTTAAGCTTGCAACCAGTCAATGTATCTCAGTATAATGGCAAGTACCTACTCTAATACACCTGTAAAACCCTATCTAAATTAAAAACAGTCCCTGAGGCGATGTTGTAATAAATGAGTCGGAGGGGGGACTTTAATTTTCTGCTGGTGTCTATACATTCACAACACTATTCTTATTTATATTTTATTAATTATATATATGTATTACGGTAAGTTAGCGCTGTGAGCTATTCTTTTTTTTCTTGCTTTTGCACATGCCCTTTGCTCATTCTAGCTGCTACTTCCTTGTTATGAAGAAGAATGAATTACAGACAAGGTGTATGCAAGCCATAGACAGGCCAATAGCCATGTCTATGAAGGCCTTTAAATATAAGAGAAAAGTGCAATAAAATATTTGTGTTATATTAGTGATTTAAAACGATAGTAATACATCGTTTTATCTTTGTATTATTTTGTAGGCATAAAGAAAATATGAAGAACGATATAAGTCTTATCTCTCAAACCTTTATGGTTTGAGAGAGATTCACAAGCAAAGTTTCCCCTCACTGACCAAAACAGTCAAGTCTGCCATCTAGGTGTCAGATTTGGAATCCGGTCCACGGACCGGCCGTGGCTCTGCAGCAGAACAGAGATTGCGAGATATAAGAAGAACTACTTCATTCGAATAGTCTACAAAGTGTGCCTGGTTTGCAAGCACACTTTTCAGACCCTTCCAGCAAAATAGTTATTTTTATATCTTGTGATCTCTGCTCTGCTGAAGAGCCACCAGTTGATCTGCTGACCAGATTCCAAATCTGACAGCTAGATGGCAGACTTGACCATTTTGGTCAGTGAGGGGAAACTTTGCTTGTGAATATCTCTCAAACCATAAAGGTTTGAATGATAAGACTTATATCATTCTTAATGTTTTTTTAATGCCTACAAAATAAAAAAAAAGATAAAACGAAGTATTACTATCCTTTTAAATCACTAATATAACACAAATATTTTATTGCACTTTTCTCTTATATTTAAAGGCCTTTATAGACATGGCTTTTGGCCTGTCTATTGCTTGCATACACCTTGTCTGTAATTCATTCTTCTTCACATGGCCTTTGGGGGTGGGAACATTTTGCTTATAAAGGAACCTGGTGGATCCACAGTGTTCTTGGATGGGCACCCACTGACTGCAGGCCTACAGAGTTTTCTTTATAACAGGCAAGTGCTCCTTCTATTCCTTTTTAAACTGTTGTATGTCTTTTGTTTTTAATTGCAAACACGGGGACCCCAAGCATCAAAAATACTATATTTAAAACATTATATTTAAAGGCTCCTCCTCTTCTCCAATGCGTTTATTACAACCTCTCCTCAGGGAGTGTTTTTCATTTACGTAGGGCTTTACAAGTGTATTAGAGTAGGTACTTGCCATTATATTGAGGTACCTTGGCTGGTTGGCAAGCTTAACAAGGTTTGGCCAAATTTTGAACAAAATCTTCATTTATTAACACAGTAATATTATATATGACCGATACAGGACACACATTATTTGCACCTTTTATAGATAAGCGCAGGTTTGTCTTTTTGTTTTAGTGTTCACAGATCACCTAGTTTAACGCACCAAAATACTATTCCAATCCTGTTCAGCCAAATTTTCACTTGCCATGTGTTCCCATTCATCTAAAAACTTTCTTCCCCCACTGAAAGTAGAATACAATAGAGTAAATACTTTTGCTCCTGTAAAGCCCAATGTTTTGTAAAGTAGTCAAAGGAGCTAAGAGGGGCTGACATATAATTGCCTATATAGTTATGTATATTTTGCTTAATTTTGGAGTACCGTAAAGACTTTCTGTATTACATTTGACTTTCACTTCTCCTCTGAAGATCATACCTCTTATGGTTTCTATGCCAAATCTGGAAAAATCTTTCACTCTCAATGCTGCTTCTATATCCCATTTAAAAATGAGTTGTATAGACCTAACATTTTGGAACAAAATTTCATGAGCCGTAAATTGTTCTTATTGTTATCCCAGGTCTTAAAAATCACTGCAGTGGAATATAAAAGCTCTCCAAGAGCTTTTCTGTTCTTTCTGCTACTTGCCCAGATAGTCATTTAAATCCAAATGGCTGGGGAGTTGGACCAATGTCCTCGCCAGCGGCACTGTTGCTCCTGCCCTGGTGAGTGGGACTGAGGTCCTCACCAGCAGCTCTATTGCCCCTGCCCTCGGGAGTGGGACCCACATCCTCTCCAGAGGCTCTGTTGCCCCTAGCCTGGTGAGCAGGAGCGAGATCCTCACCAGTCACTGTGTAGTCCCTGCCCTGAGGAGTGGGACCGATGTATTCACCAGTGCCTGTCTCGCCTGGTGAGAGAGACCAAGATCCTCACCAGACCCTTTGTTTCCCCTGCTGTGGGGAGTGGGACAGAGGTCCTCCCCAGCAGCTCTGTTGCCCCTGCCCTGGGGAGTGGGACAGAGGTCCTCACAAGCGGCACTGTTGCCCCTGCCTTGGGGAGTGGGACCGAGGTCCTCCCCATTGGCTCTGTGATACCCCTAGCATGGTGAGGGGGATTGCCCTCCTCACCAGTCACTGTGAAACCCCTGCCCTGTTGAGTGGGACAAAGTTCCTCACCAGCTGCTCTGTTCCTGCTCTGGGGAGTGGGACCAACGTGTGCTCCCCAGCTGCTTTGTTGCCCCTTCCCTGTAGAGTGGAACCACCGTCCTCTCCAGTGGCTCTGGTGCCCCTGCCCTGGTAAGTGTAAAGTTCTTCACCAGGGACTCTTGCCCCTGTTCTGGGGAGTGACACAAACGTTCTCCCCAGTGGCTCTGTTGCCCATGCCCTGTGGAGTGGGACCAATGTCCTCCCCAGTGGCTCTGTTGCTCCTGACCTGAGGAGCAGGACTGTGGTCCTCACCAGCTGCCTTGTCACCCCTGCCCTGGTGGATGGGACGGAGGCCCACGTCAGCCTGGATTTTTACCCTGACATGGTCTGGCACCCGGATTGTTGCTGCCGGGGGAGGGGCCAATGGAACCAGTGTCCCTTCTTCTCTTCTGTTATCTGGGGTGTCCCGATGCCTCCCGCCTGTAGACTTGCCCTCGATCCAGAGCCACTGGTCTCAGATCCAGTAGGAGCTGACACAGGCTATGACTGGGTAGCTGTACCTGGGAGCCCACACAAACTGTTACGGAACTTGGGTGAGAATACTGGAACAACCCCCCAGGTTAATCCGGGCCACCAGCTCTGGCCTTGCATTCCACACACACTGGGTCCCAAAGGATGGAAGACTCCTCTTAGTACCAAGCCACCGGTCACCAGTGTTGCCACTTGCTTGGGTCTCAAAAAGGAGGGGGGGGGGGTAATGTAACGCGACTAGGCCTGTTACTTGGAGACTGTATTGTAGGTCCAGAGGCATTTGTAAAGGCCTAAATTCTATGGACCAGAGGACTGAATTCACAGGGGCCAGCTGACCAGTTTGGCAACTGGATGACTGGCCACTTACTATACTATAAAGTGCAGTCAGCTTCCTGACTGGCTGCCTATCCTCCCCTGTTAAACTGTTGTATAGAAGATGCGTTAGACGGGTAAGCGTCCTCCTGATTGGTCGTCACCTGTCCATCTAGTCTGTAGCTCCGGTTCCTATTGGTTGAGTAACCAGAGTGACATAATTGGGTTATTTGAACATTTATCAGACCTGGGTAATTCTGTCTCCTCTGGAGAACAATGGCTTGGGTCCTGATTGGTTAGCTGCTGCTTTTCCCTCCAATTTCTTTTGGTTAGGAATTGGAGTGGCAAGATTAAATTATGTTCACATTGTACCAATGTTTTACTGTACCATTGTCACCATGTCCCTGTCCCTTTGTTTGCCCCTAACATGGTTAGCCAATTCTTTTTCCCTGGCCCCATTGTGCTATTGTATAATGTTGTACTATAAAATAACCTTGTGTCCTGAATAAATTGTAGTTAATTTTGGAACCAGAAGTGGATCTTGTCCTTGAGTTTCAGAATGGTCTAAAGGGTCTCCTTTTGTCCCCCATTCCTTGATGACGTTCTGCAGGATTACTGGTATGGCTACCCCCTTGTGGCCGCACTCAGGAGGGAGAAACCTGGCATGACGGCCCAAGACAGCACGGCATCTTGGGTGCTCGTTACAGTAGAAGATGCTAGAGACTTAATTCAGGCTTAATTAGAATGAATACAAAATACGTGGCAGGTTTATACGCTCAGGCAAATTAATTTTGCATTTAGATTCAACTGAAAGCACCATTCTTATCTCCCATTTTAGAATAACTCTGTAGGCTCTAGTAGAGAAGTCTTCCTGCAGCTGGCCAAGTGGTACAAATATTTATTTACCTTCTGATATGTGATTAGCTCCAGCAAAGATGGATGTCTGTGTAATGTATGAGCTAACCACCTGAGTGCCAGATGTGTTCACAACCAATTGTTTGCAGTACATTGCACACCCAAAGGGCCCAAAATATGTTTGTGTGGGATAATGTAACATAAATTCCTTGTCATAGTTCATGCCACAGTTCAGACAGTTAAACTTAGTTACCAGTTCAGTTTATTCCTAGATCTTTGTCTCTGTGCCCTAAAATTTCACATCCGTACAGTCACCATGAGAGCTTTAATGTTGTGATCAATTTTGCAAAAATGTTGACCTACTGGGGAGTCTCTTGTTGTTCACACTGGACCAGCTATGCTGACAAGCGAGAAAATGTTACTTTCAGTGGAATTTAATTTAAATGTATAAAATGCCTTGTATTTTCTTTTCTTCTGTGTCCCCTCCCACGACAATTGACCTCTATGGGTTTTATCTCCTCCTCTCCAGCTGGTGTAGGACCAATCAGAAAAACTATTTAAGGTCATGCTACTCCTCCTCCGACAGTCTTTTTGGTCCTACACTAGCTGGAGTAGGAGCTAGTGGCTCCGTTTTTGCATTACTCGATTGGAGTCACAGCTTTACTTTTATTTTTTTCGCGTACCTTATCTTTTCTTTTTGGCCGCATTGAATTGCTGTCCCCACCGGGAGGAATGCCCTCCCGAAGACCAGGCTCCGCTTGTCAAGCCGGCCTGGTAGTTGGTAGTCCTGCAGTCGAATGCGCCCGGAAGTCCGCATCCGTCATCATGATGACGCACTCCCACTTCCGGGGATCCTCTGGATGATTGATAGTCGGCCTGCTACACGTTTGCTGCGGATTCCTTTAGCAGCAAGAATCTGGGGCACGGATTGTGCGGCGCATCGGGATATGGGCAGCATATCAACATTTGGGCGCTTGGATTAATAGTCTTGCATCTTCTGGATGGGGTAAGTTATTATTGTATTTATAACTTTTTTAAGCGCCAAATTGTCTTACTTCCGGTTGAGCCTCTGCGTTCCAGACTGGAACGCACGCTCAGGAGGACTACTATAAATGCCATTCTACACCAGGGCCAGGTAAGCCTATTGCGTGTTTTATCTTCATTTAGAAGATACAGATCTGCTTATATATTTGCACACCTTTTATTATATTTTATTATTAAAAGTTAAGTTTTAGACATTGTTTTTTTCTACACAATGGCTACTACTCCCAAGCCCAGTAAGGAAAAATCTGGGACTGACTCTAAGGAAAAGGAAGCCACCATCAAACTTAAAAGATGTGAAGGATGTGAAACAAAGGTTGCTCCTGAAATAAAATTTTGTTCTGAATGTGCAAAGAAATCTGTTCAGTCAGAAGTGCCAAATCAGTTCCAAGAATTTCTTACCTGGATGAAATGTTCAATGCAGGAAACTTTTGCTTCAATGCAAAACCAAAGAACCAAAACAACAGGGCATCTTAGATACGTCCTTCATGGGAACAAAAAGAGAGATGCCTACTTTTCCAGTACATCATTCTGTAGCAGAATTAATTAAAGCAGAATGGACAAAGGGTGACAAAAGGATATCTTCCTCAAGACGGCTTCAAAAAATGTATCCATTTAAGGAAGATGATACGTCAAGCTGGACCTCCCCACCAAAGATAGATGCCGCCATAGCTCAAATTGCCAAGAGAACTACCATCCCAATGGAGGATGGATCATCTCTCAAAGACGCAATGGATAGGAGAATGGAAGGTTCTCTGAAGAAGCAATTTTCCATAATCGGTCAGAACATGAAGATAGCTACTTCTTTGGCATGCGTTGCTAGAGCAACCAGAATATGGTTAACTGAGCTTGAGGATCACATAGAATCATCGGTTTCAAGATCAAAGCTCCTAAAGGAATTATCTTCTATCAAGGAAGCTATTGGTTTTTCATGTGATGCATCCTTAGATGCTATCAGATTGGCGGCAAGATCATTGGCACTTTCTATAACAGCAAGAAGATCTCTTTGGCTGAAGACATGGGGAGCTGACGCTTCCTCTAAAAGTAAATTGGTTTCATTGCCATTCACAGGTTCTCTATTATTTGGCGAACAGCTTGACGACATAATTAAGAAAATGACTGGCGGAAAAAGCTCTTTTCTGCCCCAGGATAGAAAAAGATCACCCCCAGTCAGTACATCTTTCAGGAATCGCAAGCAAAATTTCCTGTATGATAGGAAATATCAGCCATCCAGAGGATATGAAGCCAGGAAGCAATCAGCTTCTCAGTCAACCAGAGGCTCCTTCAGGAAGGAAGGGTTTCGGAAGAATCAATTCAAGGAGTTGTTCTCCTGAAGAGCAGCGGAACCTGCTTCCAGTCCCAGTGGGAGGTCGCCTGTGACTACAAGTGTCCGCCTGGAAAAAGTTAACCAACCTGGATGGTTGGACTCTTCGAATCTTGGAAGCAGGGTGCCCGCTGGAATTTCAGAACAGACCTCACAAGAATATGTTCAAAAGATCAAGACCTCCAGTGAATATAGAAAAAGCTATGAAATTAGAAGAAGCAATAAAAGAATTATTCTCAAAGGAAGCCATAGAGAAGGTTCCATCAGGAGAAAGGAGAAGAGGTTGGTACTCGCCAATATTTATGGTACCAAAGACCACAGGAGGGTATCGCCCAATTCTAGATCTAAAGATCCTAAATACATCAATAAGGCATCGACAATTCAAGATGGAGACTGTAATGTCTATAATCCAAGCCATTCAGCCAAGCAATTACCTGGTGACAATAGACTTGCAGGATGCATATTACCACATTGGAATAGCTCCGGAGTTCAGGAAATATCTCAGATTTTGTTACAGGGATCAGCACTGGCAATTCAAAGTGCTGCCATTTGGTCTCACGTCGGCTTCCAGAGTTTTTTCAAAAGTTCTGGCACTTGCCCTGGAACCTTTGAGGAAGAAGGGTATCAAGATAGTGCCGTACCTAGACGATCTTCTATTGATAGCCCAATCATGGTTTCAAGCGGAGAAGCACAGGGGAATAGTGATCAATCATCTTCAGGAATTGGGATGGTTAATCAACAAACAAAAGAGCCAGTTGAATCCAACCCAGCATCTGCAGTTCATAGGATTATCTCTGGATACTGCCAAGGGGATGGTTTCATTATCCCCCAACAGAATAAAGTTAATCTCATCAAAGGTGAGAAAATTCAGGAGATCAAGAACTCACACAGCACAGGACTGCATGACCATCCTGGGATACATGGTCTCAGCACTTCAGGTAGTTCCCTGGACAAAGTTACACATGAGGCCCCTCCAGAGGTGTTTCCTGTCTCATTGGGACAAGAATCCAATCAATACAACTCAGATTATTCCAATTCACTCATCAGTAAAAAAAGAACTCGAGTGGTGGACAGTGCAGAAGAATCTAAGAAAGGGATCATCGATAAGAAATCTAGAATGGAAGAAGATCACAACAGACGCAAGTCTGACAGGATGGGGAGGATGGCTTCAAAACAGATCAGTCCAGGGAGTATGGTCCCAGAGAGAAAAGAAGCTACACATAAATTTGTTGGAGTTAAAAGCAATATTTCTCTGCCTCAAAAGCTTCAAGAAGATATTAAGAAGAAAACCAGTCCAAGTAATATCGGACAGTATGACAGCTGTAATATACATAAGGAACCAAGGAGGAACAAAAAGCACAGCATTGAATGCAGAAGCAAGAAAGGTTCTATTATGGGCGGAGAAAAACCTATCAGCAATCCACATCCCAGGTGTTCAGAATTGCCAGGCGGATTATCTAAGCCGCACCCCTCTAAATCAGGGAGAATGGGCATTAAACCAGGAAATATTCAACCAGATCAAGTTAAGATGGGGTCATCCTCTAATAGATCTGATGGCGTCACCAGAAAATGCAAAATGCCAGTTATTTTTTTCCAGAACAAGACATCCACAGGCATTGGCAGTAGATGCCATGACTCAGGATTGGAACTTCAACCTGGCATACATTTTTCCTCCAATTCCATTGATTCCAAGGGCTCTCAAGAAGATCAGGCAGGAAAAGGCAAATGTCATTTTCATAGCTCCGAACTGGCCAAGGAGAGTATGGTACTCGGAGTTAATCAGCATGTCCACAGAGGAACCATGGATTCTACCTCACAGACCAGACCTATTGTTCCAGGGCCCAGTTTGGCATCCCAACCCGGGATTTTTGAAGCTAGCAGCTTGGAAGCTGAGAGGAATTCCTTAAAACTTAGGGGTCTATCAGAATCTGTTATTTCCACCATGGTTTCTGCCAAAAAGTCCTCTACCTCTTCCGTTTACAACAGAATATGGAAAATATTCTCAGCATGGTGTACATCGAATGCAGTTGATAGATTTTCTATTTCCACTTCACATGTTTTGAATTTCCTCCAACATGGTTTTGAGCAAGGATTAAGACCTTCATCTCTTAGAGTACAGGTATCAGCCATCTCGGCTTGTCTAGTTAAACAATTTTCAGAGGATGAACTGATTAAAAAATATCTAAAGGCTATCGAAAAGATTAGGCCCAGAATAAAAAACATCATTCCACCCTGGGACCTTAATTTGGTGCTCAATCAGTTGACTACCTCTCAGAAGTTTGAGCCAATTGACAAGAGTTCCACAAAATTTTTAACTCTAAAGACAGCATTCTTGGTTGCCATCACATCTGCCAGGAGAGTAAGCGAATTGCAGGCTCTTTCTTCAAAGGAGCCATATATATATATTTCATAAGGACAAGATAGTCCTTAGGACAAGGACTGAATTCAGATCCAAGGTAGTGTCCTCTTTCCATCTTAACCAGGAAATAATACTACCATCATTTTTTCCTAATCCTAGGAATGATGAGGAGCAACGTTTTCACAAATTGGATTTATTAAGATGTATAACTGAATATTTAAAAAGAACAGCCTTGTTCAGGAAATCAGACTCCCTATTTGTTCATTTCCAAGGGAAATTCAAGGGTCTTCCTGCTTCCAAGCCCTCTATTGCACGATGGATTACTGAATGCATTAGAGAAACATATCTGGAGGCAGGCAAAGTACCTCCTAAGATCATTAGGGCTCACTCCACCAGAGCAGTCTCAACATCCTGGACGGCAAAGAATTCAGCTACCACCGAAGAACTATGTAAAGCAGCAACATGGTCATCCATAACCACATTTATAAAACATTACCACTTAGATGTCCAGTCATCCACGGCTTCTAAATTTGGGAAAAAAGTCTTGAAAACAGCTACCCTTCCTACTTGGTAAGAATTTTCCAATATTTTACTCCATTGAATATTGTTAATACATGTTGTTTTGGAGTTCGCACAGATAGGGCAGCTGTGCTCCTCATCTATATTTTACTTTTGAGTTCTTGGGATATCCAGGCGGTTCATGTATGTCTGTCTATTTGTATAGGCATATATTTATATAGTTTTTAACCCGCCCTATTTTACCTTGCTTTGGTATATCCCATAGAGGTCAATTGCCGTGGGAGGGGACACAGAAGAAAGGGAGAAATTTACTTACCGATATTTCCTTTTCTTCTGTGTCCCCCCACGGCACTCCCTGCCCTTATCTAACCTATTTGTGTTTTTTTATATAGCTCTGACAAAAGTTGACTGTCGGAGGAGGAGTAGCATGACCTTAAATAGTTTTTCTGATTGGTCCTACACCAGCTGGAGAGGAGGAGATAAAACCCATAGAGGTCAATTGCCGTGGGGGGACACAGAAGAAAAGGAAATATTGGTAAGTAAATTTCTCCCTTTCAGTCTAAATATACCTGAAAGAGACCTAATGAGTCTTGAAAGCATTCCTCCAAAAGTAAAATTTGTCATATACCATGGTAAAATACAGATCTAATTCGGTTGTCATGGTTTGTGATAGTGAATATATTTGATTACCACAAAGTTAATGCTTTCCCACTTTGTCTTCATTGTTTGAGTTGTATTTTATTCCTACTTGATACAGAGGCTACTGGATTTAGTAATACTTCCCTGATTCTGCTGCATCAACTAGAAGATAAAATGAAAGCACATTTATTCTTTATGGATTTTCTTCATCAGGTGGGTAGTTTATTATAAATACACAATAATTTTTTTTATTTTTTCAAAACTGTAGATTTAACAATTCTTTCTTTATCTAGGTTGGGCTCTTCCATAATTTGAGTACCTGTCAAGTGCGTGGAGTGTCTATGGCAACTCGGCTGCTGCTTTGTGAACATGCAGAGAAATTATCAGCTGCAATTGTGTTGAAGAACCATCACACCAAGCTCCCAGTTGTTGTTAACTCTGCCATACAGTTGGCCATAAACAAAAGGATGTGCTCAATTCCTCAAAACCTGACTGCTGCTGATTTCTACTTTAGAGAGGTGAAGGATATTTTATTTTATATACCTTTTCATTTTGTTTAAAATCCAAGTAGTAACTCTATCCAATGTGCTTTGAATTACTAGCTGGTCAATAACAACATCCTCTTGTCTTAAGATATATCTGCCAGAGCTGATCATTTCCACTCATTCAGTTACTAGGAAGGGCCTTCCAAATCTGGAATGGCTCAAGCATGCTTGCTTGTGCGCTAGATGCCCACTGGGGCTCATTTCTAGAATTATCCTACTATCTAAAACTTTGATATTGAAATTAAACTAATTAGATGTTTAACTGGATAGCTGACAGATAATGAGATCCTTATAGAAACATGATGCAAAATATGGCCTAAACGAGTCATAGCTTAGTTTGTACTTGGGTGTGTAAACTGGTGCAATACATCTTGACAATTTGCTTTGCTTCAGGGGTTGTCAATCAGAAGACTGTCAGAATTTAGTATAATTATATTTAGGGGAATGTAAGGATTAACCAGGTGCTGACACATCTTCCAGCTCTGTTATATATATATATATATATATATATATATATATATATATATATATATATATATATATATATATATATATATATATATATATAATATGCACAGGCTTACACCAGGAAATCTCAAAGGAATGCAGTTTTGGATTAGCTAGATGATTGCCTTCTGAACATATGTTCTGTATGTCCTTGCACAGTTTCCCCCCAGGCCCTGACCACAACAAGACCTGTTTGTTCAGGCCCATTTAGTGCTGTATGTTTTACAACTGAGAAGGTTTGTTTACATACATACAAAAATGTTTTATTCAGACCTTGTCTTAGGCCATTATCTAGCAATCTCATGAAGGTTTTACTTTATGGTATTTAGATACCATCTGTTCAACAAGTCCTTGTTTGGGCAGCTGATGTAGGCATGACAAACAAAGTATGAAGGAAAATAATTACCTGTCCCCCATTAGCTATCCCTCCTGAAAAAAGGGTATAGAAACCTAGAATTTTATGGCAGTGTATCTGCCACCCTCTCACTTTTACATTTATACATTACATCTAATCCTCTGACCCTCTGGTTTTAGACTGATCTCGTGTCTTAACATTTTTACTCTCTTTGAAATGTACTTCCCTTCTATATTTTGTTGAATGACTTTAGTTACTTGAATGTTTCTCTCTTCTTTCCTCCAAGATTATACATGTTCAGATTTTTTAGTTTATCGTGATAATTTTTATCCAGTAAACCATTTGCCCTCTGAATATCTATATCATTTTGGGGATTTGGTCTCCGGTACTTTACACAATTCTATAAGTGAGGTTAACCATAGATCTGTAGAGTGGCATGACCACCTCCCCGTTTTCTGCTACTAATGCCTCTAGCTATATAACCCAGACCCCCGTTTGCATTATCCCCTGCCTACCTTTGTCATCAAAAGTAATTACTCACCAACAGCACATTGCCCTTAATACTATATGCATTATTTTACATTTATCAGCAATAAACTGCAGCTGTCACACTCCATTCCATTTTTATAATTTACCTAAATCATTTGCCGTTTTGCTTATTCCCCTAGTAATGTCTACCCTGTTGCAGATCTTTGAATCATCTGCAAAAAGGTATACATTGCATTGAAGACAGGTCCCTAAGGTACACCTCTAGTAACATGATCTTCCTCTTAGTATTGTCCATTGACTATAACCATCGGTCTCTGGTCTTAACAGTTTAAATTTTTGTACATCCAGACCCATGGATCTTCAGCGGTGGTTGCACAGGAGCAACCTGGAAAGGGGAAATCCTTTTGTGATTCTGCAGTGGACTGTGGTCACAACGAGCATCAGCCTGAGCAGCTAGGGTACAGTTCTGGGTCACCTGGGGGTCCTTAGCAGGTGGGCTGCGGAGGTGGCACTGCAGTCCATCAATGTTCTGGAAGTTGGAGTGATTCACCTGGCCCTTGTGTACTAGACCTCTCAGTTGAGGAGACCTCTAGTGATCGTCCAATTGTACAACTCCACTGCTGTGGCCTAGATCAGCTGTCCAGGAGATTCTTGAAATGCTGCTGCATGGTACGAGGTGGGCAGAAATCCACTTTCTGGCCATCTCCGCTGTTGACATTCCAGGGATAGAACACGTGCTGCCAGACTTCCTAAATCACAAAGATGTGGATACTGGAGAGTGGAAACTCAATCTGGAAGCATTCTATCTGTGCATCAGTGGGGTGTGCCAGGGAGAGACATAATGGCCACAAGACACCAGGAAAGTTCTGACCTTCTGAAAGGGGATCCTCTGGCCTTTGCCACGGGCACAATATCAGTTCTGTGCAACTTCCTTGTGTTTTTCCTCCAGTTCCTCTTATTCCCAGGGTGCTTTGTAAGATCGGTATGGACGGTGCAACATTGATTCTAGTCACTCCTTATATGACCTGATGAGTAATTCAATTCAGGATCCGCTTCTGCTTCCTCCTTGGCTGGACCTGCTTCTCCAGGGGTGCCTTTGGAAAGAGGATGTGGAAAAATTAGCTTTAATGGCATGGTTTTGAACCTCACATATTGAGGAGAAAGGGATTTTCCACAGAGGTAACTTATGCTATGATTCAGGCTTTAAAACCACAGGGTATGGTCTATCTTTCATTTGTTGTGTGTGGACAGATCTGTGTCTTCGCAGGATTTTGACCTTCTGGTGGTGCTCTTTTCGTCAGAATGGAAAGGACTCAGCTTGAGTTCTGGTTTAAGTTTCAGATTGTTCTGTATATTTACAGAGATGTGTTGCCACTATTTCAGATGTCAAGGTGTTCCTTCAGGGGATTGATCATGTTTTCCCTGCTTTCAAGTCTCCCTCTCCTCTGTGGGACCTTAATTTGTTTTTTTGGTGTTTTGCAGAGGCCCTCCCTTTTAGTCCCTTGCTACCATTCCTTTGTGCCAGTTGACGCACAAGATGGCTTTCATTCTGGCAGTAGTCTTGTTCCACTCAGTTGCAGGCTTTGCCTTGCAAACAGTCTTTCCTGTTTTTTCACAAGAACAAGATGGTGCTTTAAAGGTATTTCTTCCTTATGTAGTTTGAGTTACACATCATTCAAGAGATTGTGCCTTCATTCTGTCCTGACCCAAAGTCTGACCAGGAGAGGGATTTCCACTTACTGGATGTGGTGCGGTGCCTTAAGGTTCTATGTGCAACACACTACGTTCTTTTGTAAAACTGATTTCCTATTTGTCATTCCTGAGGGTCACTGGTCAGGTCAGGCTACTTCCAAAGTCGCTATGGCCTCTTCGTTTAAGTCTACCATTCCTCAGGTGAATGACCTCAGAAAGAAACCTAGCTCACTCCACTAGTTCTGAGGGGGCCTCCTGAGCCTACAGCAGTTCAGCAGTTAGAGCCCTGTTGGCTCTTGCTTTTTTACATGCTGTGTAATTTGTGTCCACCTTTTTTCTGTTTGTGCTATTCCAAATCTGGTATCATGGGGACTCTGGTATCATGGGAACAGGTTTGAGGTCCTTTTTCCCCACCTATGGGAGCTTAGTGTTGGTAAATCCCCATGGTAACTGTGTTCCATATTTTTGTGTTCTTACCTATTAAATCCATTTCTCTGTACTCCATATGGAATGCAGGTCTTAAACCCAGCAAAAGGGACCTCTGTCAGTCTTGCTTTTTAGAGTCTTCTTACAGGAGCTTCCTTCTTCTCTTGCTTGCCTTTTTGGTGTAGTTTTTTGATCACATCGAGCTGGAGGAGAGGTTGGGAGTCTCCACCTACAAGACCGTCTTTTTGAGATGCCCTGCCCCATGGTTACCTGTGTTGGTATATCCCCATGGTTCCTGCTTTCCATATGGAATATAGAAAAAAGGATTTAAGATGTAAGAACACTAAAATCTCCCCCCCCCCGCATTAGAGTACCCTGGTATTACTATAACCAAGTAATTTTTCTCTTGTGTCCAATAGAAAAACACAGGTACCATGGGGTTAAGTCCCTTCTCTTTCACGGCAGGTCATGGCATGATCTTTGGGGTGGAGAATCCCCTCTCTTCCTCCAGCTCAACCCCTACACACACCCCTACACCTGTTCCCAGAATTCATGTATCCTGCTAGCTGCTGGACTGCAAGGCCTTCCTCTTAGCTTTTATTATTTCAGTTTTGGATATTGGGTTGTATAGTCACCCATTAGGCTGGATTACAGAATGCACAGACGGGGAACATGGGGAACATTTATCTGGGACATACCTCTGCAACAGTTTAGACTGCAACGTCAGAGACGTCTCCATATTCTTCTCTTCGCACGTCCTATAATCTGGTCCAATTTTTAAGTGTCTAGCTGGCATGCCATGGCCTGCCATATAACTTCACCTACTTCATGGATCTCACTCCTCAGTGGCATCTGTCTGTTTCTGGGTGTCTTGCAGCGTCCTCCCTTTGACCCTCTAGCTTACATCTCATTGTGCCAATTGATACTGAAGATAGCCTCCTTCTTGGCAGTGGTCTCTGTGAGGAGATTAGCTGATTGACCAGCTCTGTCTTGTAAATGTTCTTTCCAGGTGTTTCACCAGTAGAAGGCAGTTCTTCCTTCCTCTTAGGAGTTCCTTACCAGCTGTGCAAGGCTTGTGATTTAGTCCTCCATTCATGCTTTCACCAAATGCTACCCTGTCAATGACCTCAGGTGAGGCCAGCTGTGTCCAGAAGGCCCTTCAGGAAGTTTTGACGTTTAACCCTTTGAGTGTCACAGGGGTTACACAACGCATTGCTGAGCAATGTGTTGCATACCCTTGGCACTCAATGGGTTAAGGACCTGTCTCTTCTTTTTCTAACTGCCAAATGTTGATCAGTAGTTCCTGAGCCCTGTTGGCTGTTTGGTGTGCTAAGCTAGTTCAGTATCTGCTGACACATGTTTTTTCTGGGTTATTCAGTTCCTGAATATTCCTAGGGACCTCTGGTATCATGGGGACATGAGAGAGATGTTTTCCTTTCCCTCCCTAGGAATCCTAGGTTTGGAATATCCCCATGGACCTGTGTACAGTATTGGACATAAGAGAAAAGTAAATCACAGGTTTCCCACCCTTTGAAAATACCTTATCTATGTTTGTTTGCTGAGGCAGAGGAGTCCTGTTAGGGTCTTAGTCCTGGGAAATCTTCTTCTCTTCTTTGCCGCTTATTTATTTTCTGTGGCATTTTTGTCTTATTCCCTAAACTGTTTGCATTGTACACATGGTTTGAAACTTACAATTTTTGGCTTCCCCAGACAGGCTGGAAATCTCACTGTACCTAGACAGAACAGAATCTAGAGCTCCATGGGCTAGAGAGCAGTGTTCGGGCACGTAGGAGCCCTTTGTGATGTCCTTGCTGCATCCTAGGCTGAAGTAAAGTTGCTGGCCTTGATGCAGGATGTCTGACCCCAGACTTCTAAATGCGGATAACGCAAGAGGCTGTGTGTAAAGGTCGCTATAAGAGTGTAGGATAAGCAGAGAGGACAGATATAAACCCCAGTCTGGACCCCTGGGCCTCTTAAAGTGTTAGTATTGTCAAAAAAAAAGTTTTTTGCATTTAGAAGAGCTTAAAAAGCTGAGCTAAATACAAAAAAATGATCTCTCAAACTGCTATGGTTTTAAGAGATACAGGCGTTTAAAGTTCGCTGTTTCCTACTGACAGCTGTAAAGCTGTCAGCAGGAGATTCGTGTCGGTCGACACGGAGGTGCTTGAGAAGTGCCGAGATTGCGTTACTTACAAGGAATCCCTTCATTGGAATGGTCTAAAACATGTGCCTGGTGTTTTTTTGGACATTACTAACACTTTAACAGGGAAAAATAGGTAAGCCGGAAGGTTGGCCACTGGAAATGGTTCCTTGGTAAAATCTTAAACACTATTAGTATTAGCCTGATAGGCTCAAGAAAGGAGTAGGTGGCAGTGAGCCAAGAGAAGTAACTTCCCCCAGACCCAAGAGTCCCTGAATGCACACCAAGTAAGCTCTCTATGCTGACTTGCAGAGTTAGTTTCTGCTGGCTGACTGTAGGAGAACAGTCTTCAGGAATCAATACTGCTGCCAGGCTAAGAGAGAGAGGCAGACTGGCCTAAGAACAAGACCCGGGATTACGGAGATCAATGACAGCCTGTCTTCTGTAAGAACTGCCCCCGTAGGTACCAAGAGAGAATGGCCGACACAATGTTGCAGCCAAAGAGCGGAGGAAACAGCTGACAGGCTCTCAGCTGCAGCCAAGCCTGTATTGATATCTGGGCAGGCTGAATAAAGATAACTGTGGGCTGGATGGTCTGAAGTCTGTGCAGCAGGAAGGAAGCCTTGACTGGCCTTCCCCTTAGAGTAGGAGAGAGCTTGAACTGAGCCCCTTGGAGCTGGTCTAAACACTGAAGACCTAAACAATCTGCAAAGGCACAGAGACCCGTAAGAGCTGAAGCCAGTAGGATGGCAAATAGATGAGTTCCTCAATCATGTGAGAGAGGAAGCTGGCAAGACGAGCAGTTGAAGCCAACTCCTAGGCAGCTGCACTGCAGACTGCTGACAAGAATAACATAACAGCCTGGATCAATTGTTATAGAGGAATACGGAGTCAAACAAAGCCAAAGCCGGGAAATCAAAGCATATTGCAAAACAAAGGAGAGTCAGGGCAAGCAAAAATCAGAAACTTGGATGCAGAGAAGCGAAGTACCAAGGGATATCCGAGAGGAATCTGTCAGCGCAAGAACTTCCGGAAAGCTTGCTGAAAAACAGACATCATATAATGGAGATGATGCACCTATAAACTCCCGAAAACCGATGAAAAGCCATATGCTAACTAGGCAACCAGGTAAGAAGTGTGCAAAAGTCTCTTGAACTATGCATCAGACGTACTTTGTCCAAACTCACCTGTGTTATTTGGAGGTGGGGGTGTTTTATGTGTTTTTAACCTGCATCATTCCATTGCTTCCCTCTATTAGTTTAATAAAACTTGTGAACCATTCACTTAGGAACTCATTTCCATTTTGAGAAAGATGCAGACTGTTTTTTCAACCGTGGTATCCTAAAGCAAAGGTGCTTTCCCAGAAAAAATAAGTTCCAGTTTACAAGATTCTCTCACCACAGGATCAGTGCCACGAGATTGGTGTAAATCAGATTTGTAGTGCTCTTATTTAAGAAGGGAATTAAAATAGATCATGGAAATTGTAGACCTGTAAGTTTGACGTCTGTAGTGGGAAAACTGCTAGGATTATTAGCAGGAATCAACATGTTTTTTTGAGGAATAGACTGTGCAAAAGAAATCGTTTTGGCTTCTGTGATAAGTAAGTAGCAATCTAGATAATGGTAAAGCAGTAGATGTAGTATAGCTAGATTTTGCAAATGCTTCTGATACAGTGCTACACATGAGGTTGAGGTATAAAATAAGTACATTGGGGCTAGGGGATAATCTTTGAAATTGGATAAAAAACTGGCTGAAGGATAGGGAACAGTGTGTGGTTGTAAATGGACAATTCTCCAATACATTTGAGAGTGGAGTACCTCAGGGTTCAGTACTTGACCCACTGCTTTTTTAACATGTTTATCAATGACCTGGAAATAGATAAAGAAAACAAAATATAAATATTTGCAGATGACACTAAATTTTAAGGGTAATATATTCAGAAAAGTATATTTGTTCTCTGTAGGGGGATTTACATAAAATGGCACATTGGGCAGACAAATTGAGTTTGAAGTTTAATGTTGGAAAGTGTAAAGTCATGCCTTTGGGAAACAAAAAAAAAAATCCCAATACTACTTATTCCTTTCAAAAGGGAACATACATATACCTACTAAAAACAGTAGAACTATCAGGAAGGTCTGATAAAGACTAACTTATTTGATAGCAGGAAAGCTATAAAATTCTCAGTCACTGGAGTAGGAGGCGAAGGTTGAACTTGATGGACTTGTGTCTTTATTCAACCTAATGCTACTATGCTATTAATTTAATGGAATTATTTTAGGGGAGTTTTTACTAGAGAGAGAGGGATACCTGGGAATCCTTGAAACGTACAAACTTAGCAGCAGTGACCAGTGTCAAATAGCAGTGACAATAGTAAACAAAGAACGGATAACATCATTTTGCCACTGTGGAATTCGTTGGTAAGACCTTACCTTAAATACGCAGTGCTCTTTTGGGCACCAGTTCTGTAAAAAGATATTCTAGAACCAGAGAGACTGCAGTGAAGAGCAACAAATGTAATTAAGGGAATGGAGGACTTGACATATGAGGAACATCTAGATATACTAGGTCTGTTTACTCTAGAGAAAAAAATTACTAAGCAGAGATATTATCACAATATACTGGCATATGAGAGGTCAGTACAAACCTCTCTCTAGTGAGCTTTCATCCCAAGACCTGATCAAATAATCAAGGGCCACCCCTTAGGATTTATGCAAAAGGAGATTTCAGCAGAGGAAGGTTTTTTTTTGGGTTTTTTTTTTTTGTTTTTTTTATAGTAAGGTCTGTTAAATTATGGAATACTTTGCCCAAGAATGTGGTTATGACAGATACAGTTCTACTTAGGTTTTAGTATTTTTATTATTCTCTCTTAGATATGGGGTATCCAAATTCCCCCATTAGGCGGATTACCATTACTGGCTTCCCCTGGAGGATTGCCCAGTTAACAGGTACTGTTGTGGACCCTTTGCAGCCTTGGGAGAGAATCTTGCAACTCATGTTTCTCTCTCCAGAAGGAGTCTCTCTGAAGCTCCTTCCTTTTCAATGGTAATCTGAAGAGAGAAGACCTGCAAAAAAGGTGAGCAACCCTTTGAGTACCATGGTCCACTTGTCCCACTGTTCCCCTCTGCACAGGGGTCTTTCTGGAGTTCTTCATAACTCCTGCACTCATGTTGGGTAATCTACCCTCTGTCTATTGGGTCTCTGGAGCATTTTAGGCTGAACTGTGGTGATTAACCCCTTCCCTGCCAGTTTTGCTGGCTTTAGCCACTCACATCTCATTTTTCCTTCATAGTCATGTTTTGTTTTGTTTTTTTTATTAATTGTGTTCTGTGGAGCTTTATTTTTTTTTGGGGGGGTGCTTTTATTCATTTTTAAGACTTTTCAATTTTTTTTTAATTTTGCACCTTTAAGTGCACGCTTTACTGCACCACCGCAATGCTCCATTAACTTGTATGGGACAGACTGCTTTGAGACATATCTCTGCAACAGCTTCACGTACCGAGTTGAGAGAGGGCTCATTCTTCTTGCCTCCCCCTACCCTTCATTCCAGTTAACATCCTCAGTGTCTTGCGGGTCCCTGTGGGGTTTGGTTTCTGCATTTGAAAATGTTTATGGGGAAAACTACAATTCCTATAGACACCTGTTTAGCGGTATGTCCTCTGATTGGCTCTTAATTTGGTAGCCATTTTCTTTCTCTCTTTACATGAGTTTCATACGCAGGGCTTGGTTTTCATTATTAACATCCACAGGTTAACTGTTAGCCAGACAGATAAGTACATTTTAGGCTTTCTGGGGTAAACTTGTTAATCTGGATGATAGTATTCAGGTTCCCTATTACTGTAAGACATTTTCTCCTGTTAGGATGTCGGATCTAAAGGAACATGGGGCTAGGCCTAAGCATAAGGATTCAGGGGTGTCATTAACCATCCTTGTTCATTGTTCTTCAAGCCAAATGGGGCTTCCCAGAGAGTATTCAGTTCACTTATGCCCCCCATGTGCTGTGGCCCATGCTTCTGCACCAGGGCCCTCCAGCCATGCACAAGAACCACATTGGGTCAGGAACTTCAAGTCCTCTATGGCACAGCTTCCTCTTTCTCATCAGGGGGATCATCAATCCTGGAAGCCCCCCACTTCTTTCAGGTCTGTGTTCCCTAAGGCCTCTAGCATTCCTGATTTATCTGATTCTTCGAGGAGGCATTTTGAGGAGTCTGAGGATGGTATGTGTTCAGAAGGGGCTTTTTCCCAGTTTCGTGATAACCCCTTTGAGGTGGACCCTGAACCCTCTGCTGAGGGTCTCATTAGGTGGTTTTGGCCACCCTTAACATTCCTGTTAACCCTGAAGAGTCTGTCTACTTTTGAAGGCTTTTCAAAGTGCAGATTGTCCTGTATTGTTTTCTTCTGTGTACTCCCCGTCACAAGGAAGTATGGGATTTATCTCCTATCCTCCAGCTGGTAGGACTGTCCAAATTAATTTAAATAGTAGGCTCCCCCCACTCTCCAGTTTTCTTTGGTCCTAGCCAACTGGAGGATAGGAGGTGGGTGCCTCCATGACTCGGGAGAATACTAAGCGAAACCCACCTTCTTTCTGACGAATGACTTGCCCGGTGCAGCGGCAATGCAATCAGCTGCTATTTCAGCGGGTGTGTGGTCAGGCCGATTGTCCAGGTTACCGCCGTAGCGCGGGTTACAAGGAGCTTTTACAAGCTGTCATTGCCTTCCCTCTGCTTCCTAAAGTTCAGGAGCGGCGAATCCTCCTCACTCTGCCCATTAACTTTAGGAAACTTCTTCGGCGTGCGTTCCAAGGTGAAACGCACGTTTCTGAGCATGTGCGGCCACAACGGGAAGTCGGGCAGCAAGAGGCAGTGACGGGAGTAAGTGTTTTATGCACTTTGACAATCTGGCTGAACGGGGCGTTGCGTTCCAGGCATGGAACGCATGCTGTATATAGGATACATGGCGGCTTATAAGGTAAGGATCTATGCTTCTAGCCACATTTTTAAACAGGTTTGTTAATAAAATATTGTAGTTTTTAAATAGTCAGCATGTCTGCTTCCAAGTCTTCAAGGAGTAAGGAGAAAGCTGATTCTCCGCCCCCCCCCCCCAAGGAGGAGAAACAGAAATCCTGTACTAATTGTGATAAGAAAATGCAGGGGTCAGATAACGCAAAGTTCTGTACAGAATGCTTAAAGAAGGTAGCTTTGTCAGAAATGCCCAACCAGTTCCAGGATTTTATATCATGGATGAAGGTTTCATTACAAGAAACCTTCGCATCTATGCAGGAGTCAGTAGTTCCCAAAAAACGTCAGAGAATAGAGGACCCTGGGAAAGGTACTTCTTCCCCTAAGGCTGATCAGGATGATGATAACAGTATGGAATCCTCAGCCTTCTCTTCTGAGGAGGAGGGAGAGATAGTGGAAGGATCTGGGGCTTTTTCTCTGGGGAAGATTGACAAATCTGTCAAGTCCTTAGGTTTGGTGGAAGAACAGAAGGACCTAAATATTCTGGATGCGGCCTTTGTAGGTAATAAGTCCCCTCCCAGTTTTCCAGTTCACCAGTCTATTTCAGAGATGGTTTTCTCTGAATGGAGAAAGATAGATAGGTCTGCTGTCACTAAGAGATTCTCAAAAATATATCCAGTGGAGCCGGATAAGATAAAGGATTGGGTATCTCCCCCTAAGGTGGATGCAGCGGTTTCCACACTAGCCAGACATACTACCATCCCCTTAGAGGATGGCTCTTCCCTCAGGAATCCTATGGACAGGAGATCAGAGTCCGCTCTTAAGAGACAGTTTTCCTTGATAGGAAGCAATATGCAAATTGCTACGGCTCTTGTCTGTGTGTCTAGAGCTATTAAAATTTTGCTCTCCATCCTTGAGGAAAGCATAGAGTCAGGCACCTCTAGATCAAAATTAGCGAGAGAGGTATCTGCCATCAAGGAAGCCAACAATTTCATCTGCGATGCCTCCATGGATTCCATCAAAATAGGGGCTAAGTCCTCAGCCCTATCAGTATCTTCTAAGCGGGCTCTTTGGCTTAAGCCCTGGGGAGCAGATTCTTCTTCCAAGAATAAGTTAGTCAATCTTCCCTTTAAAGGTGATAGGCTCTTCGGAGAAGAATTGGAGGATCTAATAAAGAAGATTTCCGGGTGAAAGAGTGCTTTTTTGCCACAGGAAAGGAGAAGGAGAGCATCTTCTCCCAGGTCTTCCTCATACAAATCCAGATCTCAGTCCTTTTGGGATAACAGAAGATATCAACCTACAGTATTTAATCAAAGAAGACACAGGTCAGCAAACTAGAGGTGGATTCCGTAAGGACTATCTCAAGAAACAGATGCACTTCAAAAAAGAATTCTGAAGGTCAGCGGGTACCATCTCCAGAGCAAGTGGGGGGTCTCTTGCTAGAATTTCATCACAACTGGACAACATCGGACACCTGGGTTCAGAACATCCTGGAGATGGGATATCTGTTCCCATTCAAAAAGACCCCGATGTTTCATGTCTTCAAGAGGTCAAGAGCCCCAAAGAGCATAAAGAAGCAAAGAGCATGGAAACAAGAGATAAAGAATCTGTTATCAAAGAGGGTTATTCAGGAAGTCCCAGAGATTCAGAAATATGCAGGAATTTATTCAATTTTGTTTACAGTTCCCAAGGCTTCGGGTTTCTGGAGGGCCATTCTGGATCTCAAGGATCTGAACACCCTATTGATACAGAAGTCTTTCAGAATGGAATCAGTAAGATCCGTCATGAGATCGGTGTTACTAGGCAACTTCCTAACAAAGGTGGACTTGCAAGACGCCTACTATCGCATTCCAGTCAGAAGAGATCATCAAAGGTTTTTAAGGTTTGCTGTAGAAAACAGGCACTTTCAGTTCACAGCCCTTCTTTTTGGTTTAGCCACTGCTCCAAGGGGTTTCACGAAAATCCTGGTGGCTGCTCTAGAACCAATCAGAGAAGAAGGAATCTATGTAATTCTCTATCTGGACGGCCTTCTGATTATAGTGCAAACAGAAGATCAGGCTTATGCAAACACGCAGACAGTGGTAAATCATCTGCAGAATCTGGGGTGGATCATCAGTTCTCAAAAGAGCCATCTGACTCCATCACAGGATCTGGTGTATTTAGGAATGAGGATCAACACAAAGGAAGGCACTCTCCACTCTTTCGGAGGAGAGAATATCAAACATAATAAGAAGAGTATCAAGATTCAGAAAGAAGGTGAGCCATGCAGCTCACATTTGAGATGCCTAGGGTTAATGATGTCAGCCATTCAAGTGATCCCTTGGGCAAGGTTCCATTCGAGGCATCTCCAGTCTCATTTCCTAAAATATTGAAACAGATATCATCCAGACCCTTTTCAGCGAATTCATCTGTCAGCAGGAGTACGATACGATCTACTTTGGTGGACAAAAAGAGAAAATCTTCAAAAAGGAGTTTCTATTGCAGATCAAGAGTGGGAAATAGTTACCACGGATGCCAGTCCCTGAGGATGGGGAGCAGTATACAGGTCCATGACCGCCCAAGGAACTTGGTCCAAGGGAGAAAGAGGCCTGCACATAAACATATTGGAGCTGCGAGCTGTGGAGCATGCGCTGAGATACTTTCAGATGTATCTAAGAAGCAAAGAGGTCCACGTCAGATCGGACAACATGACGACGGGCATGTATCTAAAAAATCAAGGAGGGACAAGGAGCCCAGAACTGAACAGAGAGCTCGCAAAGATCATGCATTGGGCAGATAAGAACATACTGACCATCTCAGCTTCACACATAGCGGGCTGTCAGAAAATCCAAGCAGATTACCTAAGCAGGAACAGGGATTGGTCTCTGAATCAACATGTGTTCCAGCAGATAACTCGCAGATGGGGAATACCAGAGGTAGATCTGATGGCCAGTCCAGAGAACACAAAATGCAAGAAATTTCTGTCCAGATGGAAAACAAGCGGAGCATTGGGCCAGGATGCTCTGAAACATTCCTGGATTTTCTCTCTGGTGTACATTTTCCCCCCTATTCCTTTAGTCAGGGAGGTTCTCAGGAAGATAAAGACAGAGCGGAGGTCACCTTAATTGCCCCCAGGTGGCCCAGGCGATCATGGTATTCGGAGCTAGTCAACATGTCAGTTCAGGATCCCTGGGCATCCCGAACAGAGTGGACCTATCACAGGGGCCTCTGCTTCATCCTCATCCAAATTTTTTTCATCTGACAGCCTGGAGACTGAGTGGCAAAACTTAAAACAACAAGGCATCTCTAGAAGGGTGGCTGATACCATCATTTCAGGGCGTAAGAAGTCCACCCTCAGGATATATGACAGGGTATGGAAGACCTTCAGAAGATGGTGCATAAAGAACAACATTCACAGGAATCAAGTTACAGCTGCTGTTCTGTTGGATTTTTTTGCAATGTGGCTTTGATTTGGGACTAAGTCCGGCATCTCTGAAAGTGCAGATCTCGGCCCTCTAGGCTGTCCTATCCAAGCACTGAGCAGAGGAGGACTTAATCAAGAGATTCATTAAGGCCATAGAGAAGGTTCGCCCCAGAGTAAGAGAAGATATCCCGGCATGGGATCTCAATATTGTCCTGTCTCAACTTGTGGATTCCCCTTTATTTGAGCCTTTATAATCAGTTTCTCGAAGACATCTTTCATGGAAAACTGTCTTCTTAACAGCCATCACGTCTGCTAGAAGGGTCAATGCGTTACAGTCCCTTTCTTGTAAGGCCCCTTACTTATCTTTTCATCAGGATAAGGTTGTCCTTAGAATGAAGCCCTCCTTTAGAGGGAAAGTTATCTCAGATTTTCATTTAAATCAGGAGATAGTATTGCCTTCTTTTTGCTCTTCCCCTAAGTCTGAGAAAGAAAGGAGGCTCCATTCTTTGGATCTAGTCAGGTGTATTTCTATTTACCTGAATAGAACACAGGATTTTTGGAAGTCAAATAACTTGTTTATCCAGTTCCTAGGTAAAAGAAAGGGTCTGTCCGCTTCTAGACAGTCGGTAGCCAGATGGATAAGGCAATGTATCATTACAGCCTATATAGAGGCAAAACTTGATCCTCCACTTAAAGTGAAGGCTCATTCAACCAGGGCCATGGCAACTTCTTGGGCTACTAAAGCGAATGCCTCTCCAGAGGAAATCTGCAGAGCAGCGACATGGACTTCTATTTCCACGTTTATAAAACATTATAAACTGGATGTCAACGCCTCTACGGATGCTAGATTTGGACGTGGAGTGGTCCAAGCAATAATCCTTCAGTAACGGGTAGGATACTCCTTGTTATCTACGTATTATGTAATCTCAGCTCTAGTTTATTATATATTTTCCAATTAGGTTCTTTTCATATGTTCTATGTGTTTTTTGACATTTTTCTAGATTTATGTGGATTTCCCTCCCTAGTTTTGGCTTGGGAAGTTCCCATACTTCCTTGTGACGGGGAGTACACAGAAGAAAGAGAGAAATTTACTAACCGATATTTCGTTTTCTTCTGTGTATCTCCACGTCACACCCACCCTTAACGTTATAGTATTTTCCTATATTTTGCAGCTTGGACAAAAGTACAACTGAAGAGAGTGGGGGGAGCCTACTATTTAAATTAATTTGGACGGTCCTACCAGCTGGAGGATAGGAGATAAATCCCATACTTCCTTGTGACGTGGCGATACACAGAAGAAAAGGAAATATCGGTTAGTAAATTTCTCTCTTTTCTGACTAATCCCACTCTGGATCAAATTATCCTGGATGAGTTGAAGACTCCTGACAAGTGTCTCACTGTTTGTATGAGATTCTCTAAGCTGTACCCCTTTTTCTAATGTGGCTTTGGCTCAGTGGGCTACACCTCCTCGGGCAGATCCCCCTATTTCTAGGATTTCTAAATCCACTGCCTTACCCGTTGCGGATGCTTCGGCGCTTAAGGATTTAATGGATAAGAAGCTGGAGGCTATCCTGAAGACTGCCTTTGGGGAGGGGGAGACAAGAAGAATGAGCCCTCTCTCAGCTCGGTACGTGGAGCTGTTGCAGAGATATGTCTCAAAGCAGTCTGTCCCATAGAAGTTAATGGAGCATTGCGGTGGTGCAGTAAAGCTTGCTCTTAAAGGTGCAAAATTAAAAAGTCTTAAAAATGAATAAAAAGCCTCCCTCCCAAAAAACAAAAAAAACAAAAAAAAAAAAACCCGAATCCCTGCAAAACTGACAGGGAAGGGGTTAATCACCACAGTTCAGCCCAAAATGCTCCAGAGACCCAATAGACAGAGGGTAGATTACCCAACATGAGTGCAGGAGTTATGAAGAACTCCAGAAAGACTCCTGTGCGTAGGGAAACAGTGGGACAAATGAACCATGGTACTCAAAGGGTTGCTCACATTTTTTGCAGGTCTTCTCTTCAGAGTGCTTCTCCCTCCGAGGCGCTTCATTGAGGGCTACCTTGGCTTCTGCATGGGTTAAATTGTCATTGCTGTCTGGACTGCACAGCTAACTGTCCACAAGGGTGTCCCTCAGGAGAACCTTTTGCCTATTTTGGCCAATATCGCTGAGGTTCAGCACTATATTACTGATGCCCTGTTTGATGCTATTAGGCTTGAGGCTAAGTCCTCTGCCTTGTCTGTTGCTACCATGCGCACATAGTGGCTCAAGATTGGGTCCGCTGACCTAATCTCTAAGAAATCATTGGTTTCCCTTCCTTTTCAGGGCACATCTCTTTTTGGCCCTGAATTGAAGATCAGCATCAGTGAAGACACTGGGGGCAAGAGCACCTTGCTGTCTCAGGTTCCTAAGTGCCAGGCGAGGAAGCAGCGTCTCTTTCGTCCCTGCCATAGCGAAAAGCAAAGGCTGAACCCATTTGCACCACAGGCCATCACTCCACGCTCCAACCCAAAGTCCAGGCAACAGTGGAGGTCAAAACATACCTCCACCAAACCCAAATCCACCAAGCCTGCTTTGGCATGACTTTAAACCCTGTTGAGCATGCACCTGTAGGAGGTCACCTGCAACACTTTTTAAGTACTTGGACAGGCTCTGTATCAGATCAGTGGGTATTACAGGTAGTCTCAGGAGGTTACAGGATTCCCTTGCCTACCTCCCATCAGATTCTTCCCTCCTCGCTCCCCTCAGGAACAGGAAAAGCTCAGTCTTTTTAATGGGGCCATTCAGGCTGTATTGGACAAGGGAGTTCTGGCTCCGTTTCCCCAGCCAGACATTGGTTTAGGCTTTTATTCCAACTTGTTGTTCCCAAGAAGGATGATGGCTGCAGTCCTATCCTGGATCTCAGGGATCTCAATTAATTTGTGGTCCATACTCACTACAAGATGGAGTCTTTGCGCTCTGTCATTGTAGTGATGTGTCGAGGGGAATTTGTGACTTCTTTGGATTTGCAGGATGCGTACTTGCACATTCCAATTCATCCAGTCAGTCAGAAATACCTCAGGTTCAGGTGCGACTTAGGTCACTTCCAGTTCGCCGCTCTACCGTTTGGGCTCACCACAGCTCCTCGGGTATTTGCATGGGTCTTGGGGGCCTTGATTTCCTTCCTGCACACCAGGTGACTCCTCCATACATGGATGACCTTCTCTTGAAGGCTCCCTTCAGGGATCTTCGGGAACATCTGGTCCAAGACTGCTCAAATCCTCCTTCAACACGGTTGGATCCTGAATATGGTCAAGTCTGATCCAGTCCCTTCTCAGGTCCTGTTTTTCATCAGTCTCCGGTTCAGGTCATGGACTATCTGACATAGAGGACTCTTAAGCAGATCATGTCCAAGGTGTCTTTTGCTCTGGAGTGGACATGAGCTCTGGCATGGAAGTAGTCCATGGCTCACACCAGAGAGCTTCAGTGATTCACAATCCAGGTTTGCTGGGGGAACCATGACCTTTTGGATTGTCCTGTATCTTCCCCCTGAATTGAGTCTAGGCCTCCACTGGTGGTTGCACAGATCCAACCTGAGGAAAGGGAGACAGTTTGTGATTCCATACTGGACCATAGTAATGACAGATACTAGCCTGTAGGCTGGGGAGCATGTCCTGGGTCACCTGGGTGTTCAAGGTTGTTGGTCGACAAAGGAAACCCTCCTTCCTATCAAGATCTTGAAGCTCAGGGAAATTATCCATGCTATGGGGTGTTGGTCCTCTCATTTGAGGGGATGTCCAGTCCGTGTCCAGTCAGTCAACGCAACAGCTGTCACCTATATCAACAAGCAAGGAAGCACAAGAAGTGCGGCTGCTTAGTTGCCATCTCCGCTGTGCATATTCCAAATGTAGAAAACGTCTTGGCAGATTTTCTCAGTCGCCAAACTGTTGACCCCTGGAAGTGCAGAAGTGGGGTCTTCCTTGGGTAGACCTGATGGCCACTAGAGACAACCAGACGGTTCAGTGTTCTCTAGCTGGAGGGATCTTCTGGTGTTCGCGGTGGATGCTCTGTCAATTCCATGGTGATTTCATCTAGCCTACATTTTTCCTCCGCTTCCTCTCCTGAGGGAGCTGTGGAAGATGGTACGTTGGTCATTCTGATTGCACCTTATTGGACCACACAGCCTTTGTTTCCAGATCTGTTGGTGCTGGATGCTCAGGATCAGTTTCCTCTGCCACGCAGACCAGATCTCCTGCTCCAGGGTTACCTGTGTAGAGAAAAGATATGGACAGATTGCCTTTGATGGCATGACTGTTTAAACCTCCATCTTGAGGAGGAAGGGCTTTTCTCCTGAGGTGGCCTCCACCATGATCCAAGCAGGAAAGCCAGGTTCTTCCAAGGCCTACCACTGGGTTTGGTCTTCTTTCCATTCTTAGTGCGTGGACAGGGTTCTGTCCTCACAGGAATTTGATCTTCCGTCCTTCCTGTCCTTTTTGCAGAATGGCGTGAACAAGGGTCTTGGTCTTAGTTCCTTGAAAGTCCAGACCTCAGCTTTTTCAGTCTTTTATCAGAGATGCGTTGCCATGCTGCCAGATGTCAGTCTTCTTCCAGTGAGTTGCTCATGCTTTCCTGGCCAAGAAGGCTCCCATTCCCCAGTGGGACCTTAACTTTGTTCTGGGAGTCCTGCAGCAACCTCCTTTTAAGTCTTTGGCTACCATTCCTCTTCTGAAGTGGGAGATGGTCATTCGTTGGACTGTGGTCTCTGTCCGCAGAGTTGCTGAATTGCAGGCTTTGTCCTGTAAACCGCCATTCATGGTGTATACCAAGGATAAGGCTGTTCTCCGTACCTCTCAAGAATTTCTTCCTAAGGTGGTCTTTGAGTTCCACTCCAATCGGGAGATAGTTGTGCCTTCCTTTTGTCCTGACCCTAAATTTGACAAGGAAAGGGATCTCCATTTGTTGGATGTGGTGCATTGCCTCAAGTTCTGTGTGCACCACACTGAGTCTGTCCGTAAGACTGATGCCTTATATGTCATTTCTGAGGGTCACAGGGCTGGTTTGGCTGCGTCCAAGGTGACTATTGCATCCTGGGAAACCTGTTCCCTTCCACATTACAGCACACTCCACCAGGTCTGTTGGTTCCACCTGGGCCTACAAGAATCGGGCCTCTGCTGTACAGCTGTGCAAGGTGGCCACTTGATCTTCTGTGCACACCTTTGCCAAACACTATTGTGTGGATGTTCTGGCTTCGGCTGGAGCTAGCTTTGTCAGCAAAGTCTTGGAGGCAGTCTTGCCTGTCTAGGATTTTACATTCCTGTGCCTTATAGCTTTTTATCTGATCAAGCCATGTTGGCTCTTGTTCTTGTGTGCTGTGTACTGTTATTCAGTGTCCATTGACACTTTGGGCTGTTCCATGTCCTGGATAGTCCATGGGAACTCTGGTATCGTGGGGGACTGATGCTTGGTCCTTTCCTGCTTTTCCTGTCCATGGGAGCTCAATGTTGGTATATCCCCGTGGTACCTGTAAGTAATATTGGACAACAGAGAAAAGAGGATGTTAGTTTTACCTGTTAAATACTTTAATCCTTGTCCATATAGCTTACAGGTCTCCCACCCAGTGAAAGGGGTCATGCTAGGTCTCCTGTGGCTGGATGTGGGAGTCTGTTTGGGTCCATGCTCACAGGAGTTTTCCTCTCTCCCTTCTTGCTATGGCTCAATAGGTTTTTGTTTCAAATGTATCTGGAGAGTGGAGTGGCCTGCAATGGACGAGGTGGAGGCTTCACTCTGCACTTGAAGAATTGTTCCAGCCTACTTGGAGGAGCTGTCGCCTCTCCATGGTACCTGTAAGCTATATGGACTATGAGAAAAGGATTTAACAGGTAAGACTAAAATCCTCTTATGTTACAGATTGATGTTATAGGTGATAACAGAGCTAGGTAGCTCTATCGGGCAACCCTGTATTCCTTTTAACAAGCTTGATGATCCTGACATGGAACTGTAGAATACCTTTATATCACTCGTCTTTCCTGTTCTCTTTATCCTTCCCTTATCTTTTTTTCCCTTTTCTCATCTCCTCTCGCTCCTGGGTGGTCTATTTTCCATTTGTTGAAAATGCATGAAAATTTTTGTTATACTATCCTATATAATAATTCGCCAAGTTGTGTGTAACGCCGGACATGCACAGTAGACACTGCTGCGCGCGTGGCACTCATGAGCAGTAGAGACTGCCCGCGCCGCGGCTGATACAGAGCGTCCAGCTCTGTATCAGCCGAGGTGCGGCCAGTCTCCACCGCGTGTGACTGCCCCGCGACTGGCTGCCAGAGGCTCTGTATCAGCCGAGGCGCGGGCAGTCTCCACTGCGTGTGACTGCCCCGCGACCGGCTGCCAGAAGCACCGTGGCCCGTGTAACGGGCTGTTCAACTAGTTTAGATATAATTAGATGAACCATTCGTTTATTGACCAAGTATTATAGTGGTGCTGTTCTATTGCAAAAATATAATATGGAATTATTGTATAATAATCCATAATTATAAACTCCCTTTCATTTATCTCATTTGTCCTTTAATTGTGGTTGAAACATCTTCCTGGTCCTGCACTATGTACATTTACAAAATCAAAGCAGGCACATCAGGACTCCTCCTTTTAATGCCACTGCCCCATCCTGGCATTGCAGTAACAAGGAAGGGGAACACACTTTGTCTTACTTTCACCTGTGTATCCTCCTGCTCACTCTGGTGTTTTTTTTGTTTGTTTGTTTTTTTACATCCGGGTTGACGAGGAGTACCTTCAAGGCCCATATGACTCAAGGGTCATGAAGGTTCTCTTCCTCAACCGGGACATGGAACAAAGAGCTGAGCAGGTTAAGTAGGGGATAGTAAGGGAAGGTGATGATCTCCTTCCTAGATGCTGCAATGATTGCCTATCCTATTGGATATGCGATCAATGACAGGGGGGCATCAGAAGGGGTCCCAAGAAAATAAGAAAATAATGGCCAGATACCCCACATACACCACCAGCATTGTTCCCCTACCCTCTTGTATCCACAGTATTATATCATACAGTGGGCAGTGGAACAAGACAGGGTGGGGGGTGTCAAAATGTACATGGGGTGATCTGCATCTACCAATGGAAAGGGTAACAAGACTGGGTGGTCAGACAGTATGGGTGGGGGATCTTTAGCTATTAGTGGGCAGGGGATAAAGATTGGGGTAGTAAGATCCTCCAGCCTTGTTCCCCTTCCCCACTGGTAGCCACTGATTCCCTATATCCCCTATCTGCCCCCCAAGCCTTGTTCCCTTGCCCACTTGTAACCACATATTTCCCACATACACTGTCCCCTGCCTTGCTGTTGTGCACACTAGCCTTGATGTAAAAAGGCAACTGACCCCTCATTTTATGCTGGTGAATGTGTACTTTCCATATCAGTATGGTTTGTTTAACTTTTCTTCTTATATGTAAAAACTATGTCTATTTTATTTCAGGCATATAATTTTAATAAATAAAAATGGTAGGTGTAGTTTAGTGCTCCTACTACCCCCATACAGTATATAAACCCATACAAATGGGGCACCGTTTTCTCAGGAGGGAAGTAGGTACTGAAAGATTCTCAAAGATTGTAGTACATTTGAAGTGATGGAAAAAAAAATCATTTAGTGCCATATTATGGAAATATTTGTGCAGACTATCCTCGAGGTAGAAGGGCAAACGACCACTCATTTGATACTGGTGAATGTCTACTTTCCAAAACTATAAAACTTGCATTCCTTTTCTTCCTATCACTAGTACTTATAACCATTTTATAGCAGGTAGCCTGTTTAAAAAAGGTTAAGCGATATCTTGTGCTTCTGGCATACACTTCGGTATGTTGTGCCATACCAATGGGGTACCATTTTTATTGTGGGAGCAGTCGCTAATGAGTGCAGTAATAAATTCCATAGTTTTCAAAGATTACAGTACATTTAAAGGGGTGGAATAGTTTATTTTATTTTTTTTTTTTCTCATTTAGTGACACCTTCTAGAAACATTTGTACCCATCAGGCTAAGGGTAGAAAGGCAAGGACCCCCCATTTGATGCAGTGGATTGTTTTCTTTCTAAAATTTTAGAACAGACAAGTTACATTTGGAAAAAAAGTAAGAAAAATGAGAGATAGCAGATGGTGTAGTTTTGTACTTATGTCACCCCCTACAGTAGTTCAGCTCATGCCAATGGAGTACTATTTTTCTCAGAATAGCGGTAGCTATTCCATGGTTTTCAATGATTTCAGTACCTCTTAAGCAGTGGACATTTTCAAAAATGCCTATTTTTTCCTTTAGCTTCTGGAAACATTTGTGCATATCAAGCTAGGGTTATACAGGCAATTTAACCCCTCATATTCTCAGGAAATGTATGCCTTTAGCTGTTTTTTTTATATGCCTTCAGACATATGTAGTGCATTCTGGGTATCTGTATGCAAATAGCAATAGAAATTTTGTACTATTAGCAAAGTGGAGCCCAGTTACAACATTGTCTCCTGCTGTACCAGGTGTGCTCCAGTGCACAGGATGGTGCTCATTCATGTATTTTTGATTAATATTAGGAGGTACACTATTGGGAGAGTCCCACAGCTGCCAAAGTGGTGAGTGGTAATTATAGCTTGGGAGCCACTGCATCATTCATATCTCATGGAGGAAGAAACCTTCCCTTGAAGCTGTTTTATTTTTCCCGGCCCTCAGGGAAGGTGAAAGCTAAGTACTCTGGCTCTTCATTTGCATTTGAATACAGTGAGCAACCAACAAGGCACCTGCTTTTCATCTCTGATCTAGGGGCTGAATCCCCCTCCTGGCATCCGGTCTTTAACCTCTTACAGGTAAGGAAGTATAATCTCTTAATATTCTGTCCTGTATTTTTTTTGGAGGGCCTTCTATCTCTAAGACCACCATGGCTTCACGGGGGTTTTCATTAATCCTCTGCTCCTCATGTCAGACTGCCCTTCGTAGGAACTTTACTGGTACATTTTGTCCCTTGTGTTCTTTGACCCTTATGTTCTTTGGCCCTTACACAGCAGTATTTGGGCCCCTTTTTTCCTGAGCAGAAGAGTGCATGGGTTAAAGCCCTTATTTTTCCTTTGAACAAAAATTCTTTCTTCTATTAATGAAATCTTGAGTCCTGGAATTGTGACCAACTCATTCCCCCAAAAAGGACATTTAGTAATTTTGTTGGGAGTACTTTCTCTCCTGGAAGGGGGCGGGGTGGTTTCCTCTACATAGAAAGGAGAACATATGAGGAAGACTATGATGATCATTTTACTCCTGCAGATTCTTTTGGACAAGGCCCCTAATTTCCTATCAAGGGCCTTAGTGGAGCAGTTTTGGAGACACTAAGGTGTCAGAGGCCTCTTATTCCAGTTTTTCATTCCCTGATACTTTCAAGAGACATGAGGGTTTGATACTCTTTCACTCTCCATCATTCTTGGACCAGGTGATTTTGGAAGAATGGATGTTGCCTGATATGAAATTATTTATCCCCAGGTGATTTTCTGTTATTTTTCTCTCCTGCTGCACTATAGCAGTAGGCTTCCCCCATCAGTTGAACTTCCTATTTCTCATTTTTATCTAAGCAGAAAACAATTCCACATGCAAATGCAGAGGAACTTAGGAATCAGGTGGCTAAATGCCTGGATTCCTTTCTTAAGGAGAATTTCTGAAGTTTTTATGTCCGACCTTCACTACTTCTTGTGTTACTAGGGCCATGGCTATTGGGGGGCAGAAACTGTTAGCAGTCTGTGGGGACGTGACTAAAGAGGACATTGTTTTTGCCAAGATCCTTATACGTTACTGAGGTTGTATTGGATTCTGCAAAGCTTATTGGGAAGTCTCTCTGTTTCTGTGTGTTGTACACTTTGGCTAAAAAAATTTGGTTGCCAGACCAGTTGTCTGAGTGAAGAAGTTGTTTAGCCAAGAACGGGAAGTTGTTAGCAACGCCACTAGAGGCAAGAGTTTTGTTGTCTCAGGTTAACCCCAGGTGTTCCTTCTTTTCATGGAAGACACATTGTTTTCTTTATCCCAGCCAGAGTGGGTATGCTCCCAGAGCCGTACACCTTTTTAATGACCCAGGCATGCCCTTCTCCAAAACCTATATAGGCCTGGGCAGACAAGAAGCCTACCAAAATGTCCCACATGACACGTACCATGGCTTGACTTGTATGGGTCTGGTCTGCTCCAGGTAATTGGTCATCCATGTTGCTTTCAAGATGCATGGACTTCCCTGGTGTAACTATGGGTGTTCTTGGCAAGTTATCATAGGTTTCAAGTCACTTCCTCCTTGTCATGTCTTTGTCAAGAATCCCTCACTATCCTTTGCAGCTCCATTTATTATTTCTTGATATCTATGCAGGTCCTAGTGCCTGTTAATCCTCCGAAAGAAATCATGGGATTCTAGTCAAACCTTTTTTTATAGTTTCAAAAAGAACAGCAGCTGCTGTCCTAGAGTTAGTGTCTCAATCTCTCTTTCACTGTCGTCCAATACAGGTTACTGGTAACTCTGGGAGGCGATCCACCCCTTTAAGTAGGCAGGAACATTTCTCCAAATGTATGCAGGGGGTGGAGCCTCCCCTCCCTCCTTAGCTGCTCCCAGTCTGCTTGATGCCAGAATGATTTGTTCCTCGGTGTGTTCACACCAGGTGGAGAACATCTCTCTTCAGTTTTAGTATTTTATTATTTTCTGTCAAATATGGAATACCACCATTAGGTGGGTTACCATGGCTGGCAAATGCCCTCTCCAAAGTGGCTAGCTCAGCTTCCAGGGATTTTCTAGTGGACCTTATGCCCTGATGGGGGAACAACTTGATTTCAAGTACTTCCCTGGGGGATTATCCTTTGGGGTAATCCTTTCTTTGCATGGTGACCTGAAGACAGAAGACATGCAGAAAGGTGAGCCACCCTTTGAGTGCTGAAGGTCCACTTGTCCCACAGTGTCCCTCTTTGGGCTTGTATTTGGGAGTTCATTGCACACTCCGGCACTCATTGGGTGTTTATTTATATACTTATTGATTGTATATGGGTGTTTGTGAGTTTTGGAGCAATTTGTGGCATTTTAACCCTTTGTCTGCTGGTTTGACAAGTTTATTAGGGGTTTTCTTACACTTTCTTTATGGGATAGTGTTTTCTCCTCATGTACATGTGTTCCATATGTGCTTTTAAACTTTTCATACTTGGGGTTAATTTTATTAAATTTTATGTTCCGCGCCTTTAAGGCGCGCATTTACTGCATAGCCGCCATTGCTCCTTTACTCTCTATGGGCTTACACTGTGTGGGACGTTTCTCTGGAACCGCTTCACCTAGCGATCTCAGAGTGGGCTCATTTTGTTTGTCTTCCCTTGCGCTATCATCCGGTTCACTAGTCAAGTGTGTTGGGGGACTTGGGGGGCTTCGGGCACTGTTTTGGGGTACTTTATGAGAGAAACTACGATTCCCATGAGCGCTTGCTTCGCGCCTTTTTTCTGATTGGTTCCCGTCGCAGCAGCCATTTTGTGAGTTCTTCTCAGCGTGTATACTACGCAGGGACTGGACCTTCTCCTCTCCTCCGCTGATTAACCCTTCGCTTGCCAGATAAGTTTAGTTTTAAACGTTTCTGGGGTGAATCTTTAATCTTTCACACTTTAATTGGGTGATTTCTGTCAGTGGGGTATATCTGACACTGAGTATGTCTACTCCGCTGGAGCTTGGGACTAGACCTAAGACTAAGGAGGCTGGGGCCTCAGTTTCCCCCATTGCGCATTGCTCCTCCTGTCAATCAGGGCTGCCTAGGGAATTCTCTGGTCATTTATGCCCAGCATGCTCAGAAGGTCCTGACAGCAACCCAGGGCCTTCCAGCCATGCTATAGAGCCAGCTTGGGTGAAAGAGTTCAAGGCTGCAACTAGAGACCTCAGGTCCACTTTTCAACTCTTTCCCTCCCAGGTACAGGGAGCTCTGTAGGTATGGCAGGCCCCCTCTACCATCAGGACCTACCTGCCTAAACCACAGGGGGCCCCTGATGTGTCTGATTCTTCAGTGGAAGAATTGTTGCTAGATTCTGATGCTGAGATGGTACTATTATTGAGTCTACCAGGTCTGTTGGTGACCGCTTTGAATGTGACCCTGAATTTTCTGCGGGAGGCCTAATTCGGGCTGTTCTGTCCACCCTCAACCTTCCCTTGAGTCAAGAGGTTCCCTCTTACCCAACTGATGTCTTTCAGAAACCTACTAAAGCTGTTACTTGTTTTCCTCCTAACCCTACACTGGAACGTTTGGTTTCCGATGCTTGGAAAAATCCTGATAAGTCCTCTTCAGTCTCAAAAAAGTTTGCTAAACTTTATACCTTTTCTGAGGCTGAACTGGCTAAATGGGTTCATCCTCCTAAGGTGGATGCTCCTGTGTCTAGACTGTCTAAATCAACTGCTTTGCCTGTTTCTGATGCTTCTGCCTTGCAGGACTGGACGGATAAAAAGTTGGAGGTTTGCCTCAAGTCTATTTTTGCGTCTATTGGCACTGCTATGCGACCGGCTTTTGCTGTGGCGTGGGTTAACCGGGCCATTGCAGTCTGGACTGAGCAACTCACCAAGGCGGTCTGTCAGGACGCGCCGGTTTCAGAGCAGCTGCGTTTGCTTGCCAATATTTCTGAAGCACAGAACTATGTTTCTGATGCTGCCTTTGATGCTGTCCGCATGATGGATAGGGCCTCCACTTCTTCTGTGGTGGCCAGGCGTGCGCTTTGGCTTAAGATTTGGTCTGCTGACACTGCATCTAAAAAGGTTCTGCTTTCTTTGCCTTTCCAGGGAACTTCCCTGTTTGGTTCTGAGCTCAAGGAACTGATCAGTGAGGCTTCTGGAGGTAAGAGTACCCATTTGCCCTTGGTCTTCAAGAAGTTGTTGCCGGTTAAGCATTGCCGGTCCTTTCGTTCTTTTCAGGCGGAGGCACGTTCGTCCTCCAAGACAGTTCCGTCCGATCCTCGCCCCTCCTCCAAGCCCAAGCAGTCTTGGAAGCCCAGGGTTGCCTCTAAGTCCTAGGCTTCCAAGCCTGCTTCGGCATGACTCGCCGAACCCGGGTCCGCACCCTGCTGTGGGTGGACGTCTCCACCTCTTTCGCAGGGTTTGGGAAGCTTCTGTGTCGGACCCATGGGTTTTACAGGTGGTCTCAGAGGGTTACAGGATCCCTTTCTTTTCCCTCCCCCCCCCCCCTTCATTTTCATCACACAAGTTCTCCGCAGGATGCGGAGAAACTGAGGTTGTTCGAAGGCGCTATTCAGGATCTTTTGGACAAAGAGGTCCTGGAGCCAGTGCTTCCTGGGGACATGGGTTCGGGGTTTTACTTCAACCTTTTTGTGGTATGCAAGAAGGATGGCGGGGGTCGTCCCATCTTGGATCTCAAGGATCTCAATTCCTTTGTGGTGAAGTCTCACTATCATCAGGAATCTCTGCACACTGTGATAGCCGCCATGTCTACAGGGGGAGTTCCTGGCTTCTCTGGATCTACAGGATGCGTATCTACATATCCCCATTCATCCAGCGAGCAGGCAGTATCTGAGGTTTGCCTGCGACAGGGGTCATTTTCAGTTCTCAGCTCTTCCTTTTGGGCTGACAGCTGCTCCCCAGGTTTTCCAAAGAGTTCTGGGGGCATTGATCTCCGTCCTTCATCGGGATGGAGTGAGAGTGACTCCGTACATGGACGACTTGCTTTTGAAGGCAGAGTCTGCGGATCTTCTTCACCGGCAGGTTCAGACCTGCATTCAGGTACTCTCTCGCCACGGGTGGATTGTGAACTTGGGCAAGTCGGACTTGTCCCCATCTCAGAGCCTCATCTTCCTGGGTCTGCTGTTCGACACTCAGAAGGGCATGGTGTTTCTGCCAGAGGAAGTAGCGCATCAGATTGCTCAGCGAGTATCGAGGGTCCTGACTTTCAAGTGGATTCCAGTTCCGAAGTTGCTTTCCCTGGTGGGGAAGTTCATCTCCACGATAGAGGCGGTGCCATTTGTGATTGCACACACCAGGGAATTTCAGAGGTTCGTGATCCAGACGTGCAGGAATCGTCCAGACCATCGGAAGTTGTTACTATCTCTTCCTCCTCATGTGGAGCTGAGTCTGGAATGGTGGTTGGACCTTTCCCATCTCTTGAAGGGGAGATCCTTTCGGGTACCCTACTGGACTACGGTCACGACGGACGCCAGTCTTTTGGGCTGGGGAGCTGTCCTGGGTCACTTCAGCGCTCAGGGGAAGTGGTCCTTGGAGGAGTCTCTTCTCTCCATCAACATCCTGGAACTTCGGGCGATTTTCCATGCTCTATGCCATTGGGAATATCAACTGGAGGACTGTCCTGTCAGAGTGGAATCCCACAATGCCACAGCCGTGGCTTACATCAACAGACAGGGCGGGACAAGAAGTCTCGCTGTGTGGCTAGAGGTAAAGGCCATTCTGTCCTGGGCAGAGGTCCGTGTTTCCTCTGTTTCTGCGGTGCACATTCCAGGCGTAGACAACGTTATGGCAGATTTTCTCAGTCGTCACACAGTCCACAGCGGAGAGTGGGTGCTCCATCCAGAGGTGTTCAAGCTTCTGACTCAGATGTGGGGTGTTCCTTTCATGGATCTGATGGCGACCAGACACAACAGGAATGTTCCGACGTTCTGCTCCAGGTGGAGGGACTCGCTGGCTCTGGCGGTCGACACCATGTCGATTCCTTGGGTGTTTCCCCTAGCCTACATCTTTCGCCCTCTTCCAATGTTGATCAGAGTGATCCAGAAGCTGAAGGAGGAGTGTTGTCCGGTCATCCTCATCGCTCCAAACTGGCCTCGTCAGTCTTGGTATCCGGCCCTTCTGGCTCTGTCGGTGGCAGAGCCATTTCTTCTTCCGTCTCGTCCAGATCTTCTGCTTCAGGGCTACCTTTGGATGGAGGACGTTCATCGTCTCCATTTGACGGCCTGGAGGTTGAATCCTCTATTCTGAAGAAGAAGGGGTTTTCTTTTGCTGTGGTTTGTACCATGCTCTGTGCTCGTAAGTCTGTTTCTTCCAAGATCTATCACCGGGTCTGGTCAATCTTTCTCTCTTTGTTTGATGACAGGGACCTGTCTCACGATTTTCACCTTCCTACTGTCCTGGCTTTTTTGCAGGACGGGGTGAATAAAGGACTCAGTCTGAGTTATCTTAAAGTTCAGGCGTCAGCTCTTTCTGTCTTTTTCTAGGAACGTATTGCTATGCTTCCTGATGTCAAGATCTTTTTCCAGGGCTTTGCTCATGTGCGTCCCGCATTTCGGAGTCCGGCTCCTCAGTGGGATCTTAATCTGGTCTTGGGAGTTCTTCAGCGTCCTCCCTTTGAGTCTTTGGCTACTATTCCTTTACGCCTTTTGACTTGGAAGATAGCCTTCCTTTTGGCCATTGTGTCTGTCCGCCGGGTGGCGGAGTTACAAGCCCTCTCCTGTAAACCTCCCTATTTGGTGTTTCACAAGGACAAAGCGGTCCTTCGCACCTCCAAGGAGTTTTTGCCGAAGGTGGTTTCCGAGTTCCACATTAATCAGGAGATTGTGGTGCCTTCTTTCTGCTCTAACCCTTCCTCTGATATGGAGAAGGATCTCCATTTGTTGGATGTTGTGCGTTGTCTCAAGTTTTATGTGCATCGCACGGAATCCATCAGGAAGTGTGAAGCTCTGTTTGTCATCCCGGTGGGTCCTAGGGCTGGGAGACCGGCATTCAAAGTGACTATTGCATCTTGGATTAAATCTACTATTCGTAAGGCGTACGAATTGAGGAACAAGCATGTTCCCTTCAGGGTTACGGCCCATTCTACCAGGTCTATTGGGGCCTCCTGGGCCTACAAAAATCAAGCGTCTGCTGATCAGCTGTGCAGGGCGGGCACTTGGTCCTCTGTTCACACCTTCTCGATGCACTACCGTGTAGATGTGCTGGCTTCGGCTGATGCCAGCTTTGGGAGGAAGGTCCTGGAGGCAGTTCTGCCTTTCTAGTATCTTCTTCTTCTGTGGTCCTTCGTGCTTCCGTACTGTTGACCCTGTTGACTCTAGTTTGTGTGCTGTGTAACAGTTCCGGGGGTTTGTTTTTACCCCTCGTTGGTGTCCGTTGACACTTCTGTTTTGTTGGGATCTCTGACCGGTAGGTCCATGGAGGTCCTGGTGTCTTTGGGGGCCTTGCGCCTGGTCCTTGCCTTCTTCCTTCAATGGTTGGACATCCCAGAGTTACCAGTAACCTGTATTGGATGACAGTGAAAAGAGGATTTTAGTCTTACCTATTAAATCCTTTTCACTTAGTCCATACAGGTTACTGGTCTCCCACCCTGTCAAGAGACCATGTGGCATGTTGTGGGAGTCCTTCGAGGCATGCTCACAGGAGTCTTCTACCTCTCTCCTTCTCTGGTCAGTTAATAGGGTCACAAATCATTCTGGCATCAAGCTGACTGGGAGCAGCTAAGGAGGGAGGGGAGGCTCCACCCCCTGCATACATTTGGAGAAATGGTCCTGCCTACTTAAAGGGGCGGATCGCCTCCCAGAGTTATCAGTAACCTGTATGGACTTAGTGAAAAGGATTTAACAGGTAAGACTAAAATCCTCTTATTCATTTCATCTTGTTTCAATATAGTCTTTGCTCTGTTATTGCTGTGGTCTGTTTGCTAAAAGCTCCTTCAGAGGAGGCTTTGCTCCTTCAGTTTTAGAGGTGTATCCAAACAGGAGCAGCACTATCTGATGAATAAGATGTCTCTGGTTTTGTGCAAAGTTCTAGTCTTCCTTGGTTTGAGATTCAACAGAGAGGTCACTCTGCTAGAAGACATGATTCAGTTGTCTTGTCAGGTATCACAGGCCTTAGTCCAGCTGTCAGCGATCGTGCGGGATCGATAAACTTGCTGATTACATCTGGTTTCTGCATTGGAGATGGTTGCTTTTGCCCAATTCCATACTAGGGAACTGCAGCTGGAGATTCTCAGGATTTGGTCCAGATAGCAGTGGCATGTCTCCCATGTGATGTCTCCTTCCAGCTGGACAAAGTTAGATGTTTGGTGGCTTCAACTGTCACATCTGACTCTGGACTGATTATTGGTCTTCCAGAATTGCACTGTAGACAGAATAAATGGCAGCTTAACAGGCTGGGGAGCCTACTTTTGCTAGCAGATGGCTCAGGGCCTTTTGTCCTAGAGTGAGACTCTTCTGCCCATCATGCTGGAGCTGTGGGACATTTGTTTTGCTCTTCTACACTGTTCAAAACTTCCCCGAGATCATTTTGTGTGGATTGTCTGACAATAAGTTGTTGCTTGCAAAGGGGGGGGGACTGGGAGCTCGGACGTTTTGCTGATTTTCTTTTGGACGGAAGCTCATTTGCTGACTGTCTCTGCCATTAGTATTCTAGGGGTAGATACTGTTGTGGCAGATTATTTTTGAAGAGCCAACTTCTCGGTCCTGGGAATTGGGAACTCAACCACATAGTTTGACAGAGAAGGCCTCCTCATTCCCTGGCCCTGTACAAAACACACTTTCGACTAGCATCAGTCTACCTCATGTCAAGGCCCCTGCCTGTCACTTTTTAATTGTCGTGTTCCCACCATCTCTGTCACTGTCAACAAACAAAATGAAAGAAAAACTCTCCCTATTCAACCGCTTCTTTCCCCAGACTCCCATGACACAGAGATAGCAGCCAGATCATGAATGAATTTGGACCAGTCCTGCGCGTGTTCCCAGTCGCACCGAAGTTTGGTTGATTTGGGTGAACCCTCTGTCATGCAGACTCTCCTAATAGCGAGAACAAATATGCTGCCTACAGCACTCCCTAAACTAAGTTTCAACTCCACTTTATTAGCCTTTCTTCTCTAGCACAAAAATGTGCTTCTTTCTCTTACTATCATAAACACAGAATGACATTCTGTAGGAACCCTTTTCTACTATACCTGCAGGAAAATAAGGGAAACTTTCCACATGGTGGGGAGAAATTCAATCTTCCCATTTATTCCAATGCAGTAAGCTAGGTGAAAAAAATGGCACTTTGTGAAAAATTTACTGCTAGGCGGAAAATGCTATTTTTGTCCTGTTTCTCTTTTAAGGTGAAAACCTTTGCCCATTCCTACGCTTAAGTGCATCTGAATTTGTGTACTAAGTTACACTTTCGCTTTAAAAGAGCAGTAATATTTTTTATGAAAAAACATATCCTGCTCCCACTGTTGACAGATGCCCATTTCCAGCGTGAGTAAAGTTTGAATTCTTGTATATTTACATTAGCAGTGTCCTCTAGTGGTCCATATTCCAGTTCGTTCTCCTGTTTTAAAGGGATAGTAGTACTTCGTTTTATCTTTATTTTATTTTGTAGGCATTAAAAAAACATGAACGATATAAGTCTTATCTCTCAAACCTTCATGGTTTATGAGATATTCACAAGCAAAGTTTTCCATCATTGCCTGAAATGGTCAAGTCTGCCATCTAGCTGTCAGATTTGGAATCCGGTTGGCAGATCAACCGGTGGCTCTTCAGCAGAGCTGAGATTGCAGGATATAAAAATAATTTCATTGGAAGTATGTAAAAAGCGTGCTTGCAAACCAGGCACACTTTGTAGACTATTTGAATGAAGTAGTTCTTCTTATATCTCGCGATCTTTGCTCTGCTGTAGAGCCATGGACGGTCTAGACAGCTAGATGGCAGACTTGACCGTTTTGTTCAGTGAAGGGAAACTTTGATTGTGGATATGTCTCAAACCATACAGGTTTGAGAGAGAACACATATCGTTCTTCATGTTTTTTTTAATGCCTACAAAATAAAGATAAAACTAAGTATTACTATCCCTTTAATGGAGAGGAAAGTAAGTGACTTTATCACGGTGCCCGTGATTGGTGCTGTTCAGTGTCAGTCACTTGCTGAGTATGATGACTGGCTGTCTGTGATTAGCTCTTCTCACACAGCCTTTTTAAACCCAGGCTGAGCACTTCCAGGTTGCCCTTTCGTGGTGTTTCTGACTCCACTCTGCCTGACCTGCTTGTCAGGCTTCTGGGCCTGTTCCTGCTGATCCTGTGTTCCAGTGTTCCTGTATGCTAGAGTTCCTGTGTTCCAGAGTTCCAGTGTTCCTGTGTTCCAGCACCTCGCGGGTTGATCTTACTGTGTTCCTGAATCTCCGGCTCCAGCCGTCGCTCTGGCGACTTTGTTCTTCTCGCTGCTGATCATACTTTGTTGGTTTACTCCACTAACCTGGTTGCAATGTACATTGTTGGTCTCACCGTGCGGACGCTGGGCTACTCCACTAAACCTGGTGGCGATATACATTGTTGGTCCCAGCGTGCGGACGCTGGTTTACTCCACTAAGCCTGGTTGCGCTATACTTTGTTGGTCCCAGCGTGCGGACGCTGGTTTACTCCACTAAACCTGGTTGCTATATACATTACAATAAAGGAGAAATTTTGCAATTACAAAGGGTATTATACCTACTAACTATTCAATTGTCTATGAGGTACCCCTTAATGCCAAAGAGACCATGTCACAGGAACCACTGGGCCTGGACTGGAAGCGGCCATTTGGCCATACAGAATCATGGGCCAAACTACAAAATGGAGAAGGGTGTCAGCCAGACTCCAGGGTGGCACTAGGCCTGAGACCCTATTATGTATTGGGGGTGGGGCAGTGACTTTCTGGGACAGTATCTGGAGACTGGGAGTCAAATGTCCTATTGCCTCACCCATTGTGTGCTGTGTTATTGTTTAAATGCAAAGTAGGTTTCCTGGGGTTATGTGGTTCCATTTGTTGGTTTGTGAAACTGATTGTATTATGTCAGTCCCTGATGTAATTACCTGAGCAGACCTGATAGAGGGCTGTGTGTTTTGTATTCTATTGTGTGTTAATGTATTTAAGTCTCAGCAAGACTGGTGGTGTTGTGAATCTTATTTGCTATTGGTTGACTGTGATCACAAACCTGTATATAAACCTTGTTTGTGTCCAAATAAAGCAGTTCTTGTTTTAACCTACACAAGTGTTGTCTGGTGAGGTTAAGCTGCTGGTATGCTGGGAGAGTTCTTGTTATCCTGACACTAGTCCTGCCTGGCGATTGGGATACCTTGGGAGAAACTGGTGGAGTTTTCCTGTTCCAGAGTGAGGGAAGCGGCGACTAACGGAGTCACCCAAGGCTGGGTGGCAGCGGTATCCGTTACATTGGTTGGCAGCGGTGGGATGCTTCCCAGTTGGTTTTTGGAACATACAAGTCAGCACCACCAGGATCGTTTCGCCTGAAACTGATAAAGCCAAGGAACTGAACTGAGACCAGCATCCAGGGGGAGATATAGCCGCTGTCTTAACCCCGGCCTCAGCAACGCAGTGAGCAGAGGATGGAGCAACAGCAAAACTGAGACCAGCATCCAGGGGGAGATATAGCCGCTGGCTTGACCCCGGTCTCAGCAACGCAGCGAGCAGTGCAGCACCCTAAAAGATTAATTAATGGAGGGGGAGAAGAGCAGCAACCCCTCATCCGGGGTAATGAGCTTTGCCGGTTTTCAGCGTGAGGTTTTGCGGCGCCTGGCCCTCTACGGTGAAAACCCCCCTCATGAAGTGATCACATGGGTCCTTGGAGAGGTAACCCAATTAAGATTGGCGTCATTTGCCCAGCCCTGGAGGCCAAAAGAGAGAGAAGACAGGTTGCGTCCAAGGGATGTTGTTCTCTGCCCAGCACCGCGAGACGCAGGCACGGCAGAAGCACCGGCAACAGGGCAAAGGGACCCTGTCCTCTGCCCGACTCACAGCACAGAGGCCTCATCTACTAGCAGGAACATTAGCCTCTGCCCAGCACGGGTTGCAGCCTTTGAGTGCCAAGGAGAGGGCGCAACCAGAGTCTTGCCTCAGCAGCTGTCGGAGGTACACGGAGCGGAGGTAGTTGACCTCTCTCTCCAGTGGCAGATTTGTATGGGCACTGAGGGTGCTGTGGATGAGACTGCGGTCGTCATGGACACCCTGCAAGCAGAAGAGTGGGCTCTTCCTACGGCGGACCCCAGCAACCTGTTACGGTCTGGTCAGCCGGTAGCAGGCGAAGCTACGGCCACCGATACCCCTTTCATTGAGGCTGACTCCAGTGACCTGTTAGAGTCGGGTCAGCAGGTAGCATGCGAAACGACGGCTGCCGCTACCCCTTCCTTTGAGGCTGTTCCAACAGCCAAGTGCAGTGCTACAGGGTTTGGTCCAGTCATCCCCTCACAGCAACAGCCGTGCCTGGTCCCGGGAGCAGAGGTGGCTGACCTCACTCCCCAGCGAGAGATTTGTGTTCTCAGAGGTGAGGCAGTCCACCTCCCTCTGCAGCGGCAGTGTGAGGACCCAGGGATGGGAGCTGTTGTACACCCCCTCCAGCTAGAGGTTGTGTCTCCAGGAGTGGAGGCAGTCGGCATCACTCCCCAGCAGCTGTTTGAGCTACCGGGAGAGAAGGTAGTCAACCTCTCTTCTCAGCGGCAGATTAAAGCACTCAAGGTGTCACCGGGAGAAGAATACCCAGCGAAAGAGCTGGCAACAGGGCAGAGCGCCGCTAGCTTCTGTCCGTCTGAGCAATTGCCCCAGGGAGCGGGTGCTGGCCTCACCACTCCCCTACAGCAGAGAGAGATCCAGGAGGAGATGGAGTGTTGTGTACTTTCTCCCCAGTATCCAGAGCAACGCTACCACTCACTCTCATCATCCTCAGCCAGCAGCGGAGATTCCGGTAATGTGCTGACTTGGAGGGCACTGTTGTTTGGGTGGGGGTTTTTACTGGGTCAGAGACTCCTGTGTACCGGATCCTGGGCTGGATGGCCTCTCTGGCTCAAGGCATCTTATGTCTAAGTCACCCTGTACCTGGAGGTGCAGGGTGCAAAGCTGGACAGACCCCAGGACTATAGGGGCTGGCTGGGGACAAGTACTGTGCGGACATTGCACTAGCAGACTATGTGTCCACTCCAGACAGCAGCGAGATGACCCGTGTGGATCATGCTGTGGCTGTCGGAGGTGGACAAGGGGGAGAAATGTCACAGGAACCACTGGGCCTGGACTGGAAGCGGCCATTTGGCCATACAGAATCATGGGCCAAACTACAAAATGGAGAAGGGTGTCAGCCAGACTCCAGGGTGGCACTAGGCCTGAGACCCTATTATGTATTGGGGGTGGGGCAGTGACTATCTGGGACAGTATCTGGAGACTGGGAGTCAAATGTCCTATTGCCTCACCCATTGTGTGCTGTGTTATTGTTTAAATGCAAAGTAGGTTTCCTGGGGTTATGTGGTTCCATTTGTTGGTTTGTGAAACTGATTGTATTATGTCAGTCACTGATGTAATTACCTGAGCAGACCTGATAGAGGGCTGTGTGTTTTGTATTCTATTGTGTGTTAATGTATTTAAGTCTCAGCAAGACTGGTGGTGTTGTGAATCTTATTTGCTATTGGTTGACTGTGATCACAAACCTGTATATAAACCTTGTTTGTGTCCAAATAAAGCAGTTCTTGTTTTAACCTACACAAGTGTTGTCTGGTGAGGTTAAGCTGCTGGTATGCTGGGAGAGTTCTTGTTATCCTGACACTAGTCCTGCCTGGCGATTGGGATACCTTGGGAGAAACTGGTGGAGTTTTCCTGTTCCAGAGTGAGGGAAGCGGCGACTAACGGAGTCACCCAAGGCTGGGTGGCAGCGGTATCCGTTACAGACCAGTTCAACATTAATTTTTCAATGGATCATAAAACAAATATCTTTTATTAATTTTTACATTAGATATTTGTTTTATGATCCATTGAAAAATTAATGTTGAACTGGTCTCTTTGGCAATAAGGGGTACCTCATAGACAATTGAATAGTTAGTAGGTATAATACCCTTTGTAATTGCAAAATTTCTCCTTTATTGTAATTATTATTTTTTGAGACCTGCAACAACAGATACTAAGAAGTAACATAGTTAAAATAAGACCTACTATTTAATATATGAACGTGCTATATACATTGTTGGTCCCAGCGTGCGGACGCTGGTTTACTCCACTAAACTGGTTGCAAGATACATTATTGGCTCCAGCGTGTGGATGCTGGTTTGCTCCACTAAACCTGGTTGCGCTATACTTTGTTGGTCCCAGCGTGCGGACGCTGGTTTACTCCACTAAACCTGGTTGCTATATACATTGTTGGTCCCAGCGTGCGGACGCTGGTTTACTCCACTAAACTGGTTGCAAGATACATTATTGGCTCCAGCGTGTGGACGCTGGTTTGCTCCACTAAACCTGGTTGCGATATACGTTGTTGGTCCCAGCGTGCGGACGCTGGTTTACTCCACTAAACCTGGTTGCGATATACATTTAGTCCCAGCGTGCGGACGCTGGTTTACTCCACTAAACCTGGTTGCAATATACATTGTTGGTCTCAGCGTGCGGACGCTGGTTTACTCCACTAAACCTGGTTGCAATACACATTGTTGGTCCCAGCGTGCGGACGCTGGTTTACTCCACTAAACTGGTTGCAAGATACATTATTGGCTCCAGCGTGTGGACGCTGGTTTGCTCCACTAAACCTGGTTGCGCTATACTTTGTTGGTCCCAGCGTGCGGACGCTGGTTTACTCCACTAAACCTGGTTGCTATATACATTGTTGGTCCCAGCGTGCGGACGCTGGTTTACTCCACTAAACTGGTTGCAAGATACATTATTGGCTCAAGCGTGTGGACGCTGGTTTGCTCCACTAAACCTGGTTGCGATATACGTTGTTGGTCCCAGCGTGCGGACGCTGGTTTACTCCACTAAACCTGGTTGCGATATACATTGTTGGTTCCAGCGTGCGGTCGCTGGTTTGCTCTATTAAACCTGGTGGCGCTATTACCATTAGTCCCAAAGTGCGGACGTTGGTTTGCTCCTGAACATCCAGTACTGTGGTCAGTCGCTGTCCACTTCCTTGCAGTTGTCTGAGTATCCCTGGCAATAGACTCCTGCTGAGTAAGACCTCTATACTTATGCTCTATGCTGTCTTAGTCACCTAACAGCTGGTCTACTCGCTCAGGCTGCCCTGCCCGGTATTGGTGAGGCCGGTAGAACCTTGACGATACCATCATTTAGGTTGCCTCACCCGGTATTGGCAGGGCCAGTAGAGCCTACTCCAGTACTCCTTTGGGCTGCCCTGCCCGGTATTGGTAAGGCCAGTAGAACCTTGTAATTCACCATCTTTAAGGTTGCCTTACCCGGTATTGGCAGGGCCGGTAGAGCCTACATTCAGCATTCCATGGGGGCTGCCTTGCCCGGTATTGGTAAGGCCAGTAGAACCGGTATATGTCATCTCACGGTTGCCTTACCCGGTATAGGCAAGGCCGGTAGTGCCTGTCATTAAAACTGTCACTTGGGTTGCCTTGCCCGGTATTTAGGCAAGGCCGGTAGAACCTATTATATGTTATATTACTGTTGTATTGTTATGTATGTTTACCCTACGGGGACTGCCTTTAACTTTTAATAAAGTTAAGTTATTTTACCAAACCTTAAGTCTGAGAGTCTTCAAATCCGTGACAGTACGAAAGGGCCATGACCTCAGACACTAAGAGTGACGGTAACGCACAGAATATCCATTGGAGGATGGATATGCACGAGCAACGCTTGGATCAGCTAGCGGTTGCTATCCAAACTATAACGCATTTCCTATTGATCGCAGCAAGGTTGGGTTCATGATATCCCTGCTGACTGGCAGAGCATTGGCCTGGGCCAACCCACTTTGGGAAAACGCTAAACCTTGCACAAAGAATTTCTGTGATTTTGTGCAATCATTTCGGAGAGTATTTGAGCCTCCTGGTAGAACTACCTCTGCTGCTAAACGTCTCATGGAGATACAACAGGGCAGGCGCACGGTTGGCGATTATGCCATTGAATTCCGCACCTTGGCAGCAGAGGTAGGGTGGAATAATGAGGCCCTGTTGGCAGCCTTTGCTCAAGGATTGAGTGACCAGATTAAAGATGAGATTGCAGCAAAAGAGTTACCTACTGACCTAGACGATTATATCGAATACGTGATTCTAATTGACTCCAGAATACGTGAAAGATTAACCTCCAGAGAGCGACAAGTACGGTTAAAGAATAATGGGTCCAGTAGCATATTTTGCCCACCCAACCCTCCCTCTGCATCCAAACCTAGTGAACCTATTTCGGAACCAAGTGAACCTATGCAGATGGGTTTCACTAGGTTAACTAAGGAGCAGAGAAGGTATCGCAAGACAGAAGGATTATGTCTGTACTGCGGTAAAGATGGTCACCTGTTAAGATCTTGTCCGGGAAACGAACACACCTAGGGTACCTTGGGGGACAGGCCCTAGGTGGTGTCCAATCGTCCCCATTGTTGGACACACTTAAACCCACCATACAGGTGGTATTGTCATGGGCACAACGCTCGGTTGAGGTTTTGGCCTTGGTTGATTCTGGTGCAGCTGGGTATTTTATGGACAATACCTTTGCTGAATTGCATGGGGTACCACAGGTTCAGAGAGAAACCCCTCTTGCTATTGAAGCAATTGATGGCGGACCTTTGGAACCCGCCCAAGTTACTTTTGAAACAATGCCCTTGTCCATGACTATTGGGGCTCTTCACAAGGAAGAGCAGCAGTTCCAATTGATTAATTCTCCTCACCATGCCGTGGTTTTGGGCTTTCCTTGGTTACAGTTGCACAACCCACAATTTGATTGGCAGAAATGTGAGATTGCTGCTTGGTCTCAGTTCTGTATGGATAAGTGCGTTACCCATCCTGTTAAGGTCTTGTGCACCTTCCCTTCACTACCTGATGCCTACAAGCAGTTTAGCGATGTTTTCAGTAAGGGAGAGGCTGGCACCCTACCTCAGCACAGACCATACGATTGTCGCATAGAACTGAGTCCTGGAGCAGTACCACAGAGGGGACGCACGTATCCATTGTCTTGTGAGGAGAACCAAGCTATGGAGGAATACATAGCAGATGCCCTCAGTAGAGGGATCATAAGGAAATCTACTTCTCTGGCCGGTGCCGGGTTCTTTTTTGTTAAGAAAAAAAGTGGCGAACTGCGACCTTGCATAGACTATCGTGGGTTGAATAAGCTGATGGCAAGAAATGCCTACCCAGTACCACTCATCATCGAGCTGTTTGATAGACTTAAGGGGTCCTCGATTTTCACCAAATTGGACCTAAGGGCAGCCTACAATTTGATACGTATCAGAGCCGGTGATGAGTGGAAATCTGCCTTCAATACGAGATCTGGGCATTATGAATACCTAGTCATGCCATTTGGTCTATGTAATGCTCCTGCAGTATTTCAAGAACTGATCAATGACGTTCTTAGAGATATGTTACAATCTTGTGTGGTAGTCTATCTTGACGACATACTTATCCACTCCAAAGACCTGTCACAACACATCAAGGATGTGTCTGAAGTCTTGCTGTGCTTACAAAAAAATAAATTATTCTGTAAACTGGAGAAATGCGAGTTCCACAAAACCAGTGTACCATTTCTGGGGTTTATAATTGGCAAAGACGGCATTGCCATGGATAAAGAGAAATTGACAGCATTCTTACAATGGCCTAAACCCAAGAGCCTCAAAGCCATCCAATGATTTCTGGGCTTCGCCAATTATTACAGGAAGTTTATTAAAAACTTCTCCTCTATCGTGAAACCTCTGTCTGACCTTACGCACAAGGGCGCTAACCTATCCCTCTGGCCGGTGGCTGCTGAAGAGGCCTTTCAGAAGTTGAAGGTAGCCTTTGCTGAAGCGCCTGTGTTGTCCCACCCTAATCCAATACTCCCCTTTACTTTGGAAGTTGATGCCTCAGATATTGGGGTCGGGGCAGTGCTCTCTCAGCGACAGGTTAAAGGCGGTACACTCAGACCCTGTGGATTCTTCTGAAAAAAACTGACTAGTGCTCAAAGTCATTACGAGTTTGGTGACCGAGAATTACTGGCCATTATCCCCGCTGTCAAAGAATGGCGTCATTTACTATTATATGTTATATTACTGTTGTATTATTATGTATGTTTACCCTATGGGGACTGCCTTTAACTTTTAATAAAGTTAAGTTATTTTACCAAACCTTAAGTCTGAGAGTCTTCGAATCCGTGACAGACTTACAGTTCTCCATAGCAGGTCTCAAAATTTCCACTCACCCCTAGCGAGTGAAAATTTAGCCCTGGCGAGTAGAAATTCAGCCCTGGTGGGTATGTTTTGGCTTGTAGTGGCAAGTAACTTTTCAGGTCTGGCTAGTAGCAAAGGACTTCACATTTTAAGCCCTGTCCATCGAATTTAATAGAAACTGCCTGTCACTTCCTGTCAGAATTATCAGGAAGTGAATGCACAGTAAACTGACTTCTGATTTATTCTGTAACGACTGAATAAAATAACTGACAATGGTGGGAGTGGCCTTGTTTTACTCAGCAGGAGAAGCTCTGTAACATATACATTTTCATGAAAAACATAAACTTTACTGCTCTTTTAAGAGATCACAGTTACATTTTTGTTATTCTCCCTTGCAGATTTGCAATTGTTTACATTAGTTTAATTTGGAAGTGTTTACTAGGTGTGATCATTCTTCCATGCTGGTATATATTTTTTTTTTCTGGTTACTGCTTTTCTGTATTTTTTTTATTTGCTAGGCTATATAATTGTAATAAGAAGTTAGGGCTTTTGACAGTCCTTTACCCCATGAGTTGATATTTGCATAAAGAAACTGAATAACTAGATAACTGTATATATGTTTTGAACAAGTATGTGTTTGTCACCAATAATGTAGTGTCTGTTACATTGTTTAACCACATTACTTTTCTTGCATTTCTTTCAGACTTTCTAGGGTTCCTTCACATACTTTTTGTATACAGGAAGTGTTTTATATGGTTGTCTTTTTGAGATGTAATTTCAATCCACTTCTGTCCCACGATCCACAATTATATCTTCTGTCCTACTTGATGAGGAAAAACAGTGTTTTTTTTTTTTTTTATATATATGCAGGTATCACACATGGATATCATTTTTGAATGCTTGATAGAGAATGAGGAAGCTGACTTGGAAAGCATATCAATTGACTCTGCTGAATGGGCACAGATTGCTGTCAATGTAAATACTATTATAAAGGTACTGTATGTTACTGTACTTATATTTTCTTTTTGGTTTACTTATCCTTACCAACACCCAAATTAAAAATCATTACTATGTTAGGGGGATATTAAATGTCTTCGTAACACTGGGGGCTTTTTATAACCATGTGTGTATGCATCCTTTAAATGTCACCTAAAACAAAAACAGATATCAAAAATATCCATAAAAAAATTAACTAAACAATGAAAGTTAAAAAGAAAAAAAAAATTATATATATATATATATATATATATATATATAATAAGTATGTCTGTATATATACGTACAATGGAGTTAAGCGATCTACAGATCGGTGAACTGGAGTTAAGAGACTATATATATATATAAATATTATAGAGCTCTAATCCCAGTGCTCTCCAATAGAATTACCATTTTCAAACTTATTGAATAAATTACACATCTATCCTATCACTCTGTGATAGGTTGCCAAAAAAGGTTACAAACTTAAGACAAAAAGATATAAATAGATCACCACTGATAGATATGAAAAAATCCTATTTATTCATAAAAATATATTAAGAACAGTTATATTGCTATCCAAATAGTGAAATATAATGTTTGTAAGAAATATTTAGCACCATACTATACAATACAATGTACACTAGTAATCCCCCAGATCATTAGTTCTTTAAGTATGGGCCCAGATATATATTCGGCTCAGTCCAAGGAATGTTAGTGGATATTTGCCGGCCTTTATATGAACCCCTCACGTTTGATCCCACAATCAAATTTAACAGATTGATTGATAACTTACTAACCACAGGTCTGATGTCAGGCTGGTTGGAAGAAAAAACTCATCAATGTCTTAGTCGATAATCCGGTTAGACCAATATTCTACATACTCCCTAAAGTGCACAAATCACTTCAGAACCCTCCTGGTAGGCCCATCACTTCGGCTATTGGCTCACTTACACACCCAATTGGACAGTATATAGATTATAATTTACAGCCATGTGTCCAACAGTTGCCATATTTTTTAAAGGATATTGCTAGTTTCCGTCAACTGATTCAGGGTATTAGTTGATACCAAGAATGTGACTTTGGCCACGATGGACGTAAATCTTTATATACTGTGACTCCACGTGAGGGGAGGGCATGGAGGCTGTTCTGTCTACTATTACAAACAAACAACACTATAAAGGTCGGTCTATTGAATTTTTTCTAGAACTTTTAGAGTTCAGTTTAAAACGCAATTTTTTCAAATTTGAGGAACACTTTTATCTGCAAAAAAACATGAACAGTGATGGGGGCATGTATGGCTACAGCTTACGCTAATATTTATATGTCTCAATATGAGCAAGACCTCCTCAACCCCCACATTTTATTCCAACAGCATGCCTTATTATATACATGGTACGTTGATGACCTGTTTCTCATCTGGAAAGGTCCCTCTGAAGATCTAGAAACCTTGGTAAATGACCTTAATTTACTTCATCCCTATATTAAATTATCTCTTACATACCACAAGAAGGAAATCCCATTTTTGGATGTGTTGGTCCAAAACCAGGATAATTCCTTAAATACCACACTCTACACAAAACCCACGGATAGGAATAACCTCTTACAGGCTAACCGTCGCCATCCGGAACATTTAAAGAGGAGTTTACCAAAATCCCAGATGCTTAGAGAGCGCTAGATTGTAAGTGATGAGGATGCCCTCTAAATAGAACTAGATAAGATGGACACCATGTTTATAGAAAGGGGATATGATAAATATCCCCTATGATTTTATATATATATATATATATATATATATATATATATATATATATATATATATATATATATATATATATATATATATATACACACACACCAAACATATAAGTCATAGCACTCTCCCAATCACAATCAGTGGCCTGGGTGCCTGGTTCCACAAAAGATACATACAGTTTTGTTGTTCAAGGACCGCACTCACAGGACTTCCAAATGCTTCAAAATTGTGCAAAGTTTATTAACGTTTCGGCCCTGCCTTAGGCCTTTGTCAAGATAGGTTACAGAAAGAGTGTGAAAAGTACCCTTAAATACCCTAAGATGGCCTCTGAATGACATCATAGATCATGTGACATATATTATACAAAGAAACAAGCTTATATTCATACAAAAGAGTAAAGTTTAAACAGAAAAAAATAAAAAGGAAAGAAAAGAAGGAAAAGGAAATCCAATGTATTAAGAAAAAAAATTAAAAAAACAAAAACAGGTGTTTAAAAAAACAACCCTAGGTAAAGGGTAGAGGTCAGAGGGCAAAGTGGATAAACAAACCGCAAAGAAAAACATACACAAATCATTTCAACAGTAAATAAATGAATTAAGTCAGTATCCATGTATACAAATGATACTAAAATATATAGAGTATATATAGAAATTGTATAGCAATATTGCATATTTAGATGACTATAAACATAATGCAATTCCCAGATGTTAACCCCCTGAGTGCCAGAGTGGCACGGAATGCACCGCAAAGCAATGCACTCCGTACCACTCCGGCACCCAAAGGGTCAAATGTATGGAAAAGTCCTGTCAATATGTGGACATAATAACATTATTACTGCAACGTTATGTTGGTTATTTAAAGGGCTATACATGCTTGAACTCAGACCATACGGAGAGTGTATATTAGAGCTATATTTGAAGAATAATCACTGTGATGTCACAATCTCCTCATTGTACCTACAACACAGCGCTCCATAAAATCATAACACTCACTCTTGGTTCGTGTTCAATCAGTATCTTACTGTCTATAATGCTAAAATCAGGGCTATAGATGTTAGTCCATAAAGCACTATAATATAACTTAAAGGAGCAGTAAACTTTTTTTTATGAAAAAATATATATTGTAGGGATTTTCCTAATGAGTAAAATAAGGGTACTGCCATTGCCAAGAGATGTATATTTCCAGAGTTATTACAGTTTAAACCCATGTTTTTTTACATTAGCAGTGTCCTCTAGTGGTCAAATTCTAATTAGATTTCCTGTTAGATTCTAATGGAGAGGAAAGTCAGAAAAGTCAGAGACATACGGTTCTCCATAGAGTGTGATAGAAACTGCCTGTCACTTCCTGTCAGTTAGAAATATCAGGAAGTTAACACAGTAAATTCACTTCCTGGTTATTTGAACTGCTATAAATTTTGAACAAAACATCTGACAGCAGTGGGAGTGACCTTGTTTTATTCAGTGGGAAATGCTCTATAAAATATGTGTTTTCATAGAAATAAGTTTACTGCTCCTTTAAAAGGCCAACTCTAAGACAAGGTGGACACTCGTCAGGGTAAACTACCACTGAAAAAATTATCAAAAGATAAACTCAAATAAACCCATCACGTGGGTCAGCATAAGCATAGTGTACAACATCTATATCGTCTTCATCTTGTCTAGCCAGCCAAAAGTTAGTAATAAAGGACAGTTGTGAGAAAAAAGATATCCACATGTATAACCATACTATCTAGATGCCAAACAGGTATATTAACAATATACAAGTGTAGCAACCGTCTGTTATGTCTGGATCCGCATATATATATATATATATATATATATATATATATATATATATATATATATATATATATATATATATATATATATATATATATATATATATATATATATATATAAATATAATATAATATAATATAAAAGATGTACTCAGCCTAGGGTGTCCCCAACAGCAGAGAGGAACAGCACTCATCCAGTGATTGAATCCAAATAGTATTTAATGAAGCATCATTATTTCTGCTAGAACAGTCTAGCCTATATATATTTATATATATATATATATATATATATATATATATATATATATATATATATATATATATATATATATATATATATATATATATATATATATATATATATATATATATATATAAATTTCCAAGCCAAACCAATAAATCTATCCACATATAGACCATAAAGAGTGTGTGAGTGCATTCTTTATGGTCTATATGTGGAGATATATATATATATATATATATATATATATATATATATATATATATATATAATTTCCTATATAATAATTCGCTAAATCGTGTGTAACGCAGACATGCGCAGTAGACACTGCTGCGCGTGCGGCAGTCATGCGCAGTAGAGACTGCCCGTGCCGCAGCTGATACAGAGCTGGGCTGTCCGAAGGAGCGTCCAGCTCTGTATCAGCAGTGGCGCGGGCAGTCTCTACTGCGCGTGACTGCCCCGCGACTGGCTGCCAGAGGCACTGTGGCCCATGTAACGGGCTGTTCAACTGGTATATATATTTTACAAAAAGGAGAAGCTTGGCAGGTAGTCAAAATTCTCCAGCACTGAACACACATGAGGTGTGGCACTAGAAGGAGAATCTTGGCAGGCAGCCAAGCAGTACAGGGCGTGATTAAACATAAACAGGGCGTGATTTTCATAGGAGTTGCCAGGGGCAAAAGGCCCCTGGCTACTCCTATGAAAATCCCTGCATGAAGATGGCCCCCCAGCCACATAACACATGGGCGAGATTTGCCCCCCCCAAACGACTTACGTCCAACTACAAGGTGAGGGATGGGTACAATATGAGTGCAATAAGGACGCAGTATGGGTGCAATAAGAGTGCAATATGAGTGCAATATGGGCAATATGATTGTAATATTGGTGCAATAAGGATGCAATATGGGTGCAATATGGGTGCAATAAGGACACAATATGGGTGCAATGTGAGTGGAATGTGGGTGCAATAAGGACGCAATATTGGTGCAATATTGGTGCAATATGAGTGCCATATGGGTGCAATAAGGATGTAACATGAGTGCAATAAGGACGCAATATGGGTGCAATATTAGTGCAATGTGGGTGCAATAAGGACGCAATATGGGTGCAATATGAGTTCAATAATGATGCAATATGGGTGTAATAAGGACGCAATATGGGTGCAATAACGGTGCAATGTGGGAGAAATATGGGTGCAATAAGTGAAATATGGGTGCAATAAGGACACAATATTGGTGCAAAATGAGTGCAATAAGGACCCAATATGGGTGCAATATGGATGCAATATGAGTGCAATATGGGTGTAATATGAGTGCAATCCGAGTGCAATATGGGTGCAAAATGAGTGCAATAAGGATACAATATGAGTGCAATATGGGTGCAATACCCATATTGCGTCCTTATTGCACCCATATTGCATCTTTATTGCACCCATATTGAACCCATATTGCACTCGGATTGCACTCATATTACACCCATATTGCACTCATATTGCATCCATATTGCACCCATATTGGGTCCTTATTGCACCCAATGTGCCACTCTTTAATGGTGAATGTGCCATTTGCAATGACGTGACGTGTACAATTTGTGACTCTTTAAAGCGTGACATGGTGAATGCGCCATTCGGAATGATGCGGCCAAACAAATGCAACCCTTTAAGACGTGACATTTTAAGTGCGCCAGTTCAAAAGTAAACTCTCTCTCCCCTTCTCCATCATGTATCTCTCTCTCCCTCCCTTCCTCTCCCTCCCTTCTCCATCATATCTCTCTCTCTCCCCCCTTCTCCATCATATCTCTCTCTCCCCCTTTCTCCATCATATCTCTCTCCCCCTTTCTCCATCATCTCTCTCTCTCTCTCTCTCTCTCTCCCCCTTCTCCATCAAGTCTCTCCCCCTCCCTTCTCCATCAAGTGTCTCTCTCTCTCTCTCCCCCTCCCTTCTCCATCAAGTGTCTCTCTCCCCCCTTCTCCATCAAGTCTCTCTCTCTCTCTCCCCTTTTTCATGTCTCTCTCTCCCCTTTTCCATCATGTCTCTCACTCTCCCCTTATTCAGCATGTGTGTGACATATCTAAACCCTGAAGCACTCAAAGGATTTAATTCCCACGGGCAACGCTGTGCCCCTTATAATATAATCTATATTTCACTGTCGTCCAATACAGGTTACTGGTAATTCTGGGAGGCGATCCACCCCTTTAAGTAGGCAGGAACATTTCTCCAAATGTATGCAGGGGGTGGAGCCTCCCCTCCCTCCTTAGCTGCTCCCAGTCAGCTTGATGCCAGAATGATTTGTTCCTCGGTGTGTTCACACCAGGTGGAGAACATCTCTCTTCAGTTTTAGTATTTTATTATTTTCTGTCAAATATGGAATACCACTATTAGGCGGGTTACCATGGCTGGCAAATGCCCTCTCCAAAGTGGCTAGCTCAGCTTCCAGGGATTTTCTAGTGGACTTTATGCCCTGATGGGGGAACAACTTGATTTCAAGTACTTCCCTGGGGGATTGTCCTTTGGGGTAATCCTTTCTGTGCATGGTGACCAGAAGACATGCAGAAAGTTGAGCCACCCTTTGAGTGCTGAAGGTCCACTTGTCCCACAGTGTCCCTCTTCGGGCTTGTATTTGGGAGTTCTCATTGCGCACTCCGGCACTCATTGGGTGTTTATATATATATATATATATATATATATATATATATATATAATTACATATTTCACTGTCGTCCAATACAGGTCACTGGTACAATGGGAGGCGATCTGCCCCTTTAATAGGCAGGAACATTCATTCAAATGTATGCAGGGGGTGGAGCCTCCCCTCCTACTTAAGCTGCCTTCAGGCCAGAGCCAAGCTAGATTGATTTGTTCCTGTGTGCTGTGCACACCAGGTGGAGAACATCTATCATTCAGCTTTAGTTTTTTATTGTTTTCTTCAAATATGGAATACCACCATTAGGAGGGTGACCATGGCTGTGAATTGCCCTCTTCCAAAGTGGCTAGTGCAGCTTCCAGGGATTTCTGGTGGACCTTATACCCTGAAGAGGGAACAACTTGAGTCAAGTAGCTTCCCTGCTGGGGAATTTACCTCTGGTTAATTCCTATTTAAACATGGTCACCTGAAGACAGAAGTCCTGCAGAAAGGCGAGCCACCCTTTGAGTGCTGAAGGTCCACTTGTCCCCACAGTGTCCCTTAATTGGGCTTGTATTTGGGAGTTTGCATCTTGCACTCCAACACTCATAGGGTGTTTTTATTTCTATTGCTTCTAGTTATGCAATTTATGTGGTATTCCCTGGGTTTTGGAGCTTTGGAATATTATTTTCCCATGTTTCACATGTGTTTGTTTGGTGTATTTTCTATTTCAGAAATACTTCATTAATATTTCATGTTCCGCGCCTTTTACCGCATAGACGCCATTGCTCCTTTACTCTCTATGGGTTTGCACAGTTTGGGACATATCTCTGGAACCGCTTATCACAGCAACTTCAGAGAGGGCTCATTTTGTTGGTCTTCCCTTGCTCTATCATCCGGTGACTAGTTTCGGGGTGTGGGGCGTTTGGGGGGGCTTCGGGCTCTGTTTGGGGTACTTCTGAGAGAAAACTACATTTCCCATGAGCGCCCGTTTCGCGCTCGTTTTCTGATTGGCTACCGTCGCAGCAGCCATTTTGTGGTGTTATTCTCAGCGAGTATACTACGCAGGGACCGAGCCTTCTCTCCTCTCAGCAGATTAACTCTTCGCTGGCCAGATAAGTCCACATTTAGACATTTCTGGGGTGAAACTTGAATCTTTCACACTTCTACTGGGTGATTTTTCTTAGTGGTGTATATCTGACTGTGAGCATGTCTACTCCACTGGAGTCAGGGGCTAGACCCAAGACTAAGGAGACTGGGGTGTCTGTTTCCCCCATTGCGTTTTGCTCCTCTTGTCACTCTGGGCTGCCTAGAGAATTTTCAGGTCATTTATGCCCAAAACATACAGATAGTCATGATAGCAACCCTGGGCTTCCCAGCCACGCTATTGAGCCAACTTGGGTGAAAGAGTTCAAAGCTGCCACTAGGGATCTCAGATCCACTCTCCAACTCTTTCCCTCTCAGGTTCAGGGGGCTCTACAGGTCTGGCAGACCCCCTCCTCAATCAGGACCTCCCTGCCTAAGCCACAGGGAGCTCCTGATGTGTCTGATTCTTCTGAGGAAGAACTTTTACAAGATTCTGATGCTGAGGAAAGCACTGTTATTGAATCTACTAGGTCCATTGGGGACCCTTATGAATGTGACCCTGAGGTTTCTGCTAAGGGCTTGATTAGAGCGGTGTTAACCACGCTCAACCTTCCTCTGACTCAGGAATCTACTCATGATCCAACTGACGTTTTTCAGAAACCCTCTAAGGCGGTTATATGTTTTCCAACTAACCCTACTCTTGGCCGTCTAGTCTCTGATGCATGGAGGAATCCTGAAAAATCCTCTTCTGTGTCCAAAAAGTTTGCTAAGCTTTACCCTTTTCCTGAGATTGAACTGGCAAAGTGGGTTCATCCTCCCAAAGTGGATGCCCCTGTTTCTAGATTGTCTAAATCTACTGCTTTAGCTGTATCAGATGCCTCTGCCCTGCAGGACTGGACGGACAAAAAGTTAGAGATTTCTCTTAAAACCATTTTTGCCTCCATTGGCACTGCCATGCGTCCAACCTTTGCAGTGGCGTGGGTTAATAGAGCTATTGCAGCCTGGACTGAACGACTGACTGAGGCGGTTCGCCAGGATGTGCCAGTGTCTGAGCAGTTACAACTTCTTGCTAATATAGCAGAAGCCCAGAATTATGTTTCTGACGCTGCCTTTGATGCTGTGCGCATGATGGCAAGGGCCTCTACTTCCTCTGTGGTGGCTAGAGGTGCTCTTTGGCTGAAAATTTGGTCTGCTGATACTGCCTCTAAGAAAGCCTTACTTTCTTTGCCCTTTCAGGGGAACTTGTTGTTTGGTTCTGAACTTAAGGAAATGATTAGTGAGGCTACTGGTGGTAAAAGTACTCTTCTACCTTCAGTCTTCAAGAAGAAGTTTCCAGCCAAACGCAATCGGTCCTTTCGTTCCTTCCAGACTGAGACACGCTCCACGTCCCAGACAGGTCCGTCCTCTACGCGCTCCTCCTCCAAGCCCAAACAGTCCTGGAAGCCCAAAGTTGCCCCTAAGGCCAAGACCTCCAAGACTGCTTCGGCATGACTCACCGAACCCGGGTCCGCATCCGGCTGTAGGTGGACGTCTCCACATCTTTCGCCGGATTTGGGAGGAGTCAGTGACGGACCCATGGGTAATACAAGTGGTATCAGAGGGGTACAGGATCCCTTTCTCTTCCCTTCCTCCTTTCAGGTTCCATTTTACTCGTCCTTCTCAGGAACCTACAAAGAGACGTCTGTTCGACGCTATTCAGGATCTTTTGGACAAAGAGGTCCTGGAATTGGTTCCACCAGAGGACACAGGTTCCGGATTTTATTCCAACCTGTTCGTTGTGGCCAAAAAGGACGGAGGCGCTCGTCCTATCTTGGATCTCAAGGATCTCAATTCCTTTGTTGTGAGTTCCTACTTTTGCCAGGAATCCCTGCACTCTGTGATAGCAGCAATGTCTCCAGGGGAGTTTCTTGCCTCCCTGGACCTTCAGGATGCATACCTTCACATCCCTATTCATCCAGGTTTGCCTGTCACAAGGGCCACTTTCAGTTTTCAGCTCTTCCCTTTGGTCTGACTTCAGCCCCTCAGGTTTTTCAGAGGGTATTGGGATCTTTGATAGCTGTGCTTCATCGAGAGGGTGTCAGGGTGACTCCCTACATGGACGATCTGCTCCTGAAAGCTTCATCTGTGGAGATTCTCCACCAGCAGCTGCAGCTGTGTATACACACACTGAACCGCCACGGCTGGATTGTGAATCTGGACAAGTCGGACTTGGTTCCATCTCAACGGATCCTCTTCTTGGATCTCCTGTTCGACACTCAGCAGTGCATGGTGTTTCTACCAGAGAAAGTTGCTCATCAGATTGCTATCCGAGTAGCCAGGATCCTGGAATTCGACAGGGTTCCAGTGCCGAAGTTGACCTCTCTGGTGGGGAAATTCATTTCCACAATAGAGGCGGTGCCATTTGCTATGGCACACACCAGGGAACTTCAGAAGTTTGTGATCCAGACGTGCAAGAATCATCCAGATCATCAACATCTGTCAGTCTCTCTGCCTCCTCATGTTGAGTTGAGCCTGCAATGGTGGTTGGGCTTGTCTCATCTCCTGAAAGGGAGATCTTTTCGGGTTCCCTATTGGACCACAGTCAGGACGGATGCCAGCCTCCGGGGATGGGGAGCTGTGTTGGGTCGTTTCAATGCTCAGGGGAAATGGGGACTGGAAGAATCTCTTCTCTCCATCAATGTTCTGGAACTTCATGCCATACTTCTTTCCCTGAGGCACTGGGAATCTCAGCTGGAAGGCTGTCCAGTCAGAGTGGAGTCCAACAACGCCACCGCAGTGGCCTACATCAACAAACAAGGCGGCACAAAAAGTCTCACCGCCTGATTAGAGGTCAAAGCCATTTTATCCTGGGCAGAAGATCATGTGCCAGTCATCTCAGCAGTACATCTCAGAAAGTCGTGGCAGACTTTCTCAGTCGTCACACAGTCGAGAGCGGAGAATGGGCGCTTCATCCAGAGGTGTTTCACCTTCTCACCCTGAGGTGGGGGGTGCCAGTAGTGGATCTGATGGCTACCAGATACAACAGGAAGGTGCCAGTGTTTTGCTCCCGGTGGAGGGACCCTCTTGCTCTGGCAGTGGATGCTTTGTTAATCTCTTGGACGTTTCCTCTGGCTTACATCTTCCCTCCTCTTCCTCTGTTGATCCGAGTCATCCAGAAGCTGAAGGTGGAGCGTTGTCCTGTCATCCTGATCACTCCAAATTGGCCTCGTCAGTCCTGGTATCCGGAACTGCTAGCCATGTCTGTGACGGATCCTTTTCCGCTTCCTGCATGTCCAGATCTACTTCTTCAGGGATATCTGTGGAAGGAGGATGTCCAGCATCTCCATTTGATGGCTTGGAGGTTGAATCCTCAATTTTAAAGAAGAATGGGTTTTCCTCTTCTGTGGTGTCCACGATGCTTAGAGCTCGCAAGCCTGTGTCTTCCAAGATCTATCATCGCATATGGTCTACATTTGTAGCATGGTGTACTGATAAGGATCTGTCTCTAGATTTCCATCTTCCCACGGTCCTAGCCTTTTTACAGGACGGGGTTGAGAAGGGACTCAGCCTGAGTTCTCTCAAGGTTCAGACTTCTGCTCTGTCTGTGTTTTTCCAGGAAAGAATTGCTATTCTTCCTGATGTCAAGGTTTTCTTCCAAGGCGTGGCTCATGTTCGGCCTGCCTTCAAGAGTCCTGCTCCCCAGTGGGACCTCAACTTGGTGCTGGGGGTTCTCCAGAGACCCCCGTTTGAATCCTTGGCTTCTATTCCTTTACGTCTCTTGACCTGGAAAATGGCCTTCCTTTTGGCTATTGTCTCAGTACGCCGGGTAGCAGAGTTACATGCTCTGTCTTGTAAACCTCCATTCTTGGTGTTTCACAAGGATAAGGCAGTGCTTCGCACTTCCAAGGAGTTTTTACCCAAGGTTGTCTCCGAATTTCACATCAATCAGGAGATTGTGGTTCCCTCTTTCTGCCCTAACCCTTCATCTGACAAGGAAAGAGATCTCCATTTGTTGGATGTTGTGCATTGTCTTAAATTTTCTGTTCATCGCAGGAAGTCTGACGCCTTGTTCGTCATTCCTGAGGGGCCTAGGGCAGGGAGACCGGCATCCAAGGTAACTATTGCCTCTTGGATTAAATCTACCATCCGTGAAGCCTACAAATTGCGGAATAAGCATGTTCCCTTCAGGGTTACTGCTCATTCCACCAGATCCATTGGGGCCTCTTGGGCCTACAAGAATCAGGCATCTGCTGATCAACTGTGAAGAGCGGCCACTTGGTCCTCTGTGCACACATTCTCGAAGCACTATAGAGTTGATGTACTGGCCTCGGCTGATGCCAGCTTTGGAAGGAAGGTCCTGGAGGCAGTTTTGCCTGTTTAGGACTTCTATTCTGTGATCCCTAGTGCTTCCTTACTGTTGAGCCCTGTTGGCTCTGGTTCAGTGTGCTGTGTTAGTTTGGGGGTTGTTTTCCCCCCTGGTTGGTGTCCATTGACACTTCTGTTACTGGGCTATATGATTAATTGGTTCATAGCAGTTCTAGTGACTTGGGCCTTGCGCCTGGTCCTTGCCTTACTTCCGCCTCAGGGACAGCTCAATGTTTGTACATCCCATTGTACCAGTGACCCGTATTGGACGACAGTGAAAATAGGATTTTAGTCTTACCTGTTAAATCCTTTTCACTTAGTCCATACAGGTCACTGGTCTCCCACCCTGTCAAGGGACCATGCTTGGCTCTTCTGTGGCATTCAGTGGGAGACCTTCGGGGCATGCTCACAGGAGTCTTCCTTTTCTTGCTTACCTATGGTCAGTTTAAGTGTCTCAAATCAATCTAGCTTGGCTCTGGCCTGAAGGCAGCTTAAGTAGGAGGGAAGGCTCCACCCCCTGCATACATTTGAATGAATGTTCCTGCCTATTAAAGGGGCGGATCGCCTCCCATTGTACCAGTGACCTGTATGGACTAAGTGAAAAGGATTTAACAAGTAAGACTAAAATCCTATTTTATTGTATATGGGTGTTTGTCTGTGAGTTTTGGAGCAGTCTGTGGCATTTTAACCCTTTGTCTGCTTGTTTGACACGTTTAGGGGTTTTGTTACACTTTCTTTATGGGATAGTGTTTTCTCCTCATGTACATGTGTTCCATATGTGTTTTTAACCTTTTAATTATTGGGGTTAATTTTATTAAATTTTATGTTCAGGCGCGCTTTTACCGCATAGCCACCATTGCTCCTTTACTCTCTATGGGCTTACACTGTTTGGGACGTATCTCTGGAACCGCTCCACTTGGCAATCCCAGAGTGAGCTCATTTTGTTTGTCTTCCCTTTCTCTTTCATCCGGTTCACTAGTCAAGTGTGTTGGGGGACTTGGGGGGCTTCAGGCACTGTTTTGGGGTACTTTTTGAGAAAAACTACGATTCCCATGAGCGCTTGGTTAGCGCCTTTTTTCTGATTGGCTTCCGTCGCGGCAGCCATTTTGTGAGTTCTTCTCATCGAGTATACTACGCAGGGACCGGACCTTCTCCTCTCCTCCGCTGATTAACCCTTCGCTTGCCAGATAAGTTTAGTTTTAAACGTTTCTGGGGTGAATCTTTAATCTTTCACACTTGGTATATCTGACACTGTGAGTATGTCTACTCCGCTGGAGCTTGGGACTAGACCTAAGACTTAAGGAGGCTGGGGCCTCAGTTTCCCCCATTGCGCATTGCTCCTCCTGTCATTCAGGGCTGCCTAGGGAATTCTTTGATCATTTATGCCCAGCATGCTCAGAAGGTCCTGACAGCAACCCAGGGCCTTCCAGCCATGCTATAGAGCGAGCTTGGGTGAAAGAGTTCAAGGCTGCAACTAGGGACCTCAGGTCCACTCTTCAACTCTTTCTCTCTCAGGTACAGGGAGCAGTGCAGGTATGGCAGGCCCCCTCTACCATCAGGACCTCCCTGCCTAAACCACTGGGGGCCCCTGACGTGTCTGATTCTTCCGAGGAAGAATTGTTGCTAGATTCTGATGCTGAGGATGGTACTGTTATTGAGTCTACCAGGTCTGTTGGTGACCCCTTTGAGTGTGACCCTGAATTTTCTGCGAAGGGCCTAATTCGGGCTGTTCTGTCCACCCTCAACCTTCCCTTGAGTCAAGAGGTTCACTTTGACCCAAGTGATGTTTTTCAGAAACCGGCAAAAGCTGTTACTTGTTTTCCTCCTAATCCTACTCTGGAACGTTTGGTTTCTGATGCTTGGAAGAATCCTGATAAGTCTTCTTCAGTCTCAAAAAAGTTTGCTAAACTTTATCCCTTTTCTGAGGCTGAACTGGCTAAATGGGTTCATCCTCCCAAGGTGGATGCTCCTGTGTCTAGACTGTCTAAATCAACTGTTTGCCTGTTTCTGATGCTTCTGCCTTGCAGGACTGGACGGATAAAAAGTTGGTGGTTTGCCTCTAGTCTATTTTTGTGTCTATTGGCACTGCTATGCGACCGGCTTTTGCTGTGTAGTGGGTTATAACCGGGACATTGCGGTCTGGACTGAGCATCTCACCAAGGCAGTCCGTCAGGACGCGCCGGTTTCAGAGCAGCTGCGTTTGCTTGCCAATATTTCTGAAGCACAGAACTATGTTTCTGATGCTGCCTTTGATGCTGTCCGCATGATGGCTAGGGCCTCCACTTCTTCTGTGGTGGCTAGGAGTGTGCTTTGGCTTAAGATTTGGTCCGCTGACACTGCATCTACTGGAGGTAAGAGTACCCATTTGCCCTTGGTCTTCAAGAAAAAGTTGCCGGTTAAGCATTACCGGTCCTTTCGTTCCTTTCAGGCGTAAGCGCGTTCGTCCTCCAAGACAGTTCCGTCCGATCCTCGCCCCTCCTCCAAGCCCAAACAGTCTTGGAAGCCCAAGGTTGCCTCCAAGTCCAAGGCTTCCAAGCCTGCTTCGGCATGACTCACCGAACCCGGGTCCGCACCCTGCCGTGGGTGGATGTCTCCACCTCTTTCGCAGGGTTTAGGAAGCTTCCGTGTCGGACCCATGGGTTTTACAGGTGGTCTCAGAGGGTTACAGGATCCCTTTCTTTTCCCTCCCGCCCCCTTCGTTTTCATCACACTTGTTCTCCGCAGGATGCAAAGAAACTGAGGTTGTTCGAAGGCGCTATTCAGGATCTTTGGACAAAGAGGTCCTGGAGCCAGTGCTTCCTGGGGACATGGGTTCGGGGTTTTACTTCAACCTTTTTGTGGTATGCAAGAAGGATGGCGGGGGTCGTCCCATCTTGGATCTCAAGGATCTCAATTCCTTTGTGGTGAAGTCTCACTATCATCAGGAATCTCTGCGCACTGTGATAGCCGCCATGTCTACAGGGGAGTTCCTGGTATCTACATATCCCCATTCATCCAGCGAGCAGGCAGTATCTGAGGTTCGCCTCCGCCAGAGGTCACTTTCAGTTCTCAGCTCTTCCTTATGGGCTGACAGCTGCCCCCCTGGTTTTCCAAAGAGTTCTGGGGGCATTGATCTCTGTCCTTCATCGGGATGGAGTGAGAGTGACTCCGTACATGAACGACTTGCTTTTGAAGGCAGAGTCTGCGGATCTTCTTCACCGGCAGGTTCAGACCTGCATTCAGGTACTCTCTTGCCACGGGTGGATTGTGAACTTGGACAAGTCGGACTTGTCCCCATCTCAGAGCCTCATCTTCCTGGGTCTGCTGTTCGACACTCAGAAGGGCATGGTGTTTCTGCCGGAGGAAGTAGCACATCAGATTGCTCAGCGAGTATCGACGGTCCTGGCTCTCAAGTGGATTCCAGTTCCGAAGTTGCTTTCCCTGGTGGGGAAGTTCATCTCCACGATAGAGGCGGTGCCATTTGCGATGGCACACACCAGGGAACTTCAGAGGTTCGTGATCCAGACGTGCAGGAATCGTCCAGACCTTCGGAAGTTGTTAGTATCTCTTCCTCCTCATGTGGAGCTGAGCTTGGAATGGTGGTTGGACCTTTCCCATCTCTTGAAGGGGAGACCCTTTCGGGTACCCTACTGGACTACGGTCACGACGGACGCCAGTCTCTTGGGCTGGGGAGCTGTCCTGGGTCGCTTCAGCGCTCAGGTGAAGTGGTATTTGGAGGAGTCTCTTCTCTCCATCAACATCCTGGAACTTCGGGCAATTTTCCATGCTCTACGCCATTGTGAATATCAACTGGAGGACTGTCCTGTCAGAGTGGAATCAGACAATGCCACAGCCGTGGCTTACATCAACAGACAGGGCGGGACAAGAAGTCTCGCCGTGTGGCTAGAGGTAAAGGCCATTCTGTCCTGGGCGGAGGTCCATATTTCCGCTATTTCTGCGGTGCACATTCCAGGCATACACAACATCATGGCAGATTTTCTCAGTCACACAGTCGACAGCAGAGAGTGGGAGCTCCATCCGGAGGTGTTCAAGCTTCTGACTCAGATGTGGGGTGTTCCTTTCGTGGATCTGATGGCGACCAGACACAACAGGAAGGTTCCGACGTTCTGCTCCAGGTGGAGAGACTCGCTGGCTCTGGCGGTAGACGCCATATCGATTCCTTGAGTGTTTCCCCTAGCCTACATCTTCTGTCGGTGGCAGAGCCATTTCTTCTTCCATCTCGTCCAGATCTTCTGCTTCAGGGCTATCTTTGGATGGAGGACGTTCATCGTCTCCATTTGACGGCCTGGAGGTTGAATCCACTATTTTAAAGAAGGGGTTTTCTTCTGCTGTGGTTTCTACCATGCTCCGTGCTCGTAAACCTGATTCTTCCAAGATCTATCACCGGGTCTGGTCGATCTTTCTCTCTTGGTGTGATGACAGGGACCTGTCTCACGATTTTCACCTTCTCACTGTCCTGGCCTTTTTGCAGGACGGGGTTGATAAAGGACTCAGTTTGAGTTCTCTTAAAGTTCAGACGTCAGCTCTTTCTGTCTTTTTCCAGGAACGCATTGCTATGCTTCCTGATGTCAAGATCTTTTTCCAGGGCGTTGCTCATGTGTGTCCCGCATTTCGGAGTCCAGCTCCTCAGTGGGCTCTTAATCTGGTCTTGGGAGTTCTTCAGTGTCCTCCCTTTGAGTCTTTGGCTACTATTCCTTTACGCCTTTTGACTTGGAAGATGGCCTTCCTTTTGGCCATTGTGTCTGTCCGCCGGGTGGTGGAGTTACAAGCCCTCACCTGTAAACCTCCCTATTTGGTGTTTCACAAGGACAAAGCGGTCTTTCGCACCTCCAAGGAGTTTTTACCGAAGGTGGTTTCCGAGTTCCACATTAATCAGGAGATTGTGGTGCCTTCTTTCTGCCCTAACCCCTCCTCTGTTAAGGAGAAGGATCTCCATTTGTTGGATGTTGTGCGTTGTCTCAAGTTTTATGTGCATCGCACGGAATCCATCAGGAAGTGTGAAGCTCTGTTTGTCATCCCGGTGGGTCCTAGGGCTGGGAGACCGGCATCCAAAGTGACTATTGCATCTTGGATTAAGTCTACTAGTTGTAAGGCGTACTAATTGAGGAACAAGCATGGTTCCCTTCAGGGTTACGGCCCATTCTACCAGGTCTATTGGGGCCTCTTGGGCCTACAAAAATCAAGCGTCTGCTGATCAGCTGTGCCGGGCGGCCACTTGGTCCTCTGTGCACACCTTCTCGAAGCACTACCGTGTGGATGTACTGGCCTCGGCTGATGCCAGCTTTGGGAGAAAGGTCCTGGAGGCAGTTCTGCCTGTCTAGGATCTTCTTCTTCTGTGGTGCTTCGTGCTTCCGTACTGTTGAGCCCTGTTGGCTCTAGTTCGTGTGCTGTGTCACAGTTCCTGGGGTTTGTTTTTACCCCTAGTTGGTGTGCGTTGACACTTCTGTTTTGTTGGGATCTCTGACCGGTAGGTCCATGGAGGTCCTGGTGACTTTGTGGGCCTTGCGCCTGGTCCTTGCCTTCTTCTCACCTCAGGGTAACTCAGTGGTTGGACATCCTAGAGTTACCAGTAACCTGTATTGGACGACAGTGAAAAGAGGATTTTAGTCTTACCTGTTAAATCCTTTTCACTTAGTCCATACAGGTTACTGGTCTCCCACCCTGTCAAGAGACCATGCTTGGCTCTCCTGTGGCATGTTGTGGGAATCCTTCGGGGCATGCTCACAGGAGTCTTTTACCTCTCTCCTTCTCTGGTCAGTTAGTAGGGTCACAAATCATTCTGGCATCAAGCTGACTGGGAACAGCTAAGGAGGGAGGGGAGGCTCCACCCCCTGCATACATTTGGAGAAATGTTCCTGCCTACTTAAAGGGGCGTATCGCTTCCCAGAGTTACCAGTAACCTGTATGGACTAAGTGAAAAGGATTTAACAGGTAAGACTAGAATCCTTTTATATATAAATAAATATATATATATAAATGTGTATATATATATATATATATATATATATATATATATATATATATTGATATATATAGATAGATATAAATATATATATATGTAGATATTCGTTAAATGTGAAACTGCATCTAAATTAAAGAGCTTATACTGAATTGCATATATAAGACTTTAAACTAACCTGTAGTTGAAATCACATCTATATTAGAAAAAAGATATGTCAGTATAGGGAGATATATATATAGATATAGATATATATAGATATATATAGATATATAATAGAATACTTTTTTTTTTTTTTTTTATATAGGATATGCTACATGCTGCTTGTCAGTATCGACAGAATAAAAGTGCACTCTATAAAAGTGAACGCCAAGTAAAAGAACCAGAGTATATTCCATGGACTGGTGAGTATTCTATAATGCTGTCATTAACAAACCCGGTACAGTAAAAAAAAAAAAAAAATTTGATGATCGGGTAATTAAGTATACTACATTTATATAAATATATAGATAATGAAATACTATGTGCTCTCCTTCATGATTTGAACATTGCCACAAATGCAACATTTTCTTTTGTAGTTAAGATTTTGCGACTTGAGCAAGGTACATATATCTTCTAAACAGTGTTTCATTTTTGCACTGTGCTTTGTTGAAACTTTAATATGCATGTATAGCAGTTAATGATATCCACCAGTTAGCATTTCTTTAAATGACTGCCTGCCTCTATAGTCAACCAGTGGTCTAGTATTCCCACCTCCCATGAAGAAAAAAAACCCCAAAAAACACAGGTTAGCGCTAGCAACTCAGATATCGTAAGCACTTCAGGCTACCATAGAAATATAAAAATGATCCAGCATAAAAAATTCCATGTATTAAAAACAAAACAAAAATAAAAAAAAAATTAACAAATCCCTTCTAAAACTGTTCTCTGACTATGACAGTAAGGTGATAAGTTTACACATTCATCAATTCCGTTAAAATACAAATGTAAAAAATGGGGGCAATTATCCTTCTCAAACATTTTGACAATCGTACAATCAGTCCTAAATACACTCCCCAGCTATACCTGAAGCAGTGAGAATGACACTTCCCTATCAAATATAGAATATCTCCAATGCCTGTCTACAGCGACAGTCAAGTTAAGTAGTTCTATAGGTAATATATTGGTATGAACAGAATAAATAGTAAAACGAACATTCTGAAACAGGCCTGTTCAACACAAATCCCACTAGTAGATATTTGAAAGTAGCAAAATCTCAGTGTATTTTTCCTGGTAAAACTTTCTAAATATATAAATAAATACAATTAAATCACATCTATAATATGCTTGCTAAAATATTCGTTAGAAAGATAATAAAACACTTTAAAGAGGTTCCGGTCAGGGAAAAAAACCTCATAGACTCATTGAGTGTCTATTAGGTGTAATCCGTAACTCTTCGTCCATTCTTGAAAGCAAAATACACTAGTCTTGTATCCAGCAGTGTGCTTCACATAAATCATATGGTTACTGAGGTAAATATGTGTCTGACACAACTGGCAGAAATGGCTATTTAAATCTTCACTACTACTGGTTGCCAGCATTGCTGAGTAAACTAAGAGTTTTCATATACACACAGGACTTCTAATTTAAATAAAAACAAATTTGTAATCCCTTGAATGTATTTCATCTTCAAGATATTACACAGTCTTCCAGTCAATTTTTAAAGCTAGTTAGCATTTGTATTGAAAAAATTAAAATCTGTGGTTGGAGACTCCCTACTCCAACTCAACCCTCCACCCCCCACCCTGCTCTTGATGTGCCCAGTTTGAATGCACCCTGTGAAGACAGATGGCAAGAAACACATTTAGTTTTTAGACTTCTATTAATTGTCTGTCATAATTCCCCCATTATGTGGTTTACCATTGCTGGACTTCTAGAGTGGATTGACCAGTCTGCAGGTTCTGTGTGGACCCTTGCAGACCTGTGGAGAGAATCTTGCGTATCAAGTTTTTCCTCTTAGCAGAGTTACTTGGGGCTCTGTTTGCTTTCAGCTACAATGGTAACCTGAAGACTGGTGGGTTACCTTTAGATTAGCTTGCTCCACATTGTCAGTCTGCCCAACATATTCTTGATATATCGCATATCAATGTTCTGAATAAAGTGTTGTCCTTCTCTCCATCTCACAAACTGGACAAATTAGATTTTTTCATAACATCTCTTTAAATTTATCATTAAGCTTTTGTTATCAGTGACGACGCCACCTATAGGCGAGGTAGGCGCCGGCCTAGGGTGCACATTCTCTGAGGGTGCATCAGGGCCCCAGACCCCCCCCCTCCCCCCCCGCTCACCACTTACTGCCCAGAAAGTGTAAGTTTCGGTGCTTTCCCTTGGCTGGCTATTTTTTTTAATGTAGCACAGCAATGCCCATTTCTCTCTCCCCCTCCGCTCCTTCAATCCTGGACCAGGATTGAAGAAGCAGAGGGGGAGAAAGAAACGGGCATCGCTGTACTACATTAAAAAAAGTAGCCAACCAAAGGAGGGCACCGAAACGTACTCACTGGGAGAGAGAGATAAGCAGTGGGAAACACTGGTCATTATTTATTCTCGAGAGAGGCATTCTGTAACGGTAGCTGAGAAGGGACCGCGTCACATTCCGCCGTCGTTCCCGGGTCTCTCCCTCTCGACGCCATATAAGCGCCGTCGGATGCACCGGTTGAAGTATGGACGGTCTCTGAAACAGTCGCAGGATCGCTGGGAGCAGGTAAACACGGGCAGTAGTAGTAGAGAGACCTCTACTCCCAGTCAAAGGATCACTGGAAGATGTCACAGGAACACAAGGATGAGAGGATGGAGTCCACATCACCACCTGACAGCATACGAAGTTGGGTCACAGGAAGCTTGCAGCAGGCGGTCGACGATTCAGGATACTTGGCGCAGATGGGTATCAGAGTGGACACTTTAGACCATAAGCAATACAAGACTCCAGGACTCCTTGTTAACTCCAAACATAACTCACTTTATTGGCAAAAACCACAGATATTTATACACAAATCTTGCATTGCCTCTTATGGGGAAACCAGGTACAACAGGGCGTGATCCAGTCATAATACATCAGACAAAGGCCAGCAACAGATGGTCTTAACAGATACAATAACTCAGACATGATTACATTTCACATACAAAAGGATTTGATGAACAAAGACTTGAGGGTTTGAACTAATTATCACATGGCAGGGGGTCTGACTGCAGTTCAAAATGGCTTAGTTAACACCCAGCAGGAGGTCTTGCTACAGTACACATAGTCAGTGCCTTGAGGGACTGAAATACACATTGGAATAATTAACCCCTCACTGCCTATTCCCTTGGAAGCAAGCCATGTGTGTAATAATGTCCATGTCCTCATTCACATACAGCGTATACAAAGTATTTTTAGCTCATAACCAGGGAAAAATGTCCACAGTTTTTGGTTAAACAAACTTATGGCCAGACAAGGGCCCAAGTAATGGGTAGGATCCGTTACACGTGCACCAGGAAGAGTAAGTGGAAGGGGGGGGGGGGCAAGAGGGGATAAAGAGTCAGACGGGGGAAGAAAATGTCAAGGGGGGGTATCAAGAGTCAATGGGGGGGAGAGTCACATATAGAGAACATACACTGACACAATGATACGCATATAGAGAATCACACACACATACTTACACTCTGATATCCTTACAGAGACTCACACACTGACATGCTTATAGACATATAGGGAACACACACACGCTGACACACTTATAGACATACAGGGAACACATACACACATAAAGAACGCACACACAAACTGATACTTATGCACATATAGGGAACACACAAACACACTGACACTTAACACATACAGGTCAGGACATAAAGGGGTAGGACACAAGGGGCGGCAAAATTAGGTTTTGCCTAGGGTGGCAAAAAACCTTGCACAAGCCCTGCTTGTTATATACATTTTGTGCCAATAGAAGATCTTCAGAAGAGCACATGAGTTCTAATCTCATGAATGATGAACCAATTAGAAGATATATTGGCACTCATGGAATCCTCTGAGAAGGTGGATTAGTCTTCCTAACATAGCTAAGAAAAAAATGGCTTTCACTCCACCACTTTCCAGTTGTCCAGCAATTAGGTAATGAATGATATACTGCAATTATCAGATTGCATAATAGGCAAAAATCTAAGTCTTACTGAATATCAAGCCAAGCAAAATATAAGCAGATGGGATGACGGTAAAACCCTTGGATAAAGGGGGCAACATTGTCCTTTGCCCGCTGGACATGTATGTGAAGGAGGCTTTCAAACAACTCAATGATTCTTTCCCACATATGATCTCCTGACCAATTACAATACTCTTATTACATTTGATCTAGATAGTGAAGGGATCACAACGTCTGATTATGAATATTTACAAGTTGCTTGTCTACAGACGCCAACTCTTTGTTTCCCAAGATTCACAAAAACAAAAGTTGTTCTCCAGGGAGACCTATTGTCTCAGGCAATGAAAACCTGATTGAAAAACTACTACATTTATTGATTATTGAGACCATTTGTAGTAAGTCTCATTTCTTGCATCAGAGATACAAATGATATACTATCCAAAAATATTGCTTTTCCGATAGGACCAGATACAATTCTGGAAAATTGTGATGTGGAATCACTATATACTTACGTCTATTATTCATTTAGCCATAGGGCATCCAAATATTTTTTATATCAGAATAAGAATCTAAGTGGTGATCGGAAATGATTTGTGCTTTGCTTGCTATCATTTGTACTCAGGAATAAATACTTTGTTTAAAGATTTTTTTTTTTTTTATCTTCAGGCACGAGGTACTGCCATGGGCAGTGCCTGCGCCCTATCATATGCATAGATTTTTATTAGGGTGATGGGAAGAAACTGTAGTTTTGTTTTGTTTTTTTTCGGAAGATAATTGTGAGTTCACTTCCCATATAATATTTTGGCTAAGCTATATTGATTATCTGTTTATCCTGTGGAATGGACCTGGTGAGAAACTAAGCCATTTCTTTGACCATCTCAATACTAATGAAATGCACTAAAAGACTCCCTTAGCTTACTATGTGCTTACTCCATTATGATGGCCATCATCCACCTCGTATAAAATGCAATATCCCTGTGGGTGAGTTCTTAAAATTAAGGTGTAACTCCAGTGACATCAATACGTATAAGATCAGGTCAGAGGAACTCGAAACCAGATTCTAGCTGAGGGGATACATTAATAGCTGTATCATAAAAGCATATAAAAGAACCCTCCATACATCATGACCACATCTTTTGTATAGTCAGAAGGGTTCTGAGAAAGATCACATCAAATTTATCAACTGTCAATGGAATTCTCTGGTGGCAATTTTAAATAAACATTGGCACGTTTATTGAATTATACGCACATGGAAAAAGAAACTGGATAATCAAGTGCAAAAGTGTTGCACCCAATCCCAGAGACAGACTGGTATTAAACAGGACATTGTGAACGGATCTTTCCCATGTGGGCATTGTGCAGCTAGATTTGGTCAGTTTTTGTATATCAACAGCTTCATGACCTGTCAAACAAAGGGTGTAATCTACTGCTTGGAAAGTCCACGCGGTCTTAAATATGTTGGTAAGACCATAGAATAAGGAGAGTTGATAGGGTAATCTGAACAGTATGTTGTCGCTTGGCTGCTCGGGTTTGGCATATTGCGGACAGGGCAGATAGATTAGTGGGTGGGGCAGGAAAGGATCCAGCTGTCTTGATACATATTGGTACAAATACCAAAATAGTTGGAAGGTGAAGGTCCCTAAAGAATGATTTCAGGGATTTAGGGTGCAAGCTCAAGGCAAGGATTTGTAGGGTGTTTTCTGAAATATTGCCTGTGCCAAGAACCAGTGTAGGTAGGCAGAGGGAGCTCAGTGAGCTTGATGCATGGCTCATGTATTGGTGTAGGAAGAAGGGTTTGGGATTTTTAGAGCACTACGCTAACTTTGCTCTTGGGTACAATCTCTATGGAAGTGATGGATTGCCCCAAAATGGTAGGGGAGCCACCGTTCTAGGAGATGGACTGCTAAGAAGGTTGTTTGAGCTTTTAAAGTAGGAAAGAATGGCAGCATAGATAGCAAAAACATGGTGGATACAGTAGATAGGAACTGGGACCATGTAGAAAAAAGGCATGTAGGGGTAAAATATGTAGAGACTTCAAAATTAATTATATCCTGGCAAATGCAAGAAGTATGGTAGATAAAATGGGAGAACTAGAATTGCTGGCAGTTAATGAGCATTAGGACATAATTGGTATAACTGAAACAAGGTGGGATGATGCACATGATTGGGCTGTATGTATACAGGGCTATTCCCTGTTTAGCAGAGACAGGATTAATGGAAAAAGGGGAGATGCGTACTTATATTTTAAACCAGCTAAATCCAGTTTTAAGGTGTGATATTAGTGAGGAAATTGGCTATAATATGGAGTCCATTTGGGTAGAGATCGAGACTAAATATGGCTTAAAAGGTAAAAAATGGTGTTGGTGTGGGTATATGCTACAAACCAACAAATATTGATGAATGTTGAGGCCCAGCTACTGTTTCAGATGAGGAAAGCTGTGCAGTTTGGACATACTATTATTACAGGATATTTTAACTATCCGGATGTCAACTGGAAAAATGAGACCTGTCAGAGTGCTAAGGGCAGAAGCTTTGTGAGCATGCTTAGGGAAAGCTACATATCACAAATGGTGGAAGTGTCGACAAGAAATATCAATGTATTGGACCTAGTGATTGAGAATAACATAGACATAGTATCCAATATTAAGGTAGGTGAACATTTGGGAAACAGTGATGGCATGGTTACATTTGAGATCAGTTTGGCAAAGCCAAACTGTGTAGATTCAATCAAAACTGTTAATGTACAAAAAAAAAAAAAGCTAACTTCAAGATGTTCAACACATAGACTTGGTTACATTATTTAAAGGCAAAAATACTGAGGGAAAAGTGGTCAGAATTCAATTGTAGGTTGCAGAAATGTACACGACAGTATATATACCAGTGGGGAACAAATGCTAAAGATGTAGATTACAGCCAAAGTGGTTAACTGCAAATGTAAGGAAGGAAATGGTAAGGGGAAAAAAACAGCATTTACATTTTTTAAATCTGAAGGAATAGAACATTCTTAAAATACAGGGAGTACAACAAAGATTGCAAAAAGGCAATTAGGTTAGCAAAATGGATACAGAAGCTCAAATTACAAGGGTGAGCAACACCAATCCAAAGGTTTTTCAAATTCATAAATGGCAAAAAACTTGAGGGAGTACATTGGACCTTCCAAAAATGAGATGGGCAAGTTGATTAGAGAGGATAAGGAGAAGGCCGATGTTGTAAACACTTTACGTGCTTCAGTATATAAAAGGGATCAAGAAATGACAGAAGAACCTCATCAAGTACAAATAAAACCATACCATTATTGGATACTGGTTAACACAAGGAAAGGTAATGGGAAGACTGAACAAAATTAAGACTGACAAAACACTGGGCCCTGATTGTATACATTCAAGGGTTCTTCGGGAACTCTGTGCAGTGTTAGCAAGACCTCTTTTTACTCTTTAAGATTCTCACCACAGGCTCCGTGTCACAAGATTGGTGTAAAGCCAGTGTAGTGCCTTTATTTAAGAAGGGAACAAAAACAGAACCTGGGAATTATAGACCTGTGAGCTTGACCTCTGTAGTGGGAAAACTGCTAGAAGGGATGTTGACTGTACTAGCCGACACCCAACTGGTGTGTCCCCATCCGACATGGCTTCCTCTGCACTGGAGCCCACTAAACCACCTGGGACATGAGTCTTCCCCAAGCATCAGACAGCACAGATGTTGGAGTATAACAGGAACAACTTTATTCAGTTAAACTATGCTCTTATACAAAACTGACATACAATACACGTTGGACTGAATACAAAGAGACACAATGGGGAACAATGGTGGTGGGGCACAATACACAAATTATACAACAGGAGCATAAACACAAAGACAAAGGACTGTAAACCAAAAAAGGCATTACTCCAATTCCCAGCCAACCGAAATTGGAGCAACAAGAGACAGGTAACCAATCAGGAGGTCGCCTACCTTCTACACATAATTCAGAACTTGTTTAACATAGACTGATAGGCAGCCAATCGGGAAGCTGCCTACTCTGTACTGTACAGTAGGCAGCCAATCTGAAAGCTGCCTACATTTCAAAAGGGAAGGCATCACTTCCTTTAGTCCTGTTGCCAGCTTTTACCACGTGAACACAGTCCTGTGCCCAAATAGTTCCATAGGCCTGAGAAGGCCTCCCAATAATGGCCTGTGGGCCATGACACTCAGTTCTTCCAAGAGAGGTTAGATAAGAAGCCAGTGGGTTCAATGCAAGGAGTCTGTGCAGACATATTCCTGTGACAAGGGTTATTATGGGATTATATTCAGGATTACACCACAAAAATAAGATTATTAGCAGGAATCAACATGGTTTCATGAGTAATAGATCTTGCCAAACTAATCTTTTCAGCTTCTAAGGAAGAAGTAAGTAGCAACCTAGATAATGGTAAGGCAGCTGATATAGAATATCTAGATTTTGCAAAGGCCTTTGGTACAGTGCCACACAGGAGGCTAGGGTATAGAATAAGGAAATTGGGGCTAGAGGATATAACCTTTGCACTTGGATAGAAAACGGTTTGAAGGATAGGGAACAGTGTGGTGTTGTAAATGGAAAATTATCCAGTGCAGTTAAAGTTGAGAGTGGAGTACCTCAGGGATCAATATTAGGTCCACTGCTTTTTAACATGTTTATACATAACCTGGAAATAGATACAGAGAGCAAAATATCAATATTTGCACATGACACTAAATTATGGAGGGTGATAAATTCAGAACAGGATATTTGTTCTCTTCAGAGGGATTTACATACAATTGCAGAATGGAATATAAAGTTTAAAGTGGGAAAGTGTAAAGTTATGCATTTGGAAAGAAAAAAATCTAAATGCTACTTGTGAATTTAAAGCGGAACTGTTAATCCAATTAAAGTGCCACCCAAATAATTATTTATATAGCGATATTCATACCAATAGCTGAAAGATCCTGAATATGTCAGCATTATTGAGAAATCCATCTTGTTCAGTGACTGACACGCAGGCCTCAGTGCAGATAACTTGCATCTGTGTGTCTGCACGGTCAGTCCCGGTGTCCTCCAGGATTGGTGAGGAGGAGTTGATTGTACTTCACGGTACAGGAAGTAAATGATGCCGCAGGCTCACAGATGCCGTTACAGCAAGAAGTCTGCCTGTCAGTCTCCGAAAAAAATGGATTTTTCAATAATGCTGGACTTATTCAGGATAATACAGTTATTGGTATGCATATTGCTATATAAATAATTATTTGGGAGGCACTTTAATTGGAGTGATCTACTTTAATGGAATCATTTTAGGGGAATCCTTACTAGAGAGAGACCTGGGAATCCTTGTAAACTACAAACTTGGAAACAGTGACCAGTGTCGAATAGCAGCAGCAAAAGCAAACAGTCATGTCTTGCATAATTTTACCATTATACAAATAGTTGATAAGACCTCACCTCGAATACGCACTGTAGATTTGGGCACAGGTTCTGAAAAAGGATGTTCTAGAACTGAAGAGAGTACAGCAAAGAGCAACAAAATTAAAGGAATGGAGGACTTGAGTAATGACTAGACAAACTTGGTTTATTTATTCTAGAGAAATGACTAAGAGGAGATCTTATCACAATGTACAAGTAAATGAGTGGTCAATACAATGGATTCATTTAAGAGAAGATCAGTTTCTTTCAAAAGGGAACATGCAGGGTTATACTTTATATTAGTAGGCAAAGCAGGAAGGTCTGATAAAGACTAACTTATTTGGCAGCAGGAGAGCTATAGAATCCTCATGCCTGGGTTATGAGACAAAGGTTGAACTTGATAGACGTGTCTTTTTTCAACATAAGTTAATATGATACTATGTTATAATAAAGTTGTCAGATTGTTATAGAAAAATATGTGCATAGTATTCAAAATGCACCCAAATGGAAGGCAACCAGATCTCACTGGTAGCCAAACATTTTCTGTTAAATCACCTTCATAATCCTGATCTACAAACCCAGAATTTGTATTTTAAGGCATTTAAAGGGATAGTAACACTTTGTTTTAACTTCATTTTATTTTGTAGGCATTAAAAAAACATGAAGAATGATATAAGTCTTATCTCTCAAACCTTTATGGTTTATGAGATATTCACAAGCAAAGTTTCCCCTCCCGCCCCTTTTTCCTAGTGTAAGCCATCTCTTCTCAGATGTGAATCTGGTTGTATGACAGGACAGATAACAGAAGGGGACAATTTTCTTTGTATGAAAACAATGAAAGCCCTTCCCCCCCCCTTGACAAGTTTTTCAGCTTTTTCCCTTATCTTAATTGAAGATTGTCCCTCTCTGCAGTCTACCTGGGCATCTCCCTTCTGATCTGGTTGAACAGGGGGGGATACTTTGTTTGTGAATATCTCTTAAACCATAAAGGTTTGCGAGATTAGACTTATATCATTCATGTTTTTTTAATGCCTACAAAATAAAATAAAGTTAAAACGAAGTATTACTATCCCTTTAAGAAAGGAGACAGTTTTTCATCCTGATTATGCTGCATATCCCAGTTCCAACTTGTTTGCACATCTATTGTTAGCAAGACTGCTTTTGGAAGTGTATTTCCAGGCTACATGGGACTCAAGCATGCCCCTTTCTAAACCTGTGTTGTGCAAATTGTAGTGAGTAATTCATATTTGATTTACTGATGTGGTTTATTTATTGTAACGGAACTGTTGCTGACATGTTGGGTGACTTTGTCTTCACTCCTTCCCAGTCCTGGACAGGTCATTTAATTTAAAAATTTAATTTAAAAACCACTGAAATATAGGCTCTGGTCTTGTTGGCCTTAATGATGAAGCTGTTAGTGAAACCCATGTTAGGCTAATAGTGGAGAGCTATGCTTTCCTTGATTTTAGTTCATTTTGTTTTGATTTTGAATCTCTCTGATCCAGTGGAGTGATCAGAATCTTAACAATCAGCCTTACAGAGTTTAGCTATTAACTTTGGCAAGTCAGACAATCCCCGGCGTTCGTGAATCCAGCTATTGTTTCTGGCAAGCTGGATATGCCCTGGCATTCTATCTCATATATTTTTTACTTCATTGAATTAGGTAGTATATAGGGTGATAATGCTGAGAGAGTACTTCTGACTGTAGTGAGCATTACTTGTTACCAATGGTTTGCTTTCTTTGTTTACTTAGTTTTCAGATATTAGCCACAGTGTAGTTATCAGAACTATTTATAGGTTCTAATTAGCAAGCCTGATAATTACCCGGTACAATACACTAGTCTAGACTAATCAAAACTTTTTTGTGCATCAATATTTTGAGAATATTTATTGAGGTGATTGTGAAATCCATTATTCAGAGTATGTCTGGGTATTATATATTCAAGACTTTGGCCTTAGCTTTTATACTTGCCACCATTTGATGTAAGCTGGAAACGTGCTCTGACATGATATCTTATTCATTTCATCAGACCGATGAGAGATTGGGGTGATTATTCATGTAGTTGGCAAGCAGGGTAATGTCCCGACAATATGTATTTCAGATACTTCATGTCTTTTATTTTCAGCAATCACTATTTCAGGATTATTCTCCTGGTGGATCTGAATGTGCTTTAATATAATATCTTGATAGACGGGAGATGATATTGGTAGTTTGTGACTTTTTTTGCCCCTTATAATGTCACTTAAAGAGATAGTAATGTTTCATAATAAAAGCAGCTCTAATTAATCATCATAGTATTTGGGCCTTGGAGAGTGTTTCAATTCTGTCAGAGTTGTAGTTCGAGTAGTTGAATGATAAAGTTTACTCATCCCACCCCTTCTACTTATGTAACTGCTCAGCTCAGAGCAGCAGGGAGGTGCCCAAGGTAGACTGCAGAGAGAGAGAGAGACAATCGTTAATTAAGATAAGGGGAAAAAGCTGAAAAAAACTGTCGGGGGGGAACAGTTTTCATTTTTCTCACAGTAAGAAAATTGTCCCTTGCTGTTATCTGTCAGGTCAGGCAACCAGATTCCACAGCTGAGGTGAGCAATGTTACACTAGGTAAAAGGGACGGGAGGGGGATACTTTATCATTCACTTACTCTTGAACGAAAACTCAGACAGTATTGAAATAACACACTATGGCTCAAATACTATGATGCTTAATTGGAGCTGCTGTTTTTGTGAAACATTACTATCCCTTTAAATATGTGATCTTTAAAGTTAAAATATAAATCTACATTGTAGTTATATCCATGTTATACTATAATCTAAAGATTTGTCTGGCAAGCCAGAATATGCCCCGTAGTACACTGCTCTGGAATAAGGTCACTAACCATATAAGTGATCTAAATATACATCTATATTGTGTATTCATTAATTTTCCATTTGAAATCCTAATGTTCGTTTGACAAGCTATAATATGCCCAGCAATACATAGCTCTGGAATTAGTCATGTTTAATCCCTAGAGTGCCAGCTACTTACAACGTACGACAATGGACAGCTGTACCTGCTGTGCCAAGCTTGTACATTGTACAGTTTAAATGCGATCACTGCATAAGCCGGTATAACTGGCATGCAGTGGCCGCATTAAAAAAAATAATAATAATAATGCCTGGCACTCCTGGGGGCATGAGGATCATTCCTCATGCCCCCCAGTTATTGGTCTCCCAGCCAAACATGCTGGGGGATCAATATTTACAACAGAGAAGCAGAGCCTCTCCTTCCCCCTCTCTCCTACCTGAACTTTTGGGATCGGGGGAAGCCTCTCAAAGTCATTGGTGACCTAGTCACCGGTGATGTTATTTAACTTTTCACCCGATCCTATTCACTCCTACCGGAGGTAGGAGAGAAGGGAAGGAGAGCTTTTGCTCTCTTTCAGTTGTCATATTGATCTCCCAGCCTCAATAACTGGGGGGACAGCAGGAGGGGTCCTGATGTCCCCCACTTTGTATTCAGAGATTGTTGGGTGGGTCCTGATATCCCCCCAAAAAACTATGGAAAAAAAAAGTAACCCTCTGTGTGCCATAGGGGGTCCATAGCATTGCTTTTCAATGCATTGGACACCCCTGTGGCAGACAAAGGATTTTTTTTTTTTTTTTTCATTTTTATTTTATTTAGACGTAATCGGGATGGCATTAGGGATCCTGATGCCCCCCCAACAAGGTGTCAAAAAAAAAAGGGAAAACCATGCATGCACCACAGGAGGTCCAATGCAGTGCTTCGCAATGCATTGAACTCCCCTGTGGCAAACACATTTATTTATTTTTTATTCTGCCCTTGTTGGGGGGGTCATCAGGAGTGGTCCTGATGAGCCTCAACAAGGTATGAATAAAAAAATAACAAAATAAAGCAAATTAACACACTGTGCCACAGGGGGTCCAGTGCATTGCTTTGCAATGCACTGTATACCCCTGTGGCAGACAAAAGATTTTTCTTTTTTTTTCCCCCCATTATTTTTATTCAGATCTCATTGTGGCACATCAGAAGGACTTCTGATGCCTCTTCCCCCCCCCCCCAAGAGGTCTACACAAAAATATTTTGTGGGAAAAACAACAAAAATCCTGGATGTGTCACAGATGGGTCCAACACACGTGCTTTGCAATGCGCTGGACCTCCTGTGGCACAAACACATTTTTCCCCATTATTTTTCATTCAGACATTGTTGGGGGCATCAGAAGTGATACTGATGCCCCCCACCCCCGATGACGTAGGAATAAAAAAAATTAACTCTTTGCAGTGCTTTGGACAACCCTGTGGCATGCACACAAAATGCCTCCAACCCCCCCCCCCCATGTACCCTACCCATCAGCCTAGTTCCATAGCCCACTGGCAGTCCTATCCCCCTAGTTTGACACCCCAGCATGATTCCACTGTCTACTGGTACACCCAATTGCCAGTACACACTGGATTCAGGCTGGGAATCAAACAGTGTATGTGGGGGAGTTACAGTGCACACTGGTAGTCACAGATCCCCCATATGCACTTACCTCCCCCCAACACCACCGCTGCCATACTTGCTCACTGCCCACTGGTAGATATACCCACATACACAGCCTGACCCCCTCCTCCCTGCCCCCACCTGGTTTCACTGGCAGTAACAAGTCCTCATGTACACTGTCTAACCACTGGTAGCAATAGAATCACACATACACTGTTTGCTTCTCCATCCTTGTTCCACTGTAGCCACGCTTCTGGCACCCAATATGGTATGTCAACTCACAGCAGTGGAGTAACATTTTTTTGTAGGTTGGCAGGAGGTCCTCCTAGGAAATCCAATGGTGTTGAACCATTTTTGTATCATTTAAGTGACCGATTTGTGTTTATATTAAAAAAAAAAAAAAAAAAAGTGTTTTTTTTTGTTTTTGTTTTTTTCTGTAGCACCACATTCTGGAAGTAGCTGTGCACACTAACTTAGGATAGAAAGGCAAGTGACCCCTCATTAGATACAGCAGGTTTTCTTCTTTCCAAAATGGCATGGTTTCTCTACCTTTTCTTCACTTCTGTAGCTGGTATAACCATTTTCATACACGCAACGAATATTTGAGAAAACGTTAGAGAAATCAGAGGTTGTAGCAGGTGTAGTTTTGTACTTCTAGCACTCCCTATGGTATGTCAACTCATACTAACGGGGTGCCATTCTTCTCCTAAGTGCAATAGCTAAATAATACAGCTGGAAATCCCATAGTTTTCACATATTTCACTACATCTGAAGGGAAAGAAATGTATAAAAATGCAATTTTTTTTTCCTATTTCTCCTCCTTCTGGAAACATTTATGCACACCAGGATTGGGGTAAGATTGCAAATTGACCCCTCATTAGATGTAGCAGGTTATATTCCTTCCAAAATGGTATGGTTTATCTACCTTTTCTTCACTTCTGGTGTTATAGCCATTTTCGTGCAGGTTTGAGAAAATTTAGAAAACTCAGAGGTTGTAGTAGGTGTAGTTTTGTACTTCTAGCACCCTCTAAGGTAGGTCAACTCATACCAGTGGGGTGCCATTTTTCTTCTAAGAGCACTAGCTAATGAATACAGTTGGAAATTCCATGGGTTTCACAGATTTCAGTGCATTTGAAGGGGCAGAAATGTAAGATTTTTTTTTTTTTTCTCCAATAGCGCCACCTTCTGGAAACATTTGTGCACACCAGACTTTGGGTAAGAAGGCAAGTGACCCCTCATTAGATGCGGCAGGTTGTCTTCTTTCCAAAATGGCATAGTTTCTCTACCTTTCCTTTATATCTATTATGGTTATAACCATTTTCGTGCAGGCAGATAGTTTCAAAAACAAAAGTGTCATGTTTAGGTAAGTGTTCCTTGCACCCACATATTGTATGTTAACCCACACAAATGGGCTACCATTTTTCTCATGTTGGTAGCAGGTACTGAATACAGCAGGAAATGTTATGGTTTTCAAAGATTTTAGTATCTTTGAAGTGGTGGAAATATGTAAAAAAGCATGTATTTATTCCTTTAGTGCCAACTTTTGGAAATATTTGTGCACCTCAGCCCAAGGATAGAAAGACAAGTGACTCCCTCATTTGATGCGGGAGAATGTCTACTTTCCAAAATGGTATATCTTTTATACCTTTCCTTCATGTTATGAACATTTTAGTACAAGCAGCCATTTACAAAGAAGCAAACGGGTAGATATAGTTATGTGCTTCTGGCACTCCCTAAAGTAGGTCAGCTCATTCCAATGGGTTGTCATTTGTCTCCTAAGAGTACTAGCCATTCAATACAGTTAGAAATTCCATAGTTTTCACAGAATTTAGTACACTTGAAGGGGCTGAAATGTATGAAAATGTTTTTTTTCTTTGTTAACGCCACCTTCTTGAAGCATTTTTGCACACCAGGATTGGTGTAAGAAGGCAAATCACCCCTCATTAGATGCGGCAGGTTGTCTTCTTTCCAAAATGGTACGGTTTGTGTAGCCTTTCTTCACTTATTTAATTGTTATAACCATTCTTGTACAGACAAGTAATGTTTGAGGAAATGTTAGAAAAATCAGAGGTTGTAGTAGGTGTAGTTTTGTACTTGTACCCTGAGGTATGTCAATTCATACCAATGAGGTGTAATTTTTCTCCTAAGAGCACTAGCTAATGAATACAGTTGGAAGTTCCATGGTTGTCACAGATTTCAGTACATTTGAAGGGGCAAAAATGTACGAAAATGCCAATTTTTTTTCCTATAGTGCCATTTCCTGGAAATATTTGGGCACACAAGGCTTGGGGTAAGTCACCCCTCCTTAAATGTGACAGGTTGTCTACTTTCCAGAAATGTATAGTTTTATATAGTTATTCCACTGTTTTAGGGTAGCTTTACCACAAAAACACTAGAACGCGCATAATAGTTCATAAAGTTGAAAATGCCATTTTGCGATCCTCTTGATTAGGGCTCTGCGCTAGCCATGGACATAAGTAAAACTATACAAATTTGGTGGACTCAGGGCTTTTTCAAATAATTAAAACTTTTGCAATCAAGGTAAATGTTTTTGATTTATAGTATGTGATTTTAGCAAAATAAGTAAATTTTCACTTTTTTGTCATTATGACATCATAGCTTTTTGCACAATGCTAAATTCTTTTCATATAAGGTACCACGAAAAAGCTCAATTAGTTCTGGAAAAAAAACAATATAGAGTTTTCCATATGGAAATCAATCCTAAACAGAAGGATAGCAAAAATGCTGAAAATGTATTTGGCCTACAGGGTACAGGAAATGGCCTAAGCCGCTTGCACTGAAGGGATTCATAATTTTGCTGCTTCTTTTTATTTTCATTTTATCGATTTGTTAAATTAATACATTCCATTACATTAATACATTCCATTGTAGTCTTCCAAATGATATCTGTGGTCTTAAACACCCATAGGTATAACTATTACAGGGAAGAGTGCTAGTACATCAGAGCTATCTTTAGTTTATTTTTATATATATGTTTTACTCTGTAGCACCACTCTTTGGTGTCACCTGTCTGGGAATGTGTGTTTCTTTTTGATGAGAGGGATTTGAGTACACTAGGTTTCTTCTTTCTGCAATGCTTCTGGGGCAAGAGCACCTTGTTGCCTCAGATGCCATCCAACTATAGGAAGGAAACTGCTTTTTTTTTTCTTTTTTTTTTTTTTTTTTTCCCCACCACCACCAAACGAAGGCAAAGAGACCACAAGGTTTCAAAGGCCTCTCACGCATGCTGCTCTGCCAAGCCCAGACAGCAGTGGCAGCCAAAGCTCAATCCTGATCCACAGGTGGCTATAGCGGGGAAAGGGCCTCTTTGCCTTTTTTTGGGATGCCTGGGAGTCCTCATTTTTTAAATGCCTGAGAGTCCTCAGTGGGCTTTTCCGGTAATCTCAGAAAGGTATTGCATTGATTCGAGATCCCTTTTTCAGTATCGCTTCTCCTAGTCAACTGTACCAAAGGAGCAGGACAAGGTACTGCTGTTTCATAAGGCAAAGGATTCACTGATTGTGAAACAGGTTCTGATTCCAGTGCTCGTTTCAGGATTTTATTACAACCTGTTTGTGGTACCGAGGAAGGACAGCAGCTGTAGTCCCATTTTGGACCTCTAATGCCTAAACAAATGTGGTGACTACGTGCTTAAATAGAATCTTTGCATTCTGTCATAGGAGCAGTGTGCCCAGGAGATTATCTGGCATCCCTGGACCTTCAAGAGTCATTATCTAAACATCCCTATCCATCCAGACAGCCAACACTATCTGCAATTTGTCTTTGGCTCTGATCATTTCCAGTTCACAGCTTCTGGGCCTCTCCTGTTCACTAGGGTCATGGGGGCCTTCACGGCCATCATTTACACCCAAGGCATTTCCATGACACACCATATCAGGATGACCTTTTACCAAAGGCTCCCTCGACTGGTCACGATGGACGACTGCTTGAGTGGCTGGGCTGCAGTTCTGGATCACCTCAGAGTTGAGGACAGGTGGACTGCAGTGCTGTCTATTAGGCTCGTAAATGTCCTGGAACTCGTATGCTGGACCTCACTCTTGAGGGGAAAACACCTGACAGTCCATTCTGACAATGCCACAGTGGAGGCCTATATGAATCTCCAAGGGGCCACTCGCAGTGCCGCAACTAGGTTTGAACTTGGGTATGTTCTCTGTTGGGCAGAAGCCCACATTCCGGCCATTTCCTTTAATATTCCAGGGTTCGAAAATATTCTAGCGGACTGTCTAAGTTGTCAAGATGTGGAACCTGAGAGCGGGAACTCAGTCCAGAGGTATTCTACTTTATTGTGCAACATTTGGGTGTGCCAACGATGGGTCTCATGGCCACCAAGAAGAATAGAGGTTCTGACCTTAGGCTCTGGGAAGGGTGATCCTCTGGCCTTTGCAATGGACGCAATGTTGATTCTGTGGAACTTCCATCTCGCTTATGTTTTTTCTCCAATTTTTCTCATTCTCAGAGTGTTCCACGAGATCAGCATGGACGGTGCAACCATGATTCTGGTAGCTCCTTATTGGACCAGGAGGGTGTGGTTACGGACCTGGTCAGTCTTTACATTCAGGACCTGATCCTCCTTACTTGCAAGCCGGACCTCCTACAAGCCTGTCTTCTCCAAGGCCTACCATAGGGTATAGTCTTTTTTTCACAAATGGTGTGCAGACAAGGCTATGTCCTCGCAGGAGTATGAACTCCCTTTGGTGTTATACTTTCTTTAGGATGGTGTGAACAAAGGACTTGGCTTGAGCTCCTTAAAGGTTCAGATTTCAGCACTCTTGGTTTTCCAGAGACAGATTGCCACTATTCCGGGCATCAAGATTTTCCTTCAGAGGGTGGCTCATGCTTTCTCTGCATTTAAGGCCCCCACTCCTTGGGACTTTAATTTGGTTTTGGGAGTTTTGTAGCGGCGTCCCTTTGAGCTCCTTGTTTCCATCCTTTTGATGCTAAGGCAGGCTTGGTCTTCCAAAACACCTTTCCTGGCCTTTCTTAAGGACAAGGCGGTGCTTCAGTGCTTTCTTCCTATGAGGGTACATCTGATAAGGAGAAGGATCTCCATTTGTTAGACGTTGTGCATTACCTTAAATTGTATGCGCATCATACAGGGCCTTTTCTCAAGGCTGACTCTCTTTGTCATCCCTGAGGGTCCTAGGGCAAGTCAAGCTGCGTCCACGATCACTGTGGCCTCTTGCATCAAGGCTATTATATGCCAGGCATATGAACTCATGAAATTACCTGTTCCCTTCAACATAAATTCCACTAAGCCTGTGGGTGCGCCTTGGGCCTGCAAGAAGCAGCCCTCAGCTGGGGAGTTATGCAAGGTTGCGACATGATCCTCTGGGCACACCGTGCAGTTCCATGCCAGTTTTCTCTTCTGGCTTCAGCTTAAGCCAGCTTTAGTCAGAAGGTCCTGCAGGCAGCTCTGCCTGTTTAAGGACCTGCACTCTTGATTGCCATACTGTTGTTTGAGCCCCAGGTGGCTCTTTTTCTTGTGTGCTGTGTACATTCACTGTCTGTTGACACTTACTGTTTGGGCTATTCTGACAGTGGATAGTCCTAGGCAACTCTGATATAATGGGCACAGGTGTGAGGTCCATTCACCTTTTTTTTTTTCTACCTCTGGGAGCTTAATGTTGATATATCCTCATGGGTATCCTTTTAAAATTCTTCACGCATAAGAGCGTACAACATGAAGGCGCAATAGCCAGGTTGCCGTCTTGAAAAGCGCCACATCAGAATCTCGCCTGAATCAAAAGGGCGAGAATCTTATGCAGCAGCTTAAAATGTCATCTCTGTCCACTGCCCGCATACCTTAAGCTTTAATCCTTTGTTTGCCTCCGACCTCCGTGCAGGGATAACCCATGCCATCCCTCCCCTGCCTGCCATCGCTTCCCAGCAGCTTCCACCAACAGTTTAACCTTTTGAGTGTCAGAGGGGTAAGCGACGCATTTCAAAGCAATGCATTGCTTACACCTCTGGCACTCAAAGTGTTAATGCAGTTTGTGGGAGCTGCTGGGAAGAGATGGCAGTCAGGAGAGAAATGACGTGCTCTCTGTGCACGGAGGACAGAGGCACACAACAGATAAAAGCTTAAGGTATGTGGGCAGTGGATGGAGGCAACATTTTGGGCTGTGGCAAGATAATGTCGCCCTTTTGACATTCTGGCGACATTCTGATGTGGAGCTTTTCAAGCTGGCGACCTAGTTATTGCACCTTCATGTTGCATTCTCTTATGAGTGCAACATTTTAAAAGTGAACCATCCCCATGGTTCCTGTGTTTCCTATTGGACGTAAGAGAAAATGTGTTCTTACCTGTTAAATCCTTTTCTCTATAGTCCATATGGAACACATGTCTCCCACCCAGTGAAAGAGACATTTCTGGTGATTCTGCCTTTCTGGGTTGTGGAGTCGTTTCAGAGTTTTTCTTCTAGGAGATTATATAATATATTTTTATTGGACTAACATTTATACCGCCAAGCTTTGGAGAGCGGTGCTCCCTTTTTCAAGTATAAAGCATACTGTTTAAAAATATGCAGTATGTATTAAAATCCATTCTAGAGGAAAGCTAAACTGATAAGTAATCACCTAAAGCTCTTAACAGAGGAATGCGCGGTGATGTGGGAGTATGAGACGGACAGATCCATAGTATATAGATATAAATAGAAAAATATGAGAAAGTTGGGTAAGCATGTACCAGTACACACTAGAAGAAATATGCGACATCATCAAAGAGCTACAGCCTCTGCTAACAGACGGTGTGTTAAGACATATTCCCCAAACTGCCTATTCTGGCATTCAGGCAACCACAGAATCAGACAAAAATTGATGAATAGAAAACTGATCAATGAACGGACAAACACGGATAATGGGACCAAACCTTACAATAAATTGCACTGCAAATCATGTCAACACATTTGTGAAAACAATACTGCACATCACAACAACAAAGTATTATATTCATGTACATCAGCAAATGTATATATGTGAAAGAATGCACTGAATGTGAATCTGGATGTTACGTTGGTGGAACCAGGCCTTCCACTAAATCCAAGGATTAATGCATGCAGACATCTTGAGAAATACCATAAAACAAAGAACCATACCCCAGTCGGTCATCATTTTACCCAGAGAAACCACTCCATCCATCCATATACTTAAAATCAAAATACTTAGAGGGAACTTCCAAAATACATAGGAGATAAAGTAATTTGAAATTAAGATAATTTTCTTCAACACCAAATACCCTGGGCTAAATAAGGGCTTGGATTCCTTGCACATTGACAACATTTTACATGACATTTCCTATTTATTTTGTTCTGGTACATATTTACCCATCTCTCTATTTAGATCTATGTACTATTGTTTTGTGTTTTTTACTTATCAGTGTTAAACTTTCCTTTACAATGGCTTTTAATGCACATGTTGCCTTTTTTAAAACCAGTATGCTTTAAGTTTAAAAAAGGGAGCCCAGCTCTCAAAATCTTGTCTGTATAACTGAATGTTAGTCCAATAAAAAAGGTGGTATTACTTACTGCAATACTCATTTACTTGGCCTTCATAATGTATTATTTCTTTAACATCGAATGATCACAGGTACCATGGGAGTTGACTCCCTTCACTTGGAGGGGGGGGGCACATCACAAAAGATGGTATTTGGGGTGGAGATCCCCTCCTCTTCCTCCAGCTCAACCCCCACCCACTTCCTAGGATTATTGTGCTCTGAAGCAGTTGGAGGTGCAGTTGCCATCCTGTTAGTTTTTATTATAGGGTTGTATAGTCCCTCATTAGGTGTGCTACCATCACTGGACTACACTGGAGTTGGATTGCCCAGTTCACAGGTGTGGACCTCCTGGAGGGCAGGGAACATCACAATAGACACCCCCCTCCCCCTGCCCACTAACTCTCAGAATTCTTATGTCCTGCAAGCAAACTGGAAGGGGGCACTTTGAGTGCTTTGGTCAACTTTGTCCAAATCTGTGTTTCCCCTCCAAACAGCGTTTGGTGTGAGCTCAGCTATACTCTAGCACTCACTATGGGTATCTTTATTATTCTCGATGAGGGCTTTGGAGTGAGGTTAGCTTCTTTTTTTTTCTAGGTTTTTATTTTATTATCCCATTCTGCTTTCTTTGAAGCTATTAGGTGTTTGAGTTCTTTCCGGGGGCTTATTTTTACTCCCCCACTACTTGGTTCCTTGTTTATGCAAAACGTTTTGTGTATTGATTTTAGTGTGGCGGCCCCTTTAAGAATGGGAGTTGCCCATGGCAATCTTTGCTCCATTGACTTTTATGGGACATACAGTAATGTGCAAAAGTTTTAAGCAGGTGTTAAGAAATGCTGAAAAGTAAGAATGCTTTCAAAAATACACACTTGTACAAAGTCAGGGATTTTATAGGCATATAGTCAGTTGTATGAGTAAACAATTATACCAAGCAGGTGCTAATGATCATGTTTTAACATACATATTAGCCCCTTAACGACCCTTGACGGTCATAGTACATCAAGGGTCGATCTGACTGAACGACCCATGACGTACTATGACTGTCATGGAGTTCCGGCATATGCTTATCCATCATACAATACCATCAGGAATACATCTGATTGGCCCCAAATTTATTCTGCAGCATGACAACGACCCCAGACATACAGCCGAATTCATTAAGAACTACCTTCAGCATAAAGAAGAACAAGAGTCCTGGAAGTGATGGTATGGCCCCTTGATCTCAACATCATAGAGTCTGTATGGGATTACATGAAGAGAGAGAAGCAACTGAGGCTGCCTAAATCCACAGAAGAACTGTGGTTAGTTCTCCAAGATGTTTGGAACAACCTACCTGCCGAGTTTCTTAGATTATGTGCAAGTGTTCCTAGAAGAATTCAAGCTGTTTTCTCTGTCGTCCAGTATATCTTACAGGTACCATTGGGAGGTGACAGCTCCTCCCAGTAGGCTGGAACACTTCTTCAAGAAGTGCAGGGTGGAGCCTCCCCCTCCTCCATAGCAGGTTACCTAGCCACTCCCCTCTCCCAGATAAGATTTGTTCCATTACCTAGTAGGGAAGCTGAGTTTTTAGTTAGTTTATTATTTTTTCTTGGATATGAGATGTCAAAATTTCCCCATTAGGCGGATTACCATTACTGACTTCCCCTGGAGGGTTGCCCAGTTAACAGGTGCTGTCTGTGGATCCTTGCAGCCCTGGGAGAGAATCATGCAACCCATGTGTCTCTCTCCAGAAGGAGTTTCTATGAGGCTTCTTCCATTCAATTGTAATCTGAAGTAAGCAGACCTGCAGAAAAAGGTGAGCAACCCTTTAAGTGCCATGGTGCACTTGTCCCACTGTTCCCATCCGCACAGGGGTCTGATGGGTACTTTATATTTATGTTCCTGGGGTCCTTGGAGCATTTTGGGCTGTTTGATAGTTCTTAATACCTTCCTTGCTATGCTATGCTGAGTTGGGGGATTTTTTTTTCCTCTTTTCCCTTTTTGTTAGTGTTTTCTTTGCTTTATTACGTGTTCTGTATGTGTTTTTTTCCCCATTTTATTTGAATTGGCGCTCTTTATTGCATTGCTCCATTGACTCCTATGGGACACACTGCTTTGGGATGCAACTCTGCAACCTCTCCACGTACCAAGCTGAGATGAGGCTTATTCTTCTTATCTACCCTTGGCATACATTCCGGTTCACATCCTTAGTGTCTTGGGGATCCTTGAGGGGGGTTTGGGTGCTGTGTTTGGTACTTTTTTTAAAGGGAAACTATATTTCCCATAGACTCCCATTTTAGTGGGCTGTTTGCTGATTGGCTCTGCCTTCAGTCGCCATTTTCTCTCTGTTTACATGGGTATCATACGTAGGGCTTGTATTCCTTTAATCTCCTCCTCAGGTAACCCTTCGCCTACCAGATAAGAACTTTTTAGGCTATCTGGGGTGTAATCCTTGATCTGGGTGACAGTATTTGGGTTCCCTATTCTATAAGACATTGTTCTCCTCGGATTCTAGGGGAATCGGTGCTAGGCCTAAGGATGCAGGGGCGTCTCTGACCCCCCCCCCACACACACACACACACATCTTGCTGCTTGTTCCTCATGCCAAGCGGGGAACTTATGCCTCTCCACCAGGGCCCTCCAAGTACTTAGTCTTCTGTGGCACAGTTCCTCTTTCTCTTCAGGGGGTTCTCCAGTCCTGGAAAGTCCCCACTTCCTTCAGATTTGTGTCCCCTAAGGCCCTGGCATTCCTGATTTTGTCAGATTCCTCTGAGGAGGAATTATTTGAGGACTCTGAGGATGGTGCGTGTTCTGAAGGGGCTTCTTCCCAGTTTCATGGCAACCCCTTTGAGGCTGACCCTGAACCCTCTGCTGAGTGTCTCATTATGGCGGTTTTGTCTACCCTTAACATGCCTGTTAACTCAGTAGAGTCTACTTCTGCTGTCTTTTCCAGACACAAGAAGTCCTGTACTGTTTTTCTGCCTAAGCACACTCTGGATAAAATTATCCTAGATGAGTGGAAGACTCCTCACAAGCATCTCACTCTTTCTAAGAGGTTCTCTAAGCTGTACCCTTTTGCTGACACAGCTTTGTCTGAGTGGGCTACACCTCCTCAGGTTGATTCCCTTATTTCTAGGCTGTCTAAATCTACTGCCTTGCCCGTTGCGGATGCTTTGGCACTCAAAGATTTGACAGATAGGAATCTGGAGGCTATCCTTAAAGCTGAACTACCACCCCTTTTATAAATTGGCCCAAATAAATACCCATCTGGCGAACAGCTGCTCAGTAGTGCTAGTCACCAGAATTATTACCTGGTTATGAGAATTAAACACTGTTCCTGGACTGACAGGGAGGAAACAGCGCAGACATCTTTCCATAGTGACGCCTGAGCTGTCAGTCTCAGCCTGCTCTAGGAGGTGTTGCTAGGTGCCGTTTGACTCCAAAAAGGACTGACAGCGCAGGCGGGCAGACGTCACTGTGGAAAGATGCCTGCTCTGTTTCTGCCTGTCAGTACGGAAACAGTGTTTAATTGTCAATAACCAGGTAATAATTCTGGCGACTGGCACCATTGAGCAGCTAGTAGCCAGATGGGTATTTATTTGGGCCAAATTTTAACAGGGGTGGAAGTTCCGAATAAAGGCTCTCTTTGCTGGTATTGGTGTATCCTTGAGGCCTGCCTTGGTTTCCGCATGGGTTAGTAGAGCCATTGCTGTTTGGACTGAACTGACTGACGCCGCCCGTAAAAGTGCCACTAAGGAGGACCTTGTCCCCTTTTTGGCCAGTATTGCTGAGGGTCAGCATTATATTACTGATCCCCTGTTTGATGCCATAAGGCTTGATGCTAAGGCCTCGGCCTTCTGTTGCTGCCAAATGCATGTTATGGCTTAAGATTTTGTCTGCTGACCTGATCTATAAGAAATCCAGACAGTAGTGGAGGTCCAAACACATCTCCACCAAACTCAAATCCACCAAACTTGATTCGGCTTGACTCACAACCCTGGTCCACATACACCTGTGGGTGGTCACCTGCGTTATTTTTTTGAGTACTTGGACAGGCTCTGTTGCTGATCATTGGGTATTACAGTTGGTTTCAGGGGGTTGCAGGATTCCCTTCACAACCCTACCTCTCTTCAGATTCCTCCCTTCTCACTCTCCTCATGGACAAGAGAAGCTACGTCTTTTCACTGGGGTGGTTCAGGCTCTTTTGGACAAGGGAGTCCTAGCTCCAGTACCTCAGCCAGAGATAGGTTTAGATTTTTATTCCAACCTCTTTGTTGTTCCCAAGAAGGATGGCGGCTTCCATCCTATCCTGGATCTCAAGGATCTCAATTCATTTGTGGTCTTTCCTCACTACAAAATGGAGTCCTTGCACTCTGTCATTGCAGCAATGTGTTCAGGGGAATCTCTGGCATCTTTGGATTTGCAGGATATGTACCTGCACATTTCAGCTCATCCAGACAGTCAGAAGTACCCCAAGTTCTTGCTGCCTAGGCACTTCCAGTTCACCACCCTACCCTTTTGGGCTCACCACGGCTCAAGTGTTTGCCCGGGTTTTGAGGGCACTGGTTGCCTTCCTGCACACCAAGGGTATTCAAGTAACTCCATACATGGACGGCCTTCTCTTGAATGCTCCCTCCAAGGATCTTCTGGACCATCAGGTCCAAGACTGTGCTCAGATCCTCCTCCAATACGGGTGAATCCTGAATATGGACAAGTCTGCTCCGGTCCCTTCTCATGACCTGGTTTTCCTTGGTCTTTGGTTCAACACTTGTCAGGGCATGGTTTTTCTGACGGAGGACTCTGTACAGCAGATCAAATCCAAGGCGTGTCGTGCTCTGGAGTGGAATTCTGCTCCGGCAAGGAACTTCTCCTCACTGTTGGGCAAGATGATATCTACCATGGAGGTGGTACCATGGAGGTGGTGCCATGGCTCACACCAGGGAGCTTCAGAGGTTCATAACCCGGGTTTGCTGGGGGAATCCAGCCCTTCTGCTTCATCCTGTCTCTCTTCCCCCAGAGGTGAAGCTAGACTGGTGTGGTTGGACAGCTCCAACCTGATTAAAGGGAGGCCTTTTTTGTGATACTGTACTGGACCATACTAACGATGGATGCCTGCCTGTTCAGCTAAAGAGCCGTTCTGGGTCACATTAGGTGTTTATGGTCGTGTTCGATGGAGGAAACCCTCCTTCCTGTCAACATCTTGGAGCTCAGGGTGATTCTCCATGCTTTGGAATGTTGGTCCTGGGGATGCCCAGTCCACGTCTAGTCAAACAGCGTGATGGCCATCGCCTACATCAACAATCAAGGAGGCACCAGAAGCGCAGCTGCTTGGTTGAAGGTAAAGGCTATTTTAGCCTAGGCAGAAGTGCATGTTCCTGCCATTTTCGCCGTGCACATTCCAGGTATAGAAAACATCTTTGCAGATTTTCTCAGACTGTAGACCCCGGGGAGTGTGAACTCCATCCAGAGGTTTTCGACCTGTTGGACGCAGCCAGGTCTATCCAAGGAAGACCCCACTTTTGCACCGAGGTGACTGTTGCTTCCTGGATTAAGTCTACCATCCGCAAGGCTTATGAGCTCAGAGGGAAACCTGTTCCCTTTCGCATTACAGCACAATCCACCAGGTCTGTTGGGGCCTCCGGGACCTACAAGAATTAGGCCTCTGCTGAACAGCTGTGCAATGCAGCCACGTGGTCCTTTGTGCACACCTTTGCCATACACTACCATGTGGATGTTTTGGCTTTGGCTGCAGCCAGCTTTGGCAGTAAAGTCCTGGAGGCAGTTTTGCTTGTCTAGGTCTTTACATTCCTGTGCCTGTTTGAGCCCAGTTGGCTCTTGTTCTGTGTGCTGTGTTATCAGTTATCCAGTGTCCGTTGACACTTGTTTAGTTGGGCAATTCCGTATGCTCGATAGTCCATGGGAACTCTGGTATCATGGGGACCGGCGCTTGGTCCTTTCCTTCTCACCCCACCCATGGGAGCTCAATGATCGTACATCCCCATGGTACATGTAAGCTATATTGGATGACAGAAAAAAAAAGACTATTTTAGTCTTACCTGTTAAATCCTTTTCTATTGGTCCATATAGCTTACAGGTCTCCCACCCAGTAAAGGAACCATGCTTGGTCTCCGGTGGCTGGACGTGGGAGTCTGATTGGGTCCATGCTCACAGGAGTTGTCTTCTCGCTGTCTAGCTCAGTAGGTTTATTGTCTCAAATGTATCTGGGTGAGGGGAGTAGCTAGGTAGCCTGCTATAGAGGAGAGGGAGGTTCCACCCCTGCACTTCTTGAAAAATTGTTCCAGCCTCCTACTGGGAGGAGCGGTCACCTCCCCATGGCACCTATAAGCTATATGGACTAAGAGAAAAGCATTTAACAGGTAAGACTAAAATCCTCTTGAAGGAAAATGGTGGTCATATATAAATATAAACTATTAACATTTCTATTTTTGAAAGCATTCTTACATTACAGCATTTTTTCACACCTGCCTAAAACTTTTGCACATTACTGTATATCTGCAACCGTTTGGGCTGCAAGGCTCTGTCTTCTTGTCTCCTCATGCCCTATCCTCTGACCTACTTTCTGAGTGTCCGAGGGGGGGCAGTGGTGATCCACGAATGGAATTGTAGGCGTTGCTTGGTAAAAAGCAACAGGGTATACTACAGTACCCAGAATGCCCATTTCTCAGGCTTTCTTTTGATTGGTTAACAGTTTTTTGGTGGCCATTTTCTACACAGAGGCTGCCTCTCCTTGCTCTCTTCATCACCAGATTAACCTTTTGCTTACCATATGTGTATTTTTGGTTATTTAGGGTTATTCTTTTATTCTGGGGACAGTTATCTAGTATTTTCCTCATTTTCTGGGAGGACACTTTCCTAGGAAGTATGTAGGATTCTAAGGGGCTTGGGGGTAATTCTACTGCAAAGAATTCATATGCTTTGCTTACCCCCATCACACACAGTTCCTTTTGCACGGGGCTACCTAGAAAATATTCAGGGTCTCTTCCTCTCGTGCATTTACCCTAGTACTCCACTGGGCCCCTCAAACACTGATCAAGATCCAGCATAGGTTAAGACACTGCTTTCTTCAGTGGCCCAAATCCCTCTCTCTCTCCAGAGGTTGCTTCACTCTTGGAAGCCTATGGGCCACCTTTAAGCAGACTGGCCAAATATCCAGGGAACATTGGTTATTGGGGTTTCTAGTGAGGAAGAATTGCCCTGAGAGATTTCGATGATGGGGAATATGAGGACATGGATTCTTCTTACTCTTATGGATATTTGTATGAGGCTGGTCCACTTTCTTTTTGCTGAGGTGCTCATCAAGACAGTCCTGGAGACCCTCCAGGTCTCTGACACCTCTGATGGGAAAATACTCTCTCTGAATATTGTCCCGGGGCATAAGAAGTCTTATCCTGTGTTTCCACCCAATAACACTCTTGATCTTATCCTTATGAATGAATAGAAAACTCCTTATAAAAGGCTTTTCCTCAGTAAGTGCTTTACTAATCTATAACCTTTTTCAACTGAGGCTTTGACGCTGTGGGATTCTCCCCCCTGCTGTGTACCCACGTATTACACGTGGGTACGTATTTAATGACTGGCGAAGAACATCGCCTTCCCACTTGCAGAAATAAGGCCTCCTTTTCAGCCACTGGGGCAGCAGTAAGGCCTATTTTCTGCCACTGCTTGGGCAGTGAGGGAAGTAGCCATTTGGGTTGAGCAACTCTGATGCTCTATGTGCCGATATTACTAAGGTGGATTTATTGGTTCTGATTGCTACCATCTCAGAGGCAAATATCTCTGTTTCGCAGGCAATCTTTGATGCCACCAGATTCTCCATGAAGGCCTCTGCCCTTTCGCTGCTGAGCACCACAACCTGTGGCTTAAGATTTAGTCTTTAGGCCAGTCTTGGTCTCCTTGCCTTTTCAGGGTAAGTGCCTTTTTGGGCCTGAACTGAAATCAATGACACTACAGGTGGTAAGAGTACTTTGTTGCCTCAGATCTCCACCTTTGTACCCCCCCCCCCCCCCGCCGCCGCCGCCAAACAGAAGTGCAAAGGGTGCACCGTTCCCAAACCATTCAAGCACAATCCTCTGCAAAACCCAGAGAAGCCTTTTAGACCAAGCAATCAGCTTCAAAGGCTTAATCTGACAAATGAAAGAACACAAAAAAGGGCTCCCCAATTGTGCCTGTTAAACTTTTAGGCACCAGTATGATAGATAGCATAAAGAATGGTACTCACACTTTGAAGTGGCTGGTAAATGGCTTACGTCAAAACCAGCAAAAACACTGGTAAATTCAACCTGTCCCAGCTCAGGATCTCACAGAAGTTCTCCACAGAAGATCTCACAAATAATCAGCTGCTCCAAACTTTAGTCTTCATAAAATGTAATAGTGTATAGAATACACATAAAGTTAAAAACAATAATTTAGCCAATTTACAGACTAGAATAACGTTTCACGGTACACACTTTATCAAATGAACTGACTCAAACAATGCAATACAAAGACAAATCCACCTCTGCCTGACTCAATGAATCCTGGTCCATTGTTGCTTGTAGAGGGCCATCGAGATGCCTGGGCACCCTCAATAACTGATTAGTGGGTTTTGTGGGTAGTATTGGAAGGGTACCACATAGATTTCAAATACCTTCCTCTAAATTGGTTGTTCTTGTCAAAGGTTCAAAAAGGCAAGACTGTTCCAAGAGGCTGTGGAGACTCTGTTGGAAAAGCAGGTGCTGGTGCCAGTACCAGCTCCCTAGCGCTGTTCCGGTTTCTTTTCCAACCTGGTTGTGCATCCCAAGAAGGATGGTAGCTGCCTGCCTATTTTGGACCTCAGTTACCTCAACAAGTATGTAGTTGCTACTCTCTTCAGTTGCTTTATATTCTGTCATCGCTACAATGTGTGGGGGGTGGAGTACCTGGCCTCCATGGATCTTCAAGTTCTTAACCGAGGAATTTGTTGTAGGGGTGGTGGGTATGAGCGACGGAAATATAGTACATGGATGTCAATAGAAAAATGTGAGAAAGATGGGTAATCATTTATCATAACTAAATAAATAGAAGGAAATATGTCAGTGTGCCAATGTATGAGGAATCCCAAGTTCTTATTCAGTCCAGTTTGTCTGATGTTGAAAAAAAGATCATATTAATTTCAAATGTCTTTCTCCTGTGTATTTTTGAATATTCTGAATATTTTGTTTTTAAGGTTAAGGATGGAGTGGTTTATCTGGGTAAAATAATGGCCAACCAGTGTAACATCCAATTTCATATTCAATGCATTGTATCATAAATACAGTATTTGCTGGTGTACATGAATATAAGCCTGTAATGGATATAATAGAACAAAAGACAAAATAGGGGCGCCAGTAGTGAAGTAAGCTCCTTCAGATGCACATCATAAGAATAATGATGAATTGCACTCACATTTAGATGTGGTCAAGACTTTATCAAAGTCAACTGGCTGAAAGGCATACGGAGATCTTCCGTCTCTGTTCAGATCTCTCCTCTTTTCTTCTGGGAGATGTTTGAAATCCTCAAGTGGATGACGCAGGCGGACACTTGTATAATGTTAAAATTTATTTGTATAAAACAATAAATGACAGGCTATAAACGCTAATGTGTTGCATGGCTAGGAATCCACTTTCTCAAAGCTAAAACAAGCCTAACAGTATGAAAATACAAAGAAACAAAGCACCACCTGAATAAAACACTTATTTATAGATCTCTATAATCTCGCCAAAATGAGGAACAGCTGTTGTTGGATCATTTCAAACGTTCCAATCATCCTCCCCTTTGTGAGTCACCTGATCGGTGTATGGCAGGGGATCACAGGAATTGTGTCCTGATGTGTCATTCATAAAGGCATGCTATTGCTCACTGGCATTTAACAAATGGGAGGAGGATGTATGTCTTGCATCACCTAGAGAGGATTATGGAACCTGTAGTGCTATCTAGCTAGAAAATCAGATGGTAATATATATCATATACATCTATTGTCTTCTACATCCAAAAACTAATACAATACAATGATCTCATATAGTTGATATTTGGACAATGCCGACAAAAATCCACTTAATGATGATTTACAGTTTAAAGATGTGCACCCGCAGATGCATGATACTTGAAGAAAAGCTACAAGTATAAAAAAGTGATAGTGAAAGGTGTTTGATCCCTACTGGGATCAGTGTTTATTGGGTCTACTGACTTGTTCTAGTGGGCTTTTGAGAGGTTTTACATTTTGGTATTCACCTTTTCACTTTTACCACATAGATGCCATTGCTCCATTCACTTCAATGGGATTTTACAGTTTGGGACATATCTCTGCAACCGCTCCACGTAACGAGGTCAGAGATGGCTCATTTTGTTGGTCTGCCCTTGCTCTGTTATCCAGTCAAGGTACTGGGCATGTTGGGGGGGCTTCCGACACTACTGGGGTACTTATTTAACGAAACTACAATTCCCATGAGCAATTGCTTCGCTCTCTCGTTTCTTATTGGCTCCCGCCGTGGCAGCCAATTTGTGCCTTCTCTGATCGAGTATCCTATGTAGGGCTTGGACTCGCCTTCTCTTCTCAGCAGTTTAACCCTTCACCTGCCAGATAAGTCTATTTTATCTTTTCTGGGGTGATTTTAATTATCATACACACTGTTTTTCGGGTGTTTCTGATACTTTGACCGTTTGAATCCGTGAGAATGTCTATTCTGTTAGCCCTTGGGGCTAGGCTTAAGACTAAGGACACTGGGGTGTCTGTGTCCCCCATTGCCCATTGCTCCTCCTGTCACTCATGGTTACCTATAGAATACTCAGGTAATGTTTGCCCAGCATGCGCTGCTGCCCCTGAGTCCCCTGCCACTTGTGGCAGGTCCCAAACACTATCAGATCTTCCCTGCCTAAACCGCCGTGTGTACCTGATGTGTCTGACTCCTCTGAGAAGGAATTATTGGTGGATTCTGATGATAAAGACTGTTCTGCTGTCCCTTCCTCTCAGTTTTTTTGGGGACCCCTTTGAGGCTATTCCTGTTCCCTCAGCTGAGAGCCTGATCAGGGCTGTGTTGAACAGGAGGTTTGATCTGACCCATCTGATGTATTTCAGGAGCTTGTTACGCCTATTGTAAATTTTAATAAATGGAGCCGCCTCCTGGTCCTCTTTATCCAAAGCTTGATACAGAGGGCAAGATCCGTAAGTCCTTCCCTGAAAAGACACGGGGCTAGTCTGTCCATATGCATTTGAGCTGCTTAGTCAAGAAGCCTAGAGATTCTGTCAAGTGATCACTGCTGTGCCTGGAGACAGCTCAAAACTCCAGTTGCTTTGAGCGTTGGAGCTTGGTATAAGCCATCTCCAACATTTATACATTGTGAGTGTACACCTGAAGGGTGTTTGTTGGTGGTCTACTTTAGTCTGATGTACACAGGGGCGCCCCTGTTTTTTTTTGTTTTTTTTTTGTTTGTTTTTTTCGACCCTCCCTTCTTTTGCTTTTTAGTGTTATGCCCCATACTTGTTTTCCACCTAACCCCACCCTTGACCACTTGTCTGAGGAGTGGAAGTTTCCAGACAGGAAACAGTCTGTCTCTAGGAAATTTGCTAAGCTTTATCCATTCTCTGAAGCAGCCCTAGCTCAGTGGGTTCATCCTCCCAAGGTGGATGCCCCTGGTCCCAGGCTTTCTAAGTCCCACTGCCTTGCCTGTGGCTAATGGCGGATATTGATACGGGGAATTATTTGACTACCAATTGAAGTCAGGAAGGAATAATTCCCCCCCACACATATTTGGGACTAGATTGGAAATTGCTCCAGAGGGCTTTTTTGCCTTCCTCTGGATCAACAGGGGTGTTTTTGGCGTGGCTGGATTTGATGGATGCATGTCTTTTTTCAGCCTTAACTACTATGTTACTATGCTCTGAAAGACTGGACTGACAAGAAGCTTGAGACCTTTCTCAAGGCTATTTTTGTGACTGCTGGTTCTGCCCTGTGACTCACATTTGCTGCAGCATGGGTGAATAGATCTGTGGCTGTTTGGACTGAACAGCTCAATTCAGCTGCCCATCAGGGAGCTCCTACTGCTGACATGTTGTGGCTTCTTGCTAACATCTCTGAGCCTCAGCGTTATGTTTCTGTGGCCCTGTTTGACGCTGTGCGTATGGTAGCCAGGGCATCCACCATGTCTGTGGTAGCCAGACGTACTCTTTGGCTCAAGATCTGGTCTGCTGACACGACCTCCAAGAGGTCTGTCCTGTCTTTGCCGTTTCAGGGCACCTCACCCAGGCGCTGCCTCAGGCTCTGCGCGCCTCATCCAAGCCTAAGCAGCAAAGGAGGCCTAAGTCCTCCGCTAAGCCCAAGGTTTCTAAACCGCCTCCTGCATGACTTGCCGTATCCGGGTCCCCATCCGCAGGTGGGTGGCTGCTTACCTCACTCCCTCTCGGCTTGGGAAGCCTCTGTGGCAAAACCGTGTGTTCTGCAGGTGGTGGCTGTAGGGTACAAGATCCCCTTCACCTCCCTTCCTCCTTCCCGAACCTTCTCTTCTCGCTCTCCTCTGGAAGCAGAAAAGTGCTGCCTTTTCGAGGGTGCCATTCAGGCTCTTATGGACAAGACGGTCTTGGAACCAGTTCCTCCTCAGGAAATGGGGTTGGGATTCTACTCCAACCTATTCTCGGTTTCCAAGAAGGACGCCGGCTGTCTTCCCATTTTGGGTTTGAAGGTTCTCAACTCCTTTGTGGTAAAGTCCCCAGTACAGCCAGGAGTCACTACAGACAGTGATAGCTGCCATGTCCCCTGGGGAATTTCAAGCTTCTGTGGATCTTCAGGATGCATATTTGCACATTACCATTCATCCAGAGAGCTGGCAATATCTCCGCTTTGCCTGCGACCGAGGGCATTTCCAGTTTTCTGCCCTCCCCTTTGGCCTGACCACAGCTACTCAAGTCTTCAACAGAGTCCTGGGATCCTTGATTTCTGTCCAACATCGGGATGGCATCAGAGTTACTCCGTACATGGACGACCTCCTTCTGAAGGCCTCTTCTCCAGAACTCCTTCATCAGCAGGTGCAGGACTGCATTCATGCTCTGTCTTGTCACGGGTGGGTCATCAATCTGGACAAGTCGAACCTTGTTCCTTCAGAGAGGATGGTCTTTCTGGGCATCCTCTTAGACACTCAGAGAGGGATGGTGTTTCTAACGGACAAAGTGGCTCATCAGATAGCACTGAAGTTCCAGGCTGTCCTGAATCAGGATCCAGTTCCAGCCAAGAAGTTGTCATCCCTTGTGGGAAAGTTCATTTCCACCATAGCAGTGGGTCGACCGGATCTCCTTGAGAGGTCCCTATTTCTCCCTCTTTACGTGGAGCTGAGTCTCTAGTGGTGGCTCAACCTGAACAATCTGCTGAAAGGCAGGCCCTTCATGGTACCATTTTGGAAGATGGTGACGGTGGTCCCAGGAGGAATCTTTTCTTCCCATCAACATCTTGGAGCTTTGGGTGATCTTTCATGCCCTCCACCACTGGACGGGCCAACTGGAGGATTGCCCAGTCAGGGTCCAGTCTGACAAAGCCACAGCGGTAGCCTACATCAACAAGCAATGCGGCACAAGAAGTCTTGCAGCTTGGCTAGAGGTCAAGGCTATTTTGTCCTGGGCAGAGAAGCATGTCCCTGCCATTTCCGCAGTTCACATTCCTGGTATAGACAAGGTTCTGGAAGACTTCCTCAGTCATCACACAGTGGACAGCAGAGAGTGGGAACTGCATCAAGAGGTGTTCAACCTCATTGTCCAGCTGTGGGGTCTTCCGCACATCGACCTGATGGCAACAAGACACAACAGGAAGGTTCCAACGTTCTGCTCTCGCTGGGCAGATCCCCTGGCTCTAGCAGTGGATGCCTTGTCTATCCCGTGGATTTTCCCTCTGGCGTACCTCTTTCCTCTCATTCCCCTGTTGCACAGGGTGATAAGAAAGCTACGACTGGAGCGATGCCCAGTCACTCTGATTGCTCCGTACTGGCCTCAGCAGGCTTGGTTTCCGGAGCTTCTGGATCTCTCGGTGGCGGAACCTCTTCGGCTCCCCTCATGTCCGGATCTTCTACAGGGTTACCTGTGGAAGGAGGACGTTCATCGTCTGGCTTTGATGGCATGGAGGTTGAATCCTCAATTTTGAACAAGAAGAGAGGCATTTTCTTCTGGTGTGGTGGCTACTATGCTTAGTGCCCTTAAGCCTGTTTCCTCTAAGGCCTACCATTGAATTTGGTCTACCTTTCTATCTTGGGGTGCTGATGGGGACCTGTCTCAGGATTTTGATCTTCGTAGGTCCTTTCCCTCCTCCAGGATGGTGTTGATAAGGGTCTGAGTCTGAGTTCTCTTAAGGTTCAGACTTCTGCTCTTTTGGTTTTCTTTCAGGGGCACCTTGCTATTCTTCCTGATGTCAAGGTTTTCTTCCCGGTCTTTGCTCATACCCATCCTGTGCTTATGATTCCCACTCCTCAGTGGGACCTTAACTCTGTTTTGGGAGTCCTTTGAGTCGTTGGCCACCATTCCTCTACGTATGCTGACGTGGAAGATGGCCTTTCTCTTGGTGATTGTGTATGTTAGCCGTGTTGCGGAGCTGCATGCCCCGTCATATAGGCCGCCCCTTCAAGGCAGTACTTTGCAAGAGTTTCTCCCGAAGGTGATGTCTGAGTTCCACATTAATCAGGAGATTGTGGTTCCTTCATTCTGCCCTAACCCTACTTCCGATAAAGAGAGGGATCTTCATCTGTTGGATGTTGTGCATTGCTGCAGTCTGACACACTTTGTCATTCCTGAGGGCCCTAGGGCCTGCTTCCAAGGTAACAATTGCTTCTTGGTTCAAGTCCACTATTCGTAAGGCTTATGAACTTAGGGAGAGCCTTGCCCCCTTTCGGGTCACGGCTCATTGTACGAGGTCTATCGGGGCATCTTAGGCCTACAAAAATCTGGCCTCCTCTGATCAGTTGTGCAAGGCAGCCACTTGGTCGTCTGTGCATAACTTTTCAAAACACTAACGTGTGGATGTGCTCGCATTGGCTGATGCCAGTTTTGGGAGGAAGATCCTGGAGGCAGCCTTGCCCGTCTAGTATCTCCTTCATCTCTTCAGTACTCTTTGACTTTTGAGCCCTGTTGGCTGTAATTCAGTGTGCTGTGAAACAGTTCCTGGGGTCTGTTTTACCTCTGTTCAGTGTCCGTTGACACTTTGTAGTTATTGTTAAACTATTCATGATCTGTAGGTTCATTGGTGCTCTGATTACTTTGGGGGCCTGCGCCTGGTCCTTGCCTTTCTTCCTGCCCTGGGGAACATAATGGTTGGACATCCCAAAGTTACCAGTAACCTGTTTTGGACGACAGAGAAAATAGGATTTTAGTCTTACCTGTTAAATCCTTTTCTCTTAGTCCATACAGGTTACTGGTCTCCCACCCTGTCAAGGGACCATGCTTGGCTCTCCTGTGGCAGAACGTGGGGGTCCTTTCGGGTTCATGCTCACAGGAGTCTTCCTTTACATTCTGCAGAACAAGGAGAAACAAGAAAAAAAGACCCAGCGCAAGAGCGCCCATGTCACCTCGGCAAAAACGTATGACATGGACGTACTGAGTGTGTGTATACACATGTGGATGACTTAGGAGTCAGATTTGACTGCTGCGAGATTTCTATTTGGTTTCCAGGGATAGGTGGATGAGTGACAAGTGTCCTATACTTCCGGTTTCCTGACATGCAAGGTACATCCGGTATGTGGCACGCATAATGTTTGTCCAGAGTCGGATCCATTGGAGGTGGATGCAGTGGAGTTGGTGAGTTTTTATTAGTATAAAAGTAAGGCTGTAATGACATAAAATATCACCTCTGATGACGTTACAATAGTAACGAAACGCGTCAGGTGTATGATTCTTTTTCCTGTGAATTTTAGTACATTTAATGTACGTATATTTTTAAGTAAGTTTATATATGAAGATTACCTGCCCGAGTATTGATTCCTGACATCGAGAGCTGGAGATTGGAGGTTGTATTTGCAAAAATATTACGTGCTGATTTACTTAGAGGCGGGGATAGCCTCTAATTCTGTGAGTACCCACCCTGAGGGGATTCTCTCAATTTTATTCAATAAGGAACAGTCCCTTTATCTGAAGGATTGCTTTCAGATGCGCTTTTGCGCTGGGTCTTTTTTTCTTGTTTCTCCTTGTTCTGCAGTTGGAATTCTGTGGAGGTCACGAGACCAGGTGACCAGGACCCTAGCAGCATTGCAAGATAAAGAACAGAAGGGACTTGGCCTAAAAAGGGGTTTATGATCAATTGAGAACTGGTGACTTTTTAACTATTGTTTTTTAGCGCTCTTGGTAGGGTGAGGTGTATACCTGTTATTTAAATAGGGAACACCATCCACCTTATTTGTGATATTTCCTTTACCTTCTTACTACCTAGTCAATAGTGTTGAAATCTTACTGGATGGGGATTGGCTAGCTGCAAACTAAGGAGAGGAGGTAGGCTCCACCCAGCAGTCACTTCTCAGAATTGTTCCTGCCTACTTAAAGGGGATGATTGCCTACCCAAAGTTACCAGTAACCTGTATGGACTAAGAGAAAAGGATTTAACAGGTAAGACTAAAATCCTATTTTGCATATTGTGGTTTAATCTTAGTCCCATGGCACATCCCTTTATCTGTAGATAGAATTCCTGGTTAAAGGTGAAATAATTGTGTGATGATAAATTACATCTATTTATAATTTGTGGGCTATGTTTTTGGCTTTGTGCTTGTGATGACAGAAATTGATGGCAATCATTAATACCATCCTGCTGTGGCATGTTTGCTATAGAGTGATTCCACATCATTGTCAGCTAGATTTGTTTCAGTAGGTGAATCTTTGATTTGGTTGAGTTTGTTAAGGAAGTCTGTGGTGTCATATATACAGCTTTTTGTGTTTATTCTAAGGGGTTGTAAGCAGTTTGTGACCAGGCCAGAGATCTGCTCTTTCAAAGCTCTCATACACGTTACTGTAGGCCTGCCTGTGTTTTCTGGTTTGTGGATATTTGTAAGCATGTAGAAGGTCCCCATAACAAGGTTGGTTGGTTTAAGCTTATCAGTTCTGGTTGTAAGTTCTTTGGGAATGTTTTTGAGATTTTGTGGAGTTGTCTTGTGTGTATGTGTAATTATTATTTATATATGTGTGGTCTTGACTGAGTTTTTGTGGTAACTGTTGTCAGGGAGGTGTTGCCTTTATATAGTCCTGAGAGTTCATGATCATGCCCTCCTCTCTAGTGGTGATAAGTTGTATGTTTTGTTTATGTTTTATAATGTAAGATGCGGTTCTAAAGCTGAAACTTTCTGTGTTGTGATCCATTTTGGGGTTACGTTCTGTTGGTGGAGTTAAGTGATGGTTATTTTTGTTGGGGGGGGGGGTTTAATATAAAATTGTTGTGGTGTTGTCCTTATTGTAGAAATATTCCTTTCTCTATCTTCCAGTATGACATACAAGTACCATGGGGAGGCAACTCCCTTCCCAATAGGCTGGATAATTTCAAAGACAAGGTCTTGGAGCTGGAGCCTTCCCTTCTCCTTATCCGGCTACCCTAGCCCCACCATCCAGTGTGACATAATGATGGCTAGGAAGCTTTCGGCTTAGTTTTTAGATTACTTAATTATTTAGGTATGGGGTGTCACATTTCCCCGATTAGGTGGGTTAGCATTCCTGGCTTCCCCTGGAGGATTGTCCAGCATACAGGAGCTGTTGTCAACCTTTGCAGCTTTCCTAACTGTGTCTCTCTGAAGCGTTGGTTCTTCATAATGGTAACCTGAAGACAGAAATTGAAGATTGGTGCGTAACCCTTTGAGTGCCATGGCCCAATAGTCTAATTTTCTCCCCTCCATACAGGGGTCATTTTGGAGTCCAGACCTCCTACATTCATGTTGGGTACATTATTCAGTTTGGTCCCTGGGTTTCTGGAGCTTGGATGGTTTAATTTTGTGTAGTTAACCCCTTCCCTGCTAGTTTAACTAGGCTTAAGGGCTGCTTCCTGGGGTTTCTCAGGGTCATACATTTTTACTACCCTCTTAATGTTCCTTTGGGTGTTTTTTAGCACTTTTAATAAACTAGTATTTTTTTATTGCTTGGCGCCTTTAACCCCTAGAGTGCCAGGTGGGTACAACGTACGAGTGAACACAGCTGTACCTGCTGTGCCACGCTCGTACATTGTACATCTAAAATGCGGTCACTGCATAAGCCTGCTCTCTCCTACCCGAACTTCCAGGAGTGGGCGGGACCAGGGGAAGCCTCCTAATGTCATCGGTGACATGGTCACTGATGAGGTTAGGGAAGTTTCCCTGGTCCTGTTCACTCCTACTGGTGGTAGGAGTGAAAGGCAGGAGAGCTATTGCTCTCCTGCGGCCGCCAGATTGATCTCCCAGCACAATCAGCTGGGAGATCAATAACTGGGGGAATTCAGAAGGTGTCCTGATGTCCCCCCCCCCCCACACGAGGTCTGCAATAAGAATAATAATAAAAAAAATTAACCCTATGAGTGCCGCGGGGACTTCCCACGCATTGCTTTGCAATGCGCTGGAGACCCCTTTGGCACTCACAGGGTCAGTTGTGCAGGAGCTCATTTTTTTAACTAAGACCTCATGGGGGGGGGTCAAGAGAGGTCCTGATGACCCCCAATGAGGTCTATAAAAAATAAATAAATAGATTAACCCTGTGTCTGCCATGGGGCGGTCCAATGCAGGACCCCCCCCACTCCTGTGACACACATAGGACTTTGGTTTTAATTTTTTTAGTCAAAGCTTGTTGGGGGCCCTGATGTCCCCCAACAAGCTATGAATAAAAAATATAAAAAAAAAAAAATTAACCCTGTGTGCCACAGGGGGTCCAATGCATCCATTGGACACCCCTGTGGAAGACAGTGTGTTGTGTTTTTTTTTTGTTTTTTTATTTATTATTTTACTTTATTTAGACCTCATTGGGGGACACCAGGGGTCCTGAAGCCCCCCAACAAGGTGTTTAAAAAAAAAAAAAATAATAATAATAGGAAAACAATGCGTGCCCCACAGGGGTTCCAATGCAGTACTTTGCAATGCGTTGGACCCCCCTGTGGCGCGCATACTTTTTTTTTATTCTGCCCTTGTTGTGGGGGTGGGGGGTCATCAGAAGTAGACCTGATCCCCCAACAAGGTATAAATAACAAATAATAAAAGAAAAAAAAATTAACCCTCTGTGTGCCGCAGGGAGTCCAATGCATTGCTTTGGAATGCATTGTACACCCCTGTGGCAGACAAAGGATTTTTCTTTTTTTCCCTCATTATTTTTTATTCAGATCTCATTGTGGCGCATCAGTTCTAATACCCTCCAATGAGGTCTACACAAAATATATATTTTGGGGAAAAACACCAAAAAACCTGTATGTTTTACAGGTGGGTCCAACACAAGTGGTTTGCAAAGCGCTGGACCCCCTGTGGTACACACACATTTTTTTCCCATTATTTTTTATTCACACATTGTTGGGGGGCATGAGAAGTGGTACTGATGCCCCCCAATGAGGTATGAATAAAAAATAGCTAAAAAAAAAAAAAAATTATCTCAGTGTGCAACAGGGTGTCCAGTGCATTGCTATGCATTGGACACCCCTGTGGCATGCACACAAAATGCCTCCAATCCCCCCCACCACATATCCTACCCACCAGCCTAGTTCCACAGTCTTACTGGCAGTCCCATTCCCCCAGTTTGACCCCCCAGCCTGATTCCACTGCCTGCTGGTAGACCCAAGTGCCAGTACACACTGGATTCAGGCTGGGAATCAAACAGTGTATGAGGGGACTTAGTGCACACAGGTAACCACAAATTCCCCATTTGCACTTACCTCCCCACCATCACCACCGCTACACTTGCTCGCTGCCCACTGGTAGATATACCCACTTACATAGCCTGACCCCTCGTCCCTTCCCCGACTTGGTTTCACCGGTAGCCACGCTCCTGGCACCCAATATGGTATGTCAACTCACAGCAGTGGAGTAACATTTTTTGTAGGTTGGCAGGAGGTCCTCCTAGGAAATGCCATGGTGTTGAACATTTTTGTATCTTTTAAGTGACTGATTTGTAAGAAAACCCAATTTATTTATTTTTTTGTAGCACCACATTCTGGAAATAGTTGTGCACTCTAACTTAGGGGTAGAAAGGCAAGTGATGCCTCATTAGATGTGGCAGGTTATCTTCTTTCCAAAATGGCATGGTTTCTGTACTCTTTTTTTCACTTCTGTAGTTGATATAACCATTTTTTTTTACAGGCAAGTATTATTTGAGAAAATATTAGAAAAATCAGAGGTTGTGGTAGCACCCCCTAATGTAGTTCAACTCATACCAATGGGGTGTCATTTGACTCCTAAGAGCACTAGCTAACAGATGCAGTTGAAAATTCCATGGTTTTCAGAGTTCCATACATTTGAAGGGGCAGAAATGTAAGAAAATGTCTTTTTTATTTCCTATGTCGCCTCCTTCTGGAAACATTTATGCACACCAGTATTGGGGTAAGAAGGCAAGTGACCCCTCATTAGGTGCGGCAGGTTGTCTTCTTTCCAAAATGGTATGGTTTATCTACATTTTCATCAATTCTGAAGGTGTTATAGCCATTTTCGTACAGGCAAATCAGGTTTGAGAAAATGTTAGAAACATCAGAGGTTGTAGTAGGTGTAGTTTTCTACTTCTAGCACCCCCTAAGGTAGGTCAACTCATACCAATGGGGTGTCATTTGACTCCTATGAGCACTAGCTATTGAATGCAGTTTAAAAGTCCATGGTTTTCACAGAGTTCCATACATTTGAAGGGGCAGAAATGTAAGAAAATGTCTCTTATTTCATTAGCGCCACCTCATGGAAGCATTTGTGCACACCAGCCTTTGGGTAAGAAGGCAAGTGACCCCTCATTAGATGTGTCAGGTTGTTTTCTTTCCAAAATGGCATTGTTTCTCTACCTTTCCTGCATATCTATTATAGTTGTAACCATTTTAGTGCAAGCAGATAATTTCAAAAACAAGTGTGTCAGGTTTACGTACATGTTCCTAGCACCCACATATTGTATGTTAAACCACACAAATGGGCTACCATTTTTCTCATGTTAGTAGCAGGTACTGAATACAGCAGGAAATGTTATGGTTTTCAAAGATTTTAGTATCTTTGAAGTGGTGGAAATGTAAAAAACATGTATTTATTGCCATAGCTCCACTTTTTGGAAATATATGTGCATTTCAGCCCAGGGGGTAGAAAGGCAAGTGACCCCTCATTTGATGCGGCAGGTTGTCTTCTTTCCAAAATGGTATGGTTTGTGTAGCCTTTCTTCACTCCTGTAGTTGTTATAACCATTTTTGTACAGACAAGTAATGTTTGAGAAAATGTTAGAAAAATTAGAGGTTGCAATAGGTGTAGTTTGGTACTTGTAGCTCCCGCTAAGGTAGGTGAACTCATACCAATGAGGTGTCATTTTTCTCCTAAGAGCACTAGCTAATGAATACAGTTGGAATTGCCATGGTTTTCACAGATTTCAGTACAGTTGAAGGGGCAGAAATGTAAGAAAATGCAATTTTTTTTCCCTATAGTGCCACCTTCTGGAAGCGTTTGGGCACAACAGGCTTGGGGTAAGAATGCAAGTTACCCCACAGATGCAGCAGGTTGTCTACTTTTCAGAAATATATAGTTTTATATAGTTATTCCACTGTTTTAGGGTAGTTTTAACAAAAAAACCCTAGAATGTTTATAAAGTTGAAAATGTCATTTTGCTCTGCTGATGATTAGGGCTCTGCGCTAGCCACGGACGTAGGTAAAACTATACAGATTTGTTATTTTTTTACTCGGGGGACTCGGGGCTTTTTCAAATAATTGAAACTTTTTCAATCAAGGTAAATGTTTTTGATACATAGTATGTGATTTTAGCAAAATTAGTACATTTTCACTTTTTTTGTCATTATGACATCATAGCTTTTTGCACGATGCAAAATTCTCTTCATGTAAGGTACCACAAGAAAGCTCAATTTGTTCTGAAAAAAACAATATATAGTTTTCCATATGTAACTAAAAATCCCCAGAGTAAATCAAGCCTAAACAGAAGGATAGCAAAAATGCAGAAAAAGTGCCTGGCCTGCAGGGTACAGGAAATGGCCCAAGCCTCCAGCACTGAAAGGGTTAAGGTTCTCTTCCCGCACGGTCGCACTTGCTCCATTGACTTCTATGGGACAAACTGCTTTGGGACATATCTCTGAAATCGTTTGTCTTACAGAGTTGAGAGAGGGCTCATTCTTCTTTTCTCCACCTGCCCTACAATCCGGTTTACATCCCCAGTGTCTCTGGGGCCCAGTGAGTGCAAGATTAGTACCTTTTAGGGCTTTCTAAAGTGAATTCTTACTCTAGGACACAGTATTTTTGTTTTATATACGGCTTAGACATTTCTCCTGTTAGGATGTCGGATCCAAAGGGACATGGGGCTAGACCTAAGACAAAGGACTCAGGGTCAGCTCTGACCCCCCTTGCTTACTGTTCCTCATTCCAAACAGGTCTCTCTCTAGACCATTTTCAGGACCCCTGTGCCCCTCATGCACTGTGGCCCCACTACACCTTCTGGGGCCCTCCAGCCTTGAGCAAGAGCCAGTGTGGGTGAAAAACTTTTTATATTTTGATGTTTTATTTGAATTCCGCTCCTTTAATGCGCACTTCACTGCATAGGCACAATGATCTGTTTACTTGCATGGGAAATACTTCTCTGGGACATATATATATATATATATATATATATATATATATATCTCTGCAACCGCTTCATGTACCGAGTTGAGAGATGGCTCATTCTTCTTGTCTCCCCTTCTACTACATTCTGGTTCCCATCCCCAGTGTTTTGGGGGTCCCTGGGGGGTTTGGGTGCTGCGTTTGGTACTTATTTAAAGGGAAACTACATTTCCCCAAGATGCCCGTTTAGCTGGCTGTTTGCTGATTGACTCTGAATTCAGTCACCATTTTCAGTCTCACTTATTGCATGAGTATCATATGCATGGCTTGGACTCCTTTACTCTCCTCCTCAGGTTAACCCTTCACTTGCCATATAAGTACTTTTTAGGCTTTCTGGGGTGAAATCCTTGATCTGTGACAGTATTTGGGTTCCCAATTCTATAGACCTTATACTCCTGTCAGGATGTCGGATTCTAAGGGACATGGGACTAGGCCGAAGAACTCAGGGTTGTCTTGGACCCCCCTTGCTTATAGTTCCTCATGCCAAGCGGGGCTTCCCCTCCAGCCATGATCAAGAGCCATCTTGGGTCAAGCACTTAAAGACCTCTATGGCACAATTTCCTCTCTCACTCCAAGGGGTCCTCCATTTCTGGAAGCCCCCTACCACCTTCAGGCTTGTGTGCCTTAAGGCCCCAGACAAAGCAGCACTCACTGAATCTTCTGAGGAAGATTTTATTGGTGATACAGAGGAAGAGGAATGTGATGAAGGGGATTCCACCTACACTTTTGGTGATCCCTTTGAGGCTCTCTGCTGAGGGTCTCATTAAGGCGGTCTTAACAACCCTTCAGGTCTCCAACATCCAGATGAGGGTCAGTCTTTTACTGACATCCTTCAGAGATGTAAGAAGTCTTCCACAGTGTTTCCACCCAATGACACTCTGGACCAAGTTATCTTGGATGATAGGCGACTCTCTCTTTCTAAGTCTCTTTCTAAGAGATTTTCTAAGCTGTACTCCTTCTCTGAGGCAGCTTTGTCACAGTGGGCTTCTCCACTCACAGTTGATCACCTAATATCCAGGCCCTTGGCAGATGCTACGGCTCTTAAGGACATGACCTAATGAAGCTTGAAGCCATCCTCAATTCTGACTACCTTTCCAGGGCAAATCTCACTTTGGATGTAAAACAAGAACACAAAAGACAGCGCACAAAGACCTCTAAGTGCAGTAAAATAGCATAAATATGTTGACAAGTAATACAAGGGTAAAAATATTTTATTAGTTTAAAAAAAATAAATATATATATATATATATATATATATATATATATATATATATATATAAAAAATGTTAATGCAGCTAGGAGCCCAAAATATGGAAATAACAGTATCTAGTAAGGGACAAGTGGATCTATGAGACCAAACGGGACCTATATATGGGGAGTATGCTAGGAGCGATAAAAGGGTAGTCCATAAATTAAGTAATCTCTTGACTGGGGGCCGAAATGACCCAAGCTCTGTTTCAATTTGCCTCTTACCGGATGGTTTCTTTCTTATGGGCCCATAATAATTCCATCCGTTGACGGGCTTGTGCTCTCCCAATCCTCCTTGATTCTCCTAGTTCTCCGTCGATGAGTCTCACAGCTTGTGGTTTCCCAAACCTCCGCAATTCCCCTGGTTCTCCGTCAGCGAGTCTCACAGTATAAGTGGTTCTCCGTCAGCGAGTCTCAAGTATAAGATCCAACCAAAAGTCCTTTTGCTCGCTAAAGCTTGCAAATAGCGAATATTTTTAAACATCAATCAAAAGTTCATCTACACGTTTCGGGAAAGTAATTTCCCTTTCTCAAGATAATATGATTGAAAGAATATATTAAGAAAGATCATAACCTCGTATTTAGGGAGGCCGATAAAGGAGGGGGAATTGTCATACAGGATAAAGTGGATAATATAAGAGAGTCCAAGAGAATCCAATCACTAAATATAAGGCAAAATATGACCACCTCGTTTCACAGGCACATCATACTGGTATTCTCAATAAACAAGAATTTGCTTATTTAACAGTTCAATATCCGGTTATATCCAGCTTTTATCATGTTCCAAAAATCCATAAGGACATTCGGAATCCTCCAAGATGTCCAGTTATTTCAGGTATCCAGTCTCTTACAAGTAATCTTTCAGAACACATTGACCACATACTACAACCGTACGTACAAGAAACACCCTCATACATTAAAGACTCGGCCCACATTTTAAGAAAACTAGATAAGATACAGTGGATGAAGGGGTACATATGGGGTACATGTGACGTAACTTCCCTGTATACTATCATAGAACATAAAGAAGGTATTAAAGCAGTGGAAAAGGTATTACGCAGAGATCATCAATTACCTAATGAACAAATCGATTTCATACTAGATGGGATATCCTTCATACTACAACACAACCATTTTATGTTTGAAGGAAAACATTTTCGCCAGGTGAGAGGTACCACAATGGGAACACGCTTTGAGCCTAGTTTTGCCAATCTCTTTTTTTAAGTGTATGGGAAGAAGACCATATATGGAAGGATCATTTTGAAAACATGGCCACGTATGGGTGATATATCGACGATATCATTCTAATTTGGAAAGGAGGAGAACAAAAATTTAAATCTTTTATCAACTCTATAAATGATAACCAGCTTGGTCTTCAGTTCACCCATACCAGTAACCCTTACTCTGCAATCTTTCTAGATTTAGAAATCATTACAGAACCTAGTGGAAAAATCTGTACACGTACATATCACAAACCAGTTGATGTGAACGGCTATATAGAAGCCACAAGTAACCATCATAGAAAATTGCTTCAGGGTGTTACATATAGGCAGTTTCTTAGATTGAGAAAGAATTGTACAAAAGAAGAAACCTTCCTTTGTGAGGCAGAATTTTTGAAAAACAGATTACTGGAAAAGGGTTATCAAGAGAATGTCCAACAGGCTCTCAAGAATGCTTTTGATACACCAAGGGAGCGCCTATTTATTGATAAGGATGACAGAGCACAGGAAGACGATACAATTAAAAAAAATCTAGAAGCCCGGAAATTCCTTTTATAACAAGATACACTTCTTCTACAAAAAAAAGTGGAAAGTCTCATTCGGAAATATTGGAATATACTAACGGGAGACAAGTATCTACAGAAAATACTCCTAAAGAAACCAAATTTTGTATATAAAAAATCATCTGATATAAAAAATAAACTGGCTCCGTCTATGATAACTTCCGCTCCAAAAGAAAAATCAATTCAGAAGGATCTCACAGGATCGCCGGTGGTAGGTACATACAAATGTGACCACAGTATATGTATTACTTGTGAGCACATACAGAGAAGATGCAAGTCTTTTACCTCAAACAACACAGGGGAAGTCTTTTAAATTCAACAATTCAAAAATTGTACAACCGATTTTGCGATCTATCTTTTGGAATGTAAATGTGGATTCCGATATGTTGGACGGACTACGAGATCCCTAAAAATAAGGTTTCTAGAACACAGAAACTATATCCTTAAGAAAAGCAAACAACATTCAGTACCAAAGCATTGCTTAACCTGTAATTTGTTTAAGGGTATAAAGGATATAACTATTTTGGGAATAGAACGTATTCCTCCAACAGCAAGAGGAGGCAACCGCTTCAGGAAACTCTCTACACTAGAGAGCTTTTGGATTCATAAACTACAAACATTAACACCAATGGGTCTCTGAAGAATTAGATCTGTAGTGTTTATAAGATTGATCCCATTAAATTACTAGTAGTTTCAGATTATAAAAACCATACAAAGCACTCTGAGACTGGATAATGAATAATATTTTTCCATAAGTCATCTTCAGTCCTTAAACCTATCATTACCATATATTTTTTATATGCACTTTTAGCTTATCTCTGTCGATTTGACTGCACCTTCCTTAATAGTTATTATCATACCTCAAGTGTTCAAAGGGGAAATTACATAATTATACATCTAGGGAAGAGTTAAATTTAAATTTGTTTTGCTTTCCAATTAAAAATCTTTATCCCCTTCTCCTAATCTTGGAGATGTAGGGGAGAAACAGGCGAATGAGTTCTACATCAAGGGGGACTCCAGACATGCCACTGACATTTAATAATTTGTCTCCCCTCTTGTACATTGCCAATCAACCCCAGTCATGCTACAAACTTTTAGTAATTAATTCCCCCATTAGCATATTTTCAGTTAAATGCTGGATATTTCGGTATACCAGCGCGTTACAAAGCGCAATTGAGGGGGCTCCGGATATGTCAGTGACCTCTAACAATTAATCTCCTCATTTATACATTACCAGTCAACCCCAGGCAAGCCAGCTGTATTTAACAGTCAACTCCCCAATTGGTATATTGCCAGTCAAACGCTGGATACTCTGTTACACCAGCGCATCGCAAAGCGCAGTTGAAGAGTTCGATCCCAATAGGGTCTATATGGACAAACTTATGTGACTAATCAATATAAACTTTCATCTTTTGAGGATAAAAAATATATCCCTTATTGACACACACAAATGCTTAGGTAATTAACACAGAGGTGTCTTTCAACTCTTAAATTTTAATCATTTATTTGGAAAAAAATGTATGTTTGGTTTTTTAAGATAAGATTACTATTATCATTTTAATTTCTGGGCATAAGATGCAATGAAGAGAGAGGAAAAATAGGTTAAAAATCCTCTATGTTGAAAAATGAGTATCTTTTAGTTACATGACATAACATTTGAACTTTGTAACATTTGAACTTTTTTGTGATTGGTGACGCGGAGTTTAAAGACTTCGCTCTTTTTTGTAATGCAATCTTTCAATCATATTATCTTGAGAAAGGGGAATTACTTTCCCGAAACGCGTAGATTAACTTTTGATTGATGATTAAAAATATCCGTTTGCAAGCTTTATTGAGCAAGAGGACTTTTGGTTGGATCTTATACTGTGAGGCTCGCTGCCGGAGAACCAGGCGAATTGCGGAGGTTTGGGAAACCACAAGCTGTGAGACTCATCAACAGAGAACTAGGAGAATCACGGTGGATTGGGAGAGCACAAGCCCGTCAATGGATGGAATAATTATGGGCCCACAAGCAAGAAACCATCCGGTACAAGGCAAATTGAAACAGAGCTTGGGTCATTTCGGCCCCCAGTCAAGAGATTACCTAATTTATGGACTACCCTTTTATCGCTCGTATCATACTCCCCATATATAGGTCCCGTTTGGTCTCGTAGATCTACTTGTCCCTTACTAGATACTGTTATTTCCATATTTTGGACTCCAAGCTGCATTAATATTAATATATATTATTATATATTTTATATATATTTTTTAGAAACTAATAAAATATTTTTACCCTTTTATTACTTTTCAGCATATTTATGCTATTTTACTGCACTTAGAGGACTCCGGGGACCAGACAGCTGCCAAGACCACGTGTGGACTATAGAAATTGTTCTTAAGACTCATATCATTCTTATCATTTCATTCTCCATTAATGACATTCCATTCCATCTCATGTTCATGTGTTGAAGAACTTTGGCTTATTTTTCCATATCCATTACGCAGACTCAGTGACTGATTTAAAAACTTTATGTACCTTAAAATTATTATACTGGGACAATATATTTTCTTTCTTTTTTTTTGTTTTTCTTGTTGAATGACATTGAATTACCCATTACTGGTATGATATGGCTAGTAGATTAACTTTCCAACATCCTGTTCTTTCCTGTATGTAGTGATTTATATTAGGAATAATTTTTATCTGTTTTTCACTAATTCTTATATATCTTTAGGAATAGTACAAAAGGTCTCATTCTCTGGGTAGGAGTACAAACGTTTATAACTCATCCACTTATTGGATGTTTTTAGGGAATTACACTCAGTAGAGCGCCACTACTTGTTCTTTGTTTTTGTGTCAAATCTCACTTTGGGCCTGAACTGAAACACATCATCAGTGAGGCTACTGGGGGAAAGAGCACCCTGTTAAATCTGTTCTCCAAACCCATAACATGGCGAGGAAACAGTATGTTTTTGCATCCCTGCCAAGCAGAAGCGCAAAGGCTGAATCTGCAGCAGTGGCACTCAAAATACGCTGCTGCCATACCCAAGTCTAGAAAGTCTGCCCCCGGATGACTCACAGAATCCTGGTCCGCAGCTGCCTGTAGGTGGGCGTCTGCAGCATTTTCAAATGCTTAGGCAGAGTCCATTGTGGACCAGCGGGTTTTGAAGGTAGTTTCAGAATGGTACAAGATTACATTCAAGCCCCTTGCTCCGTACAGATTCTTACATTCCAGGACTCCCCTGGGCCAGGAAAAGTAGTGACTTTTCAAAGAGGCCGTTCAAGCTCTGTTGGACGAGAGGTTTTTGTTCCAGTTTCTCACCAAGAGAGAGGTTCAGGTTTTTATTCAAACCTGTTGTGGCAGCCAAGAGGGATGGCGGCAGCTGTTATATCTTTGACCTCAAGGACCTCAGTTCTTTTGTGCTGACTACTCGCTTCAAGAAGGAGTCCTTGTGCTCTATCATTGCATCTGTGCCCAGGGGAATCCCTCGCATCTCTGGATCTGCATGATGTCTACTTACATGTCCCGATTCATCTTATTCTGGACAATGGCTGTTTTAACACTTCTACTGTGTTTGTGTTTAGCTGTAAATTTCCTCTTACTCATTTAATGTACCCACATATATTATATACTGTTTTTGACATAAGATGGGCTTTCTAAAGATACCTTTTTTTTATAAAATTTCCTGTAAAAATATTTGTAAATTATGATGAAACAAATGCACTTTTTTAGCTTTTGCACAAAAAATCTTTTACACCTCTACAAATGCAAAAAAAAAAAAAAAAAAAGCTAAATAGATTATATTATTTCTTGATTTTAGAAATACCCAATGTTTACATGTTTTTCTAATGTTTTTGTCAAGTTATATGGCAATAACTAAAAGTAGCAAAAAATGAGGTATCCTAAAACTTTTGACCCCTAGTAGTGTTTCCTGCTTGTATAGAATGATAATCCTTTGGATAGAACAGATCTCTCTGGTAGAGAGAGCTTATGGGCTGCTAGGGGTACAAATCCAGTGTTTATTTTCCATTTTGGTCGTTTGTATTTGATTTGACAGCTGGTTTGTTGTAAGTGTTATTGTTTGGGTTTGGCTTGGTGCAGTACAAATTTGCATTTCCAGCTTGTGCTTTTTAACCTAAATTAAATTGCAAAAAAGGATATGGTATTACCCATAAGTCATACATACAGCACATAAACACACAGACACAGCCATGGGAAGAGGGGCTAATGAGAGACACACATACATAGATCTAAAAAGGAATAAAAATCAAATAGTCCTTACCCACTGAGGTGTTTGCAACTTCATGATAACAGCAGTCAGTATGGACAAACCCTGAATATAATGGGGAAGGTAGAGGATAAATGTAGAGCTCCAACTACAGAACTACAACCATCATATGGGTGACATAGGATGATGAAAAACTTTAGTCCAACAATGGCGGAGCCACCAGTTACCCATCTGTGTTAAAATCGTCTTCACTCTTCACCATGCTTCTTTCAGAGCAGTCAGTGTCTCTCCTCCTTTGCCTTACTTGTGGACGCTTCCATGTTTATGAACATGTAGTGTCTGGAAGCCGTGGACTGGGAAGTGAAAAGAGTGCAGAGCAACCAGCAAGTAGAAAGACACACAGGAGGAGGTTACCCATGGTTGCTGACAGAGCAGTAGAGCTACAGACCGTGTTTTTTGGTTCAGTTTATCTGAAGTCACAGATCAGTTTGATTCGGCTTGCATGGAGCATCGTGTGAATCAAAATTCTATGTCTGTAGCTAAAGGGAAGGTGGCATGGACAAACTGGCCAAAACATGGAAATGGGGAAGAGGTCAAAAAGGACGATGTTGCAAATGTGATGTGGGAAGGTAAGAGGATAAAGCACGGACAGAGGAGAATTTGGACATGATAGAATGGTGAGAGGTAAAAAGGCATATTGGGAGGTCATGTGAAGAGGGGAGATGACGATAGTTACAGCAGACACAGTACAAAACAGTGCGAATGCAATTGAATCCACACAAGGTAGAATAAGATAATGGGAGGGAAGGGTGACAGGAGAATGTTATAATTGGTAGCCGCCAAAGGGGGGGGGGGCAGTAGAGTGTAGACAGAAGTCTGTGAATAGTAGGGACGTGATGCATGTCAGTCGAACAGTCTAAAGGGAGTGAGAGTCGATCAGTGAATCAGGAGAAGGTGAGGGTGGGTGTGGAGGGTGAAGTCCTTGCAGAGATTTTCACAGCAGTGGGCAGGGAGGCCTAACCTATACACACACACACACACACACACTCGTGTTGTAAGTTGAATTGAAAAATGACACAAGTCCATCAAGTTCAACTTTTGCCTCAGAACCCAGAAAAAATTAAATTACAGTATATATTACTTAATATATTACAGAATGTTTTCCTGCTGCCAAATGAGTATTGGTCTTTACAAGAACTTACTGTTTTACCTACTAATACTCAGTATAACCCTCTATGTTCCCTTTGGAAAAAATAGCATCTAATCTTCTCTTAAATGTATCCATTGTATCTGCCATTACCACATTCTTGAGTAAGGAATTCCACAATCTAACAGATTTACTAAAAAAATAACAAACTCTTTCTTCTGAAGTTGAAAGTTTGCCCTAGTTATTTGATCAAGCCTTGGAATGAAAATCTCACCAGAAAGATCTTTTTATTGATATCTCATATATACATTGTAACAGGATGTCCTTTTACATTAACCAAGTTTAAATAATTTTGCTGCTCTTCGTCGTACTTTCCAGTTCTATTATATCCTTTTTTAAAACTGGTGCCTAAAATTGCATTTATGAGATGAGGTCTTACCCATTGGTTTGTGCAGTGGCAAAATTATGCTATCCACTCTTGCTTCAAAACCCTTTTTTATTTAAGACAGGACTTTGGGGTGAATGCGAGAAAGTGGAGCATTTGCTATATTATAAAAGCTATACAATTGTGCGCTATTTGAGACTGCTCACTTTCTGATGCAAGAAACCTGTAAACACCTTGATACTGAATAGCACATACATCTGAATTAACAGCTAAGTTAGCAAGTGCTCCTAAATTATTGGCTAAGTTAACCAGACTTATGAAAATATGTGCTAATTGCTTTGCTGAATTAGGCACAATTCCTAATACTTGGCAGACCTTTAGCCATGCCTACTTTTTGATTCACATTCACTAAAAAAATTTGCAAACTTTAGCTTTTTGACAAAAAACATCTGCAAGTCAGTAACATTTTGGTGCTAATCATTTTTCCATCAAAAGTACACTTAAATAGCGATTGCACGTTTCTTGCATTCCTCACTTTGTTTACTTTTGCTACTTCTATTTGACCCTTGCCACTTGTATGACGTTCACAAGGATTCACAGTTTAAATGCCCTTTTCTTCTGTGTCCCCTGTCCACGGCATTGTACAGTATGTATTGTCTCCTCCTCTCAGCTGTGTAGGACCAATTAAAAACTTTAAAAGGGCTCTCGCGATAATACCTGCTAGTCATTTGGTCCTACACAGCTGTGAGGACGGAGGTGGAAGCATTTCGCTCACCTCTGAGTATATTTTTTGTTGCGCCCAGCGGAGGATCCAGAGTTGTATGGCCGCCGGAGTGCTGCCCAACCGGGTCACAGATCCGGAGCCCTTAGCTCTCGCGCCTTGGCGCCGGCGGGGAAGGAGTCATTTTTATACTGACAGTAGTCCTCTTCGCCCCACGTCAGCAGAGGGCTGGAGGGAGGAGGGTCACAAAGGTTGCTTCCTATGGATGCGTTCCAGGCTGAAACGCACGCTGAACGAGGCCTTCTGAAGGAGCAAAGGGGGAAGCAAGTCTGCCCGCCAGGGCTTATGTAAGTAACACTATAATAGTTTATTTTATACTGCTGATGTTTCCTAAGTTTAGTGCATTCTGGATTTGAGCAGTTTTGATATGTATATATTTTCATCAGTGTACCTTTGACCTCTGGGAACACTATATATACAGGAAGTAGATGTGGTTCCAGGCAGGCTAGGAATTATTTGAATTTCTACTGAATTAATAAAGTTTGGAGTTTTAGCAATTATGTCTGCTCCAGTCAAGCAGACTTCAGCTAAGGAGAAGCCTACTATGGACAAAGAAGACAAAGCCCAGAAAGTTAAAGATTGTTCAGGTTGTGAAGCAAAGTTACCGGCTTCTGATTCTGCCAAGCTTTGCTCAGATAGTTTGAAGAAAATTGCTGGACCAGAAATGCCTGTGCGGTTTCAGGATTTCTTAAGTTGGATGCGGACATCAATGCAAGACACCTTTGTCGCCATGCAAGAAGGAGCTAGCAGCAGAAAAAGGCAGAGAGTGGAGGATCCAGGGGAGGGAACCTCACACAGATATGATGATATAGAAGAATCCAGCGTTCAAGAGATTACTTCTGAATATTCATCGGAAGAAGGTGAAATTACGGACGAATCGGTATCATTCAATATTGATAAGATGGAAATCTGTTAAAAGCCATGCGTAAGTCTTTAGGACTGACGGATACTCCTAAACAATTAGATGTCTTGGATACTGCCTTTCTAGGTAATAAAAAGGAAAGTCCAGTGTTTCCTATTCACCATTCAATCTCTGACATAATCAAATCAGAATGGAGGAAAGGTGATAAGAGGTTAGCAATGACCAGAAGATTCGCGAAAATGTATCCTTTTAAGGAGGAGGAGGTTCAAGACTGGATTAACCCCCCCCCCCCCAAGATAGATGCGGCCATTGCACAGATAGCCAAGCGTACCACTATACCCATGGAAGATGGTTCCTCATTAAAAGACAACATGGAAAGGAAAATGGAAGGTGCACTAAAGAAGCAGTTTGTTATTTTAGGACAGAATTTAAAGGTGGCTACTGCTATGGCCTGCATTGCAAGAACCATTAGAATATGGTTAACAGAATTAGAGGAAAAGGTGGAGTCAGCCGTTTCCAGACATAGGCTGATGAAGGAAATTGCAGTAATCAAAGAAGCTGTAGGTTTTGCTTGCGATGCTTCATTAGATGTAATCAAGTTAACATCCCGTTCATCTGCCTTATCAGTGATATCCAGAAGGGCCTTGTGGCTGAAGTCATGGGGAGCGGATCCTTCATCAAAGAATAAAATAGTTACGCTTCTATTTGGGCATCATTTAGAAGAACTAATCAAGAACATGACAGGAGGAAAAAGCATTTCCTACCTCAGGAGAAAAGATCCTCATCTAATGCCTCTGGAAGGAGTTCAACCTACAAGCAAGAAGGCATAATTTTCGAGAAGCTAGGAAATACCAGCCAAATAAGCCATATGAACAGAAGAAGACTGCCTTTGCCCCATCCCAGAGAGGATCATTCAGAAAGGAATATTCAGGAAAGGGTGGTTTGAAGAAGGAGTATCTTTGAAGGTTGGCGGGCCCCATCCTTGGTTCCTGTGGGTGGTCGACTTCAGGGATTCCTGCAAGTATGGCAGGGGTCGTGTCGGACCACTGGGTATTACGGGTTCTGGAGACGGGGTACCCGCTAGAATTCAGAGAGATTCCTCAAATCAATTTGTTGTGATGGTTGGGATCTACTTTTGCATTTGTTTCCCACCAGCATATACTGTGGAATATATTTCTGTAACCTAAATTTAAAGGGATAGTAATGTCCAAAAATAAATGTACATCTGAATGTTCATTATAATTTTTCATAACGAATAGTATATTCTGAAAATCCCTTACCTTCATATTTGGCTTGAAAATCCAAAAGTGTCCCCCTCCCACCTTTTTTAGCACATTGTGCTGACTTTTATCAGATCAGAAAGCGGTTCCTGACTGTTTGGTTCCCTCCTTCATCAAGGGGGACAGAGTTTTCCTTTCACTGATGCACACAATATTGTCCCTTGTTGTGATCCAGGAATTTTTAAGCAGAATAGTAAGGTAAGGGATTTTCAAAACATATTATTCAATAAAAAAAAATATATTTTACAATCAGATGTACATTGAAACCTTTACTGGCTAACTAAACAGATTTAGGATGCAAGCATTCAAGACCTCTTAGGTCTCTTCTTCAGGCATATTATACAGAGGAATGGACAGCAGATCAGATCAGATCAGTCCAGTCCCAGATTCTTTGATAAGTCAATGGTAAAGGAATGGTAGATAAATTACAGTCATCCTCTGGAGATGTCAAAGGTATTTACACTAGGCTGATTGTTGTACAGGCTAATCTTCAGTGTGATAACTTGACAGAAATTCCCTATCCCGGTTCAGGTTATTATTTAAAGTGTTAAACTGGAGGTTTAGGTTAACCTCTCATATTGTTCTGTCCCTATGAGTGTGGAACAGTATCATTAATACAGTCCATTTTGGCAAAACTTTCCTTCCAGTGGTATGATGAAATAATCTGGGCCGGGACTGAACTGATCTTATCGTCTCTCGATTACCAACAATGCAATGTGTACATGTATTTAATAGAGATTTTTTTTTTTTCCCACATTATCTGTATAACATGCCTGAGCAAGAGACCTAAGAGGTCTTGAAAGCTTGCGTCCTAAATCTGCTTAGTTGGCCAATAAACCTGACTATACTTGCCTAATTTATTTTTAGACATTACTGTCCCTTTAAATTCTTTCCAGTTTTCCTCAGTTTTTTCCTTTAACTACCACTGATGTGTCAGGGCCATCACTGTTTTTTCTTTGCCTAAAGGAGCAGTGATGGTCCTGGGATGTTATGTATTTTGTGCTTACTGCTCTCATGTGGGAGAGCTTTAAGCACTTGCGGGGTCTAAACTTAACCACTCTAAGAATGAGCAGTCTCTCTCAGACCCCTGTTTGGCGTGTCTCTATATATCATCAGTCATGTGTGCCAGCTTGCTAACAAAGATCAAAGTGGCCCTTAAGGGAAGTGCACTTTCCCAAACACTTGTCGTTAGGGGGTTCATTTATTTGTCTGTCAGTGGTTCTCATCTCCTGCCCTTTAGGACCCACTAACAGGCCAGGATTCACATTGATTAACTCACCTGTGCTCTAACAAGGAAATCATTAATTCCTGGCCTGTTAGTGGGTCCTGAGGACAAGAGTTGAGAACCACTGGTCTATGTGCTGCATTGGTGCGCTTAACATTTTAAGTTATTTTCATAAAAAAAAGAGTTGGGGTTGTGACCATGTTGTCATCAAGGTTTCCCAAATGTTCACCTACCTTAATATTGGATATCATGCCTGTTATTCATTTTCAGTAGGTTCAATACATTATTTCTTGTACTCACTTCCACCAATTGTGACATGTAGTTATGCCTAAGCATGCTTAGAAACCTGCTTCCCTTAGCACTCTGACAGGTCTCATGTCTCCAGATTATATCTGGAGAGTTAAAATATCCCATACTTATAGTATTGCCCAAGATGTGCAGCTTTTCTCATTTGCAATAACAGTTGGGCCTCAACATTCTCATCAATACACATTTCTCTTTTGTCCTATATAGAATACAGGTACCATGGGAATTGATCTTCCTTTCGAAGGAGGAACATATCAGAGGTCTTGAGGGTGGAGCCTTCCCTCTCCTTCTGCAGGTCAGCCTCACCCCCACCTACAGTTTCAGACATGACTGAACATGTCTTGGAACATTGCTGCTTAATTTTAGGTTTTTCTTTTTATTTTACTTTAGATATGGGGCTGTCACAGTTCCCCCATTGGGAGGGTTACAATTACTGGCTTCCCCTGGAGGGGGAGCTGTGTGTGGACCCTTTGCAGCCTGTGGAGACATTCTTGCAACCCAAGTTTTCACTCCCAACAGGGCCTGTCAGAGACTCTGCTTTTTCACAATGGTAACCTGAAGACAGAAAGTGAAGATTGGTGAGTAACCCTTTGAGTGCCTTAGTCCACATTGTTTCCACTTGTGCCACTCCTTTCAGGAGTTGTCTTTGGGCTCTTGCTCTCATGTTGGGTATTCTATTTCTGTTCTTTCCCTGGGTTATGGAGTATGGATTGCTGCTTAGTACTTATTAACCCATTCTCTGCTGGTTTCTCTAGGTTGGGGGCTTTTCCCTTTACAATTGTTTTTATTACCCCTGCCCTCTATGTCCTCTGGGGTCTTTAGGTGTTTTGGGTCACTGTTAAAATGTTAAATTGTTTGGGTACATGGCACCTTTAAGACACGCTTCCCTTGCCACAGCCATCTGTGCTCCATTAACTTCTATGGGAGGACTTCTCCTAAGTGTCCTGGGGGCTTGTGATCGGAGTTGTAGATATTGCTTGGCAACAGAGAAGACTACATTAACCAGAATGCCCATTTCCCAGGCTTTCTCCAGATTGGCTGGCTGTTTTTACTTCTCTTGCTTATCCAATGCAGAGGCTTCCTCTCCTTGCTCTTTCTCTCCAGAATAACCCTTCGCCTGCCAGATAAGTACTTTCTGGGCTTTTCTTTGGTGAATTATTAGTCTGGAGAACTGTTGCTGGTATTTTATACTAGTTAGACACTGCTCCTGTCCGGATGTCGTATACAAAGGGACATGGGTCCAGACCTAAGGCTTAAGGACTCAGGGGTGTCTCTGACCATCCCTTGCTTAATGTTTCTCATGCCAAGCAGGGCTCTGTATATAGTATTCTGTATCTCACTGGCTCTTCTGTGCTGTGACCACTACTACTCCACTGGGGCCCTTCTGCATTGAACAAAACCCAGTTTGGGTTAAGAATTTTTTTTGTCCACTATTGCACAATTTTGTCTCTCCAGCCAAGGGGTTCTTCAGTCTTGGAAGCCCACTGCCACCTTCAGGTACATGGCCCCTAGGGCCTCAAGTATGTCTGCACTCATTGGCTCCTCTAAGGGGAGAGGACTCTACTGAGGGATGGTCAAGAGGAGGGGGAGTATGAAGATATTGGGGATTTTATAAAGCTGAGCCTCTTCTCTCTAATGACACTCCTGATGAGGGACCTTCCTCTGCAGACAACTTCCAGAGGAGTAGGCAATCCTCTACTGTATTTTCCCCTAATGTCACTCTTGATCAGGTTCTTCTGGATGAGTGGAAAACACCTGATAAGAGGTTGTCTATCTGTAATAGATTGTCTAAGCTGTACCCCTTTACGGAGGCAGCTTTGGAACGGTGGTTTCTCCTTTTGTGAATCCACCTATTTCCAGACTATCCAAATCCACTGCTCTGCTCTTGGCAGACGTAGTGGGTTTTAAGGATCTGGCAGATAATGCATGACTCTTTCCTCCGGGCCAACTTTGCTAAAATTGGTGCTCTATTGAGGCCTATTTTTGCCTCTGCCTGGGTTAACAGAGCTGTTGCGGTCTGGGGTGAACAACTTATGGCTCTATCCTTGAGGATACTCCCAAGGAGGACCTGTTGGCAATTTTAGCCAACGTGAAAGAGGCTAACACTTATGTTTCAAATGCCCTGTTTGGAGGCGGTCAGATTGTCTGCCAAGGTCTCAGCCTTCTCTGTTACTGCCCGATGCAAATGTTGGTCTGGTAACCAGTCTTCCAAGAAGTCACTGGTTTCCTTACCCTTTCAGAGCAAATCTTTTTGGTCCTGAGCTAAAGCAGATAATCAGTGATGCTGGAGGCAAGTATCTCAGATGTCCTCCAAACACCCTACTATGGCGAGTAAACTGCATCTTTTTGGTCCCCACCAAACAGAGGTGCAAATGCCCATTCTCTCCCCCCCCCCCCGCCAAGCCCGAACAGCAGTGCCAGCCCAAGCAAACTGCTGCAAGGTTTATGTCTAGCAAGCCAATCTTCCATGTGACTTGTGGAATCCTGGTCCACAGGCCCCTGTAGGAGGAACGCATAGAAAGATTTTATTGCAGACCACTGGGTTTTGCGGGTAATCTCTGAAGGGTACAGAATAAGGTTAAAGTCCCTTCCTCCTTTTAATTTTTTTCCTTCTTTTTTTTTTTCTTCTTTTTTTGCCTTCGACTGAGCACTAGCAGTTCACCACTCATTGCCAAGCTTGGTGCCCTCTGCTCCGTAGGTGTCTAATCAGTGTCATGGATGCCTTGTTGGCTTTCATTCACACCCGGGGCATTCATACTACCCCTTATCTGGTAAAGCCTTTGGCTCAAGGCACCTTCAGAAGAACTTCTTGGTCAGCAGGTCCATTAATGTGTTTCTGGTGCACTAAGTGTGGATTCTGAACATGTCGAAGTCCTCCCTGGTGCTTTCACAGGAGCTGATATTCCTGGGAATGCGGTTCAGCACTAGCTTTTGGAAGGTTTTCTTGCCAGAGGATAAGATCCTGCTGGTCATGCAGTATGTGACCCAAGCTCTGGAATGGCCCTCAGCCCCAGTCAGGGAGTACATGAGGGTCCTGGGCTGCCTAGTGTCTACCCTAGAAGTGGTACCCTGCTCTCAGGTGCACACCAGGAAACTTCAGAGACTTGCCATCCAAACGTGACACAGGAATCTGGATCTCCTGGATCAGCAGCTCTCTCTCTCTCCAGAATCTAGACTGGATCTGCAGAGGTGGTTTCAACAGTGCTGCCTGGACCAGTAGAAGTAATTCGTGATCCCGGAATGTACCATGGTCAATACAGATGCCAGCTTGAGTGGCTGGAGTGCAGTTCTGGGTCATGTGGGAATCCAGGGCAGGTTGACTGTGGAGGATTCTCTAAATTCCATCTGTGTTTTGGAGCTCAGGGCGATCTGCCTTGCTATGGTGTACTGGACCTCTCCGTTAAAGGGTCATCCTGTACGAGTCCAATCGGACAACGCCATGGCTGTGGCTTACATCAACTGTCATGGGGGCACTCGAAGCACCACCGCCTGGTATGAGGTGAAGTACATTCTAGGCTGGACAGAAGCCCTACGTCACCAAAACATAGATACTGGAGAGTGGGAACTCCATACGGAAGTGTTTGCCCTGATCATGCAGTAGTGGTGTCTGCCACAGGTAGACCTGATGGCCACAAGGAATAACCGGAAAGTCAAGTGTTTTGCTCCAGTTGCCAGGGCCCCCTCTGGCCTTTGCCATGGATGCGATTGCAATTCGGTGGAGCTTCCAACTCTTACATCTTTCCTCCAATTCCCCTCATTCCCAAGGTGCTCAAGAAGATATGAATGGATGGTCTCACTGTAATTCTGGTTGTGCCTTATTGGACCAAGATGTTGTGGTTTGCTTAAATGGTGTGCTTTTCCATTCAGGGCCCATCTCCTCTTCTGCCCAGACCGGACATCATCCTTCTGGACTACCTGTGGAGAAACTGACTTTGTCGGCATAGCTGTTGAAGCCACCATCCTGAGGAGGAAAGATTTATTTCCTGAGGTCATCTACACTATGATCCAGGCTAGGAAGCCTGTCTCTTCTTAGGCTTTCCAGAGGGTTTGGTCCATTTTTCATTCTTGGTGTGTAAACAAGGATCTATCTTCTCAGGATTTTGACCTCCCTGTTCTATCTTTTCTTCAGGATGGTATGAACACAGGACTCTGAGTTCCTTGAAGGTTCAGCATTCCACTTTGTTTTTACAAAGGCGTATCCCCACTCTGCCAGATGTCAAGGTGTTCTTTCAAGGGGGTCTTCCTTCCTTTAACAGTCTATATGGTTCCCGCACCTCCGTGGAACCTTAATTTGGTTCTGGGTGTCTTGCAGAGGCATCCCTTTGAGTCCCTTGGAGCCAATCCTTTGCATCTATTGATGTGGAATATGGCTTTTCTTCTGGCTGTGGTCTCCGTATGCAGAGTTGCAGACTTTGTCGGCAAGCCACCTTTCCTGATTTTTCACAAGGCCAAGGCAGTTATTTCAACCTCCCAGGAATTCATTCCTAAGGTGATTACTGAGTTCCACATAATCAGGAGATTGTTGTGACTTCATTTGACCCTGACCCAAAGTCTGACAAGGAGTGGGATCTCTACTAATTGGATGTGGTGTGCTATCTAAAGTACTGCGTGCACCGAACAGTCTTTTCATAAGACTGATGCCTTGTTTTGCATTCCTGAGGATCCTAGGGCAGGTCAGGCTGCTTCCAAGATCACCATTGCCTCTTGGATCAAGTGTACCATTTCTATGACATACAGAATCAGGAAGAAACTTGTTCCATTCCATGTTATAGCACATTCCTCCAGGTCTGTTGGGGCCTCTTGGGCCTTCAAGAATCAGGCCTCGACTGAGCAGTTGTGCAAGGCTGCGACAGTGCTTAGCAAAGGTGTGCACGGAGGACCATCGTATGGATATTTTGGCTTTGGCTGAAGCCAGATTTGACAGTGTCTTTCAGGTGGTTCTATCTAAGGTGTTGTTTGTTTGTTTGTTTTTTTTGTAAAGTTGCAAAGCTTTATTTGAAATAACAGCATTACAATATACAACAATTCAGAGTAATGACAGGAAAAAAAATAAACTTTTTTTATCATAAGGACCACAATACAAAGTGATACAATAAGAACATTAAACGTTGTGAATCCTGAGACAGGTGCTTCGTCAGAGTATTTCGTGAATACCGTAAGAAGGTTTAACCACCCTGAGTGGAAGACATAGCACAGAGATAATAGAGAAAGTAGAGTGACAGGGGATGGAGTAGTGATTAAGGGATGAGGGGGGAAGAGACTGAGAGGGGAATTAACCCGGTCAGGAAGAGGCCAAATGGAGGTCTGGTGCTTACAACCCAAGGCTACTAAATATCCCCATTTATCTAAGAGGTGGAATATGTTGATGTATTGGAGACCACTCTCGCTCTCCCACCACCTCCCAAGGGAAAACAGGGTAAGGTAGACACCCTTATCAATACAACTACCAGTACAAGTTGTCCCACAGGCTAATGAGATGTCTGCTGTACCACCCAAGAGAGCCGGGGAGACCAGGTCTCCCTAAATTTAACCAGTTGGCCTGTGATGGATGTATGAAGTCTCTCTGAGGACTTGATAGTCCACCTTAGATTACAACAAGATCAGTGTGGGGGCTCTAGTCTCCCACCAGAGAGAGGGTATAAGTAATTTGGCTACATTTGTGAGGAAGTAAGAGTACAGTGTGATTTTCTATAACAGTCTTCTCTGGGAGCTAGGCAAAGAGAAAAATAGTAATGGAGCATTATGCTTTAATGGAGATAACCTACTTTTTCCTGTGCTTTACTGTTCAACTGTTTGAGCCCAGTTGGTTCTTGTTCTTGTGTGCTGGGCTTATTTTCAGTGTCAGTTGACACTTAGTTCAGTTTGAGCTGCTCCTAGTTTTGGATAGTCCTAGGGACCTGCAGTATAATGGGGACAGGCTTTAGATCCTTTCTTCTACTTCTCACCTCTGGGTGCCTACTGTTGGTATATCCCCATGGTACCTGTATTCCATATTGGACGAAAGGATTAGTCTTACTTTGTTAAATCCTTTTCCCTTAGTCCATATGGAATACAGGTTTCCCACCCAGAGAAAGGGACCTCTCTTGGTTTCATCTGTCTGGATGTGTGAGTCATCCTAGGGTCTTTTGCATGGGATCTTGCCTCTTCTTTCGCTGTCCTATACTGGTGAGCTTGTTGCATATCAAAAACTGGAGGTGGGGGCTAAGCTGGCCTGCAGAAGAAGAGGGAAGGCTCTACCCTGAATACCTTCTGATATGTTCTGCCATCCAAAGGAAGATCAATCCCCATGGTTACCTGTATTTCATATGGACTAAGAAAAAAGGATTTAACAAGTTAAGGCTAAAATCCTATTATATCCTACTGCACAGACTTTCAAATGCAGATCCAATACCATATATTTAAATAATTTAAGATCTCACCATTCAGATATTCAGAAATAAAAACGTATCAAAGTATTTACAGTTATATTGTTATAATAACATAAATACATATAGTTTGCTCACAGATCTTCCTTTGGAAGGCTGAACATATCAAAAGACAAGGTCTTAAGGGTGGAGCCTTCCCTCTCCTTCTGCAGGCCAGCCTATCCCTCACCTCCAGTTTCTGATATGAGACAAGCTCACCAGTATAGGACAGCAAGAGAAGAAGTAAGCTCCTGTGAGAGAGATCTATAAGGACTTTCTTCTAGACAGGTGAGACAGAGAGGTTCCTTTCTCTGTCCGAGGGACCTGTATTCCATATGGACTAAGAGAAAAGGATTTAACAAGGTAAGACTAAAATCCTATTTTCCCTTTCGTCCCATATGGAATATAAGTTCCAAGGGAATATGCCAGCAATAGACTCCTAGAGGTGGGAAGTAGGAGAAAGGATCTAATGCCTATCACACCCAGCTGGCAAATAGCTATTCTGTTGTAGCCTATGGAAGCATGCTAACTTTAATGCAGTAAAATTAAATCTGCTGATTGAGTAGTTTCTTTCAGAGGGCATATTTTCAAAGGAAGTTCACTGAATTACTCCAAATAATTGGATAAGATTTTCCATATGTTTTACAAGAACAACAATAAAAAAAAAAAAAAAAAATTTAGTCCTGTTTTGAATGGGCAATGTCTGCTCAGTGTCTGGATTCCCTTCTGTGATCCTTGAAAGTTCTTAGTAATATTTCCTTCAGTATGTTCTCCTCAGACGTGTCTAGACTTCAGCCCCCAGATTTTCTTTGTCTTCTTTTGTTCTGTCTTGAGTTCTAAACCTTATAGCAATCAGTGATAGGGCATTATAATCCTAAAAGATCAACAGTAACAGTGAGTGCAGTCCTCTCTCTCCTTATTTATTATATATATATATATATATATATATATATATATATATATATATATATATATATATATATATATATATATATATATACAGCTAAGATGTTGACAAGGTTAGAGATAATAGTGTCCTTTAAACTTTGCTCTCATTGAAGAATACTCCATTTGCAGAAATTATAGCCTTGCCTTGCTTCCTGAAATACCTCCCACAATTTGGGTTGGCTTGATGGGACCTTCTTACGTACCATACGGTCCAGCTGCTCCCATAACAGAAACAAGGAAATTTCTAAGTGTCCCCAAACTTTTGAATGGTAGTGTGTGCGTGTTTATGTATGTATGTATGTATGTGTATGTGTGTGTGTGTGTGTGTGTGTGTGTGTGTGTGTGTGTGTGTGTGTGTGTGTGTGTGTATATATGTATATATATATATAAAAATATAATATTTCTGCATCATATCTGAATCTGAATCTATTTTTTTCTATGTTTCTTTAAAAAGAATTACACTAAACATCTCTTTCCTCCATTATATTTACTGCCTAGTCAGGGCTAAGGTTAACTCAAGAGTGTCTATTCTGGCACACATACTTTTAGTCAGATGTTTTGAATAACAAGAAAAATGAAGCCGCAATCCACATCATAGACTGACAGACAAAATGGCATCCTCAGCTTCCATTTTGATTGTGTTAAGAACTACTCGAAGCAATCATTTTTATCTTGCATTCAATATGGAACACTAGAACCAAGGGTTTGAGCTCCTCCAGGAGGGCAGGGCACATCACAAGAGACAGGTTTATTAGGGCGGAGACTCCCTCCTCTTCATCCAACTTCTTCATCTGGATTCATGTGCTTTGCAAAGCTGAAAGGAGTGCAGTGGACAGCCTCTTAATTTTTAGGATTTTTCAGATTTTGTCTTTAGATATGGGGTATTACAGTCACCCATTAGGTGGGCTCTCAACACTGGCTTCCCTGGAGTTGGACTGTCCAGTACACAGGTGGACCTTTTGCCCTGTAGTGGTTGATTTTATGACAAGATTGGGCCTTCTTTCTGAGTGTTTGCTTTACTATGCACTCATGTATAGCTCTTGTTTTCTGTACATTGGTTTGCTAAAGAGATGGCTGCAGTGTAAAGTTATAGGTTAACCCTTTTCTACTTTACTACTTTTATGTGTTTTTGTATGGTTTATGGTCCTTTGGGGGGGCGTATTACTTCAGGGGGTTGTGGGACTTTTTATTGATTTTAACCTTTAGTCTGATTTTAATGGTATGGCTCCTTTTTTGAACTGGAGCACCCCCCACCGTGGTGATATTTGCTCCTAGGACTTGAATGGCAGAAACTTCCGATGGACATATCTCTGCAACCATTTGGGAGAGAGCAGAGAGAACTCTTACTACTTATCTGCTAATGCCCCATCACTTGACCCTGTTTGTGAGTATTCGCAGAGTGCACTATGGTCTTTATCTGAAGAGCCATGTTTTATTAGGCAAGGAGCAAGAGGACTACATTTCCCATAATCCCCTGGTTCCCACATGTTTTTCCCAGTTGGATACCACACTTACTGTTGAGCATCTTACTTCTAACTTGCTTACCCTACACAGAAGCTGACTCTTCTGCTGTTTAATCTGCTATAACCAGATAGGTACTTTTTTGTAAGCTTTCTGCAGGCTTTGCTTTAAGTTAGAGATACTTTAACTAGTTTTCTTCTAGTTTTAAACACTTTCTCCTAGACATGTATGACCCGTATGGGGGAATCTAAACTAAGGATTCAGGGGCTTCCCTTACTCTGCTCACTTACTGTTTCTCATGCCATGCTGTGCTTTCAAGGAAATATTCTGGGTTTCCATGCCACTCCTGCACTGTGGCCCTTACCACTCCACCAGGACCATCCAGCATTAACCAAGAGCCAGCTTGAGTAAAAGCTTTAACATCAGTGGCAGCTGTCCCTTCTTTTTTTCTGGGGTCCTTCATTCTTGTAAACCTTTACCCACACTTACACAGGTTGAACTTGTCTTCAAGGGTCATACTCAGGGCCAGATTTACATCTCAGGAGCCTGTAGGCACAGATATCTGAAGTGCCCCCAGCCATCTCCACAATGCTCCAAATCTCCATATTGCCCTCACATTGCCCCCCCCCCAACACCTTCACACTGCACCCCATCAGTTCCATATTGCCCCATTCAACTCCATATTGCCCTCACATTGCCCAACATCAGCTCCACATTGACCCCATCAGCTCCACATTGACCCCATCAGCTCCACATTGCCCTCATATTACCCCATCTCAGCATTGCCCCCCATCAGCTCTACATTGACCTCATATTGCCACATCATCTCAACAATGCACTCACATTGCTCCCCATCAGCTCCACATTGCTCCCCATCAGCTCCACATTGACCCCATCAGCTCCACATTGCCCTTATATTGCCCCATCATCTCAACATTGCCCCATTCAACTCCATATTGCCCCCCCATCAGCTCCACATTGACCCCATCAGCTCCACATTGACCCCATCAGCTCCACATTGACCCCATCAGCTCCACATTGCCCTCATAATGCAACTTGCTTACCCTACACAGATGCTGACTCTTCTGCTGTTTAATCTGCTGTAACCAGATAGGTACTTTTTTGTAAGCTTTCTGCAGGCTTTGCTTTAAGTTAGAGATACTTTAACTAGTTTTCTACTAGTTTTAAACACTTTCTCCTAGACATGTCTGACCCGTATGGGGGAATCTAAACTAAGGATTCACGGGCTTCCATTACTCTGCTCACTTACTGTTTCTCATGCCATGCTGGGCTTTCAAGGAAATATTCTGGGTTTCCATGCCACTCCTGCACTGTGGCCCTTACCACTCCACCAGGACCATCCAGCATTAACCAAGAGCCAGCTTGGGTAAAAGCTTTAACATCAGTGGCAGCTGTCCTTTCTTTTTTTCAGGGGTCCTTCATTCTTGTAAACCTTTACCCACACTTACACAGGTTGAACTTGTCTTCAAGGGTCATACTCAGGGCCAGATTTACATCTCAGGAGCCTGTAGGCACAGATATCTGAAGCGCCCCCCCCCCCCCCGGCCATCTCCACAATGCTCCAAATCTCCATATTGCCCTCACATTGCCCCCCCAACACCTTCACATTGACCCCATCAGCTCCACATTGCCCTTACTATTGCCCCATCATCTCAACATTGCCCCATTCAACTCCATATTGCCCCCCCATCAGCTCCACATTGACCCCATCACCTCCACATTGCCCTCATAATGCCCCCCTTCAGCTCCAACTTGCCCCCACCATCTCCATGTTGCCCTCACTTTGCCTCCCTCCCATTGTCCGTTTCCTACCTCCCTGGCAGATCTGTCGTCTGTGCCTCCTTTGGCACAGTCCTGTAGTGGCTGAAGCTCCCGTGTGGTCTCCTATTCAGGAATGAAGAGCATTGGGAGATGATGTCATCTCCCAGCGCTCTGCATTCCTACAGAGCGGACGAGGGAGCTCAGCACTTACAGGACTGTGCCAAAGGAGGCACAGATGACAGATCTGCCAGGGAGGTAGGAAATAGACAGTGGTGGCGGGGTGCAGTGTGAGGGCAACATGGAGTGGGCGCCGGCGCAGCCAGCAAGGTGGCTTTTTTTTTTTTTTTTTTTTTTTTTTTATAATAAAGAATTACAAAAAAAAAAAAAAAAAAAACCCATTGGCAGACACCCCTCGGTGGTGTGCGCCTGTAGGCAGGTGCCTACTTTGCCTTATGGCAAATTCGTCCCTGGTCATACTCTGGTTATTAGTGCATCCTCTGAGGAGGAGTTGGACTCTGAGGATGATGAAGATATGAACTCATCCTTATCCTTTTGGAGTTTCTTATGAGGCTGACCCTGACCATTCAGGTTTCTGAAGCTACTGATGGGAGTGGGGGGTGTCAGCTCCTTTGGACATTTTCCAGAGGTGCAAGAAAGGCTCTTCTATCTCTAGATCCTTCTGTACAAAGGGACAATTCCAGATAAGAGGGTTTTCTTTAATAGAGCTTCTTTAAACTGTATCTCTTTAAAGCTGGGGTTCTGGCACAGTGGACAACTTCTCCCAGTTTTGACCTCTACTCCATCTAATGCTGCCTGGCTAAGAACACTCCCCGTCCCCTTGTGCGCATACCACCGGTCTCCTGAATCAGGTTGAAAAGCTGCTTGATTCTCTGCTTAAGGCCAATTTTGCTCATGCCTTGGTCAACAAGGCTTTTTGCTGTGTGGGGAAAGCAGCTATATCAGACTATGGGCTCTGATGTTCTTAGAGAGTGCATGCTGATTTTGCTAGCTACCAATTATGACAGCTAATGCCTATATCACTGAAGCACTGTTTGATGTGGCAGGCTTTCAGGAAGATCCTCAGCCTTTTCTGTTTCTGTGGGCCACACCCTGCAGCTTAAGATTTGGTACACAGACCAATCTTCTGAGAATGCACTGGTGTCCTTGCACTGACCAGGAGCTGATCAGTAGTGATACTACTGGTGGAAAGGGCACCTTGTTGCCCCATATTTCCACCAAGAGGTCCTTTCTGGCAAGGAAGATGTTCATGTGTCAATCCTTGGCACAGAGGGCGCCAATCCCTCAAGTCTACCAAGAGCCGCCCCTTTGCACAGCCCAGACAGACAGTCTAAGTGTGACAAGCCTATCACTGCATAACTCCCAGAATCCTGGTCTATCATCTTAAGGGACCAGTAGCTGCCTTTTTTTAAATGTCTGGGTGTTCTTGATGGGTGGTAATAGAAGGGTACCACACAGATTTCATGTCCCATGTCCCTTCCCCCGTATTGATTCTTTCTGTCAAAGGTCCGTTGAAACCTTCTTTTCAACTTATTTTCACTCTTCTGGAGAAACAAGGTCTAATGCCTGCACCATGGAGAGCTTTTCAGGTTTTTATTCCAACCTTTTTGTGGTTCACAAGAACGACTTTGGCCTTCGCATTGTTTTGGACAGGAAATGTTTCAACTGTTAAGCGGTCCCTACGAGCGGTCTAGCCTGCCTGGATCTTAAGGATGTTTATCTACATGTTCAGATCCACCCAGACCACCAGCCCTTCCTGCGTTTTGCTTTCCCTTGCAATCACTCCCAGTTTATGGCTGTGCCGTTTGGCCTGCCTTCGGAGACTAGAATCTTCACAAAGGTCATGGCAGCCCTGGCCACATACATCCATGTCAAAGGCATTTCTCTGAACATTCTACTGGTCAAGACTTCTGCAGAAGTCCTTTGCTCTCCATATCTAAGAGTGTACTCGCATACAAGTGAATCATGGCTGGATCCTCAACCTAAATAAATTCTCTTATCCATCCCATGCTTTGATTCTGGCCATGAAATTTGATACCCTACAGGGAAAGGTGTTAGAAGAGAAGATTCAGCTCCTGTGTCAGGATGTCTCAGGTGCTGGAGTGGCCCTTGGCAAATAGTAGTCCCATGGTGACTGTACTGGAGGCAATCCCCTATGCTCTGTTCTACACAAATGAACTTTGAAGTGATATACATGGGACATGGTCCTGAGACCAGAGTATCTCACTTATCGCTTCAAGCCAGGGATGATCTTCAGTGGTGGCTTTATCTTCCAGCCCTGATTTAAGGTAGACCCTTTGTGATACTGTGGTGGAATCTGGGGACAAAGGATGTCCACTTGAGAGGCTGGGTTATGACCCTGGGACACCTGGGGGCACAGGGTAGGTGGCCAGGTGAGGAGAGTCTCCTTTCTATCAACATTCTTGAACTTTGAGCGTTGCTTCTCACTACCAATAACGTGGAGGGAGGTGAAGGATGATCTCCTGCGGGTCGAGGTCCATGTTCTGTCCATCTCTGCTGTCCAAGTTCCAGGAGTAGGAAACGTTGTAGACCTCCTCACCTGGCGAGACATGGATCCAGGAAACTGAGAGCTTCATCCAGAGGCATTCAACCTGATTGTTCAATGCTGGGGTGTATCAGCAATGGACCTGATGGCAACCAGAGAGAACAAGAAAGTGCCTGCGTTTTCTGCATGAACAAGGGAATCTCTAGCCAGCATGATGGATGTCATATCCATCCCGTTGAACTTCTGCCTGTCCTATGCGTTTCCTCTGATTTCTGTTATGCCCAGGGTGAGCAGAAAAATCAGACTGGAGAAGGCATTAGTCCTCCTACTCGCCCCATTCTGGCCTAAGTGGGCTTGGTCCATCTGCAGTTGTTCTGCTTGTGACAAGATCAGACTTGTTGCTTCAGGGATATTTGTGCTACAAGGATTTGAAGGTGTGACTCTTAAGGCCACCATTCTGTGACCGAAGGGATTCTTCGATGGCGTCTTCTCCACCATGATCTAAGATATGAAGCCAGGTACCGCTACCTCTTGGGTCTGGTGCATCTTTCACCAGTAGTGAATAAGAATTTATCTGCTCAGACGTTTGATCTTCCTATTATACTGTCCTTCCTTCAAGAATGAGTCAACAAGTGTGTCTGTTTGAGTTCCCTCAATGTACAGATCTGAGCCTCCTTTCGAGCCCCTGGCTTTGATTCCTGTGTGTCATCTTATGCTGAAGAGGAATTTTGTCAGTTGTCTCTGTTAGGGTGACTGAGTTGTAAGCTCAGTCTTGCTAGCCTCCGTTCCTGATGTTTCACAAAGGCAAGGTTGTACTTCATACCTCAAAGGAGTTTCTGCCCCATGTTGTCTCAGACTTTTACATAAATCAGGAGATTGTTGTATCTTCCTTTTGTCCTGACCCTTTGTCGACGCTTGAGAGGGATCTCCATCTGCTGACTGTTGTATTAAATGCATCACTCCCAGCCTTTCCACAAGGCTGACTGTCATCCCTGAAGATACTAGGGTGGGTCAAGCAGCATCCAAGGTTACCATTGCATCTTGGATTAAGGTAACCATACAAAAGGCGTACGTGAGTAGGAGGAAACCAATTCCTTTCAATATTACAGCTGACTCCACCGGATCTGTGGGTACTTCCTGGGCCTAATAAAAAAAAAAATGGGTTCAGCTGTGTAAGGCTGCAACATGGTCCTTCCTGCACCGTGTCAATCTCCTGGTCTTGGCTGAATGCAAGCTTTGGATGGAAGGGTCCCTCAGGTGGTTTTGCCCATCTGAGGACCACCTTTTTACTTTTCTCTCTACTGCCCAGTGTGTTTGGTTTGCTGTGTTAGTTCAGTGTCCGTTGACGCCCACGGTTATACAGATCCAGTTTGGTTCTAGGGAAAACTGGTATCATGGGGGAAGTGTGAGGTTTTCTCCTTTTCGCTCCAAGTAATCTCTGGGATACTTTGGTATATCCCCATGGTTCCTGTGTTCCATGTTGAATGTAAGAGAAAACAGGATTTTAATATCACTTACATGAAAACAGGACTCCCACATGGAGAGAAACCAAATTTGAGTTGCCTTCCCTGAGCAGAGGAGTTCCTCTTTAGAGTCTGAGTCTTAGGAGCTTCCTTTTTGTCTTTCCTTCTATGGTTCTCTTTTCTGTGCTGCTTGTCACAGTTCAATCTGGAGGAAGTAGGTGGGGGGCTTAGCTCCCGGAAGCTCCAATGTTTTGTGATATGCCCTGCCCTCCTGGTGGAGGAGCTCAACCCATGGGTCCTGTGTTCAGAGAAAAATATTTAACAGGTAAGTGACAATAAAATCCTATTTTAACCATTACTGTGTTTGTTTTACCTCTGTTTGATACTTCATAATACAACATTTTTACCCTAATTTCTGCAGCTTCTAGTGGCACTGCTGGAATTCGGACTGTCATAACACGTCAGCATGACTTGATCCTCAAGAAGGTATATCCTCAAGCAGATAGTAGCCTCCGAAATATCCTGATTGAGCAGCTGGTGGCATTGCTAAATTATTTTCTCGATGATTATGTCACTCAACTAAAATCCATGGACAAATCTGACCAAGAAAGATACAACATTCTAGAAATGGAGTATTCACAGAAGCGATCAGAACTCTTATCTCCTTTGTGTAAGTACAAATCTTAATATGTTAATTGTCTTGATGCTTGTGTTTCCCGTCTATCCATATGCTCTGCAATTTACTTTCCATGTCTGTGCTCTGATCGGGTGTCAGTCTCTCTCAGTACAGAGCTATCAGTGATGCTGCCATTTTGTAGTGAGTGCAGAGATGATCACACCAGCACTACAATGAGGTGTGCATAACTCCCCTAACTAGAATTAAGAGATGCTTTTCTTTGAGATCACCACATCTCCCATCATTTCAAATGGCCAAAGAGCGACGCTTTAGGTTTAAGTGGTTTTCCCAGGGTTGTAACTAGTTAGCAGAGCATTAGCGATAAATTTTATATTACACCCTGCCTATTGACTGTTCACAGTTAAATGGGCACATTTTAAATATCGCACGGCTGCACGCCGCATTAAACATGACTCCAAAATTAAAAGGGCGATATGAGAATGTCGCCTCATTAAATGCCACATACCTGATTTTACTTGTGTGATGTGCTCCTTGCAGCTGGTGTGTAACTCACCAACGTAATTAGTTGACAGCTGACTGGATGGCCCCGTTTCAGAGCGCACAGAAGAGAGACAGGCAATGAGTGCACAGAGATCGGCAGCAAACAGAAACAGATAAACAATAAGTATTCACAGCCGGGACAGTCAGGCAAGAAATAAAAGTGCACAGCAGAGAGAAAATGCCTGACTCTGACTGTCTGTCCCAGCTGTGCATACTTAATGTTTATTTATATTTGCTGCTGATCTCTGTCCACTCATTGCCTGTCTGTCTACTATGTGCTCTGAAGCAGGGCCATCCAGTGAGCTGTCAACGAATTACCCCGCCACCTGGCTCATCATACAGAGAAGCCTGGATGCAGGAGACATGGGTTTTCTCCCGGGGCTCAGCGACACTATTCAGGCCCTTCCACCACCCTCGCCTCACATCCAGCCTCCATTCCTCCTCTATCACCATCCCCTCCATCGGGCAGTTGGTGGTCACAGCAGTGATCCTGGATAATCCAACTCAGTCACAATCACGCAAGTAAAATCAGGTATGCGACATTTAATGAGGTGACATGAGAATGTCACGCTTATATATTCTCATGTCGCCTTTTTAATTCAGGCAACATGTTTAATGTGGCGTGCAAACGCGCAATATCTAAAATGTGCCTATTTAAAAGGATACCCCTATTGACAAATTCTAATTCCGTAAATAATTTAGAACAAACCAGGGTATTTTCTCTGTTGTCCAGTGTAGCTTACAGGTACCATGGGAGGTGACAGCTCCTCCCAGTAGCCTGGAACAATACTTCAAGAAGTACAGGGTGGAACCTCCTCCCCCCCCTCCATAGCAGGCTACCTAGCCACTCCCATCCAGTTAAGATTTGTTCCATCATCCTGGTAGGAAGTATGTGAACAGTCCTGCTTAGAATTTAGTTGTTTTATTATTAAACTTTAGATATGAGGTGTCCAAATTCCCCCATTAGGCGTATTACCATTACTGGCTTCCCCTGATGGATTGCCCAATTAACAGGTGCAGATTGTGAACTTTCTAGCCCTGGGAGAGAACCGTGCAACCCATGTCTCTCTCTCTCTCTCTCTCTCTCTCTCTCTCTCTCTCTCTCTCTCTCTCTCTCTCTCTCTCTCTCTCTCTCTCTCTCTCTCTCTCTCTCTCTCTCTCTCTCTCTCTCTCTCTCTCTCTCTCTCTCTCTCTCTCTCTCTCTCTCTCTCTCTCTCTCATGCAATGGTAATCTGAAGAAAGAAGACCTGCAAAAATAGGTGAGCAACCCTTTGAGTGCCATGGTCCACTTGTCCCTCAGTTTTCTTCCGCACAGGGGTCTTTCTGGAGTTTCTTCATAACTCCTGCACTCATATTGGGAATATGTTGTCTGTTCTGAGTTTCTAGAGCATTGGGCAGTTTGGTGGTGTTTTAACCCCTTCTATGCCTTATTGCACTGAGTTGGACTTCTCTTCCACACTTTCCCTTTGGTTTTATGTGTTCCTTGTGCTTTGTTTTGTGTTCTAATAGTGTTTTGGCACTTTTTGGGTATTTTTCATTTTAGACGTTTATTTGAATTCCGTGCCTTTAAGGGGATGAATTATTTAATCTGGATAACAGTATTTGGGTTTTTCCTCTACTGTAAGACACTTTTTTTTCTCCTGTTAGGATGTCAGATCCGGTTGGACATGGGGCTAGGCCTAAGGCAAAGGACGCAGGGGGTGTCTTTGATTCCCCTTACTAAGTGTTCCTCATGCCACTCAGGTCACTTATGCCCCTCTTGCTGTGGCCCCAGCTTAACCACCAGGGCCCTCCAGCCATGACCAATAGCCACTTTGGGTCAAGGACAATTTCCTCTCTCTTCAGGGGGTTCTTCAGTCCTGGAAGCCCCCCACTTACTTCAGACACGTGGCCCCTAACGCCCCTGGAATTCCTGATTTATCAGATTCTTCTGAGGAGGGTTCTGATGTAGAGTTTGAGGACGGTGTGTGTTCTGAATGGGCTTCTTCCCAATTTTATGTCGACCCCTTTGAAGCTGACCTGAACCCTCTGCTGAGGGTCTCATTGTCGGGCTATTCATATGAAGGTATCCAAAGGGTTAAACAGAGAACCACTCAAGGTGGATTTCTTCACCTAAATAGGCAATTGACAATAAAATAATTCGAGAACTTTATCTTTAATATGTATTGACACGCTACTTCACAGTAACAAACTGATCACAAGAATCAATCCTTCATATTTGTGCAAAAATATATATATTTTATTAAAATACAATATATATATACAAGTATCAGCAACTATGAAAAATATAAGTGATTAGCAATTATAAAAGGTACATAGAAAATCAAACCACACTTATTATCATAAAGATTACCAGCGGTGCAAGGGTTAACCACACATAGGTATATTCAGAGGTAAAATAACAATAATTGCATTCAGCAGCATAGAACAGGTTAATTGATTGTTACAATTAATATAATACAGTTGGCTGCAGTGTCTCTTAATACCTCTGCCCCTGAAACTGTATAGACTATGCCAATTATGATGTAAGGGGTATTGTGAGATGAATTAAATCCTCTAACAATTCCTTGTATCATATATCAATAATAATCAAATTTAGAGAATAACTGGAATAGAATCCCAGATTTAAATCACTATAATTTTATTATCTACTGAATGCAATAATGAATACCTCTGAATAAAATATATAAATTGCAATTAATATAGTCAATCAAAATCACACAAATAATCTACTTAAAATTACTTCATGCAACAATTATCATAATTTTGACTACAGCAACATATATAAAACCTATAGGCACTCCAAGGGTTAATCCACACGTTTAAAATAGATGCCACACCCAGAAGTTATTTTGTCTATTAAAAGTGAATACCTTCAATTACAAAATATAAGCCTGGCACATATACAGAGAATTCCAAAGAAAACACCACTAACAACAGATAATTAGCGGTTAAAGGGTTAATAACTGGATTCAAAGAATTTCCTATATCAAATATTAACTATTATAATCTTCCCAGAACCACAAAATATTACTCTAGGAATACCAAGATTTATATTAGCTAATATAGATAACCCACGCTATATGCTGTATTACACTGATTGGCAATTTATAACATTTTCCAATAGATAGATATATATATATAGATTCTTTTATTTCCAGAATTTAAGAGCTAAATCTAGCTTATTATAAATTATCCCAAATGGTTGGCCAGTCCAATTAAGACAATTATAAGACTATTTAAGTTTCTTCAAACAGAAGAAAAATTATGAAATTCTGGATTAAATGAATCTAAATAAATAAATGATATAGTTACCAATCAAAGTTTCTTTGTATTTCTCTGTGAGATGGCAGGATCAGGAATTTAATCAGAAGCCGCCTTTTGTCAGGAATCACCCAGGAGTTTCTTATTCAGGAAGTGAAGGGCCTCTTTTTCAGGAAGTGAAGGACCTTTCTTTTTCAGGAGGTGAAAGTACCTGAAATCAGAGTATTTTGGGATTATATTGGCAGTTTTTGCCTTATCCGTAATCCCCACCTCTTTCCAATGATTGGATAAAGATCCATCTCATTATACTGTGACATCACCAGTCAGACCTGATTGGATACTCACATCTTATGCTAATCAAATATAAACAAGAACATTATGAGTATTTAACCCCTTAACGACCCTTGACGTACCAGGACCGTCAAGGGTAAATTTGCTTTAAGGACCAGTGACGGTCCTGGTACGTCAAGAGTTAAATGGTAGCAGCGCGCCGCCGTGCACGCTGCTACCATTCAATCCAGGCTGAGACTGAACGGTCCAGTACCGGACCGTTCAGTCTCAGCCTCTGTCGGTAGTGCCGGGTCATGTGATCGCTGAGTCAGCGATCACATGTACCGGCATTCTAAGTTTGTGAATGAGGCAGTGCTACTCACTGCCTCTAGTGTCTCCTCTCTGCTAATGCGTCCCTTACATCAAAGTAAGGGACACAAAAGCAGAGAGGAGACACCTAGTGGAAATAAAAAATACAGCAGCTGGGGGTGTTAACCCCTTCACTGCTGGTACAGGAGGATGGCTAAATGCAGGTCAATTTCTGACCTGCTAAATACACTTTTTTTTTTTTTTAAATAAAAACAACACACTTTTTTTTTTTTTTTTTAATAAAATATTTTACTTGTAAAAAAAAAAAACATCTCAAGAAACAAAATTGGAAGTGTGACTGTTGTGGAGTCATGTAATACACTTACACACACCGCCAAATGTAATTAACAAAAAAGTGGGAAAATAGTGTGGGAAAAAGGGACATGGGGATTTTCACCCAGGGGGGACAGTGGCCACTTTAAACTGCACATTTTGTAGGTATGACTGACTAGTCATACCTTTCATGCAGTCTCCATAAATATTTAACCCTTTGCGCCCAATTGATCCCAAGAGAAAAAACAAAAATGATGGTTTTTTACATTTTTTTTACCTTTTTCTTTAATTTTAATAAAGTAAATGGTGGGTTATCCATATAAGTGGGGTATCAAAGGAAAGCCCTATTTGTTTGTAAAAAAACAGTATATAATTTATGGGGGTGGAATAAAAGCCTAAGAGGGAAAACATTGTTGAACAAAGACATAGTCAAAAAGGTCAGAATTGCTCTGGTCCTTAAGTCAAATCCACCTCTGATTTTCCCGGTCCTTAATGGGTTAATAATATAAAGGCTGCAGGTGGCGCTATTACTTCATATTAGGATTTTACATGTGGCAGATCAGATGGCTTTCATCAGAATTAAGAAAGAGTTCAAAGTTTATCAGAGATCCCATAAACATGTAATTCTACCAGCCTTTCTCACATAGGATTACATCTTTCTCAGCCATTTTGTCTCCAACTGAATATCAATCTACCATTAAGCTGACATTCAGTTATTTTCACTCTCTACCTTGGTCCAATGGCCCATTGTTCAAACATCTACTCAACAGAATTTCAGTTAAATTCTAGTATTAGAAGTAACCCTAGGGCAAAGTCTCTGACATCATTAAGCTGGTTGAAATACTCAAACATTCCCTCTACTCCTGCGGAGCCTCAGGTTATGTCTTTCAAAGGTGCATGAAATCCTGTATCGTAATTCCGCCTAAACCCACTCAGGATCAAATTATACTGGATGAGTGGGAGACTCCTGGCAAGCATCTCAATGTTTCTAATAGATTTTCTACTCTGTATCCCTTTTCTGAGGCAGCCTTGGCTCGGTGGGCTACACCTCTTCAGGTTGATTCCCCTATTGCCAGTCTTTCTAAATCCACTGCCTTGCCTGTTGTAGACTCTTCAACACTTAAGGATTTAACAGATGGAAAGCTTGAGGCCATCTTGAAAGTTACATTCACTACCATTGGTGCATCCCTGGGTCCCATCTTGGCTTCTGCTTGGGTCAATAGGGTTATTGCTGTTTGGACTGAACAGCTAAATGACGTGGTTTATAAGGGTGCCCCTAAGGCTGACATTTTGTCCCTTTTGGCTAACATTTCTGAAGCATAGCACTATGTTACTGATGCTCTTTGATGCTGTTTGGCTAGAAGCCAAGACCTCTGCCTTCTCAGTGGCTGCTAGGCGTATGCTAAAATCTGGTCAGCTGACTTCAGTTCTAAGAGTTCACTGATTTCTATTCCTTTTCAGGGTACCTCCTTTTGGCCCTGAACTGAAGAACCTCGTTATTGAAACCACTGGAGGCAAGAACACCGTTTTGCCTCAGGTTCCTAAGCGTAACACTCAGGCCAAGAGTTATTGTCTCTTTCGTCTCAGCCAAAACGAAGCTCATAGGGCAAATCTGGTGGCAGCACCTTGGGCCCTGCGTTCCAAGCCCAAACTGCAGTGGAGGTCTAAACACACTTCTGTCAAACCCAAACCTTATTCAGCATGACTTGCCGAACCCTGGTGCGCACAGTACTTGGACGGGCTCTGTTGCCAATCAGTGGGTATTACAGGTGGTTTCCGACTGTTAAAGGATTCCTTTTTCATTTCTGCCTCCCTTCAGGTTCTTCTCTTCTCCCTCCACTCACGGACAGGATAAGCTCAGACTTTTCAATGGGGTGGTGCAGGCTCTCTTGGACGAGAGTTCTGGCTCCGGTCCCCCAACTGGAGAGAGGCTCTGGCTTTTATTCCAGCCGTAGCTTACATCAACAAACAAGGAGGCACCAGAAGTTCCGTTGCTTGGTTCGAGGTCAAGGCTATTTTGGCCTGGGCAGAAGAACATGTTCCTGCCATTCCCACCATTCACATCCCAGACGTAGAAAATGTCTTAGCAGGCTTCTTCAGTTGCCATACAGTGGATCAAGGAGAATGGGAACTTCATCCCAAAGTTTTCAACCTCCTAGTGCAGAGGTGAGGTCTTCCTTGGATAGACTTGAGGGCCACCAGGGACAACCTGGTTTTGCTCCCGCTCGAGGGATCCCCTGGCGATTTTATCTCTCCTACATCTTTCCTCCACTTCCTCTCCTGCCCAGGGTGCTACGGAAGATTCAGATGGATGGGTCGTCTTTCATCCTGATGGCTTCTTATTGGACCAGACAACTTTGGTTCTCAGCACTGCTGGAGTTCTCTACTCAGGAACTGTTTCCTCTGCCACGCAGACCAGATCTCCTCCTTCAGGGCTGCTTAAGGAAGGAAGATGTGGATTAACTAGCATTGACATCATGGCTGTTGAAGACCCCATCTTGAAGAAGGGCTGTTCTTCGGAAGTGGCCTCCACTATGATTCAGGCTAGGAAACCTGCCTCCTCTAAGGCCTAGCACAGGGTTTGGTCCATCTTCCATGCTTGGTGTGTGGACAGGGATCTGTCCTCTCAGGAGTTTGATATCCTGGCTATCCTTTACTCTTTGCAGGATGGCGTGAACAAGGGTTTTAGTTTTAGCTCCTTGAAGGTGCAGACCTCTGCTCTCTGTCTTCTTTCAGACACATTGCCACCTTGCCGGACGTCAAGGTCTTCTTTCAGGGGGTTGCTCATGCCTTCCCTGCCTGTAAGGCTCCTACTCCCCAGTGGGACCTTAATTTGTTTTTTGGGAGTCTTGCAACGGCCTTCTTTTGAGTCTTTGGTTACCATTCCTTTATGCCTTGTGACGTGGAAGATGGCTTTTCTCTTAGCAGTGGTTTCTGTACAAAGAGTGGCTGAACTGCAGGCTTTGTCCTGCAAACCGCCTTTCTTGGTGTTTCACAAGGATAAAGCTGTTCTCTGTACCTCCCAGGAATTTCTTCCTAAGATGGTCTGAGTTCCACATCACTCAGTGCCTTCCTTTTGTCCGGACCCTAAATCTGACAAGGAGAGGGATCTACGCTTTTTGGATGTGGTGCGTTGTCTTACATTTTATGTGCACCACACTGAGTCTGTCCGTCAGACTGATGCATTGTTTGTCATCCCTGAGGGTTCCAGGGCTGGTAAGGCAGCATCCAAGGTGACTATTGCGTCTTGGATTAAGTCTACGATTCACAAAGTGTATGAGCTCAGAGGTAAACCTGCTTCCTCTGTATCACTGCACATTCCACCAGGTCTGTTGGGGCCTCCTGGGCCTACAAGAATCAGGCTTCTCTGATCGGCTGTGCAAGGCAAAGTCTTCTGTGCACACCTTTGCCAAACACTACCGTCTTGATGTTCTGGCTTCGGCTGAAGCTAGCTTTAGCAGGAAAGTCCTCGAGGCTGTTTTGCATGCCTAGGACTTTATATTTCCTGTGTCTTATAGCTCTTTAACTTTTGAGCCCTGTTGGCTCTTGTTCTTGTGTGCTGTGTATTATTGTTCAGTGCCCATTGGCACTTTGTTAGTTTGGGCTGTTCCTTGTCCTGGATAGTCTATGGGAACTCTGATATCATGGGGGACCAGAGCTTAGTCCTTTTACTTCTCTTCCCGCCCATGGGAGCTTAATGTTGGTACATCCCCATGGTACCTGTAAGCTATATTGGACGACAGAGAAAAGAGGATTTTAGTCTTACCTGTTAAATCCTTTTCTCTTAGTCCTGATTTAACTAAGGTAAGACTAAAATCCTCTTTTAATATATGTTCTATACAGGGTTCCACTACTTTAGGGTAATTTCTATTGATTAGCGCAGGATTGTTTTCTTTTACTACTGTTCTAGGTTTTACCTAGTTTGGGGACATGCAGCTTTTCATGTTACATTTGCTATGTATTTTCCCTCCGTTTATATGTATATCTGCATCTTTATAGTTACTTTAGCTCTGTGAGTTTTTCTTTATTTTTTACGTCTGTCTCTGTAAATGGCCCCGTCCTCGCAAGAAAAGTTGGACCTTTGACAATGGATTCTTCTCCCACATCTGACTCGGGGAGGGGGGGGGGAAGATGCTAGTCTGAGAGGATGAGTTTCGTACCTGGGTCACCTGGAGGCCAAGGGCCAGTGGTCAGGGGAAGGAGTCTTCTGTCCATTATCATTCTGGAAATCTGAGCAATTGGCTTGGTCCCAGGTACTCACTGAGATGCTAGTGAGGGTTGTCGGACAACTCTGTGGTTAGTTCAACCATCGGGGCGGAACTCGCAGTGGAAGGAAGTGACGGATCATTTTCTGTGGGCAGTTCTTGTTTGTAGACCTCATCAACCTGTCAGTTGAGGAGCTGCTTAAGGAGTACCATAAAGTCTGGTACATCTTCCACCGGTGATGTGCTGAACATAATGTGTCTGCTAAGATTTTTGATCTTCCCTTGGTACTGGCCTTCCTTCAGCATATAGTGTCAACACAGGTCTCAGTCTAAGTTCTGTTAAGGTACAGATCTCATCCTTCTTTGATCTCTTTCATAGTCTAATAACCATTCTGCTGGAAGTTGGCCCCTTTCTACAAAGAGATGGTTCATGCTTTCATTATTTTCAGGGATCCCACCCACCGTGGTATCCCAACTTGGTTTTAAGTGTCCTCCATATGCCCCACCTGTCACGGTTTATTATGACTCTCAGACACAAGTTTTAGGTAAAAAAAAAAATCAATTTTATTGAAATAATAAATGATAACTTAGGATGGCAATAACATACATATATATATATATACAGAATATAGCACAGACAGAAGGCAGACTCTACCGGTCCTGTCAATATACCGGACAGGACAGTCTTTAGGCTCTACCGGCCTTGCCAATACCGGGTAAGGCAACCTGCAGATGGAATAGCATAACGGTTTTACCGGCCTTACCAAATTACCGGGCAAGGCAGCCTCAATAGATACACAATGTAGGCTCTACCGGCCCTGCCAATACCGGGTAAGGCAACCTCAGATGGAATGTGGTAAAAGGTTCTACCGGCCTTACCAATACCGGGCAGGGCAGCCCAGAGATAATAGCAGCAGTCAGATGGAACTGGCAAATTAGCAGAATCGTTAAGCAGCAAGGCTTTGGAGCAAACCAGCGTCCGCACGCTGGAAACAACACTGAATAGTATAGCCGTTAGGCTTAGCGAGCAAACCAGTGACCGCACACTGGAGTAACAAGCGAGTAGTATAGCCGCAAGGCTTAGGAGCAAACCAGCGTCCGCACGCTGGGACCAACACAGATTAGTATAGCTGATAGGCTTTGGAGCAAACCAGTGACCGCACACTGGTGTAACAAGCGAGTTTGTATAGCCGCAAGGCTTAGGAGCAAACCAGCGTCCGCACGCTGGGACCAACACAGATTTGTATAGCTGAAAGGCTTAGGAGCAAACCAGTGACCGCACACTGGTGTAACAAGTGAGTTTGTATAGCCGCAAGGCTTAGGAGCAAACCAGCGTCCGCACGCTGGGACCAACACAGATTAGTATAGCTGATAGGCTTTGGAGCAAACCAGTGACCGCACACTGGTGTAACAAGCGAGTTTGTATAGCCGCAAGGCTTAGGAGCAAACCAGCGTCCGCACGCTGGGACCAACACAGATTTGTATAGCTGAAAGGCTTAGGAGCAAACCAGTGACCGCACACTGGTGTAACAAGTGAGTTTGTATAGCCGCAAGGCTTAGGAGCAAACCAGCGTCCGCACGCTGGGACCAACACAGAATTGTATAGCTGATAGGCTATGGAGCAAACCAGTGACCGCACACTGGTGTAACAAGCGAGTTTGTATAGCCGCAAGGCTTAGGAGCAAACCAGCGTCCGCACGCTGGGACCAACACAGATTTGTATAGCTGAAAGGCTTTGGAGCAAACCAGTGACCGCACACTGGTGTAACAAGTGAGTTTGTATAGCCGCAAGGCTTAGGAGCAAACCAGCGTCCGCACGCTGGGACCAACACAGATTTGTATAGCTGATAGGCTTTGGAGCAAACCAGTGACCGCACACTGGTGTAACAAGCGAGTTAGTATAGCCGCAAGGCTTGGGAGCAAACCAGCGTCCGCACGCTGGGACCAACACGGAATTGTAGCAATGTCACCAACGCGACCAGGCAGAAGGTCGCCAGGATACTGAAGACAGGTGATGAGATGACAGGAATCAGCAACGATCAGTCAGGTCAGAAAACAGCAGAGAAGTTCAGCAGGAACTGCAACACCAGAGACTAGGCCGGAACCAGGACTGGAAGTACTTCAGCATGCAGGAAACACTGGAACAGTAGAGATCAGGAACTCAGGAACACATGAGATCAGGAACTCAGGAACACTGGAACAGAGGCCCAGCTATCACTAGCATAGTGATAGCAAGAAGGTCAGAAACAACACGAAAGGGCACTCAAAGGGTGCCCAATCCAGGTTTAAATAGTCAATAAGAGGCGGGCTATCTGCAGACAGCCAATAGAAGCCCCCTACTGGTGACAGACAAGTAACTGCAGCAAATCACGGGCACCGTGATACCACCATTGAGCATCTGGCCTCTATTCCACTGCATCCTTGGACGTTCAAAATGACTTTCCTTTTTGGCCATTGTCTCTTTTAGGAGGATGATGAGTTGCAAGGTCTGTCTTTCATGGTCTTTCACCAAGGCAAGGTGGTACTTTGTACCTCCCAGGATTTTACACAAAGATTTTGACATAGTAACATAGTAATTTCGGTTGAAAAAAGACTTGCGTCATCTAGTTCAAACCTTTTCCTGTTCCTGTTTACCATTGTTGATCCAAAAGAAGGCAAAAAATCCCTTCAATACAGCAATTTCAAATTCTGCCTTGAATGGGGGGGAAAATTCCTTCTTGCTTCCAAATAGCAAACAGATTTCTACTTGGATCAACAAGCACTAACTAAATATTAATCCCAATACTAACGTACATAGCCCTCTGTTCTGCTCTGTTAAATAAGTATCCAGGCCCTTTTTAAAGGCATCTAATGTGTTCGATAACTCCACCTCTTCAGGCAGTGAATTCCATACCTTTATTGTCCTTAGTGTAAAGAAACCCCTCTGCTGCTGTAGATGAAATCTCCTTTCCTCAAGTCTAAGCGGGTGGCCCCTTGTCCTTTGTACTGTTCTGTTAATGAACAGGTCTTTGGAGAGCCCTTTGTATGGGCCCTGAACATATTTGTATAATGTTATCATACCTCCCCTAATATGCTGTTTCTCCAGTGTGTACAAGTTTAACTTTTCTAGCCTTTCTTCATAATTTAAACTTTCCATTCCCCTTACTAGTTTTGTAGCCCTCTCTAGTTCCATAATGTTCTTTTTCAGAAAGGGTGCCCAGAATTGAACAGCATATTCTAGGTGGGGTCTTACCATGGACCTGTAAAGAGGCATAATAATATCTTCCTTCCTTGAGTTAATAGCCCTTTTAATACATGCCAATATCTTATTGGCCTTTGAAGCTGCCAGCTGGCACTGCATGCTACTGCTAAGTCTATTGTCTACCATTACTCCCAAATCCTTTTCATTAGTAGATTTCCCTAGAGAAACACCATTTAAACTATATGTTACATTTTTATTATGATACCCAAAATGCATAACTTTACACTTTTCTATACTGAATCTCATTTGCAATTTGCCTGCCCGGTTACTCAATTTGTCCAATCCTCTTGTAATGAAGACACATCCAGTTCAGACTTTATTACCTTACTTAATTTTGTGTCATCGGCAAACACCGATACATAGCTCCCTATGCCCTCTGGGAGGTCATTAATAAACAAATTAAAAAGAAGAGGACCCAGGACAGATCCCTGAGGTACTTCACTTATCACGTTTATCCAACTGGAGAACTTGCCATTTACTACCGCTCTTTGCATTCTGTCTTTCAGTCAATATCCAATCCACACACAAACATTTTCCCCTAGGCCTATTTCATTCAATTTGTACAGTAACCTTTTGTGTGGAACCGTATCAAATGCCTTGGCAAAGTCTAAATAGATCACATCAACCGCCGCTCCCACATCTATATTATTACTCACTTTTTCATAAAATGCGATCAAGTTAGTTTGACAAGACCTGTCTTTCACAAAGCCATGTTGTCTCCTGCTAATGATATTCCTGTTCAAGCTGAATTCTTGAATATATTCCCTTAGCAACCCTTCAAACAGCTTCCCTGCCACAGATGTCAAATTTACAGGTCTGTAATTTTCTGTCTATGACTTTGATCCCTTTTTAAATATGGGCACCACATCTGCTTTACTCCAATCCATGGGCACCATACCTGAAATAAAAGAATCCCTGAAAATCAAATATAATGGTCTGGCCAGGGCCTGTCTTAGCTCTTTAAGTACCCGTGGATGTATACCATCTGGCCCTGGAGCTTTGTCTACCTTAACACCATTCAACTGTTTTAACACTTTTTCTTTTGTTGGCCAGTCCCATGCTTGCTGTGACTGTTCTGTAAAAGTAGTGTGCGGATTCTTGTCCATTGGGTCTTCCTTGGTAAAAACGGAAGAAAAGAAATTATTTAACATATCTGCCTTCTCTCTGTCCCCCTTGACCATCTCACCCGTTTCAGATAACAAGGACCCAACATTATCAGACTTTAATTTTTTGCCATTAATGTATTTAAATAATTTTTTTGGGTTACTGTTGCTCTCCTTAGCAATATTTTTTCATTCTCCAGTCTAGCCAATTTAATAGCCTTTTTACAGGTTTTGTTGACATTTTTGTATTCTGCAAATGCCTCTGCTGGTCCCTCAGCTTTATAATGTTTAAATGCCGCTTTCTTGTTGTTTATTTCATGAATGGCTTTACTGGTTAGCTACATTGATTTTAATTTGCTTTTTTTGTATTTGTTTCCAACAGGGATAAATTTAGATGTGTATTTTTGCAATGTTGCTTTGAAGGCATTCCACTTACCTTCTGTGTTTTATCCTGAAAATATTTTATCCCAGTCAACGAGACCAAGGGATGAATTAAACCTGCTAAAGTTGGCCTTTTTAAAATTCAGTGTTTTGGTGGAACCCATACCAAATTGCTTTTTTGAATTAATCTCAAGCTATACCATGTTATGGTCACGATTCCCCAAGTGCTCCCTTACTTGGATGTTGGAGATAAGTTCTTCATTGTCAGTTATTACCAGATCCAGACACCCATTCCCTCTGGTTGAGGTCATTCAACAAGTTTAGAAACGTACTGCTTTTAGCAGAATTAGCTGTTCCATTTTTTCAGTCTATTTCTGGATAATTAAAATCCCCCATAATTAGTTTTCCCTATTTGAGAAGCCTTTTCTATTTGCATTAATAGCTGTGATTCTTCAAGGTCAGCAATGTTTGGTGGTTTATAACAAATACCCACTAATATTTTCCGGGCAGTTTTACACCCATTGACTCTTTCAACCCACAGGGATTCCACATGTTCACTACTGTCATCACATATATCTTCCCGCAAATGAGGCAATAATGCTGGTTTCACATACAGACAGACCCCACAGTAGCCCTCCAAATTGATTGTCCAATCATTGTGTCATCCCACCATGTTTCTGTTATGCCTATTAAGTCATTGTTTTAGATTTCAGCTACCAGCTCCAGGTCCCCTAACTTACCAGTTAAACTTCTGGCATTTGCAAGCATACAATTTATGCCACTGCTATGTTCCATTTGTGACTTAATTTTGATGTGGTTTATAGGCTTCTCCCTATCATCTGTACTAACCCTACCCCCCGATCCATCCACCTGGTTATTAACTACATCGCCTTCGCTTTCTATACTATCTAGCCCAGTATTTATTGCCCCCCCCTTCCTAGTTTAAAATCTCCTCCAATCGTCTAGTCATCCTCTCCCCAAGCACTTGAGACCCTCTTGCATTCAGGTGCAATCCATCTCTACTATAGAGATTGTACCCCAAAGCAAAATCAGCCCAGTGCTCTAAAAACACAAAGCCCTCCTTCTTACACCAAGACTTCAGCCATGCATTGAGCTCCCTAATCTCCCTCTGTCTTTGTGGCGTAGTGCATGGCACAGGTAGTATCTCTGAGATTACTACCTTGGAGGTCCAGTTCCTAATCTTACTCCCTAAATCCCTAAAATTACCTTTTAGGACTCTCCACCTTCCTCTTACTTTGTCATTGGTACCAATATGCCCCAAGACAGCTGGATCCTCTCCAGCCCCTCCCAATAATCTGTCCACCCTGTCTGCAGCATGCCGAACCCAGGCACCCAGGAGACAGCAAACCATTCGGTAGCTGAGATCAGAGCCACAGATTACCCTATCTGTTCTCCTAATAATGGAGTCCCCTATCACCACAACCTGCCTAGGCTTCACTTTCCTCTGGATCCCCTCTGTGCTAGAGGAGCTGTTATCCCAGCTGTTAGGGAGAACAGTCTTCTCCAGCGATTCCACTTTTGGGTTTGCCTGACCAGCATCTTCACTTAAATGAGCAAATTTGTCGGGATGGAAAAACTCAGGACTGACTTCCCTCTTCCTCTTCCCTCCTCCACTGCAACCACTTCTAACTGTCACCCAACTATGTGCCTGGTTCCCTTCTAGCTGATACTCCTCCCTCTTTGCTAGGTGACCCAGCTAGATTCTGCTCAGTTAGCAAGAGACTCCTCTCAAGGTTGTCAATATCTCTGTGTTGCAATATGACTCTCTAGAGCTCCAAACTGAGCTTCTAGAAAGTCCACTTGCTCACACTTGCCACAGCGGTATGGACCCTGGAACTGCTGTTCCAAGCATGCATACATATGGCAAGATGTGCACTGAGTGAGTTCTCCAAGCTTGCTCATCATGTATGGTGCAAATGTGAGTTCTTAAAAATGTAAACAATTAATTTACCCTTGTTTCTCTAACTACTGTGTTGCATTAACTGCTGTGTTTCACAAACTGTACACTTATTCCAGAGCACTTAGAAAAAAGCACACTGTATTTGTGAACAAGCTCTGTGAGTCCTGTACCTAGATTTATACAGGCCTACACAGGTGATTGTTCACAAACCCCCACCCTTAATTAATTACACACACTCCCAGAACAAACAACCTTTTAAGCTTTAACCTTCTTACTGCAGGTTAGGATGTAAACCCAGAATCAGTATATTATAACACTTTTCCAATGCTGTGATGTCCCAACTGTCCAATTATTCCAGAGCACGCTGTATTTGTGACATCATTCAGATAATTGTGCCTTTCTTTTGCCCCAACTCTTCATCCAAACAGGTGAAAGATCTATGTTTCTTGGATGTTGTGAGGACCAGACTAGGAAGCGCCCAAATGTAAGTTGCTTGGATTATGTTTTGCAGAGTGGGATCCCCACAGACTGCTATTAATATGGTAAACCGATACAACGGAAGACCATTCAGATGATACTGCTAAGTAGGCCCCAGTGAGCAATATGCTAGAGTCCGCTGACTGGGGAGCGTAGCTGGCAGGTGGCGGCTGCTCTTGGGAAGACTTGCTGCTGCCTTGGATGGTTAAAGCTGCAAAGCCAGATTAGAGCCGACCTAGCCAGCTTGCACCCCAGATAACAACCCAGGAAACAGCTGCTACTCACTGAGACAGGAAACAAGATGACCAGAAACCTATCAGCAGTATATTTGTCACTTTTGGCAGACTGGACCAGATTAGGAGACCAGGTAGAACTTGAATTCAATCTCTACTAGAACCAAAGAGATAAGGGTTAGACCAGACGTTGACGGGATAAAGCTAGACTGGAAGTCGAAGGGTGCAAAGTTCGACCAGGTGTCCATGGGGTCAGTGCTCGACTAAAGGACTCTGGAAACCCCAAAGTATGAGGAAGAATAGTTGACAGGCCGGGTCAGTAACAAATGAGCAGCACAGTGCCAGGGAAGAGACAAAGAGAAGCCAAACAAATCCATTTGGGCAAAGGCAGTACACAAGGAGCAGGAGGAAGGATAAGGATAGCCAATGAAATGGATCCAAGGTCAAATACCGGTTATCATGGATACAGAGCCAAATCCGATAACATAAGGAAAGTTGAAGGAAAGCCTGGTAAATACACAGTAATCTCAGAATACTCAAACAAGGCTTTAACTCGGGTCATGTCAGGAATACTTTGATCTTTCGCCGACTCAAGGTACGGTGCTTGATAAATACTCTGCAAGAGTATCATAAAACAAGGCTGGGAAACAAATCAGAAGCAAAACAAAAGACCAGGCAAAGAAAGCAAAAAAAAAAAACAAAACGGAAAAACAGGGGAGAACATGACAGATGTCGTGCATTGCCTTAAGCACTGTGTGCAAGATCACTGTGCACTCCACCAGATCTGTGCTTGCTTCCGGAGCCTACAAAAAAAACAGGCCTAAGCTGAACAGTTGTGCAAAGCTGTGACATTGTCTTCCTTGCACACATTTGCCAAACACTTCTGTGTTAATGTCTTGACTTTGGATGAGACCAGCATTGTCCGGAAGGTCCTTTATGCAGTAGTGCCTGTCTGCAGATTTTTTTTTTTTTTCTTCTTGGATCTACTGCCAGATTTTAATTCGGTAGTTTGAGCCCCGTTGTCTATATTGTTTTTTCACTATCGTCCAATACAGGTCACTGGTACTCTGGGAGGCGATTCGCCCCTTTAATAGGCAGGAACAATTATGCAAATGATTGCAGGGGGCGGAGCCTCCCCTCCTACTTAAGCCACCTTCAGGCCAGAGCCACTAGATTGATTTGTTCCTGGGTGCTGTGCACACCAGGTAGAGAACATCTATGCATTCAACTTAGTATTTTGTTATTTTTTTATTCAAATATGGAATACCACCATTAGGAGGGTGACCATGGCTGTGAATTGCCCTCTTTAAAGTGGCTGGTGCAGCTTCCAGGGATTTTCTGTGGACCTTATGCCCTGAAGAGGGAACAGCTTGAGTTAAGTAGCTTCCCTACTGGGGAATTTACCTCTGGTTTATTCCTTCTTCATCATGGTCACCTGAAGACTGAAGTCCTGCAGGAAAGGTGAGCCACCCATTGAGTGCTGAAGGTCCACTTGTCCCCACAGTGTCCCTTTGCAGGGCTTGTATTTGGGAGTTTGCTTTGCACTCCAGCACTCATAGGGTGTTTTTATATTTGCATTCAATGTTTTAATGCAGTTTCTGTGGTATTCTCTGGGTTTTGGAGCTTTGACTAGTGTTTATTTATGTGTTTAATACATGTTTGGGCACTTTTTAATATTTTGTTAAACTTTATTAAAATTGGTGTTCCGCGCCTTTAAGCGCGGCTTTTTCCCGCTCAGTTGCTATGGCTCCTTTACTCTCTATGAGATTCACAGTGTGGGACGTATCTCTGGAACCGCTTGTCACAGCAACTTCAGAGAGGGCTCATTTTAATGCTAGGCTCCTGCTCTATCATCCGGTGTATGTTTTATTAGTGTGGGGTGTTCAGGGGGGCTTCGGGCACTGTTTGGGGTACTTGTATGGGGAAAGCTACATTTCCCATGAGCGCCCGGTTCACGCTCGTTTCTGATTGGTTATCCTGACGGCCGCCATTTTGTGGTGCTCTTCCTCAGCGAGTACACTACGCAGGGACCGAGCCTTCTCTCCCCTCAACAGATTAACCCTTCGCTGGCCAGATAAGTCCAAATTTAGGCATTTCTGGGGTGAAACTTTAATCTTCCACACTTTTACTGGGTGATAGAGTTTAAAGTGGGGTATATTGACGCTGTGAGCATGTCTACTTCACTGGAGCTAGGGGCTAGATCCAAGTCAAAGGAGTATGGGGGGGTCTGCTCCCCCCATGGCGTTTTGCTCCTCTTGTCACACTTGGCTATCTAGTGATAATGTGGGGGATCTATGCCCTAACTGCACTGGTCAAGATAGCAACCCTGGGCTTCCCAGCCATGCTATTGAGCCATCTTGGGTGAGGGAGTTTAAAGCTGCCACTAGGGATCTCAGATCCACTCTTCAACTCTTTCCCTCTCAGGTACAGGGGGCTCTCCAGGTCTGGCAGACCCCCTCTACAATCAGGACCTCCCTGCCTAAGCCACAGGGAGCTCCTGATGTGTCTGATTCTTCTGAGGAAGAACTATTGCAGGATTCTGATGCTGAGGAACGCACTGTTATTGAGTCTAACAGGTCCATTGGGGACCCTTATGAATGTGACCCTGAAGTCTCGGCTGAGGGTCTGATTAGAGCTGTGTTGAATACGCTCAACCTTCCTCTGACTCAGGAATCTACTTATGATCCTACTGACGTTTTTCAAAAGAAACCATCTAAGCCTGTTGTTTGTTTTCCAACTAACCCTACCCTTGCCCGTCTAGTCTCTGAGGCGTGGAAGAATCCTGATAGATCCTCCTCTGTCTCCAAAAAGTTTGCTAAACTGTACCCCTTTCCTGAGACTGAACTGGCAAAATGGGTTCATCCCCCCAAGGTGGATGCTGCTGTTTCCAGGCTATCCAAGTCTACCGCCTTGGCTGTCTCTGATGCCTCTGCCCTGCAGGATTGGACGGATAAAAAGTTAGAACTTTCTCTTAAGTCTATTTTTGCCTCTATTGGCACTGCCATGCGTCCAACCTTTGCAGTGATGTGGGTTAACAGAGCTATTGCGGCCTGGACTGAACGACTGACTGACGCAGTTCGCCAGGATGCACCAGTATCTGAACAGTTGCAGCTTGTTGCTAATAACACTGAAGCTCAGAATTATGTTGCTGACGCTGCCTTTGATGCTGTGCGCATGATGGCGAGGGCCTCCACTGCTTCTGTGGTGGCTAGACGTGCCCTTTGGCTGAAAATTTGGTCTGCTGATACAGCCTCTAAGAAAGCCTTGCTTTCCTTGCCCTTTCAGGGGAATTTGCTATTTGGGTCTGAACTCAAAGAAATGATCAGTGAGGCTACTGGCGGTAAAAGTACTCTTCTACCCTCAGTCTTTAAGAAAAAGTTTCCAGCCAAACGCAATCGGTCCTTTCGTTCCTTTCAGACTGAGACACGCTCCTCGTCCCAAACGGGTCCTCCCACTACGCGCTCCTCCTCCAAGCCCAAACAGTCCTGGAAGCCCAAAGTGGCCCCCAAGGCCAAGACCTCCAAGAACCCGAGTCCGCATCCGGCTGTAGGTGGACGTCTCCGCATCTTTCGCCGGACTTGGGAGGAGTCAGTGGCGGACCCATGGGTTATTCAGGTGGTGTCAGAGGGATACAGGATCCCTTTCTCCTCCCTTCCTCCTTTTCGGTTCCATTTTACTCGTCCTTCTCAGGAACCTACAAAAAGACGTCTGTTCGATGATGCTATTCAGGATCTCTTGGACAAAGAGGTCCTGGAAGTGGTTCCTCCGGAGGACACAGGTTCAGGATTTTATTCCAACCTGTTTGTGGTGGCCAAAAGGGACGGAGGTGCTCGTCCTATTTTGGATCTCAAAGATCTCAATGCCTATGTGGTGACTTCCCACTTCCGCCAGGAGTCCCTGCGCTCTTTGATTGCCGCTATGTCTCCAGGGGAATTTCTGGCCTCCCTGGACCTTCAGGATGCATATCTTCACATCCCTATCCATCCAGAGAGCAGGCGGTATCTCCGGATTGCCTGCCACAGGGGACACTTTCAGTTTTCAGCTCTTCCCTTTGGGCTGACTTCAGCTCCTCAGGTCTTCCAGAGGGTGTTGGGTTCCTTGATAGCTGTGCTTCATCAGGACGGGGTCAGGGTGACCCCCTACATGGACGATCTCCTCCTCAAAGCTTCCTCGGCAGAGCTTCTTCACCAGCAACTGCAGAGGTGTATACACACTCTGACCCGCCATGGCTGGATCCTGAATCTGGACAAGTCGGACTTGGTCCCATCTCAGAGGCTTCTGTTCCTGGGTCTCCTGTTCGACACTCGCCAATGCATGGTGTTTCTGCCGGAGGATGTGGCTCATCAGATAGCCATCCGAGTGGCGGGGATTCTGGAACTGGACCTTGTGCCGGTAACGAAGTTGATGTCTCTGGTGGGGAAGTTCATTTCCACGATCGAAGCGGTACCATTTGCCATGGCCCACTCCAGGGAACTTCAGAGATTTGTGATCCAGACGTGCAAGAATCATCCAGATCATCAGCATCTGTCAGTCTCTCTACCTCCTCATGTGGAATCGAGTCTGCACTGGTGGTTGGATCTCTCCCATCTCCTGAAAGGGAGATCTTTTCAAGTTCCTTGTTGGACCACGATCACAACGGATGCCAGCCTTCGGGGCTGGGGTGCTGTGTTGGGTCGTTTCAGTGCTCAGGGGAAATGGGGTCTGGAGGAATCTCTTCTCTCCATCAATGTTCTGGAACTGCGTGCCGTCCGGCTTGCCCTGAAACACTGGGAATCTCAACGGTCGTCCGATCAGAGTTGTGTCCGACAACGCCACTGCGGTGGCTTACATCAACAGGCAAGGCGGCTTGGGCAGAAGATCACGTGCCTGTTATCTCTGCAGTTCACATTCCAGGCGTAGACAACGTCATGGCGGACTTTCTCAGTCGTCATACCGTCGACAGCGGAGAATGGGCTCTTCATCCAGAGGTGTTTCACTTGCTCACCCAGAAGTGGGGAATGCCGGTGGTGGACCTGATGGCCTCCAGACACAACAGGAAGGTTCCGGTGTTTTGCTCCCGGTGGAGGGACTCCCTTGCTCTAACAGTGGATGCCTTGTCGATCCCTTGGGATTTTCTCTGGCTTACATCTTTCCTCCTCTTCCTCTATTGATCAGAGTCATCCAGAAGTTGAAGCAGGAGCGTTGTCCTGTCATCCTGATCGCTCCAAACTGGCCTCGCCAGTCCTGGTATCCGGAGTTGATGGCCATGTCAGTGGCGGATCCGTTCCCACTTCCTGCCCGCCCGGACCTACTTCTTCAGGGATATCTGTGGAAGGAGGATGTTCACTCTCTCCATTTGATGGCGTGGCGGTTGAATCCTCGATTCTAGCAAAGAAAGGATTTTCTCCTTCTGTGGTGTCGACTATGCTCAGTGCTCGTAAGCCTGTGTCCTCCAAGATCTATCATCGCATATGGTCAACCTTCATTGCATGGTGCTCTGATAAGAAATTATCCCTTGATTTTCATCTTCCGACTGTCCTGGCCTTCTTGCAGGACGGTGTTGATAAGGGGCTCAGTCTGAGTTCCCTCAAAGTTCAGACTTCTGCCTTGTCTGTGTTTTTCCAGGAAAGGATTGCTATCCTTCCGGATGTGAAAGTTTTCTTCCAAGGTGTGACTCATGTTCGGCCTGCCATAAAGAGTCCTGCTCCTCAGTGGGACCTCAATTTGGTGCTGGGAGTTCTCCAGCGACCCCCGTTTGAATCCTTGGCTTCCATTCCATTACGTCTCTTGACTTGGAAGATGGCCTTCCTTTTGGCTATTGTTTCAGTTCGCCGGGTAGCAGAGTTACAAGCTCTGTCTTGTAAACCTCCTTACCTGGTGTTCCACAAGGATAAGGCTCTGCTTCGCACTACCAAGGAATTCTTACCCAAGGTTGTGTCCGAGTTTCACATCAATCAGGAGATTGTGGTTCCCTCTTTCTGCCCTAACCCTTCATCTGACAAGGAACAAGATCTCCATTTGTTGGATGTGGTGCGTTGCCTCAAGTTTTATGTTCATCGAACCGAGTCTGTCAGGAAGTCTGCTGCTCTATTCATCATTCCTGCGGGGCCTAGGGCAGGGAGACCGGCTTCCAAAGTTACCATTGCCTCTTGGATTAAGGCTACTATCCGTGAAGCCTACAAGTTGCGGAATAAGCATGTTCCCTTCCGGGTTACTGCCCATTCCACCAGATCTATTGGGGCCTCTTGGGCCTACAAGAATCAGGCTTCCGCTGATCAACTGTGCAGAGCGGCCACTTGGTCCTCTGTGCACACTTTTTCAAAGCACTACCGAGTTGATGTGCTGGCCTCGGCTGATGCCAGTTTTGGAAGAAAGGTCCTGGAGGCAGTTTTGCCTGTTTAGGACTTCTACTCTGTGATCCTTAGTGCTTCCTTTCTGTTGAGCCCAGTTGGCTCTAGTTCCGTGTGCTGTGTTAGTTCAGGGGTTGCTCCCTTGGTTGGTGTCCGTTGACACTTACAGTTTGGGCTATGTAATTAACTGCTTCATAGCAGTTTTAGTGACTTGGGCCTTGTTCTGGTCCTTGCCTTCTTTTCCACCTCTGGGTCAGCTCAATGTTTGTACATCCCAGAGTACCAGTGACCTGTATTGGACTATAGTGAAAATAGGATTTTAGTCTTACCTGTTAAATCCTTTTCACTTAGTCCATACAGGTCACTGGTCTCCCACCCTGTCAAGGGACCAGACCTGGCTCTCCTGTGGCATTCAGTGGGAGACCTTTGGGGCATGCTCACAGGAGTCTTTCTTCTTGCTTACCTGGGGTCAGTTTTAGGGTCTCAAATCAATCTAGTGGCTCTGGCCTGAAGGTGTCTTAAGTAGGAGGGGAGGCTCCGCCCCCTGCAATCATTTGCATAATTGTTCCTGCCTATTAAAGGGGCGAATCACCTCCCAGAGTACCAGTGACCTGTATGGACTAAGTGAAAAGGATTTAACAGGTAAAACTAAAATCCTATCATTTGCTGTGCTAGTTTGGTGTCCATTGACACCTGAGTTTATATAATAAATTTAGTCCCGTAGAATAGAATGAGATTTTTCTCCTTGTCCATCTGGAATCTTTGGGATGCTATATACCCATGGTTCCTGTGTTCCATATGGACTAAAGAGAAGCACTGAATTGTAAGTTCACTGAAATCCTATTTTCTTAGGGGGCTGATTATTTCACTTTTATTATAGTTTGAGGTCTGTGCCTACTGATGGGTGAAATGTCCTATTTTTGTCCATCCAGAATTTTCCTTGAAAACATGATTTACACAAGAATTTCCACCCTTAGAGAAACCCATATATTTTCTACCCTTTTGCTGGCACCACAGATTTTCGTGCAAGAGTGTTTCCATTTTCCACCCATGTTTTCCAGTGGCGGCAAAACGTCTGTGACCAGATGGACTAATTTAGAACTATAACATTTGAAATATTGATCACTGTTTTGTACATTGTGTGACATTTGGTAAATCTGGGGAACCAGATTGCAGAGTGGGCTGTTAAGTCCAGCACTCTGGCTTGTTTAAAGAATATTCCATGTGCTAAGGAATGTGAATTGACTCCTCTGTGCTTCATTGACCAGTCAGGGGAGGTTATTATGGACCAGTTAAAATGTACCTTTTTCAAGCACTAATTTTATTCTTATCTTTATAAGAGTGTCTGGAAGTGTATATAAACAGTGTTTTTTATCAGTAAAGGCTGTTCTGTTCTACCCTCCTTAAAGGGATAGTAATACTTCGTTTTAACTTCATTTTATTTTGTAGGCATTAAAAAAAACATGAAGAATGATATAAGTCTTATCTCTCAAACCTTTATGGTTTATGAGATATTCACAAGCAAAGTTTCCCCCTCCCGCCCCTTTTACCCTAGTGTAAGCCATCTCTTCTCAGATGTGGAACGCAGTCTATAGACCAGACAGATAACAGAAGGGGACACTCTTATTCCTATGAAATCCCTGCCCCCCTTGACAAGCTTTTCAGGTTTTTCCCTTATCTTAATTGAAGATTGTCCCTCTCTGCACTCTACCTGGGCACCTCCCTTCTGCTGTGGCTGAACAGTGTGACATCAGTAAAAGGGGCGGGAGGGGGACATTTTGTCATTGAATTACTCTGGAACTACAACTCTGACAGAATTGAAATAACACTCTCCAAAGTCCAAATACTATGATGATTAATTAGAGCTGCTTTTATTATGAAACATTACTATCCCTTTAATACAAGTCTCGGCTATATTTCTGGAGGGGGTTGGGCTGGGGATTCTCACCTTAGCCACTGCAGGAGCGAATTCTTTTGCCTCGCTGGTCTACTGGCGTAGGGCCTCTGGAAACCCCACCTAGGATTCTGCAGCTAAATTCACTAGCTCTGCCAGGGGGCAGCATTCAGTTGTTCCTGCCTGAGTATCCAGGACCTCCATGAAACAGCAGGGCTCCAGCCGGCCAGGGAAGAGGGGCAGCGGCAGTTCAGGAACTGTCGACCCCAAAAGGGTCCGGTAAATCCTGGTACCGTCACGTTTGGTGGCAGTGAGGTGGGATGCCCTCTTCCTAAAGGCATCCAAACCACCACCGGGACAATCTCCATCGGGAGATTTGGCTGGAGCCAGTGGCAAGCGTGTCGAGGGGTTCTAAAAGCAGCTGAAGCGATCCACGTTAAGAGATCCTAGCTGCCAGAGGTGGAGAAGCAAGTGGACCCAGAAAGACTGATTTGGTTGAGGCTTTGATGCAGATGGACCATCTATCAGTTGGAACGGTTATCCCTGCAAGCCTGCAGACCAGCATGGGATCCAGGGAGAGCCCTACAGAGCATGAGGATGCCTTCACCCGAGATGTCAAGATCCGGCATGCTTTTTGTGGCCCCAATCCATCTGCTGAGGTGGTGGGTAGAGTCATGGCCATGGTGACTCAGGAGAGGACAGCAGAAAGGGAGGAACGTCTGAGGATGGCAGAACTGGAGAGAGGCCCGAGAGACTCTGGATTTCCACAGAGTTGTGGATCCCGGAAGGGCAAACTGCCTCATCAAGCCTTCAGGGTGTTTGAGGAGAGCACAGAAGACATAGACTGGTACCTGCAAGATTTTGAGAGGCAATGCGCCCTTTATGAGATTGATCAGAGACTCTGGGTAACAATTCTGGTGGGCAAGCTGACTGGACGTGCAGCCGAGGCATATCAAGCCCTATCTGATGAAGTCAGCCGCGATTATGCGAAGGTGAAAAGGTGCCTGCTTGCCCGGTATGCATTTACCCTGGATGCCTACAGGCGGAAGTTCCGGGATACCAGATGGCGGCAACAGGACTCTTATGCAGAATGGGTGTACCGCATGGACTGTGCTTGTGCCAACTGACTACTGGGCTGTAATGCAAAGACTGTGGAGGATTGTCGGCAGCTTTTACTACTGGAGCAATTCTTTAAAAATACGCCTCCTGAAGTTCGGGATTGGGTAAGGGACTGTGATCCAGCTACAGTAGGGGAAGTAGCCAAGTTAGCCGACAAATACGTACAAACCCGACGGAGTGGGCCCTGGCCCTCTCCGGTCCCCCCACAGGATCTAATGCCACCCCTCGAGGGATCCAGGTACCAGGGCCCTGCCCCATTCCCATCACTAGCCGCCAGCCCAGTAGAAGGTGCAGTTCTGGCCTGTAGTGCTATAATTGTTTGCAGCTGGGACATGTTCGGAGCAATTGCCCTCAGAGATGATCCAGACCTAGACCCCTGCCCCAGAGGCCAATACCTCCACCAGTCCCACCCCGGAGTGCACCAAGACAAGCCTACTGTATGGAAAGATATGTGGAGACTCAAGAGAATGGGCCCTGTCTCTTTTCTGTACAATTCAAAGGAATTACTACTGACACTCGAATGGGCCAGATACCACAGCTCAGCCCCATTCCCATCAGTCACAACCAGCCCAGTAGAGGGCACCGCTATGGACTGCAGTGTGATGATTGTTTGTAGCCTGGGCACGTTCGGAGCAATTACCCTCAGAGACAGTCACAGCCTGGGCTCTTGCCCCAGCAGCTGGTATCTCTACCGGTCCCACCCCGGAGTGCACCAAGACAAGCCTACTGTGGAGGAGAGGACCCTGGCACTAAACCTATGGAGTATAATTTATCCATGCCCATGGGAGTGGATAACAATATTGCCCCTTTTGGCAGTGTGGGGACCGATCCACGAGGTGAGCCTGTTCCAAACCACCAGCACAGATAACGGATGACACCATGGTCAGACATTGCTGGTGAACGGGCAGCCAGCCAAGGGGTTGAGACACACTGGGGCCACAATCACTATGGTACGACCCCACCGGGTCCCCCACAGGCAGAGAACTGGCCGGACAGTGGCAATACAAGTTGCTGGAGGAGCCATACACCAGATTCCCTTGGCCCGGATCACACTGGATTGGGGTGCTGGTGAAAGAGACTGTGAGGTGGGAGTGATATCTGGCATCCCAGCTGAGGTACTGTTAGCAAATGATTCAGAGTATCTTACCAGTGCCTTCGCAAGCTACATGTCTGTACAACCCCAAAGATGGCTGCATTTCTAAATATGGTTGTAGGAAAAATGGACAGTTCTTACACAGCTGGAGCTTCTCCCTCCACCTTTACCATTCAGTGCGGACCTAGCAGGTCCAACAAAAAGGCTGATAGACTATCCTGGCAAGAAGATGACTGAAAGACTTTGTGGACAGTGCAGAGGTGGATCCGTTGGGATCACACCTGGTCTGTCCAAGACTTGGGGGGGGGGGGGGGGGAGTAGTCTGACCAGATAGAATAATTTAGAACTATAACATTTGAAATATTGATCACTGTTTTGTACATTGTGTGACATTTGGTAAATCTGGGGAACCAGATTGCAGAGTGGGCTGTTAAGTCCAGCACTCTGGCTTGTTTAAAGAATACTCCATGTGCTAAGGAATGTGAATTGACGACTCCTGTGCTTCATTGACCAGTCAGGGGAGGTTATTATGGACCACATAAAATGTCCCTTTTTCAAGCACTAATTTGTAATCTTATCTTGATAAGAGTGTCTGGAAGTGTATATAAGCAGTGTATTTTATCAATAAAGGCTGTTCTGTTCTACCCTCCTTAACACAAGTCTCGGCTGTATTTCTGGAGGGGTTGGGCTGGGGATTTCTGGAGGGGTTGGGCTGGGGATTCTCACCTTAGCCACTGCAGGAGCGAATTAATTTGCCTCGCCAGTCTACTGGCGTGGGGCCTCTGGAAACCCCACCTAGGATTCTGCAGCTAAATTCACTAGATCTGAAAGAAAGAAAAACTCACAGCGCTAACTCATCATAAAATATCCATATAATGAATATAAATTAAATATAAAGATGAAAGATATAGATAGAAGCAAGAAATTAGAGGGTTCCCCAGTCCCCCTTACTTTAGGTCTAAACCCAAGTGAAAATACATACATACAAACAAACAAATCTGCGCGTCTCTATATACTATTCTTTATAGTATATAGAGACGCGCAGATTTGTTTGTTTGTATGTAAATTCACTAGATCTGCTAGTCTACCAGGGGGCAGCATCCAGTTGTTCCTGCCTGAGTATCCAGGACCTCCAGGAAACAGCAGGGCTCCAGCTGGCCAGGGAAGAGGGGCAGCAGCGGTTCAGGATCCGACAACCCCAAAAGGGTCTGGTAAATCCTGATACTGTCACAACCCCCCTCCATAAAAATGCAGTATGGTGTTGAATAGCCAGGAGATAGTGAAAGAAGAGTGAGGGAGAAAAAAAAATTCAAATCATTAAAGAAAAATATAATTGTTTGAGCTGCTGGCCAGCACAGTGACCACTGCCAGCAGCAACAGAAGCTGGATGGACCATGTTGTGGCAGATACAGCAACACTAGTGGTAAAGATACCTCAAACACCTGACCCAATTATGCCCAGTCCCCTGACATTGTTCCCTAGGATATGGGGATCTATATTGAAGGAGGCAGCACTGACTAGCGGAATGAGCAGTATGCTTCATCTGCCTGTGCCTGTTGCTACTTTGCCAGTATGCCTTTTTCTGAGGACATGGCAAGTGTCACAGCAGAGGACCCTCTATCACCTTTGTCATCTCCAACCAGTACGATAGAGCAGCAAGAGAAGTGTTATTGGGGCAAAGAGAGTAAGGGTAATGGCGGAGCAGCTCATATGGAGGAGGGTATGAGCGTTTTTTGGTGGGATGTGATGAGGAATGGGAGAAAGCTACAAATGGGGATAGGTATTGCTACCACCAGGAACATTCTACAGTTTTCTGCTAATGTAATTCCTGCTGCTGAACCATCAGAGCCAGATGTTCATCTGTCACAGTAGCATGATGATTATAGGCATTTGAGTAGTCACAGACCACCATGGCCATAGCTGGATATTTTTTTCAGGTAGTGATATGGGACTAGGACAGGCTCCACTTGCTATCGATACACTTGATCCAAAGCTCTAGTGCTTATGTTGGGGCAGTAACAGCATCACCTGCCCCAGCCAGCGAAGGTAATTCTGTAGAAGAAGAATGCCATTCTTCTTCACCTTTCCCCTTGCTGAAATTATGGGTATGGGAATATTTTTTCCTTGGGGAAGCACAGTGCAGTCATCAGCAACCACACGTGTACTTTGTGTGATAAGTTAGTGAAAACAGGGGAAAGTTGGGGAATACACCTTGGCACATCTGTCCTCCTCAAGCACATGCAACATAAACACCCTGATGTTTGTTAAGCATGTGAAAAGCCAAACCTCAGCCTTCAAGTTTGATGAGAAATGTAACACCTAAGTTATCATAGTAGTCTTCTGCAAGGATGAAAATGCGGTAAAATGTGTCCATTTTTGATGCTCCTGCTCTCTCAGGATCCTCTTCCTCTATCTATCATACCACCTTTGCCTCAGTTATCTCCCCCACAAGCTGATAGCGATTCTGTAGATGTGAAGTTCTGGCAATTCATAGTAAAATAGTAAATATGTTTGAAGAAAGACACAAGTCCCTCAAGTTCAGCCTTTGCCTCATAACCCAGAAAACTTATGATGATAATAATAATAAGCTTTCTTGCTGGGACTTACCTGCTTATACACTGTAAAAACCTTTGTGTCCTCTTGAGAGAAATGCATTTAATCTTCTCTTAAATGTATTCATTGTATTTGCCATTACCAAGTCATTGGGCAAGGAATTCCACAATTTAACAGACATTTCTGTAAAAAACAAAACAAAACCTTCCTTTGCTGAAGTTTGAAACCTCTTTACTGCTAATCTTAAATGGTGGCCCTTAGTTATTTCATGTGGCCTTTGAATTAAAATCTCACCAGAGTTCCCTGTATTGACCTTGCTTATACTTGTTTAGGTGAAAAGATCTCCTCTTAGTTGTCTTTTTCCCTAGAGTAAATCAGATTTTTCTAGTCATTCCTTATATGTCAAGTCCACCATTCCCTTTAATTGTGTTGCTCTTCACTGTACTCTCTCCAGTTCTAGAATATCCTTTTTCAGAACTGGCACTCAAAACTGCACTTGCATATTTCAGGTGAGGTCTTAACAATGATTTGCACACAACCAAATTGTTATCTACTCTTGCTTCAATACCACTTTTTATGAAAGACAGGACCTGGTTTGCTCCTGCTATGTGACACTGGTCACTGTTTCCAGGTTTATAGTTAACAAGGCTTCTCTTTCTTTAGCAACGAGTCCCCTAAAATGATTGTATTAAGTTAATAAGTAGCCTGTGGATTTTTTTTTTTTTTTTTTTAAATTCCCAAATGCATGACTTAACACTTTTCCACATTAAAGCATCAGGGATCATGTGCACACATTCCATCACGCTGAATATGCTAAACTGGTGGCAGAGAGGATTTATTATTTTTATTAAGCCTTCTTGTCATAACATATCCCTAGCAGAGCAGGCAAAGGCAATATTTATAGTGGTACTTGATTTCTTGGGGGATGGTTTTACATTGTTGACCCAAGTGTCAAGGTGTTTGGTTACAGTTCTTCCTGTTACTTAATATGAGCAGATATGTTAATTGTTGTGATACTTCCCAGTCCTTTCACTATTTTTCCTTGTGCATATTGCAGTTGCTGACATGGCATATTTCTTCCTGCTGTCCAGAGAAAATTATTATTACAACACACCCATGGTTTTGGAGGAGTTATGGGAGGAGAAGCATATTTTGCCAGTGTTTTCTCTAGATGTACCTGAAGTGTGGTGTGGGTGGGCTTGTTGCAGTTTTGCTGCTTCCCCAACAGCAACCCTAGGGCTAGTGCCAAGTGCAAACATCATTGTACCATTGCCTGTCTTTTATATCAGTGCTGGTGATCTGAATCCCATGCAGCAGCCTAATCTCCTGCTAATTAAATTATTTAGCAGCAGCGAATGCCAGAATGTCTGTAGTGGTGGGTGCCACTTGGATGTCCTAATATTTATAATATTTCTCAATAACAGGTGAGCGCTATATTGTGAACGAACAAGCATGTACATAACCAAACATGCTTATTATATAATGATACTTACAACCTCAGGTATATATAATGGTATATATAATGTATAAAAAGCCCAGTTGGATCATATATATATATATATATATATATATATACACAGAGACTATGAATCCCTGTGTATTATGCATTGGAGTAAGTGTAAGTGTGGTACTTAAAAAAGAAGTAATCCTCTGTAAAGTTATATTTTTTCATATATGGTAAATGGAGAGAAAGTAACTCGCATGTACAGAATAATGCCTGGCTGGCAAAAATGGCAGACCAGCTATATTGGCGTGTGGGGAATTTATAGAAGCTGTCCTCACTCAGTTATCACCCATCAGATCTCTTCATTCAATAGATGTACAATTAATAAAAGACAGCTGGTACTTGCAGATTGGGAAGTGCTTGGAAAGTCTGAAGAGCTATCCCAGGACTGATAAAGTGTGTGAGGAAACACGACCGCCCTAACTCAGTCTCCATAAACAATGTGCGCAATGGAGTGCGTTGATGGGGTTCAAGGATGATATATGTTCCCCAGTTCTATGGAAACCGCTTTTGCATGAGCAGAAAAGCATATATTTGAGATATATGCCAGATGTATCTTTCTTCAAATAAACCCACGAAAAGATTTGCATAATTAGGCGCAAACCTGGTCCCCATGGTAGTACCTCTCCGTTGGAGGAAAAAAAACTATTATTAAATGTAAATTAATTGTGAGTAATTGTATATTGGAAACTGTCAATCAGAAATTCTATTTGACCAATGGGCATTAGAAAGTCTCTTAATGGGTTTATATGAAGAAAGCTACATCTGGCATAACAATCCGTTAGGTGCAAACCTAGTCCTCTACAAAAGGTACATAGATTGACCAGTTCACAGGTGCTTTGTGGACCATTTCACCCCTGTGGAGCGAATCTTGCTGCCAAGTTTCCCTCATGACTGGGTCTCCGAGACTCTGGCTTCTCTCTAAGATGGTAAGTTAAAGTCAGAAGACTGATGAGTAACCCTTGGAGGGTTCAACTTGAAAATGTTGCACACAAAAGAGCGTGCAACATAAAGGAACAATAAACATGTCGCCCTGATGAAAAGGGCGACATGAGAATCTCGCCCTGCATCAAAAGCGTGAGATTCTTATGTCACCGCATTAAACATAGCTTCAACCCACAAATCTTCATCTCTTTCCATTTTCTTTTCTGCTCTTGTTAAATGGATAGTAATGTTTCACAATAAAAGCAACTTCAATTAATGTTCATAGGCCATGGGGAGTGTTATTTCAATACTGTCAGAGTTGTAGTTTGAGTAATTGAATTATAATGTATCCTCCTCCTGCCCCTTTTAGCTAGTGTAAGCTACAGCTCACAAGGAAGCAAGGGACAGTCTTCTTACTATGAACATAAGGAACCACCCCGACAGGTTTTTCCTTATGCTCACTGAAGATTGTCCATCTCCCTTTATCATACCATTCTTTTCAACTACAACTCTGACAGCGTTGAAATAACACACTCTGTGGCCCAAATACTATGAAGATTATTTGGAGCTGCTGTTTTTGTGAAACATTACTATCCCTTTAAATTACAAGCATAGCATTGTATAAACAAGTGCAAAGTACAAACAAGCACTCTGTGATGCAAGGGGAGAAGGACTACAGACTTTTTGATACCCATTATGCACTTTCTTAAGCATACAACATTATTATTTCAGAGGTACATCACATATTTATGTAATTAAAAATGTACCTTAAAGTGTTAGTAATGTCCAACAAAAAGTTTTTTGCATTTAGAAGAGCTTAAAAAGTTGAGCTAAATGCAAAAAAATATTTCTCAAACCACTATGGTTTAAGAGATACAGGCGTTTAAAGTTCGCTGTCTCCTACTGACAGCTGTAAAGCTATCAGCAGGAGATTCGTGTCTGTCGACATGGAGGCGCTTGAGAAGTGCCGCGATTTCGTTACTTTCAAGGAATCCCTTCATTGGAATGGTCTAAAACGTGTGCTTGAAAACCAGGCACACATTTTAGACCATTCCAATGAAGGAATTCCTTGTAAGTAATGAGATCTCGGCACTTCTCAAGCGCCTCCGTGTCGACCGAAACGTATCTCCTGCTGACAGCTTTACAGTTGTCAGTAGGAGACAGCGAAATTTAAACGCCTGTATCTCTTAAACAATAGCAGTTTGAGAGATACTTTTTTTTGCATTTAGCTCAGCTTTTTAAGCTCTTCTAAATGCAAAAAACTTTTTTGTTGGACATTACTAACACTTTAATCTGAGTACGGTGCCGTGCTATCTCTCTCTCCCCTTCTCTGCGTGAAGAATGACAGTTGACTACAATGCCCCTCATCCCCAGTAAAATAGTACAACTGTCATGTAATCTTCCACTCCGCACTCAGAAAAGGGGAGAGAGAGACCAGCAGAATGCTCAGATTGAGGTACGTTTTTAATTACATAAATATGCGATGTTCCACTGAAGAAATAATGTAGTATGCTTCAGAAACTGCTTAATCAATAAGGCTGCAGTAAGAACAAGGGTTCATGTCTGTCTCCCCTTACATCACAGACTGTTGTTTGTACTTTGCATTTGTTTATACAGTGCTTTGCTAGTAATTTAACAAGGGCAGAAAACAAAAATGGGAAGAGAGATGGAGGCTTGTGGGTTGAAATGACATTTAATTTGGCAACATGAGAATCTTGCACTTTTGATGCTGGGCGAGAGTCTCATATCACCCTTTTCTTTTAATCAGGGTGACCTGGTTTTCATCAGGGTGACATGCTTATTGAGCCTTTATGTTGCACGCTCTTTTCTGTGTGATATTTTTAAAGCATACCCACCTTTGAGAGCCTATGTCCCAATCTGTGTTATCGCTCCATACAGGGGCTGGTGTGAGCCTTGGTATAGGCTCTGGTGCTCACTATGGCTATCTTTATTATATATGTGTATTCTCTAAGTGGGCTTCTAAGGATGGATACTTTTTTATTTATTTATTTTTATATATGATTTGTTTAACACTTACCATAGTTTTATACTTCTCCCCCCCCACACCCCATCCCAATGTTCCCGGAGGGTTTTGGGTCTTTTGCCTCTTTAACTTAAGTCCGTTTTTAAAGTAGTGTCCCCTTTAAGATCGGGAGCCCACCCGCCTCTGCCATCTTTGTTCCATTGACTTCTATGGGAAACTTCTATGGGACATCTCTGCAACCATTTAAGATGCAACAATCAGAGATGGCTCTATCTTCTTGTCCCTTATGCCCTATCACCCAGTCTGCTTTGAGTGTCTTAATCAAGAATTGTGTGATGACCCTGGATGCGTTGTCTTTATCTCAGGTGTGCATGAGAGAGCTGCAGGGAGAAGTTCTCAGGAACAGGTCTTGGAACCCGGAACAACTTGTGTCTATTTCCAGAAGCCGGTGGTGGTTACATCAGCCAAACCTAGAGCCAGGGAGGCAATTTGTGATCTTAGAGTGGACCTTGGTCACCACGGATGCCAGCCTTGAGTGGCTGGGGAGCTGTTCTTGGACACTTTGGTTTCCAGAGCAGGTGAATCAGGACAACAGTCTGCTGCAAATTAACTTCCAGGATCGCCGGGCAATTCCACTAGCCCTCGTTCATTGGACACCAGTTCTTTCAGGAGTCCCTGTGAGAGTGCAGTCAGACAATGCCACGAGGGGTACATCAATCTCCAAGGAGATTTCTTAATGACTATGCTAAATATAGCTGATTATAATATTTTCCATAAAACTGGCCAGGCTTCTATGGGGAAATATATATATATATATATATATATATATATATATATATATATATATATATATATATATATATATATATATAATTTTCCTCAAATATCGAGGACATATACTTATTTTGAAATTAGGCAGAATTAGAATAAATAAAATATAATTACCAGGTCAATCAGTGTGGATTCTTGAAGTTCTCAGGTATTGTCAGGAATTTAATCATCACCCAAGAGAGCCCAGGAACCCAGAGTTTTCTTTTTCAGGAACTGAAGACCCCTGAACTCAGAGTATTTTGGAATTATGTTGGCAATTTTTGCCTTATCAGTAATCCCCACCTCTTTCTAATGATTGGACAAAGATCCATCTCATTATACCGTGACATCATCAGTCAGACCTGATTGGATACTCATATCTTATGCTAATCAAATAAAATATTCCAATTATGAGTATTTGACAATATAAAGGCTGCAGATGGCGCCATTACGCTTTATTAAACTTTTACATGTGGCATATAGTATGGCTTTCATCAGAATTAAGAAAGGCCAGGAGGTTAGCAGAGACCCCATAAACCAGTCATTTTACTCTTCTTTCCCAGAAGGAGGCTATGTCCATGTCAGGCTTTTTGTCTCCAGTTGAACATTAATCGCCCGTTAATGTCACTTAGTTATTTCTCCCCCAAAGAGGCCATTATTTTAACATGAGATAATTCGAACACATTTTAAACACGTTTTTCAGTTAATTTCTACTATTAGAGTTAACCCTCTATGCTCCACCAGGACAAAGTCTCTGACATAATCCCCCTTTTAGCATAAATTTTTTGATAAAAAAACTTGATAAAAGTTCTAAAATATTATTGCTAAACTGGAGGAGACTGTTGTCATCTTCTTCCTGTGACTGGGATCATCTCTGAAGTTAATACAGTTCGCTTCAGTTCATCAACTTCTTAATGGCATCAGCTTGTTCCCAAAAGATGAGGCACTTATTGTTCTATTCAATAATTGGAACATTCCCTCTGATTAGGGAATCAACATACCAGGTTTGTTGATAGGAAGACGTTGTGACTAATACGAATAGTTGCTTGGCCTACTCAAGGATCTCCATAGTTTTGGCTTGAGCTGAAAAGGCACACAGATCATATCAGCCTCCCAGTTTTAGAAACAGGTGGTGGGAGAAATATCAAATTTCTTCTTAGTTGGCGACTTATGGAACAGGTTGTCAAAACTTATCTGGGATATAAATTCTTCTCTGTTATGATGGTCTCCGGCATCTCTTGCCCAATGGTTCTTGATAAAGGCACTGGAACCACGCTTGGCTGTGTCCGGAACTCCTGTCACAGAAGAAGGATAGTCCACATCGCTGCTTTGGCTGGAACTCCTGTAATCGAAGGAGGATGATCCACATCACGGCCTTGGTCTTGACGTCCATAACCATGGCAACTGTCAATCGACCTCACTCTTTTAAGAACTCTTTGGTCTAAAAGAAATGACACATGAGTGATCTCATATTGAAACAATTGTTGCCTGCATGCATGCATGCATACATACATAACAATACAGTTTCAATCAGTATCCCTATGACCATGGTACTGTTATGATTACTGTATATTGATTTTGCACCAGTTTGCTTGTGGCCCTTGCTAGCCTTAAGCTAAACTATCATAAACTAACACTATCTGTCTCTACTCTTCCCCCTTTTACAGAGTAATGACCCTCAGCTGTATGCTACAAACAAAACCTTGTCAAAAGGAAAAATAAAATTAGCATAACATTTTCAGAGAATCAGAGTATCAAACAAATTTTTGACGAGATATGTTAGATTTAGTGGTGAACATACATGCCACACAGACAGACAAAAAGAGAGAGCGACGTTTCCCTGAAACATAAGAAGACAAGAGAACCCAATACGACAATGTCATCTGTACAATCAAGGATACTCATCCATCTGATGATTAAATTAGGATTCTTGTTCCTCTTCAGCTTCTCCTTTTATGATCTGTAACTTTGATTTGGGGTGACAAGCCCGCAATTGGTTTATATGAACCCACTTTTCTACAACTTCACCATTAATAGGGATAGAAACCTTATAGGCAGATTCCCTGTGTTGGTCTTTAGGTCATGCTAAGTCTTATTACTTACCACTACCTTCTCCAGAATTATCTGGGTAAGAGACAATTGTATAACATTCACTTAGTCTATAATGGGCTTTAATTGCTGTGGTAAATCAGCACCTATAATTAACCTGTTATAGGGGATCCCAATTACTATGACTATATGGGTGAATGATTTATTACAGATATTAAAATTTAACCATGTGGTTCCCAATACGTTTAAGGGGTTACCTCCTACACTTATTAGGGATCCATCAAATGCCTTTAACACTGGCTTTACAGAAGCTTCCTCCATAATTTGATGGTAATGGGAGCTAGATAAGATGGTAGCTTGTGACCCTGTATCCAGGAGACTGGAAATAATTAGGATGCAAAATTTTTTTGTAACGTTGATACCTTTATTGGCTAACTAAACAGATTTAAAATGCAAGCTTTCAAGACTTCTTAGGTCTCTTCCTCAGGCATGTTATACAGATAAATATGAAAACTTCTCTCTTAAATACAAGTACACATTACATTGTTTATAATTTATTCCACCCCAGTATCAATCTAACACTCAGTCACTCACGCACAAACATTAACTTCCTAGACACGACTATCAGTATTCAGAACAACTCCATCCACACATCCTTGTACCGTAAACCAACAGACAGACCAACCTACCTGAGGAATGATAGCTTTCACCCAAATCACACAAAGAACTCCGTCATATACAGCCCAGGCCATCAGATATAATCGCATCTGTTCTGACATGGCGGACCGTGACAAGCACCTCCAGAAACTCAGAGGGGACTTTATAAGACAGGGTTACAGTGCAAGGATTATTGACAGTCAGATAGAGAAAGCTACTCACATACCAAGAAAAGATCTGTTGAGCTACAAAGAACAGCATAAGGGAAACCGTGTGCCACTTGTTGTCACTTACCACCCCCAGGTTGAAGCTCTGCTCAAAATATCAAGAGAATTTCAAGCAACCTTACACACAGATGAAAGACTTAAGAACATATTTCCACAGCCTCCCTTACTCTCCTTCAGACAGCCTCCCAATTTAAAGCAACTGATGGTAAGGAGTGCCCTGAACAAAAACACAAAAAATGGCACATTACCCTGCCTACAAAGTAGGTGTAAAACCTGTGCACACATTTATACCACAGACAAGATACCCATACCAAACACCCAGTTACACCATAAGATCAATGGTAATTTCACCTGCAAATCATCCAATGTAATATACCTTATCATGTGTGCAAAATGCCCAACAGCTCTTTATGTGGGGGAAACGGGACAGAAATTACATAAGAGATTTAATTCCCACAGATCCAGCATTAACAACAAAAAGACAGAGACACCAGTGGGAGAACATTTTTGCCAAAGTGGGCACAGTATCAGGGATATTAAATTGGCTGTACTAATGGGACAATTTCGCAATCAGAGGGACAGAAAATTATGGGAGGTAAAATTAATGTTACAATTTGACTCTTTGACCTATGGCATGAACGGGGACAGGGAATTTCTGTCACAGTACTTAATGGTGAATTAACTTTTACGACAGTCCCTCTGGAATCATAAATACCTGGACCCAGAGGAAAAATACTATTTAAATCACATCCTCTACCATTGACTGATCAAGGAATTGGTATCTGGACTAACGTTCTTATCTGATTTCCATTATAAACAATGTAATGTGTACTTGTATTTAAGAGAGAAGTTTTCATATTTATCTGTATAACATGCCTGAGGAAGAGACCTAAGAAGTCTTGAAAGCTTGCATTTTAAATCTGTTTAGTTAGCCAATAAAGGTATCAACTTTACAAACAAATTTTGCATCCTGTATTTCTACGGCTAACACGGTACCAACTCTCATCTATTGGAAATAATTAGGTCATCAAGCCCCTGCAATGTAACATCAATAAAGTATCTTCCTTCATATTCATGCATTTTACATAAATAATTACCATGTAAAATAGTCTTCTAATCCCTGCACTGCCTGCAAGGGTTAATTCCTGAATTTACAGGAGCAGACTTGCTGACCACTGGGTCATGTTGTACAGCTGCAGCATCCCCCTTCACTCCTCCTCCAACCTGTTCTGAAGAAATGCAGGGAAAAGAATTGACATCATCAGGGATGGACTTATGTGTACTTGGCGGTGGGTGAGATAAGGAAGAAATGTTAGTCACACAAAGCATTTACATCCTGTAAAGAAAATGTGTTCGCATTCCTGTTGGTTAAAACATTATCAGTTATTGTACGACTTACATAGGGTAAAGCAATGTTATTCTTTTCCCCTAAGGCCTGGTTACCATTGACCTGTGCTGTTATTGAGTGGCAGTCGCCACTCCTGGGGCTGTCCCTAAAAAAGGGTTAGATCCTTGCTGGGTATCAGAACTGGGACTTTGGCCTAGCTGTGCCATAGTAGTCATCATTTTTTGCCATCATATCTGTTAGGTTGTTAACCTGGACCTTGAGACTTACCTGCTTCTGACCTTGGTTCCCAGGATCAGACATTATTTTGCTGGGCCCCTGATTATTCGAGTTTTTACTCTTTTTTAACCTCCTGGGAAACTTGGATCTATTTTGGTTTTTGTTGTATCCCTGGGGTCTCTTGAAAAATGGTTTCTGACCATTTGAGTTATTAGACCCCTGGGAACTAGCAGAGGCAGGCCCCTTCTGTCCTGGTGCCTGTTTATGAACCTGTGGAGATTTTAACACCTCTGCATAGGTTCTCTTGCCAGATTCAAAGGGTAAACTTTCCTCAATGTTTCTGCTACACACTGGGAGGCAGGCTTCTTGTCCCTAGCCTGGGTATTCTCACTCTGCTGGGCATTATACAGCTTAATAGCTTGAGTGAGTAACCAATCCAGTGATAACAGGGGTGAATAATCCCTAGCTAGATTAGTTTTCATGTACCCTAGGCAGAGCATTAAAGAATAATTCCCTAAACTCATATGAGTAAAAATCTGCATCCTTATCTGCAAAGATATAGGCACATTTGAGCTCTGACAAGAATTGCCTGGGGTCCTGGTCTGGCCTACATTTTAGTGCATATATAGCTCATTTAGCTTCATGGCGTGTTTTATAAGGACCAAACGCTAGGATTATCTGTTCCACTGTTTCATCCCAGGTAGTGATATCCATCTCAGTTAAGGAACTGAAAAAGAAACTCTCTGCAACATCAAAAACCCAAGGCACATAATACATTTTATGACTGTCAGAATGAAGGCCTAGAGATGCAAGTGTTTTCAGTATAACGGTCTAAATGATTCACAATGGATATTTTAGATTTTCTGTGGAAAACTGGCACGGTATCCCTAAGAAATCTTATTATTTTAGTTCCTTCAACTAAAGGTGACTGTTCTTCCTGTTCAAACCTACTCAGTGTAGGCATTGTCCTCCTGTTAGGTTTGAGCATTGACTCCCTGTTAGAGGGTAATCTGTGCCCTGTTAAAAGGCTCCGTGGTGCAGGGTGTGTGACTTGCCCTGGGATGTTACCCTCATCATCACACTTCAGCAAGAAGTGTGACTTCTGAGGACTGACAGCCCCCTCCTCCCCAGGTGAGTAATCCTGATGACTGCTAGGTATAGCTGGTTGGGCCTGAATTACCTTGTCAGGACTAACATCCTGTCCCATCTCAGAGGGGGTATGGTCAGAATCAGAAGCAGTAAGGGCCTGCATTCTTTCTGACAATTCCTGGATCTAGCTGGACAAGACATTAAATATATCTGGATCCACAGATTTATCCCCCTTAGGGGCATTATCACTGGTCTGATATACCAACACTTGCTTTCGCAATTTTTTATTGTCCTCAATCCGCTTGTCTAATTGGGATTGGAGTTGCCTAATGTGTTCTTGCAAAATGTATTTATCACACTGTATATCATATATATTAGCATTAATGACAGTGTTCTGTTCTTTTGTAGACCACATTTCCTCAATAGCTGCTTTACGCCTGCTCTCTAGCCCATTTACCTGGTGCTGGAGAAACTTAATTTGCGCTTCCTGTACGTTTGCAACTTTAAAATATTTATGCACCTCTTCCTCTAACTCAGAGATCTTTTCAGTCTTAGCCATTATTGCTTGTTTTAGTGGCTCTATACCTTTTTCCTTAGCCTCCAATTTGTTTCTCTGGAAGCCTATAATACTTAACAATACGGGCACAATTAATAAAATCTTGATGTCCAAATCCCTTGCCTTAGTTTGATCTATACACCTATTCAATGCTCAATAATAGAAGCTATCAGGCTGCCATTATTGATCAAATTGGGATTCCACCCTTAGCTCTATATCATTACACCATTGCTGGGCATCACTTTTAATTTTGAGGTGAGAATGGATGGCATAAATTAACCTGCCTTCTACAGCCCATTTCATGTCTTCTTCTGGTCTCTGTTCCATTGGATCAGATGCAGAAGAATTTGACTGAGACATGTTTAAGCACAAATATGTTACTGTGTAATATATCTGCCAATAAAATTATTTGACAAATGTGTCAATCCTATATAAAGATCTCGGTGGAACCTCCAAAATCTGTCGGGCTATTTATGTGAAGGTATCCAAAGGGTTAAAACAGAGAACCACTCAGATTGGATTTCTTCACTTAAATAGGCAAATGGCAATAAAAAAAATTGAGAACTTTATCTTTAATATGTATTGACACGCTACTTCACAGTGATGAATTGATCACAAGAATCAATCCTTCATATTTGTGCAAAAATATATATTTTATTAAAATACAATATACTATATATATATATATATATATATATATATATATATGTGTATATATATATATATATATATATATATATATATGTATATAACAAGTATCAGTAACAATGAAATATATGTGATTAGCAATTATAATAGATATATAGAAAACCAAACCACACTTATTACCATGAGGGTTACCAGCGGTGCAAGGGTTAACCACACATAGGTATATTCAGAGAGGTATAATAACAATAATTGCATTCAGTAGCATAGAACAGATTAATTGATTCTTAGAATTATAATACAGTTGGCTGCAATGTCTCTTAAAACCTCTGCCCCAGAAACTGTATAAACTATGCTAATTATGATGGGTATTGTGAGATGAATTAAATCATTCCTCTAACAATTCCTTGTATCATATATCGATGATAATCAAATTTAGGGAATAACTGGAATAGAATCCCAGATTTAAATCACTATAATTTAATTATATACTGAATTCAATATTGAATACCTCTGAATAAAATATATAAATTGCAATTAATATAGTCAATCAAAGATCACATAAATAATCTACCTAAAATTACTTCATGCAACATTTATCATAGTTTTGACTACAGCAACATATATAAACGCTATAGGCACTCCAAGGGTTAATCCACACGTTTAAAATAGATGCTACACCCAGAAGTTATTTTGTCTATTAAAAGTGAATACCTTCAAATTACAAAATATAAGCCTAGTACCCTCACAAAGAACTTTACAATGCACACCACAAATAAATAGACAAACAGCAGTTAGAGAGTTAATAAATGAATTCCAAGGATTCCCTTGATGAAATATCAGGTATTATAATTTTACCAGAAACACAATATTCTAGACATACCAAAATTATATTAACAAATATACACAAGGATAAATGTATCTCACTTCTATCACTATTTTATGATCTCTCTGGTAATTTATAACAATAAATTAATTCTGCGTAATTTCTTAGTGACTGTGCTAAATATAGCTGATTATAATATTTTCCATAAAACTGGCCAGGCTTCTATGGGCAAATAAATATATATATATATATATATATATATATATATATATATATATATATATATATAATTTTCCTCAAATATCGAGGACATATACTTATTTTGAAATTAGACAGAATTAGAATAAATAAAATATAATTACCAGGTCAATCAGTGTGGATTCTTGAAGTTCTCAGGTATTGTCAGGAATTTAATCATCAGCCAAGAGAGCCCAGGAACCCAGAGTTTTCTTTTTCAGGAACTGAAGACCCCTGAACTCAGAGTATTTTGGCATTATATTGGCAATTTTTGCCTTATCAGTAATCCCCACCTCTTTCTAATGATTGGACAAAGATCCATCTCATTATACCATGACATCATCAGTCAGACCTGATTGGATACTCATATCTTATGCTAATCAAATAAAATATTCCAATTATGAGTATTTGACAATATAAAGGCTGCAGATTTTTTTTTTATTTACATTTTAAGTATTACTATCCCGTAATTGAATCCAGTAATGAAGCTAGAACACAGTAGCAATCAGAGAGCAACAACAGATAGTAATATGGAGTGTAAACAGCCCACTCGCACCACAATCCAGTCATTCAAATCTGATAGATCCTACCGTGCGGTGTTGATTCCTCAGTTTCTCTGTGTCGTGTTATCAATAACAGTCTCTCAGTTTTGCATATACTACAGTTTTATGTCTGTTATATATATATATATATATATATATATATATATATATATATATATATATATATATATATATATATATATATATATATGAAACCAGTTGTACCAGCAATCTCAGGATTTCTGCCAATAATTATTATATTTTTATTGATGTCCATTCCAGTATTGGTCCTGATGAAAATGCTGGAATGGCATTGAAACGTTGACATCAATAAAAATATAATAATTATTGGCAGAGTGCTGGTACAACTTGTTTTTTCTATTTTAACTTTGTCTCAAGTACTTTAGCACACGGGTTAATAGAGGATCACGTTTGGAGTGCTTCTCAACATAGACCAATGAGTTGTAATTTATGCTGACATTTGAGTCCCCAGGTGTTAAAATATATCGGTACTTTAATGGAATGTTTGACTTTTAACCACAATGTTGTATTTTGTATGAGCTAGTGGGATGGATGGATTTGTGGTGCCATGTTGTGTTTTTCTTGTAGGATTTCTTATTAATAAACTATTTTTTTTTAGATTATTAGTATATTTTGTAATATTTTTATTTTGGAGGATTTTGAGTGTCTTCTTATGATCCACATCTTTTCTATGTTTTTGGAAATTGATATATGGATTGGTATGGCACCCCATGTGTTTCATATGTGATTTATCCCCAGGTAACTTTAGTGTGCTTTACCTATTGTTTTGTTTTTCTTATGGTAGTACTAACTTTTCAGATCTGTCTCCCTCATTGTCCTAGGTGCTTCTCATAATAGTAAATCTGTTGTGGGCTTTCCTGTCTTGTGTGGGTTTGTCCACATCTGCTACCTGATACTCAGATAGTTTTAGATGCTGGTTCATTTTAGAAATGGAAGTCTCCCAACACTGTTGCTTGATAACAGTGTCATAGGTCATTATGTTTGCCAGTAGTCAGTGGGGTCATCATTAATACCTTAAACATAGCTGTACTGAAAGTATGCTGAAATTATCTTACATGCAATGGAAACCACTCTTAGTAGCTATGGGAGGCAGTCCAATAGAGATGTACTACCACCACTACCATTAGCAATGTTAGCTTGAGAAGCTGAGTCACTTGATTTGTGTGATAGACGTTCACAAATAATGTTGCTTTTTTTTTTTTTTTTTTTTTTTTTTTTTTTTTTTTTTTTTTTTAAATATACCCTTTCTCATCCTAAACAATGCAATCCTTCACTCGATCTGTAAGCATATCTGTATATTCTTTGACAGAATCCTATTGCCATATCAACCCTGTGGTCCAGAGGAAGGAAAAAAAACATTGAAGCAATTTCCAATTATCCCCAAGTGGGTAAAAAAAAATAAAAAAGAAATCCCTGCCTTTGTTTTATTTAAGTGTCTTTCCCCAAGTCTTATTTGATTTTTTTTTTTCCTCCGCTCTTTGAGTAAATACTTCCTTGGAGAGTTCGTTTGAATTGACCTTGAATATATTTGTAAATGGTAATCAAATCACCCGTTAGACATCTCTTATCTAATGTAAACAAACCCAGCTTGGCGTCTCTCTGAACAAAATACCTCTGAGCATAGCAATCAGTGGTACGATAATGTATCGACCCTCTCCCTCCAAGTAGTCTACTAACATTTGTTGGAGGCTTCTCCTGCCTCTCGGTATAGACAGTCTGCATTGCTATGGAGCTTGACTCCAGGCCAATGACTTCCTCTGTGGCTCTTTGCACTTATCACAGATACATATGTGAAAGGATGTAGTTCCCTGGGCAATAGGCCACATATATGGGGTAAACATATGTAGACTAAACTTCCAAAAACTGGAGGATCCTTTTAACGTGTTAATACAATATAATACAGTAAAAACAAATATATTGAGCGGGACCAACCCCTTCATATCTGAAATTTTTGCTCAGTGACCTCTAAAGTTCCGTAGCGAAATGTGTTGAGCTTGCCAGATTTATTGGACTATTAATTTTATTTGCATTTAAATTCTTTGTGGAGCACATATACAGAAACCTTTATCCTGGCTGTGATTTACGTAGCAACATTGCTCATGGTTCTCTACATTTTGGAGTGCCTTCTATTCTTATGACTTTTAAGCTATCTAAGAAAGATTTAGCTACATTCTTCTTAACCCCACATGTTACCATGAAAAGAAAGGGGTTGATTCCACTCATTATATAGTATTGATATGTTCTAGGTATCCTCCAATTTTTGGAGGTTTAGTCAATATATTTTACCCCATATATGTAGCCTGGGAACTGCATCCTTTCACATATGTATTTGTGATAAGTTCAGAGAGCCACCAAGAAAGTCACTAGCCTGGAGTGACTCTCCATATCCAGTGCAGGCTGTCTATTCTGAGAGGCAGGAGAAGCCTCCAACATATGTGTGTAACTACTTGGAAGGAGAGGCTTGAAATATTTTCGTACCACTGATTGCTATGCTTAAAGGTGTGCTGTTTTATTATTGTTTTACTACATTTATTATGCAGTGGCGTGGATTGTGAGTTGTGATATCCACATGATTCGCCATACAACACCCTGTGAGTGCCTTCCTTTATAGACTAAATGCATAACACCCCCCTTTTTACTAGCCTCTCTTCATAACTCAAATCCTCCAATTTCTTTAACAGTTTTGTTGTGCCTCTCTGCACTTCTTCCACTTCACTAATTTCTTGATGAACTGGTGCCCAAAACCGTATTACATATTCTAGATCCTTACCAAGGATTTATATAGAGGTAGAATTAGATTTGCATTCTGTGCATTTATACCCTTTTTATGCAGGATTATACCCTATGCGCGCTTGCAGCAGCTGAGTGACACTGCACAATATGAAGTCTATAATCTATCAGTACACCTATGAGCATTTTCCAAGTGGTTTGCCATTAATGTATGTGTAACATGTTTGTTTCTACACCCACATGCATAACCTTACATTTATCTACATTTAATCACATCTGTTAATCTTCTGTCCAATCACCCAATTTATATAAATCCTTCTGCAGACAAAAAACATCCAGCTGTGTATGTATTTCCTTATACAGCTTAGTGTCATCAGCAAATATTTAGACATTACTTTCATTTCCCACTTCTAGTCATCAATAAGCAAATTAAAAAGCTTTGGACCCAGGACTCTGAAACCTGTGGCATCCCACTTACAGCTTTAGACCATCTTGAAAAGGTTCCATTTACAGCTCTCTACATCTGTCATTTAGCCAGTTCTCTATCCGTGCACAGATATCACCTCCCAAAACAAAACTTTTAATTTATGAAGTAAACTGTTGTGAGGCTCTGTATCAAAGGCTATTGCAACATCCAAGTATACTACATGAACAGTAATTCCCTTGTTCAAATAACTACTTATCTTTTTGTAAAGGGCAAGTAAATCAGTTTGACATGACCTGTTCTTCATAAGAACATGCTAGATCCTACTAATAATATTGTTGGTCATCACAGAGTCCTGAATGCTGTCACTTAGTTACCCTTCTAATATCTTATCCACTATGGAAGTGGAGCTCACAGGTCTATAATTTCCTGGTTTAGATCTTGCCGGATGAAAGAGAATCAATCAATAAATGTTATAATGGGCAGTCAAACTAGTTGATTTAATGGACGCTCAGGATGCAGCAAGCTTATTTTCTTCTAAACCTTTCCTATGTTTTTGATCAAACCTTAACCCCTTAACGACCGGGGAATCTGCGCCGGGACGCGACTGAACGTCCGCGGAGCTTTTTTTTTTTTTTCATTTTCTGGTTCCAGACTCCCCGAACGGTGTGCAGCCGCGGGGGGAGCCCAGAACTCCATGACGGTCATAGTACGTCATGGGTCGTTAAGGGGTTAAAGAATATGAAAAAACAATGTTAGAACAGAGGGCTTCTCATAGCCACTAATGATGCCACAGAAAGGTCCAGTTGCGTAGGGTACTTACAAGGGTTGGGGGGATGATTACCCGAATGTATGGGAAAACTTATCCTGTATAATAATTTGCTAAGTGTTTGTTTGTCAGAAGCCATCATGAGCAGTAGAGACGACTGCGAGCGCTGCAGTCATGCGCAGTACAGACTGCCTGCGCCGCGGCTGATAACTGAGCGGGCTCCGAATTCAGACCGTAGTTGCGCAGAGAGGACTACAGTCTGAATTTGGAGCGTTCCGCTCCGTATCTGCCACGTCGCGGGCAGTCTCTACTGTGCGTGACTGCATCACGGCCGTTGCTTGGTGGCACTGTGGCCCGTGTACTCGGGCTCTTCAACTAGTATAGGATATTTCACTATCTCAACACAGATTTGCTCTGTCACTGGTCCACCTCTTCTTGGCCACTGCCCTTCAACACACTTCTCTGTGCTGGTAGAAGTGTGCTCTGATATAAAGGAAATGAAAACAGGGGGCATGTACTGCATTTTCCCCAACATAAACATTTTTGCAGTGTATTGAGCTCACATAGAGTAAACAAATAGTAGTCTGATGGCACTGGCAGATTTCATTTCCTGGTCTGATTTCTTGCCCAATGGAAGTTTACTTGTCACGTCACATTTCTAAGTATTTGTTTACTCTTCTTCAGCTCTACACAATGTGAAATCTTTTATATTGTGATGTGGCACTATATGCACCCTTGTTTTTGTATTTCTAGCAAATCTAAACGTATTTTCATATAAAGAAATGTTACTTGTGTTTTAAAGTAGTATGATGTGACCATACACAGTTAACTGTTTTGACCAGTTATGTTATGAAGTGTAAAGAGGGCAGCTCTCTGTGCTCAAGTAAGTATTGTTTGTTTTTATATTATATTTATCTTTCACTGTCGTCCAATACAGGTTACTGGTACACTGGGAGGCGATCCACCCCTTTAAGTAGGCAGGAACATTCATCTAAATGTATGCAGGGGGCAGAGCCTCCCCTCCCTCTTAGCCTGCACCTCAGTCAGAACAAGCCAGAATGATTTGTTCCTCGGTGTGTTCACACCAGGCAGAGAACAGCTCTCTTCAAGTTTTAGTTTCTTTGTTATTTTTACAAATATGGAATACAACCATTAGGCGGGTTACCAAGGCTGTCAAATGCCCTATTTAAAGTGGATAGCACAGCTTCCAGGGTACTTCTGGTGGATCTTTTGCCCTGAAGAGGGAATAACTTGATTTCAAGTAATTTCCCTGTGCGAATTATCCTCTGTGGTAATTCCTTTCTGTTCTTGGTAACCTGAAGACTGAAGTCCTGCAGGAAAGGTGAGCCACCCTTTGAGTGCCGAAGGTCCACTTGTCCCCCAGTGTCCCTTCATTGGGATTGCGTTTGGGAGTTCTCATTGTGCACTCCAGCGCTCATTGGGTGTTTTTATATACTTTGCCAATGCTATGTATTTGTGTATGTCTGAGTTTTGGAGCGGTTTATGTGGGATTTAACCCTCTCTCTGCTGGGTTTGTCTATTTTATGGGCATTTGCAGTTGGGTATTGTTTACTGTTATAGCATATCTGTTTGCTATGTGTTATGGAACTTATACTTTAAAGGTAAAATTTATTGGAAATAATGTTCCGCGCCTTTAAGCGTGCTTTTCCCGCATAGACGCCATTGCTCCTTTACTCTTTATGGACTTGCACTCTGTGGGACGTATCTCTGGAACCGCTTCACATAGCGACTTCAGAGAGGGCTCATTTTAATTGTCTTCCCTTGCTCTATCATCCGGTTGTATGTTTGAGTGTGTTGGGGGACTGGGGGGACTTCGGTCACTGTTTTGGGGTACTCTGTGAGGAAAACTACGTTTCCCATGAGCGCTTGGTTCGCGCTCTTTTTCTGATTGGCTCCCGTCGCGGCAGCCATTTTGTGAGTTCTTCTCATCAAGTATACTACGCAGGGACTGGACCTTCTCTCTCTCTCCTCTGCTGATTAACCCTTCGCTTGCCAGATAAATTTAGTTGTAAAAGTTTCTGGGGTGAATATTTAATCTTTCACACTTTAATCGGGTGATTCCTATAAGTGGGGTATAGCTGACACTGTGAGCATGTCTACTTCACTTGAGCCTGGGACTAGACCTAAGACGAAGGAGGCTGGGGGGGGTATCTGTCTCTCCCATTGCGTTTTGCTCCTGCTGTCATGCAGGGCTACCTAGAGAATTTTCTGGTCATCTGTGCCCAACTTGTGTGGAAGGTCATGGCAGCAACCCAGGCCCTTCCAGTCACACTATTGAGCCAACATGGGTGAAAGAGTTCAAGGCTGTAACTAGGGATCTCAGATCCACTCTTCAGCTCTTTCCCTCTCAGGTTCAGGGGGCTCTTCAAGTATGGCAGACCCCCTCCACTGTCAGGACCTCCCTGCCCAAGCCACAGGGAGCTCCTGACATCTCTGATTCTTCTGAGGAAGAATTGTTGCGGGATTCTGATGTTGAGGATGGTACTGTTATTGAGTCTACCAGATCCATTGGGGACCCTTATGAATGTGACCCTGAACTCTCTGCGGAGTGTTCGATCAGGGCTGTTTTGACCACCCTCAATCTTCCCTTGTGTCAGGAATCTACTCTTGACCCAACGGACGTGTTTCAGAAACCTTCTAAGGCTGTTACATATTTTCCTACTAATCCTACTCTTGAACGCTTAGTCTCTGATGTGTGGAAAAATCCTGATAAGTCCTCTTCAGTCTCAAAAAAGTTTGCCAAACTTTATCCTTTTCCTGAGACTGAACTGGCTAAATGGGTTCATCCTCCTAAAGTGGATGCTCCAGTTTCTAGATTGTCTAAATCTACTGCCTTGGCTGTATCTGATGCTTCTGCTTTACAGGATTGGACGGACAAAAAGTTAGAAACTTGCCTTAAATCCATTTTTGCCTCTATTGGTACTGCCATGCGTCCAGCCTTTGCTGTGGCGTGGGTTAACCGGGCCATTGCGGTCTGGACTGAACAGCTTACTGTGGCGGTTCGCCAAGATGCGCCAGTGTCAGAGCAGTTACAACTCCTTGCTAACATTTCTGAAGCTCAGAATTATGTTTCTGACGCTGCTTTTGACGCAGTTCGCATGATGGCGAGGGCCTCCACTTCTTCGGTGGTGGCTAGACGCACCTTTTGGCTGAAAATTTGGTCTGCTGACACTGCTTCCAAGAAAGTTTTGCTTTCTTTGCCCTTTCAAGGGACTTCCCTATTTGGATTTGAATTAAAGGAGTTGATTAGCGAGGCCACTGGAGGTAAAAGTACTCTTCTACCATCAGTCTTTAAAAAGAAGTTTTGAGCCAAACGCAATCGGTCCTTTCGTTCCTTCCAAACTGAGACACGCTCTGCGTCCCAGGCGGTTCCGCCTGCTTCTCGCTCCTCCTCCAAGCCCAAACAGTCCTGGAAGCCCAAAGTTGCCCCTAAGGCCAAGACCTCCAAGACTGCTTCGGCATGACTCGCCGAACCCGGGTCCGCATCCGGCTGTAGGTGGGCACCTTCACATCTTTTGCCGGATTTGGGAGGAGTCAGTGGTGGACCCTTGGGTTCTTCAGGTGTCAGAGGGATACAGGATCCCTTTCTTCTCTCTCCCTCCTTTTCGGTTCCATTTTACTCGTCCTTCTCAGGAACCTACAAAAAGGTGTCTGTTCGATGCTATTCAAGATCTTTTGGACAAAGAAGTCCTGGAACCAGTTTCTACAGAGGACACAGGTTCAGGATTCTAATCCAACCTGTTCATGGTGGCCAAGAAGGACGGTGGCGCTCGTCCTATTTTGGACCTCAAAGATCTCAATTCCTTTGTTGTGAGTACCCACTATCGTCGGGAATCCCTGCGCTCTGTGATAGCTGCTATGTCTCCGGGGGAGTTCCTTGCCTCCCTGGATCTTCAGGATGCTTATCTGCACATCCCTATCCATCTAGAGAGCAGGCGGTATCTCAGGTTTGCCTGCCACAAAGGTCACTTTCAATTTTCGGCTCTTCCCTTTGGACTGACTACAGCCCCGCAGGTTTTTCAGAGAGTCCTGGGTGCTTTGATAGCGGTGATCCATCGAGATGGCATCAAGGTAACTCCCTACATGGACTATTTACTCTTGAAAGCTTCATCTGCGGAGATCCTTCACCAGCAGGTTCAGGCTTGCATTCAGACACTCACTCGACACGGGTGGATTGTGAATCTGGACAAGTCAGACTTGGTCCCATCTCAGCAGATACTCTTCCTGGGTCTCCTGTTCGACACTCGGAAGTGCATGGTGTTTCTCCCAGACGAGGTGGCTCATCAGATTGCTCTCCGAGTATCAAAGATTTTGGCTCTCAAGTGGATTCCAGTTCTGAAGTTAAGATCTCTGGTGGGGTAGTTCATTTCCACCATAGAGGCGGTGCCATTTGCCATGGCACACACAAGGGCACTTCAGAGGTTTGTGATCCAGACGTGCAGGAATCATCCAGACCATCTGCACCTGTTAGTCTCTCTGCCTCCTCATGTCGAGTTGAGCTTGGAATGGTGGTTGGACCTGTCTCATCTCCTGAAAGGGAGATCCTTCCAGATCCCATACTGGACCACAGTCACAACGGATGCCAGCCTCCTGGGATGGGGGGCAGTGTTGGGTCTTTTCAGTGCTCAGGGGAAATGGGGATTGGAGGAATCTCTCCTCTGTCGATGTTCTGGAGCTATGTGCCATCTTACTTGCCCTGAGACATTGGGAGTCTCAACTGGAGGGTTGTCCAGTCAGAGTGGAGTCCGACAACACCACCGCAGTGGCCTACATCAACAGACAAGGCGGAACAAGAAGTCTCGCTGCTTGGTTAGAGGTCAAGGCCATTTTATCTTGGGCAGAGGCACATGTTCCTGTCATTTCAGCGGTACACATTCCAGGTGTAGACAACGTCATGGCAGACTTCCTCAGTCGTCACACAGTCGACAGCGGAGAGTGGGCTCTTCATCCAGAGGTGTTTCACCTTCTAACCCAGATGTGGGGGGTTCCTGTAGTGGATCTGATGGCAGCCAGGCACAACAGGAAAGTGTCAGTGTTCTTCTTCCGGTGGAGGGATTCACTGGCCCTGGCAGTGGACGCCTACATCTTTCCTCCTCTTCCTTTGCTGATCAGAGTCATCCAGAAGCTGAAGGTGGAGCTTTGTCCGGTCATCCTAATCGCTCCGAACTGGCCTTGTCAGTCCTGGTATCCGGATCTGATGGCAATGTCTGTAGCGGAACCCTTTCCGCTTCCTGCTCGTCCAGATCTCCTGTTACAAGGGTACCTGTGGAAGGAGGATGTTCATCGTCTTCATTTGATGGCCTGGAGGTTGAATCCTCAATTCTGAAGAAGAAGGGTTTTTCCTCTTCTGTGGTGTCTACGATGCTTAAAGCTCGCAAGCCTGTGTCTTCCAAGATTTATCATTGAGTCTGGTCGACCTTTGTTGCATGGTGTGCTGATAGGGATCTATCACTTGATTTCCATGTTCCTACTGTCCTGGCCTTTTTACAGGACGGGGTGGAGAAAGGGCTCAGCCTAAGTTCTCTCAAGGTTCAGACGTCTGCTCTGTCTGTCTTTTTTCAGGAGCGCATTGCCATCCTCCCTGATGTCAAAGTTTTCTTCCAGGGTGTGGCTCATGTTCGGCCCGCTTTCAGGAGTCCAGCTTCTCAGTGGGACCTCAGTTTGGTTTTGGGGGTTCTCCAACGTCCCCCATTTGAGTCCTTAGCTACTATTCCTTTACGCCTTTTGACCTGGAAGATGGCCTTCCTTTTGGCTATTGTATCAGTTTGCCGGGTGGCAGAGTTACAAGCCTTGTCTTGTAAACCTCCTTATCTGGTGTTCCACAAGGATAAGGCTGTGCTTCGCACTTCCAAGGAATTTTTGCCTAAGGTTGTCTCCGAATTTCACATCAACCAGGAGATTGTGGTGCCCTCTTTCTGCCCTAACCCTTCCTCTGACAAGGAGAGGGATCTTCATTTGTTGGATGTAATGCGTTGTCTCAAATTTTATGTTCATCGCACTGAGTCTATCAGGAAGTCTGGCGCTCTGTTTGTTATTCCTGAGGGGCCTAGGGCAGGGAGACTGGCATCCAAGGTGACCATTGAATCTTGGATAAAATCTACTATTAGTAAGGCTTACGAATTGCGGAATAAACATGTGCCCTTTCGGGTCACTGCTCATTCCACCAGATCAACTGGGGCCTCTTGGGCCTATAAAAATCGAGCGTCTGCTGATCAGCTGTGCCGGGCGGCCACTTGGTCCCTCTGTGCACACCTTCTCAAAGCACTACCGCGTGGATGTGCTGTCTTCGGCTGATGCCAGCTTTGGGAGGAAGGTCCTGGAGGCAATTTTGCCTGTCTAGGATCTTCTTCTTTTGAGATTCTCAGTGCTTCTTTACTGTTGAGCCCTGTTGGCTTGGTTCAGTGTGCTGTGTTTTGTTCTTGGGGTTTGTTCTTACCCCTAGTTGGTGTCCGTTGACACTTCTGCTAGTTGGGATATGTGACCGGTTGGTTCATAGAGGTTCTGTGACTCTAGGGGCCTTGCGTCTGGTCCTTGCCTCCTTCCCGCCTCTGGGAAAACTCAATGTTTGGACATCCCAGTGTACCAGTAACCTGTATTGGACGACAGTGAAAATAGGATTTTAGTCTTACCTGTTAAATCCTTTTCACTTAGTCCATACAGGTTACTGGTCTCCCACCCTGTCAAGGGACCATGCTTGGCTCTCCTGTGGCACGCTGTGGGAGTCCTTGGGACATGCTCACAGGGGTCGTCTTCTTCTCTCCTATCTCTGGTCAGGTTAGTGTCTCAAATCATTCTGGCTTGTTCTGACTCAGGTGCAGCCTAAGAGTGAGGGGAGGCTCCGCCCCCTGCATACATTTAGATGAATGTTCCTGCCTACTTAAAGGGGCGGATCGCCTCCCAGTGTACCAGTAACCTGTATGGACTAAGTGAAAAGGATTTAACAGGTAAGACTAAAATCCTATTATTTAATTAAATCCTTTATTATAATTCGCTAAGGATGTTTGTCAGAAGCCGTCATGCGTAGTAGAGACGGCTGTGTGCGCTGCAGTCATGCGCAGTACAGACTGCCCGCGCCATGGCTGATACGGAGTGGGGCCCTCCGAATTCAGACCGGAGTCCTCTCTGAGGTCTGAATTCGGAGCTCCCTGTTCTGTATCAGACACAGACAGTCAGTACTGTGCATGACTGCAGCGCCTCCAGTGTTGGCCCGTGTACACGGGCTTTAAAACTAGTTTAATTTATAAAGAGAAAAAACTTTAAAATATGTAAGTACCATAACATTTCTAATTGAACTTTTTTTTGTTTATCCCTTTGAGTGCCAGAACTCAAAGGGTTAACAGCTGTTCTGATTTGAGAGATACATTTAGAAAACTGTACCCCTTTAAACATTTTGAGTCCTTAATTGGTGCTCAATGCATTACTTCATTAACCCTTTAGCACTCAAGGTAAATTAACTACTAAATCTTCTCATTGCAAGAACATACAAATACATTGTTCCAAACATACATTTAATGGCTTTATCTTAACTTGTTTTTTTTACAGTAACTCTAGGTCAGTACAATTGGGCTTCAAGTCTTGCTGAGAAATACTGTGACTTTGATATCCTGGTGCAGATCTGTGAAATGACTGATAATCAGACCAGGTTGCAGAGGTATATGTCTCAGTTCTCCGATCAGGTAAATACTTTGTTCTGGTTTCATTAAATAATTTAATTAAAAGCCGAGTTCGGTTTGAAACTGAATTGTTTAACTGTTTTTTTATGTGCAAAATGTCAAGGTGATAATTATTTTATGAAATGCCCAAATGCAAATATAGTTTAAAAAATAGCAGATAATTTTCTTTATTTCCTACACGTAAGATACCTGAAATGTATAGTTTTAAAGAAGAACTATCGTACATATAAAAGTGCCCCCCAATCAATTTTTACCATACCTTTAAGCACATAAGTCCTTTTATTATCCTTATGCCTGGCACTATTTAAAAATCAAAGTTCTTCAGAGACTCGCTGGTAGACGACAGAGTAGACATCTTGCCAAAGAGGCATCTGTGTGCCTGCGTGCTCTGTCCCTGTGTCCTCAGTGATTGGCAAGGGGGGGGGGGGGGGGTTGCATTACACCTTAAGGTACAGACGGGATGGACAGTGCAGGTGCACAGGTGACTCCACGGAAAGATGCCTGAGGTGAAAATATATATATATGTGTGTGTATGTATCTATATGTGTATGTATGTATAGTTTTTTTTTTTTTTTTTTTTTTTAATTACATTTTAAGTATTAATATACCTTTAAATATACACATCACAGGACCAAGAGAATATCTCCCTTTCACATATGCAGAGAAAACAAAAGCGGGCGCCGAATAGTGCCTGTTATCTTTGTAACAAAGATGATTGTACAAATAAAGGAAATACTCACAAGTATGATGGTTGTGTACCCAACTACAACAGACCAGGCATACAGAGATATTATCCTGTCTCTGTTCAGGTAACCGTGGCCTGAAGTATAAGGTCCACAGAATGCTGCTGCTTTGTCTCAAAATCTTTTATTGTGTGTGTCACAATATAAAATATCTATAAAAAAAATTACAAGAACAAAGGCTTGCTAATCTATAAGATTTCATAGTCCCCTGACTACTTTGTCAGATTAAGCATCAGCCAAAAAATGTTTTTAGCTGAAGCTAAATCTGATGAGTAGTCAAGGGACTGCAAAATCTTATAGTTTAGCAAACCTTTGTTCTTATAATACTTTTTAATAGATTTTATATTTTTTATATTGTGACACACACAATAAAAGATTTTGAGACAAATAACCAGCATTCTGTGGACCTATACCTTCAATCCACAGTCACCTGAACAGAGACAGGATAATATATCTGTACTAGTCTGTTTTAGTCTGGTATATACTATTCCACAACCATCAACTTGTGAGTATTTCCTTTATTTGTACCACCATCTTTGTTACAAAGATAACCAGCACTATTGGGCGCCCTCTCTTGTTTTTTCTGCATATTTTATACTTCCGGCGAGCTGTGTTGAGGAGCTGCCCAGCTGTGCAAAGAGATCTATACTGCTGTGGAGACAGTGACACCCCTAAAGCACAAACATCAGCTGACACATAGGTGTTTAGTTGATTATAACACCTTGTGAGTATGTTCCCTCAGTTGGTGAAGGGTTGGTGTGAAAAGAATCTGTATTAAATTAAATTAAATAAGTATTTATAGCATATCTTCATTATTTGCAAATTACACTAAATTATACAGTGAAATACATTCAGAGCAAGAGGTTTGTTCTCTGCAGGGTCTACATAAAAAGGCAGATTGGGCAAACAGAATATGGGAGTTAAAGCAAAGGAAAGTTATGCATTCATGAAGACCAAATAAGCATGCTACTTGTGAACTTAATAAGAGATTTATAGACATAGATAACATAATTTTGCCACTGTACAAATTGTTGGCAAGTCCTCACCTAGAATATGCAGTACAGTTTTGGCCACCCTTTCTTAAGAGGGTATTCTACATTTTAAGGTAGTATAGAAAAGACCATCAAAATTAATTTAATGAACTGATGTATGAAGAACATCTAGCCAAACTTGGCTTATTTACTCTAGAAAGAAGATACTTAAGAGGGCATATTGTTACATTGTATAATTATATGCAAGGTCAATACAAAGATTTCTCTAGTGAGCTTTTCATTCCAAGACCTGATCAAATAGCCATAGACTACCTGTTGAGATAGAAGAAAACAAGGTTTCTGCTTCAGCAGAAGTGCCTCTTTTCTTTGCCCAGGGATGTGGCAATGGCAGATATAATGAATAATTAAAAAGACAGATATATTCCTAGCCGAACATAAAGTGTTTTATTTTGTATTAGTAGACAAAATTGGGAGTGCTAGCTGATAGACTAAAACCCATTTTGAAGTCGGAAAAGGTTATGCATTTCTTATCTCCTGGGTTATACTGCGGCAAAGGTTGAAATTAATGGACTTTAAATCTTACATTTTTATTGAAGTTTTACAGGGACTAGAGAGGATACAGAAAAGAAATGGGGAAGGGGACAAGGAACAAGAACTGGGTATAATCAGCATTAAAACACATTGCTGACAGAATAGTATCCCATATATAGTGGTGGTGTGGACCATCCTCAGTCTAAGAGTTGGAGAATATATCATTAAAGCCCAGTTCCATAGGCAAACCATAATCTAAAGGGAGCAAAATATGAACCCCAAGGAGAGAACTGCCAGTCCAGTGGTGGTAATGGTTGGAAGGGGAAGGAAGAAGGCCATAGGAAAAACTTACCAAGCTATGCCAAGTGAATAACATGACACAGCGAACCCTAAGATAGTCAGCACTAAAGAACATGGAAAACAAGGGTCTCCTCCAGCCCATCCCCCAGAAGCATTAAACATAATAAGAGGGGTCCCTACTACAGGCCATGGTGTTGCACACCCCACAAACTGTCACAGAGTGACACAGGTAAAATCACACAGTGTAACATAAGTGCATGGAGTATGGTCTCAGAAATGTTTAGTCTGAGCTCGTTGTACAGACCCATAAGGCAATAATATCGCCAACAGCTATCACAGAAAGGGGAAAACCAGATGCTAGAAGGGGAGAAGATACATGGGAAAAAATCTGACCAACATACTCCATCACCGCAAAGGGCTTGCACAAAAGTGTTGCTGTTACTGGCAACAAAGCTGTGAGGTGATTGAGTGATCAGACAATAGGGAGCCAATCAAGGCTCTGAAGGAGTCATTATAAAAGTATGCACAGTATGCCACTGGTGGAGGAAGAAAATGGGGGGGACGTAGGTAAAAGCAGGAGGGGAGAAAGAGGGAAACATGTTGGAGAGGACGGGGAGCCACCTAAAGACGAACCCAGGCCCAACAGGTCTGCTCACGGGACCCAGATATCCACGTCTGGAGCGGTGAACTCCAACTACTGCTCCGAAATGGAGAGGAAGACGTCCTAATGGTCTGCGGGCTGAGCTGTCCGTTTCTCCATAGTGTATAAATGCCAAACAGCAGCAGTGAGATAAACTCTATCAGGAAGAGCAAGCTTCTTCCAATGAGAGGCTACCAGATTCCGTACGGCCAGGAAAATATTTACAGTCAACTTACACACGGGTTTAGAAAAACCCATCAGGTAAAGGCCTGGCACCAGCAGCCAGGGATCCAAATCTAGGGAAATCTGCGTTATCTCGTGGACAAACTGGGTTACTATCAACCAGAACTGCACAACTGTATAGCCCCACCAAATGTGAAATAAATCGCCCCCACAACCTGGGAGCCTCTGAAGCAAAGAGAAGAGAGTGAATGGTTAATTTTGTGTAACAGAGTCAAATACCACCTATGAAGCAGCTTATAAGCGCTTTCCTTGTGAGTAGTGCATATCGAGCTATGGGCAGCTGTAGACCAGATCCTAACTCAAGAGCTAAGAAGTAGTTCAGTCCCAATTTCCTTTCCCAAGCCAGCATCTGCTTAGTCTCCAATAGACTATCATTGATATGGCCATAAATGGCAGACAGGAGGACCCGGCGTCTTAGAAGACTTCAGACCAGGTCAGACTGGGAGGGGGGGGGGGAGGATTTCAAAGTGAAACGGATGAAGTGAGTTATCTGAAGGTAGTGAAAATGTTCTGAAGCAGGTAATTTATACTTACTGGACAAAGCCACAAAGGAGAGCAGGTGATGCCAAAGTAATGAAGCAAGTGAAAATGTGTCATAGGGGCTCAGTTGTGATCCCTACCTGACAATCCTGGGGTGAAAGAGGGGTTCCCCAAGACTGGGGTCATGCTAGTAAGAGGCATCGTCAGAGATTTCTTAAGTTTCATTGAATCCCACAGTTTGGAGCCCAGGATAACAAGTGTGGACGCGGTTTGGGTGGTATCCACAAAGCATTCGTATAGGAATGGGAAAAAGAAAGTGATTCTCAATGAATACCCAGGGTAAACAGACAAGAGACTAAAGGTGCCACTGGATCATTTGAGCTAGCTGGGCCGCCACATAGTAGGAAAAGATCTGAGGCAGACCTAGGCCTCCCTGCATTTTGGGCAGGGAGAGGATCTTCGACGAAACTCTGGGGAGCTGCCCATTCCAAACGAATCTCAAGATCTTCGATTGTAACATATTCCCTACAGCAGAAAAGAAACCCTAAAATAGTTGTATGCATGCCACCTCTTGAGATCTGCCAGTAGGGTATGAAAAAATGGGTATAATTTGCAGAGTAAAGTGTTTGAAAATGACGGTCAGTTTAATGCCCAAGTAGTTAAGGTGGGACACCTGCCATTTTGAAATCAAATGACACTCAGGGCTTGGGATTTATTGAAGTTAATTTTAAACCCTGAAAGACGTTGATATGTGCGTAATTCTTGCATGGCACTGGGGAGAGATGAGTGGTTGAGAGTGTGTCAGGAGTATGTCCTCAGCCAACAAGGAGTGTTGATATTGTGAGTCTTTTCTAATCAACAGAAAGGAGAAGTGTATACTATAAAACTGGGATATATCCAAGTGAACCATATAAGTGGGAAATAACAGAAACAACGGTAGTCAATATAAGAGCACGTTGACATAGCTGGACCAACGACAGTAGGTATTGGGGTGCTATAGCAAGGTACAAAATTGTAATCCACAAAACACAACACCACAGGCAGCTCTTACTTCCTCTTATTGCACATGGGTGATAAAAAGTGAATTCTCTGATACACAATTTATAAATCTTTTCCAGAAAGGGTAAATACAGTGTGTGTACACTCTGGAAACCTCTCTCTATATTCCGTGTTAGAATCAAAGAAAATAGAGCTGAGTCAGTACCAACACAGTTAATTTCACCACAGTGGTCTGGTAGGTTTAAAAACTTAAAACAGCTTTATTGTGCAAAGGAAATCCAATAAAAGTACATTATACAGTTGCAACCCAAATTTACATGCTAGGAGATACTTCTGTATTGGATACCACTCAGGTGTAATAGATCAGTGCATTTCACGCATATAGCGCTTCTCATGATCTAGGACTTTTTAAATCTAGAAGACCTTTGTGGTGAAATTAACTGTGTTGGTGCTGACTCGGCTCCATTTTCTGAAAAATTATAATCCCCAGCTCCAGAGGAGGACTCCTGAACCGGGGTTAGTGCAACATAGCATAAGTGACAAAAAAGAAAAGTGTCTAACTGTGCAATCATAGCCATTATGGGAGCATGTTGACATTGTTGGACCATCGCCAGAAACTTTGGCGAGGTGCTATGACAAGCTGCAAAAATGTAATCCTCAGCTCCAGAGGGGGACTCCGGAATCGGGGGTTAGTGCGACAAAACGCAATCAACAAATGAGAACAGTGCCTGACTGAGCAACCATAGCAGATATAGTAGCACGTTGACATAGCTGGACCGTCGGCATAATAGTCATCAGGGTGCCATATCAAGGTACAAATTGTAATCCCTGGCTCTAGAGCACAACTCTGAAACTGGGGGTTAGTGCAACAAATCTCAACCAACAAACAAGTAAAATGCCAGAATGTGAGAGCGATTATCTAGGTCTTCCAAATATTCAGCGATTCTGGTGCATTCAGATCTCAAATCCAGGGTAACTTGAATATCTTGTTTGATCAATGTCATGAAAGTTTTCAGTTCCATGAAATCAGGTGCAGGGAAGATTAGCCTGTACGTCAAACATTAAGGTAGCTGGGCCTGGCTGAGTAGAGGTGCCCACTTTAGCAGAAGCATTTGTTTCGTCACCTGAGCCAGAACCTGGGGCATCAGCCGAGAGGTCAGCAGGATCTGGTTGTGGGAAAAAGTCCTCCATATCTTTACCGTTTTTTCTCTGACTCCTTTGCCTACTCATTTTCCAGACAGTAGAGATTAAGAAGAGCAGTCATGCGTGCGCCGAGGTAACTTTGCACAGTAGTTAGGCACTTGTATGGTTTAGGTTGACATAATAATGTGTTCACATATAGCGCGTTCACACAATCCTAGGACAGGCATTAGAAGTCCAGGATATCATAAAAGAGAACTGCTCATAGGACCTCAGGGAAATAGGTCCAGAACCCAGGATCAAAATTGCATTCAGAGGGTAATAGAATAGGCCACAGGGGCGAAACAGCCCAACACCAACAACTCCCCAAAATGTCTTGGCTTAGGGCCTAGAGTAATAGAATAGTCTTAGTGGCCCTTAAACGGCCTCGCTGAGCAAGGCCTCGGTAATCAGGTGCAGTGGGGGTAGGGCTCAGAGGTAGCATCCAGAAACTAGGTAATATCATCCTGTGGCAGGCCCTGGAAATGAAATGTAGCTTCAAGGCACCCACCAAAGCCTCCATTTACTAGTAAGGGCCTTGAGGTTGAAAGTAACCACTCCTCTGGGAGCTGCCTAATGGAAGGGAAGGAAAACTGGGGGATAAAATAATAAACAGATGGCACGATGGTACTGTCGCTCGGATAAAGAGTGGGAGAACAGCCAGGTCCCCAAAACAGAACCTCTGTGCGGCCGAGAGATGATGCCATGGCTTTGTGGCCTAACCTGCACTGGTCAAGAGTAGGAGCAGGCGCTAGATAGGTAGATAGCTGAGGGTGTATAGAGTACAATCCACTCATTGCCCAGCTCCAACAGTCCATATAGAAAGTGGATGGCAGTGGGTAAAGAATCTTCAATGAGGAGAGCTCCATTAGCACATAGCTCCCCATGCCAGCCAGACCACACTCCATGACTTTCAATCTAATTTAATATGTAACTGTGTATGATGCAGAGGTACACTTCCTACTTCACCAATGGGGATAAATTATTCCTCTGTGTAGTTTGTGGATGTTTTTTTTATTCAAAATAACCAGGGTAACTATTGCAAATATAAACACAATTGATCCAACCACCCACATAGCCAGTCACATTAAATAATGTGGACAGTGCAGGAAATATAATTAATAAAGTGATGCAGGGTATCCAGTTCTACATGCATTTAATGAAACACTAGATTCCTGATTTGAAGGAGACCTTTTCATGAAAGAGAATGTAATCTGTATATCACATGTAGTATACGGGGTTAGTTGTGAAGTGGGTGGAATTGTGGAAGAGCAACAGCAGATAGGCAGCTGGGTAACAGTAAGGGAGTTGACCTGGACAGCGGAAGAGAGAGGTAACCTCTGAGCTGAGTCAAATCGACTCAATTACAAGATTGTATGTAGATGTTGATGTGGATCGTTCAGAATCTGCACTACTGGAGAGGAGATGATTCCTCTAGCAGCCAGTTCAGATGGGAGGGAGAGTAGGCAGAAACCAAGGCAGGTGGTGGTAACAGGGAACACTATTATTAGGAGTGTAGTTAAGAGTACTTTCACCAGGAATGTGAGTGCTGAACAGTGTTGTCTCCTGGGTACTTGGGTTTGGCTAGTTGTGGACATATGTGTATACGTTGTATTTTCTGGAAATGACTGTTTTGGTTAGCCCTGGTGATCCGATGTTCCTGTTTTATGGGTTAACTATTTTGTTGTTATGTTAGCGTTTGGATACCAGTGATAAACCGATTGGGGTCGGATTCAGAATTTTTTATGAATATGGATTCAGAACTTTTTATGAATGTGGATGTTTTGATATGGGTAAATATAGTGGTATGTGTTTAGTGATTTATTTATTTGTTTTTGCCTGGAAATGACCGCTTTTTGTTGGTTCTGGTGATCTCGTGCTCCCATGTAACTGGTTAATTATCCTGTTGTTGCGTTGGCGTTCTGGATACCAGTAACACCCAATTGGGTCTGATTCAGAACTTTTAAATGAATGCTCCTTTGTAGTCCGTGATAATTGTTTAACCTGCTATTTCTGATGAAGCAGTGTGAAGCGCAGCAAAACGTTTATTAACGGAATTATATTGGTTTTATTAAACGATATTTTTACCGGACGAGTTATTTGTAGCTTTTTTATTTAATTTTTTGTTATTTTTTTATTTTTATTGTGTATATTATTGAGGATTTGGAGAAGGTCCAGAGTCTTTGAATCCCTACAATGGTGGATTTATCCCTGTAATATTGGAATTGTCCAGACTATCGGAGAGATCCTGGAGATACCTGAACAGGGACGGTAAGATTTCCCTGTATGCCTTATTGCTGTGTATTTCTTACATAGCCATACATACATGTGAGTGTATTACCACTTTAAATTTATTGAGATCATATAAGTGTTGATAGTCCACTATCTGGCGCCTCCTGTTCTGTTTCTTCTTTTGCATATCTGCCCCTTCGTGAGTGGAGGATTTTTTGGGAGCAGCCGGAGATCATGTCATCTAGCTGTATGAGGGACAGCTTTATCAATCCCTAGATTTATCTTGCTGGTTTGCACATAAGTGTTTTTCCAGCATTGTCGCTTGTGAGTATCGCTTTAAGGGTGGTGGTGAGGTGCAGTCATCTTTTTATAGAAGATATCACATGAGGAAGTGCCTCTTTGTTCAGTTTATTTTCTTCTACAACAGAGCAGCAAACTATTTAGATAGTCCTGATATTGGCAACTATTGTTGTAGTCCTCCTTAGGCAGACAGACTCAGGGTATGCTTGCTTTAGGGGCACAAGGCACTGATAACTTGGGTTATGTCAACCTGTGCCAGAGGGGTGTACTATTTTTCTCCCGACTGGCACTGGGTATTGAATACATTGGGGAATTCCTTGGTTGTAGATGCACTAACTGTTTCTTAGCAATTGCTCTGGTTCACATTCAGTTGTTTTTCAACATGCAATAAGCTTGGGTGATAGGGAACTCTTATTGGTCAGTGTTGCAGTCCTATGTTGGATGTTTTACAAGACAGCCAGAACACCTTCAGAAATAGTGATTTATATCCCTATCTAGCCGTATACAAATCAGACTGCATTAGGACATAGGGTGTCAGCAGTATGATGTCAGAACCTCATTAGCATATGTGCAGTCCCATATAGACCATTGCTCTACAACAAAAATTGTATAGTGATGACAAAATGTAATTAGTATTTAATTAAATATGTTGGCAGTAGTGTAGAAAGTCATATCTTCTGTATGTACATAGTATCAAATGAAGACAGTGCTGGAAAGGAGGGAACCACAAGCGGCGCAGTGCGTGGAGATACAGAATCCTATACGTATACAACTCTAGTAGTACTAAATCTATAATGCATGAGAGGGGTAATGGCCGTTTCCAAATGGACAGGAAAGCAGGTGATGAACAGATAGAGCATTAAGCATATTAACAGTAGAAGAGCGCTCAGTTTCACAAGGTACTGCGAGATGCAACAACAATTTAAACCATGATTGTTTTCTGCATACCTGCCAGTGGTTTTTTTTTTTTTAATATGGTGATCACGTAGGACCTTATTTTTCCAGAGATTAGTTTTGCCTAGCTAGAATCATCAGTCTGTTTTATATATGTTCCAAGAACTCCAAATATCACACAGGCAAATAGCAATGGTTCTCTGTACTTTATTAAAGAGTGTCCCATGAGTGTTTTTCTCCAAACGTGAAGTGTAAGTAAATATTTTTTCCTAGAGTGCAACACTGGCCTAGGGGGTATAAATTCAAGTGTCCCCTCACTTTATGCATCTGGTCATTTACTCTACAAAATAATATGCTTTGAGCATTGTAACGGAAGCTGCGAAGGGACCGCGTCACCTTCCGCCGTCGTTCCTGGGTCTCTCCTTCTCGGCGCAGATAAGCGCCGTCGGATGCACCAGTTGAAGTATGAACAGTCACTGGAAACAGCCGCAGGATCGCTAGAAGCAGGGAAGAGTCCACGTCGCCGCCTGACAATCCACGAAGTTAGGACGCAGGAAACTGGCAGCAGGCGGTCAGCGATTCAGGATACTTGGCGCAGATGGGTATCAGAGTGGATACTTTAGACCATAAGCAATACAAGACTCCAGGACTCCTTGTTCACTCCAAAACAGAACTCTCTTTATTGAAACAAACCACACATATTTATAGTCAAACCTTACATTCAAATAAATGGACCAAGAAAATACATTAGGAACATAATTCAATCACACAGTAGACAAAAGGTCAATGGTCTAACAAATACAATGACTCAGACTTCATTACATATCAAATACAAAAGGGTTGCTGAACTCACACAATGGACATAAAGACTGGAGGGACTTGAATGAATTATCACACAGCAGGGGGGTCTCAATACAATGCCTTTAGTTCTTACAATACACATTGCAAGTAACATTAGGTAAACTCAAATTATTAACCCCTAATGGCCCTGTTCCCTGAAAGCAGGCTATGATTTTTAGTCCTTTTTGGCACATCTGTCCACCAATATAATATCCCAAAGCTCTACATAGCTTGCGTCACTGGGCTGACAATCCATATGCCTAGACAAGGGTTGTTTTAGACCTGACAGGAATGTCCACAGTTTTTGGTTAAACAAACTTATGGCCAGACAAGGCCTAAGTAACGGATAACATCCGTTATATTTCTCCCCCTTTTAGTACCAAGCCAGCGGGTACAGCAGGAAACGCTGGCTTGGAGCTGTAGGAGGGCATAGAGATGGTGAGGCACTTGTCTGGACAGTACATTAGTCCGGAGGCCTTGGTCCTAGGCCAGTTTTAACTGTGGGGCCCCTTGTCCTGGGCCAGAGATTGAAATAGTCTTTCTGTCCTGGGCCAGGGGAAAACAGGAGCCCTTTGTCTGGGCCTGGTAGTGGTGCACAAGGCCCTGCTCCTGGGCCAGTGAGGAGAATGCCAGTTCCTTTGTCCTTAGTCCTGGGCCAGGGGAACCGGTACTGGGTTGCCCTGACCAATAGCAGATTAGGGGGCCTCTCCTGGGCCCTTCTCCAGGCAGTGCTACAGTCAAATCCTTCTGGGTCTGGGGCCAGTGGCTCAGGGTCCAGAGCCAGTCTATAAGGGGGATCTCCCTGAGGCAATGATGACGCTGGCTTCTGGGCAGCAGAGTTTGGGGAGAGAGGCACATCTCCCCCTTTTAGTTGGGCCAGGGCCCCAGAGGGACAGGAGCGGATGCAGTTCCCACGCTCCTGAGTCAAATCAGGTATGGGCCTGATGGGGAGTACATTCCCACCCACCAAGCTAGGGTCAACAGGGGACATGGCAACACAAATATCCTTGGTGAGGATCGCGGTCCCACTCACCAAGGTGGGGATCTCCAGTGTAGGGGTAAAAACAGGCTCCTTAAGCATGACTGGGCCCCCATTCACTAGGCCAGGGGTCTCAGGAAAAGGCAGAACAGGTGTTGGGCTGGGGATGAGGACGGCCGTCCCACTCATCCCAGCCAGGGCTTCACATGACCTGGTGCGCTTGCTTCCATGCACCAAGTCAGGGTTTACAGAGAGGGGGGTGTCCAAGGAATCAGTGCTGCAAAGAGGCAATCGGCTGATCTCCTTGACGTGCAGGGCCTCCTCCTCAGGGCCACTTCTTTTCTTCAGCAGGGAGGCACTCCCAAACCTCCCAGCAATTTTACTCAAGCACCTGGAGAACACCATCTTCCCTTTCTCCAGGGCACCAACAACAGAGGACAGATTAGGACTGCTGGTGGGGACCTGCGTCTCCTTCACCACAGCAGGGGTATCCTGGGCCCTGGTGAGCTCGCTCCTACTCACCAGGCCAGGGTCTACAGGGGGGCTGATGGGGCACTCTTCTCTACCCATCAGGTCATATAACGCATCCTCAGGAGGTCCAGCCGCTCTGCTTCTTTCCAGTCCGCTGGAGTCCTCCTCTTTCAGGCCATCACACACAGGCCTCTCTCCTGCCTTGAGGGAGACCTCAGTCCCATCCCTCAAGGCAGCATTACTGGTAATCCTGGGGAGCATGCACGGCTCCGCTCCCAGGCCATCTTCCACCCCCACCAGGGGCAACATTTTGGGGCTGCTGCTGGGTTCTCTCCCACCCAGTACATCAGGGGTCTCAGGAGGACTGATGGGCTTGCTCCCACCCATCAGTTGGGGCACACAATTGCTGCTGGTGGGGACCTGCGTCTCGTCCACCGCAGCTGGGAAAACAGGGAAAGGGGCAACATGCCTACCAGGGGAGACGTCCGTCCCATCCCCTGATACAGAGGCATCTTCTTCACTGAGGGGGAACGAATTCCCACCCCCCAGCTCAGGGAAAACATAGTCCAGGGGCAAACGGGTATCAGGCAGGGCAACAGGGGCACTGGTGAGGAGAGTATTCCCACTCACCAGTGTGGAGTGAACAGGGCCAGCTCCATCCAAGTCCTCAGCTTCACTGAGGTCCTCCTCAGATGAGTGGCCCCCCATTCTTCTTCCTCTCGTAGAAACTCCTTGATTTCTCGTACAAAGCCAGTGTATCTTTGCTCCAGGTCCCATTCCCATAAAATCAGGACATTGAAATTTCCATGGAGCTCCCCAGGGATGTACCCCCCAAGCATGGCTTCTCTCTTGTCCCAGATCTCCCAGTATCGGCTGGGGCCTGGGCAACCAAAAGCGAAATCCTGGCGCTAGGCCTCCCACACAAGTCCTCGAATCTCATACTGCAAGAGGTATGGGTTAAAGTCCACAAGAATTCCGGGCCCATACTCTCGTTCCATGTGCTTGACCAGCTCCCAGTACTCGTCTTGTACTCTGAGCTCTTCCTCGAGACACCAGGCCAGCTCCCTGTCGAACTCGTCAACAATATCGCCTAGCTGTTTCTTCCATCGGACTCGAATGTTGTCATACCGGTCGTTGTAAGATCCCAGAGTGTCCGCCAGCACAGGTGTGGCCGCCATGTCGTCTCCGATGCCCTGGTACCGCATCTCGAATACGCCTATGGCCTCCGGTAGTAGCGCTCTGGCCGCCATCTCTCAACTGGTACACACGATGAAAGAAGGAGAAATCCCACCGCTATGCCACCAATGTAACGGAAGCTGCGAAGGGACCGCGTCACCTTCCGCCGTCGTTCCTGGGTCTCTCCTTCTCGGCGCAGATAAGCGCCGTCGGATGCACCAGTTGAAGTATGAACAGTCACTGGAAACAGCCGCAGGATCGCTAGAAGCAGGGAAGAGTCCACGTCGCCGCCTGACAGTCCACGAAGTTAGGACGCAGGAAACTGGCAGCAGGCGGTCAGCGATTCAGGATACTTGGCGCAGATGGGTATCAGAGTGGACACCTTAGACCATAAGCAATACAAGACTCCAGGACTCCTTGTTCACTCCAAAACAGAACTCTCTTTATTGAAACAAACCACACATATTTATAGTCAAACCTTACATTCAAATAAATGGACCAAGAAAATACATTAGGAACATAATTCAATCACACAGTAGACAAAAGGTCAATGGTCTAACAAATACAATGACTCAGACTTCATTACATATCAAATACAAAAGGGTTGCTGAACTCACACAATGGACATAAAGACTGGAGGGACTTGAATGAATTATCACACAGCAGGGGGGTCTCAATACAATGCCTTTAGTGCTTACAATACACATTGCAAGTAGGCAACATTAGGTAAACTCAAATTATTAACCCCTAATGGCCCTGTTCCCTGAAAGCAGGCTATGATTTTTAGTCCTTTTTGGCACATCTGTCCACCAATATAATATCCCAAAGCTCTACATAGCTTGCGTCACTGGGCTGACAATCCATATGCCTAGACAAGGGTTGTTTTAGGCCTGACAGGAATGTCCACAGTTTTTGGTTAAACAAACTTATGGCCAGACAAGGCCTAAGTAACGGATAACATCCGTTACAAGCATCTTCATTTCATATTCATTAGAACCATTTTAGTACATTCAATTTCTTTGGTCACTCCTACATATTTTTTTCCTTACCGCAATGTTCTGGAAACACGTATGACCAGGCTAGGATTAGAAAAGCAAGTGACTCCTCATTTGAATCAGTGGATGGACTTCTTTACAAAACGGTATGCTTTATTTTTGTTTCCATTTCTGTATTTTAGTACAGGTAGGTCATATCTGAAGATCGTAAGAAAAACAGATATGAGTAGTTTTAGATTTCAGTATGTCAAATACCAAATGAATATGTAATGCTGCACATCAGGTGAGTATTAGAAAGGCATGTGACCCCTTCTACAATGGGATATCTATTTTCAGGAAATGTATGCCTTTTAAGGGTTATTTGAATTTTTGACGTGTTTAAAACTAGGTTTAGTGCATGTTTTTTCTCCATGAAAATATCAGAAGATTGTTATATGGTGTTACCAGTTTGAGGCAGGAAATACATTTGTGTGCATAGTAGATACATGACATTCATACCCCCTATATTTTAAAGAAAAATCCCTTGCTTTCTTATTTGAAAGTTTACCTGCTTTCAGGAAATATGTTATTGTTAATCTGATTTATGGTAAATTGCACCTTGTAACCAATGATTAAGAAAATACCTTTTGCACTTAGGTGTTTTATTTGTGTATTCGGGGAATGCCGGGCTTTTAAAAACTTTTGCAACATTTTTTTTTTCATGTACTGTGTATGATGGTAGCAAAATGAGTAAAAACATTTTGTATATTAATAACATTATAGCTTTTGGCACAATGAAAAATTTGCTTCTTGCCAGACACCAGGAAAAGGCTGGATTTGTACCGTTAAAAAAGTAATCTTCTCTTATAGGAATCATACCTAAAGAGATGGAAAAGCATAAAATGCTGAAAATGTATCCAGCCTTCAGTATACAGAAAATTCCCCAGGCCTATTGCTTAACCATTTTAGTGCCAAAGAAGTGTAATGCTTTAAACATCACTCTGCCATATTTATATGGTAAACAAAGCCTTCTGCTGTCTGTGACAAATTATCCCCTCTAATTCAGTGTTCATATTTACATTTGTTATATCCAATATGGAACACAGGTACCATGGGATTGAGTCCCTCCTTCTGGTGGGCAGGACACATCTCAAAAGACAGTCTTGTAGGTGGAGGTTTCCAGCCATCCTTCTGCTCAACCCTTCCCTGCCTTGCATCTCCAGTTATGATGTGTACTCTGAGGTGAATACATGGACAGACACACTTAGTTTTTTAGAATTTTTTTTTGTTGTTTATCTGATAGATATGGGCTGTCAAAATTCCCCTCCCATTAAGCGGGTTACCATTACTGGATTTCCCCTGGAGCGACCAGTATACAGCTGCTGTGCGAGAATCTTGCAACCCATGTTTTCCTTCCCAACAGAGTCCCTTGGGGCTCTGCTTCCTTCACATTGGTAACCAGGAGAAAGAAGATTGGTGAGTAACCCTTTTCCACAGATGGCATTGTAAGCGTTGCTAGTCAACAGAGAAGACGGTTTCCTAGAATGCCAGTTTCACAGCCTTTCTTCCAATTGGCTGCCAGTTTTTCAGTCTCCATTTTACTTCTCTTGCTTATCCTATGCAGAGGCAGGCTCTCCTTTTACAGATTAACCCTTTGCCTGCCAGATAAGTGCCTTTCTGGCCTTTCTAGGGTGAATTGGTAGTCTGGGGAACTGTTACTGGTTATTTCATCCCCACACCAAATGGAGGCACAAAGGTTGCAGGGTTCGCAGGCCTCCCACACACCCCCTCCGCCAAGCCCAGACAGCAGTGGCAGCCCAAGCAAACCGCTTCAAGGGCTAAGTCTATCAACCAATCTTCAGCATGACTCGCGGAATACTGGTCTGCCTGTCTCCATTGGGGACGTCTTTGTATTTTTCGAGACGCTTGGGATTTCTCAATCGCAGACCAGTGGGTTTTGTGGGTAATTTCAGAAGGGTACCACATAGATTTCAGATCCCTTCCACCATATCGCTTCTTCTTGTCCAGGGTGACGCAGAAGCCGGACAAGTTAAGGCTGTTTCAGGAGGCTGGAAAAAGAAGGTTCTGGTGCCAGTTATTCCCCAGGACCTCAGTTCAGGAACTTATTCCAACCTGTTTGTTGTCCCGAAGGAGGACGGGGGCGGCTGTTCCATATTGGACCTAAAAATGTCTCAACAAGTATGTGGTGACTACGTGTTCAAGGTGGAATCTTTGCATTCTGTCATTGCAACAATGTCCCCAGGGAGTATATGGCATCTCTAGACCTTCAGGATGTGCAGATACGCATTCCTATCTGACTACCCAGACAGCCGACGCTATCTGCGATTTTTCAGCTGCTCCCGTTCACCACTCTGCCATTTGGCCTGAATTCTGCTCTTCGAGTGTTCACCAGCATCATTGGGGCTTAGTGGCTTTCATCCACACCTGTGGCATTTCCATGACACCCTCTCTGGATGACCTTGAGCTCAAGGCTCCCTCACAGGAGCTCTTGGCTCAGCATGTTAAAGTCTGTGCTCAACCCCTGGTCCACCATGGGTGTATCTTAAACATGTTGAAGTACTCTCCAGTGTTGTATCTGGAGCTGGTGTTCCTAGGCAACACTCACCTAGGGAGACTCTTTTTACTGGAGGAGAAGATCCTGCAAATGATGCAGGAGGTGTCAGGCCCTGGTGTGGCCTTCAACCACGGTCAGGGAATAAATGCGTGTTGGGCAGGCTGGTGTCAAAACTGGAACCTGTGCCTTACTCTAGTGCACAACAGGGAGCTTCAGAGACTCCATCCAGAATTTGTCTGGGAATCCAGTACTTTTGGATCAGTAGATCCTCTCTCCTGAAGCCAGCAGGGACCTTCAGTTGTGGCTACACAGGCGCAACCTGGAACAGTGGAAACCCTTTTGGATTCTGGGAATGGACTCTGGTCATGATGGACACCAGCCTGAGCACATGGGGTGAGGTTCTGGGTCACCTTTGGGTCCAGGGCAGGTGAACTGCAGGGGAGTCCCTTCAGTCCATCAGTGTCCTGGAGCTCAGTTTGAACAGTCTGGCTCTCCTGTACTGGACCGCTCAGCTTGAAGGGACAGCCAGTAAGGGTTCAGTTGGACAGCACCATGGCTGTGGCTTACATCAACTGTCAAAGGGGTACTTGAAGTGCTGCATGGTACAAAGTGAGGATGGGCAGAAGCCCACGTTCAGGGTATCTTCACCGTTCACATTCCAGGAGTAGAAAACTTGCTGGTGGACTTCCTAAGTTGCCAAGACATGGATCCAGGAGAGTGGGAACTGTATCCTGAGGTGTTCTACCTGATTGTGCAGCAGTGGGGTATGCCAGGATAAATATCATGGCCACAAGGGACAACAGGAAGATTCCGACCTTGTGCTCCAGGTAGGGTGATCCTCTGGTCTTTGCCACAGACGCCATGTTCCACCTTATTTACGTCTCCAACTCCTCTCATACCCAGAGTACTCTGGAAGATGAGGATGGATTGTGCAACAGTTATGTCACCCCTTATTGGGCCGGGAGGACATGGTTTGCAGACCTGCTCAGTCTTTCCATTCAGTATCTGCTCCACCTTCCTCCCAGGCCAGACCTTCTCCAGGGTTACCTATGGAAAGAGAATGTGGAAAAGTTGGCTTTAACAGTATGGTTGCTGAAGCCTACATCCTGAGGAAAAAGGTTCCTCTGAGGTTATTTCTGTCATGATTCAGGCTTGGAAGCCTGTCTCCTCTAAGGCCTACCACAGGGTGTGGTCTGCCATTCGTTTGTGGTGCTTTGAACCTCTCTGGAGTTTCTTCCTAAGGTGGTTTCTGGTTTCACATCAATCAGGAGATTGTTGAGCCTTTGTTCTGTTCTTACCCCAATTGTGACAGGAAGAGGGATCTCCACTTGCTAGATGTGGTGATATGCCTTAAGTTTTATTGTACCACACACAGTCTTTCCACAAGGTAGGTTCTTTGTTTGTCATACCCTAGGGTCCCAGGACAGGTCAGGCTGCTTCCAAGGTCACTGTGGCCTCTTGGATCAAGTCTACTATACCCCAGGTGTATGAGCTTAGAAAGAAACCTGTTCCCTTCATGGTCACAGCACATTCCACTAGGTGTGTGGGGGGCCTCCTGGGCCTACAAGAATCAGGCCTTGGCTGAGCAGTTGTGTAAGGCATTGACTTTGTCCTCCATGCACACCTTTGCTATGCACTACCATGTTGACTTTCTGGCTTCAGCTGGAGCTAGCTTTGGATGTAAGGTCATACAGGCAGCTTTGCTTGTCTAGGGACCAGCAAATTTGGTTACCATTCTGTTCAGTTGTTGGAGCCCTGTTGGCTCTTGTTCCTGTGTGCTGTGCATGTTTAGTAGTGAGTCTTTTACTCACACGCTATACTACCCTTCTTCTCTTGCTTGCCTTGTTAGCCTGGCATCATTCACATCATACTAGAGTTGCAAGATAGGGAAGGGTTGAGCTGGGGGAATGGCTGGTAGTGTCCACCTACAAAACTCTGTGCTATGTGTCCTCCGCCCCCCCCACACCAGAAGAGGGACCCAACCCCATGGTACCAGTGTTCCATATGGGCTACAAAGAAAAGGATTTAACAGATAAGAACACTAAAATCCTATTATGACCCACTTGAATTGGAAAGGTGATATCTTTTATTTACAGTGTTGAGCTATAATCTCTTATGACCCTGAAGCCGTGATTGGTGGGCTTAGGTTTCCTTCTGAACATGAGCCTACTGCATGAGTGTCAAACTGAAGCAGTGGTTAGAGTGGCCAGGAAATATGGACTGCAGACACCACCTAGTTAAGCTAAACCAATTTGCTTTTAATAGTTCTTCTCAACTCTTTACTAGCTGAGCAAAATTCTCCCCTGACCCCACTAGCAAATCCATTCCACGCTACCGTTGGGCAGTAATGCAGGAAAATGTAATCTGCAGTGGGCCCCATCACCTGCTTTGTGGCTTTAGTTTCAGCCCGCGCTGCGTTTCAGGTTCCAGTGCCTTTGCAGTAGTTCTGCCCCTTTTCCCTGCAAAGTATGCTAATTAGTTATGTTATAGGCCAAACTTATCACTCCCTGTTCTATTTAATTATTTCGAAAGTTAACTAAAAGTATCTTAAATAATATGCTTCAACTCCTCTCTCTTTCTCCCCCTCCGTCTCTAGAATTTTTCAGATTTCTTGTTTCGCTGGTATTTAGAAAAAGGTAAACGTGGAAAGCTGTTATCTCAGCCTTTATCTCAGTATGGACAGCTGTCTTTGTTCCTGGAAGCTCACGAACACCTAAGTTGGTTACATGAAATTGGCAGCCAGGAATTTGATAAGGTAAGCAACAGTATATTTAGTTGAACTGGCTTTAACTGCTGGCTCTCTTTTGGCAATCATTTTTTTAATTAACTTGTTTCCTGTGCATTTTGCATGCTACATGGTGAGAACAGGTAGTTTGAGCCATAATACTATTTGACTGAAACTTCACCAAGCAGTAGGGTTATCATTGTTCTTTTTAGTCTTATATGGAGCACAGGAATCATTGGCACAGTATCCTACTGTGTAGGGTAGGCAAATACTCCCTCTCTGCTTCACTTTACCCTCAGCAATCTCGCTCAGTTTTAAGTAACCTTCAAAGGAGATGGACAAGGGTAAAGATTTTTTTTCTTTTAGCCTTTTCTATATTTTTTTCCCTGTAGTAGGGGCTGTGTAATACCCTATTACTTGGGTTCCTATCTCTCGCCTCCATTGTCTGTCTGAACCAGAGCACTTCACGGACCTAGGTCTGCTAGAAGATGGCTTACATTATCCTCCGTCTCCTCTCACTCTCTAGTTATCTTGTTTGATCAGACCTGTTCATGATATGCAGGAGCTTGAGAATTCCTTCATTCAAGTTCTGTGACTGTCTCTTTGTCTGGCAGCCACGTTTCCATTTCCTGTGGTGATCTGGCTGGACTTGGCACTGTGCAGTTCTGTACATTTCTATCTCTCCCCTTATCCCTCTCCTTTACCAGGGGGGTTGTCATTAATTTTTAATTAATTTTAATTTTACTTTGCTTTACTTAATTTTAACTCATTTAATTTTATTTTATTCAGTTTTTCATCATTTTTCTTTTTTATTTTCTATCTTTTAACTGGTGTTCAATACACCTTTTGTTTTTGGCAGCAGTGCCTTTGAGAAAGGACGATGTTGTCTTATTCGACTGGTACATAAACGGTGTTAAGGACTTTTCTTTACCACTGACTACATACCGGTGGTTGTAAGGGGGCTCATTGTGCTTTTCTATATTTGTACTGCATAGCAGTGCCTAGGGGGATGCCCCATTCAGCATCAGGAGGTACTGTTGTGCGGCTGGAGATCCACTGCATCATTTTGAAAAAGGTAATGGCAATTGACTACATTTCTTATAAGCTCGTTTACCCAGGCTTTAGTGCAAGTGAAGAAGAGGTTCTACATGGATACTCTTCATTTTTACTCTTGGGTGTGAAAGCATGGCTGCTACTTTCTTGAAAACCACCTTTACAGTGAGATAAATAATTTTAACTTTATTTAAATATGTTTATCTATAATACAGGACAGTAACATGTTAAGGGTTCTCCTTGATATGTCTGCATTTAAGAGAGACATAGGCAAGGCCAAAGATGCAAAGGCTTTGGGGGCCCCTCCCTTAATCCTCTTAACCAATTGTTCCTCATGCCAGATTGACCTCCTGATGGATTTCTCTGGTACTTATGTTCCTCATTGTGGCCCCCACACAACCAGGGCTCACATCTAATGAATAGGAGCCTGTATGGGTTAATGCTTTTGTTTCAAGAGTTTCATTCCTTCCTCTGTTTAGGGGTTCAGGACCATTCTTGTTCCCCTAGAAAGCATAAGTCATTTTGCACTGGAAAATTTTCCCATAGTAGAGGACTTCTCAACAGCGGAAGCAGATTCTCTGATGTGGGCAATCTGAATTATTTTCTTTGTTGGTTATTTCTGTGAGGAAGACCCTGGTTTTCCTGCTGATGGTCTTATTTGGGCCTTGCTGGAGACCCTGAATGTCTCTGGGTCTCATATTCCAGTTCTTCTTCTCCTGCACAAAAAAAGAAGGCTGTCAATTTTCCTCCTTACCATTCCAAGAAGAATGTAAGATGCCCAACAAGTGGCTGTTCCTTTCTAGATGTATCTCTCTTGTATCCTTTTTCTACTGATGCTTTAGCAGAATGGTGCTGCCCCCTCCTCAACCCCGGCAGTACTTTCTCCAATCTCTCACCTTTCTAAGAATACTGCTTTGCTTCTTGAGGACAAGGCAGATAAATGCCTGAATTCACTTACAGGCAAACCTTTCAGCTTATGGCGCCACTTTGTCATACCTTCAATGCTGCTTGGGTGACCAGTGTTATGACATTTTGCGGGCATCAACTTTTGGAGGCTGTCCAGGTGGATGTGCGTAAGAAGGTATTGTTTAGCTATCTCTAAGATCCTTGAGGCTACTGCATATCTTGTAGAAGCAGCATTTTGATGTGAACAGATTTGCTGAGAAGGCCAAAGCCTTTTCTGAGGTCGCTCATTGTACTATGTGGCTAAAGTTATGGTCAGCTAACTAGTCTTCCAAGAAGTGTCCCTTCAGTTTGTGGGCAAGCAGTTGTTTGGGCCAGAACTGGAAAAGGTTGTACATCATGCCTTGTCAGATGTCAAAGGCCCTACTCCACCCAACAGTGATAGTGTGGGAGTATGTGAAGGTGCTGGGTTGTCTGGCCAAGACATTAGTGTCATCTATCATGTGTCATGTCCCTGTCCAATAGGACAGAGCTGGACCTTTGTTAGTGGATGCAGGGGTCCCATCATTAGGTGGGATGGCCATTCCAAATTGGGTAAGGGTCACTACAGAATATGTTTTTCCTTGCATTAAACCTTTATATTTAGACACCAAGAGAGGTGCTCTTTATATATCTTTGCAGTTATCTTTTTTTAGTCTCTTGGCTGTAGTTCACACTATACAGCCAATAGATGGAAGCAGAATCTTTTTGGTTTGCATGTTTACTATTATCACAGAAGTGGTGAGCATGTGTAAGTGCTTACTTTTGTTTGTTTGTTTTTTTATATATATTTTATATATTACTATATTACCAGTTTTTTCCATATTTTTCATTTATCCATATAAACATCCCTTTTTGGTTTTCAAGTCTGATAGGGTGGTCCTGAGGCTTTCTGCTTAAGGTCATTTCTGAGTTTCATATCAACCAGGAATTGTTCTTCCTTCTCTGTCTGGTTCCATCTAATAGACAGGAACAGGAGTTTCACCTCTTGGATGTGGTTTAGTGCTTGAAGTACTATGTTAATAACGTGTACCCTTTTTGAAAATATTGTTCCCTGTTTGCCATCCCTGAGGGCTTTCATATGGGGTAACAGTGGCTTCTTGAATCAAGGTGACCATCCTGCAGGTGTATGTCTTGTAGAAGAAGGCAGTGCCTTTTTGTCTCACAGCTCATTCCACCTGGTCAGTTGATGCGTCTTGACGTACAAGAATCAGGCCTCTGCTCAACAGTTGTGTAAGGTGGCGACGTGGTTATCCCTTCACATCATCGTTAAACACTACCATGTTAATGTATTGGCATTGTCTAAAACTAGCTTTAGATGGAAGGTCCTCCAGGCTGTGGTGGCTGTGTAGCTGTTCTTCCTGATTAAGTTTGCACTAGAACCTTATTGGTTCTTGTTCTTTGGTTTGTGCTGGAGTCCGCTGACACCTTTGGTTGTACTGGTTCATTTTCATTGGACCTGGCCTATGGATGTTTTTTCGATGCCATCCAAGGAGACGCAGTTAAGGAAGATCTTGTTGTGATTATAAGACCATTGAAGCTAATATGTATCTTAAAGAAGCAGCTTTTGATGTTGCTGAGTTTTCGCGAAAGGCCTCTTCTTTCTCTGTGGCCGTGGGTTGTACTCTGTGTGGCTTAAGTTTTTGAGTCTTCTGTTTGGGGGCAAACAGCTGTTTGGACCAGAAATGGAGGTGGTTATCAACCATGTCACTAGAGGCAAGATTACTTTTGTCTCCCCATCAGTATAAGTTTGCCCCAAGGACACAGGTTCCCTCCACAAACCAGGCCCATTCTACCCCAAATCCCAGGCAGGCCTGGACAGGCAAGAAGCCTGTACAGAAACAAAGCTGGCAAGCTCCCATCTGCTTGCCATGGATTTCTGCCTCCCTTTCTGGACTACCATTTGCTGAAGGCTCCATCAGAGGAGAGACTGCACCTTCAGATTCAGACTTGCATGTCTCTTCTAGAGAAACATGATTGGGCTCTTCATGTCAAGAAATCTTCTCTGGTTCCGTCCCATATTCTACACTTTCTCTGTATGAAATTCGACACACTACAAGTGAAGGTTTTTCTACCAGAAGGAAAGAAGATAATGTCTTACCAGGTGGCTCAGGCCATTCTATATTATGCAGGAGCACATGAAGGTGTAAGTTTCTGCTCTGGAGAAAGCCCTGTTTGCTCAATTACATACATGGGATATGTAGCTGGAAATTATCGCAAGTTGGTCCAGACAATGTCCTCTCTCCCGTGTCATGTCCCTGTCCAACCAGACTGTGGTTTCAGAGGTCCCATCTGTCGCTGGGATGGCCTTTGGTTATTCCAAATTGGGAGACAGTTATGACAGATGCCGGCCCAACAGGCTGGGGTGTCATTCTGTGTTCTCAGATAGTTCAGGGTTTTTGGATTGGGGAGATGTCTTCTGTCCATCAATTTTCTGGAGCTTCTGGCAATTCATCTACCATTCTGTATTAATGACAGTCCCTCCAGGGATCCCTTGAGTTGATCCAGACTGACAATGTGATGGTGGTGGTCTATATCAAACACCAGGGAGAGGCCAGATGTGAAGACGCATGAACCACAATTCTGCTGATCCTCTTGTGGTAGGAGGCCCTCGTGCTGGATTTCTCCACAGGCTCAGCCAGCTGATATTCCACTCAGTAGTTTGCCTGTTGGTACCCAGATTATGGACTTAACGGACTCTTGGCTGAAGTGCAAGGTTCTTCAGTTCTGTGCCAGTGGAAGCAATGGTCTTGCAGTGAAAACAATGGTCATACCATGGCATTTTCCCCTGGGTTTCCCCTGATTCTCAGACTGCTCAGGAAAATCAGGATAGAGCGAGCTCTTGTCAATCTGACTACATTGTTCTGGCTCAGTCCTTCCAGACCTCTTGACACCAGGTCTACTGTGTTATCCCGAGGTGAAGCTGGTTTTGACTACTTGGATCTTGAGGGACAAAATAATGGGTTTTCTGTCTCCATCATTGTTACTATTTTGCTGGCTCCCAAGACAGTTTCTTCCAAGGCATACCGCAGGATATGGTCCCTGTTCTGTAAGTGGAGTGAAGAGCGGTTGTTGCGGCATTGATTTTATCAGCTGTTTGGGCCTTTCTTCAGAATGACCTTCAAAAATGGCCTGGTCTTACCTCTATTATAGTCAAGATTTCAGCTCTTCACTTGTATTGTCTGATCTTCAGGCTTTTGTGCAAGGGTTTGCTCATGTCTAACCAGTCTTTTGGGATCTCACTTCTTTGTGGATCTTGAACCTGGTTCTGGGAATATTTCAGATGTCTTCGCTTGAGCCTTTTCTTCAGTTTCTCTGTGTTTTTCTCTCTAAAGACAGCCATTCTGATGGCTATTATGTCTGTCTGGAGGATGCCCAAGCATGAGGCTTTGTCTTGGAAGCCTCCCTTTATGGTTTTGCACTCTGACAGGGTTGTTTTGTGGCCTTATAAAGGGTTTCTCCTTAAGGTTGTTTAGGGAAATTGTTCTTCCTTCCCTTTTTCCAGCCTCATCTAATAGGGAGGAGCAGGAGCTTCATATGGATGAACTTGAAGTACTATGTTCATTGCAAACAGCATTTTCAGAAAACTTAATTTGCATTTTGTCATTTCTGAGGACACAGGTGCGGGCCAGGCTGCATCTAGGGTGACACTGGCTTTTTGGATCAAGGTGGAAATTTGCCAGACATATGTCTTCAGTAGGAAGCCTGTGCCCTTTCCCATTATGCAGTGTTTAATGTGGCAGCATGGTCATACCTTCACACTTTGTCAAACACTGCTGTGTTAATATTCTGGCTCCGGCTGAAGCCAGTTTTTGCTGTAAGTTGCTACATGCTGTTGCGCCAGTCTCACTGTCCTTGATTTAATGTTTGTTACTAACCTGTTATTTCCTGTTCTTTGGACTGCAGTGTTTGTGTCTGAAAACGGAGATCATATTGTACCATTTCTTCTGTATAAGGACTGGTTTGCGACTTGAGGGAGGTTTTTCACTTTCCTTCCCTAGAATCTTGGTGGATGCTCCTCATGGTTCCTGAATTCCGCATATGATGTCTGTGAAAAGGTGATTAATTTGTGTATTCCTCAATCTTTTTTTTCTTACTCCATATTGAACACAGGACTTCCCTTCAAGAGCAGGGAGTCCTCTTGGGTTCTGTAGTTTGAGATTCCTTTTCCTGCTTCGCTTTTGTTTTCTTAGATCACTGCTATATGTTAAAACAAGATTAGACTTGCTGTGGAAGAGTGAAGCAGACTGGAGTCTCCACCTGTGATTTTTTTTTTTTAACCCCTTAAGACCCGTTGACGGTCCTGATATGTCTTTGGTCAGTGAGCCATAAGGACCCATGACATGCCAGGGCATGGAATTCAGCGCTCCCCAAGTGGCTGCACGCCGTTCAGGGAGCCCTGAAATGGATGCGGGGGAAAAAAATTATCCTCGGTCCTTAAGGGGTTAAGGCAAGTGCCCTTCCCTCCTGCGGGGGTGGGATACTTTACCCCACGGTTCCTGTGTTTCGCATGGACTAAGAGAAAAGAATACACAAATCCTCTTTTAATCACTCCTTTTATTTTTGTTCTAAACAGTACAGTACAGCTTTTTGACTTAGGAATTTTGACCTGCAAAGAAAAATTTCTTCCACTAGGCTGCAGAAAATCATTGTAAACAATTAGTAGAATATATTATATGCACATACACTAACAAAATTTAACAGTGTATAGTTTTTGATCATTTTTCATTTTAGGTGTTATCATTTTTTTCTACTTGTCGGAATACTTGTAAACGTGTTTAGATTGGTGTACGTGCTGCAGCAAGTCAAAGGCATCCACTGCTCCCATACCATGGCATGGTGGAGTATGTATGGATGTGCAGAGGCCTTTCTAGTAATGTTCTGGACAGTCACTTAGCAGTGTGCAAGACCACCACAGAGCACGTGCAGGCTTGAGGCAAAACAAGTGAACCACAAGGAGGAAATAAAAAATAGCCCAGCTGGGTCTTTTTGTTGAGGGAAATATTACTTGGTTCTCCTCAATCATGTCCCACAGTGGGGTGCAAGCTGATGTGCTCCAGCACTTCAGCACTACTTTTACTATCATTCCCAGCTAGCCAGAGGCTTACTGGGGATGATGGGTATTGTAGTCCTATACAACTATGGGGCCTTTGTTCAGTAATGCTTTCTATAAACGGGCATTCCCAAAGGAATATCTGTGCTTTTAGCCAACCAGACCTCAACTGTGTTATCCCTCGTGAAATCAGAAGGATCGGTTGACTAATGAATTGGTTGTTTTTTTTGCAAAGCCCTTCACCTATATTAAACAGAGAAAATGGTATACTCCAGAAAGACATATGGTACACTACAAGAACGCATAAGTAAATGTACTTCTGGGCTTAACCCTTTGAGTGCCAGAGGGGTGCACACCGTATTGCTTTGCAATGTGTTGCATATCCCTCTGGCGCTCAAAGGGTTAAATAGGTAGCATGTAAGACTGAAAGTGTTATTAACCCTTACATGTTGGCTATGGGCTTGATAGTGATATTGAGAAAGAGACATGTCATGTACTTGAAAGTCCTTGCTATTGTGGCAAACACTACCTTTTCTGAATAACATTCATGTACACTTGGAGGGATTTGCTGCTGCTATGCTCCTAGTGTTATTGCATAGAACAAATGGGTGTTAAGGTGGTTAACCCTTTGAGTCACAGGTGTGCAGCACTTTTCAAATATATGTGCTGCATAGCCCATTGACATAGTTAATGAAATACCAAACATTTGGCCTAATTCCACACCAGATTTAGACCAATTATTACACTCATCGTGTAGCCTTGGCAAAAAGGAACGTATGGTGGCTGAAGAATACAGACAATTGATTGGGTGGGATGAATAGGGGAAGTGGCAAAAGGAGTGGGAGGGGAGGGGTAGATGAAGTGGGGGAAAGGGATGTTGGTGTAAGATCTGAAGAGGCAAAATGGTAAAAAAGAGAGGCGAGGTGGAGAGTGTAGAAACTTTTAGGGCTGAAGCGGAGAAATTGATTTTCCCATATGGGAGCCCCCTATTCTGAACCTTGAGTCATTAACCATTTGAGTTGCAGAGGGGTATGCCAGTTTCAGCCTCTCGACATGATGACAGCGTGCCTTCAGGCATGCTGTGATCACTTAACTCATGACGTGCCAGGACCCTCACTGTTTAAACATAATGTAAGAAAGTTTTACTTCACTGAGTGTGGTAGAAGTTAATACAGTGACAGAATTTAAGCATGCATGGGATAGGCAGAAGGCTGTCCTTTAACATAAGAAAAGATGAAGGACCAAATAAGGTGTGAGGATTTTACAGTAGGAAAATGGGCAACTATATGGACCGAATGGTTCTTATCTGCCGTCAAGTTTTATGTTTTTATGTTTAATATAGATACTGTACAGTTAAGGTATTGGAAATTTTTACTGTCATCCATAAATATCTCTGTACTTCAGGCTCACCGGACACTGCAGACATTGGCAAGCATGGAAACACGGTATTTTTGTAAGAAAAAAACTCTTCTTGGTCTGAGTAAATTAGCTGCTTTAGCAGCGGATTTTAGTGATGATCTCTTACAAGAAAAGCTTGAAGGTACAGTATTTTTATATTACTTGATAAGTTTGCCAGTAATAATGTGGTACTTTTAACAAAAACATGGAAAATTGTTTTCTATAGCAGATACTCATGAGAGCTGATCATCCCCCAGTGGCCGGGGGCATTTTTCTTTACCTCTCAGTCTTTCATTATTTGATGATTTATATTTCTGGGTCTGATTCCTGTAGTTAACTTTGTAGTTATATATAGAAAAGCATGTGTTTTTTTTTTTGTGTTTTTTTTGTTTTTTTCATAACAAAAAAGAGATTTCCTGGTACTTCACTTGAACTAAATCCTGGAAAAAAAATCCTGAAAAAAAATCACTTCTTCTAGTACCATCCAATATATATCAAACGTACTGTATTTACATTGAAAATATTTTCATTTACGTCCAATATGGAACACAGTTACCATGTGGTTGAGTCTTTGGGATGGAGACTCTGTCCTCCTCTTCCAGCTCAAACCCCCCACCTACTAACTCCCATAATTCAGGTGTCCTGCTAGAAGGTCATTTCCATCATGATTCAGGCCAGGAAGCATCTCTCTTCCAAGGGATACCATACGTTGTGGTCTATCCTTCATAAATGGTGCACGGGGAAGAATGTGTCTTTGCTCCAAGATGGGATGTCAGCCTGGTTCTGGGCATTTGGGAGAGGCCTCCCTTTGAGCCTCTTGCTTTCATCTCTTTGCGCCACTTGACGCTAAAAAAATTTTTTTCCCTCATAGCAGTGATCTCGGTGAGTTCCAAACTGTCTTATAGACCTACCTTCCTGGTGTTTAATCAGGATAAGTCGTTACTTCTTACCTCTCAAGGCTTTCTTCCCAAGGTGGTCTCTTGAGTTTCACATGAATCAAAAGATTGTTCTTGCTTACTTTTGTCCTGATCCTAAGTCCGACGCAGTGAGTTGCCTTAAATTTTATGTGCATCATACTGAGCCCTCTCTCAAGGGGAAAAACAAGGAACAGTAGTGCTTCACTAAGGGAAGTTCTCTAAAGGCTGCAGTGATTTTTTTTTTTTTTTTTTTGGATATATTAAACATGATAATATATTTCGACTATGGAATAATGCACAAAAGAATATTGGTTTACTAATCAGTATTTGTTATAACACAAGTATATAGCTATATAGTATGTATCAACATGAACATACAATGGAAAAAGTTCCCAGAATAAAAGTAATATGATACATACAGTCCAAATCCGTCACTTAAGTCAATGTAGTGAGGATAATAGGAGTGCACAGTGTCTTTCAACATATGAATATGGATATGGGATGAAATGACATTGATGGAAGATGAGATGAGACAAATGATTTCTATAGTCCACACTTGGTCTTGGCAACTGTCTGATCCCTGGAGTCCCCACGGGTAAAGTATGTAAAACAAAAGCACTCAAGACAGCGCACGAGGACCTCTAAGTGTAGTATGTAAAAGTGTATTCATAAAAAATGTTGGTAATAAAAACTGGACTTTTATTACTTACATATAAATTAGTAAAATAATAAAAGAAAACCATACAGCATAAAACCAGATGTGATCTGGTAATTACAATCTAAAATGTGGTACAAAAGGATCTATAGGAGACGGGACCTATTATTGGAGAATACGTTTAAAACAGTATATGTTCATCAAGATAAATCAAACAAGTGGACACCTGTTTTCAGATCTAATAGCTCGCTGTTTACTGACAGAGAACCAGGGGAATCGATAAAGGATCAAGGGACAACAGACCTGATACCAGATTGAATAGCTACGGGCCCGCAAGCAAGAAAGGATCTGGTGAGCGTTTAATAAGAACAGTGTTTTGGTTTTTATCACCCCCAATTGTGGGACAAACCACTATAATAACCTATTATCCATATACTGTTTTAAACATATTCCCTAATAATAGGTCCCGTCTCCTATAGATCTTTTTGTACCCCATTTTAGATTGTAATTACCAGATCACATCTGGTTTTATGCTGTATGATTTTCTTTTATTATTTTACTTATTTATATGTAAGTAATAAAAGTCCAGTTTTTATTACCAACACTGTTTGTGAATACACTTTTACATGCTACACTTAGAGGTCCTTGTGCGCGGTCTTGTGTGCTTTTGTTTTACCTCTCTCAAGGGGGACTGTTTGTCATCCTGATGGGTCCCATGGCTGGTCAGGCTGCTTCCGAGGTTACCATTGCTTTTTGGATCAAAGCCATCATATGACAGGCATATAAAATATGGTAGAAACCTGTTCCCTTTAAAATAACTGTACACACCACCAGGTCTGTGGGGGCCCCCTGGGGACTAAAAAAACCAGACATCAGCTGAACAGCTGTGCAAGGCAGTGACTTGGTTCTCCTTGCAAACTTTCACTAAACACTACTGTGTCAATGTCCTGGCCTTTGCTGAGGCCAGCTTTGACCAGAAAGTCCTGCAGGCGGTTCTGCCTATCTGCGGTATCTTTTTTTTTTTTTTTTGCTTTGCTCTTGTTTTAGTGTGCTGTTTAAATTCAATGTCCGTTGACACTTAAGATACTGGATAGTTCTTGGGAACTCCGATATCATGGGGACTTGCATGAGGTCCTTCGCCATCTCTGGGAGCTTAGATTTGGTATATCCCCAAGGTACCGGTGTTCCATCTTGAATGTAAGAGAAAATATGATTGTGTTGTTACCTGTTAAATCCTTTTCTCTCTCTAGTCCATATAGAATGCAAGTCTGCCACCCCAGAGAAAGGGACCCATTTTTTGTGGTATTGGTTTCCTGGGAAGAGGAGTCCTTTTAGAGTCTTTCTCTCATGAGAATTTGTTCTTCTCTTCCCTGCTTTTCTGTGTGGCTTTAGGTCATATGAATTGTTAGTAGGCGGTAGGGTTGAGCTGGAGGAGGAGGGAGTCTCCACCCCAAAGACCTTGTCTTTTGAGATGTGTCCTGCCCTTCATAAGGAAGGACTTTAACCCATGCCTATGGACTAAAGACAAAATGATTTAACAGGTAAGAACACTAAAATCTTAATTCTCTTTTATATTTTAATCCCTGCATCCCTAGATTACACTGAAATTAAATATGTATAGGTTTTCCCTGGTTGCCCAGTGGTTATCATTCAGCTCTCTCAAAATATCTTTAGGTTTACCTACTTGTATGGCCTACACAAAATCATAATTTTCATGTTACATGGTAAAACAACCCATAAGATAGCTCATTAACCTTCTAAAAGCATGTATTTAATGAAATTATACACGTTAAAGAATCAGAAAGTGATTGATTGTCTTCCTACACAAAATGATAAAGCAAGAAAATTATTAAATACTAGTTGAACAGCCCGTTACACGGGCCACAGTGCCTCTGGCAGCCGGTCGCGGGGCAGTCACGCGCAGTAGAGACTGCCCGCGCCACTGCTGATACAGAGCTGGACGCTCCTTCGGAGCGCCCAGCTCTGTATCAGCCTGGGTGCGGGCAGTCTGTACTGCGCATGACTGCCGCACGTGCAGCAGTGTCTACTGCGCATGTCGGGCGTTACACACAACTTAGTGAATTATTATATAGGATAGGGAGGGGGTTTCTGAAATGTACAGTAGCCGCAATTTACTATAAAAAAAATTTTACAAAAAAAGCAAACCTCAACTTTGAATGCCACATATATCCTGAGTACGATGCCCAATATGTATAGGTCCACAAATGTATGTCTTTCCTCAGATGCCCAAATTTGTAATGGCACATAAAAGAATTTGATTTACTTTACTCTATAACTGAAAAATAAAACCACAAAAAGAATAAATTTCCTTTAAGTAGATATTCTGGAGAATCTAAGATTTTCTGGTGTCTTATACAAAACTAAAAAGCAAATAATTTTCTTTGAATAAAGTTAAAAAAAGTTTTCCTTCTTCCAAAAACTACACTACAGTTTAGTTTAACACACCATATGGAATATGAATGTAAAATACTTACTGAGTTCACAGATACCCAGCATATCTCTCTGTGAACATGTGTGTCATTTTTGGGGCCAAAATTGAGCACAACTTAGTTATTTTTTCAGGGGATAACCAAAATGCATTGTTTTCGAAGGTCTAACTACCAGTGCTCTGTGCTGTCAGTGTGACACATTCACAGGGGGAGGTGTGCAATGCAGGGAAGAAAGCTAGCCTGTTTTGTACATCGGCCATAAAGGATTGGCAGGAGACTAGTAGAGTAAAAGTAATTCTTTTTCTGGTTACTGAGTACCTCTAGGATGCAAGCTTTCAATACAGCATGATTCTAAATATGCCTGAAGAATAGACCTAAGGTGTCCTGAAAGCTTGCATTTTAGAGCCACTTAGTTAGCCAATAAAGGTGTCATTTCTCCTGTGTCCCTCCACTGCATGGTAAAAACATGAAGGGGTTATTATGTCTCCTCCTACCAGCTGTTGTAGGACCAATCATAAAGTTTATAAGGAAGCCGGATACTGCCTCTGGTCTTTTTTGGTCCTACAGACAGCTGTCCATAGGATGCTGCAGGTCTTACTGGTCGCAAGATTAAAGAACTTTTCTAAAGCTCCGTGTCCGTTTTACAGCAAATATTTGGTTAAGTCCTCCGGGCCACAGTCGTTGCCTCCCGTGGCCAGGTTAGGTCCCCAATTCTCTGACTGCATTATGCCAGTAGTATAATATCTGGGAATAGTAGAGTTAGTCGTGTAGAATACCGCAGGTCTTATAATTAAATATATGAAACAAACAAAAATAAGGAAAAAGACTAGAGGAAAAATACCAATGTCCCCTCAAGGCTAGACAGAAAAATGAACTGTCCAGTCATAGATGGAAATCACTGCCTCTAATAGTTCCTATAGAGCAGTTCAGTATTATTATCGGAGACTTTTGACCTTAAAATCACCTTTATTTATACCATTAAAATAAACACATAACATCACACATAAGGAACCATTGCTACTACCGTGATTCCTTTAAAAACACAGTATAGCTCTTCAAGTATTGAGAATCTGTAGGTCAATATACTTAGGCTGCGTGATATACTTAAGAGTACCCAGACGGTACCAAATATAGAAGGGTTTAAATAGACATAAGAAACTAGGAACATCCCCTGAGATAGCTGCAAGTACCCAGCTCTATTATCAATCAAAATTAGACTAGCGTCTGTCTCTGAACTTCCATATGAAATAAAGTAGCAAATCTCCTGCTCCCCATTTATCACTTGGCAGACTTTTAAGTTTCAACCATCCAATCAAGCGAAAACTTATCAAATATTCATACTTTTAGTCTCCGTTTTCAAACTGTTTGTTATTGTAGCATCAAGAAACTGCAGGTGCTTAATCTATTGTTGCTACAAACACCGGGATCTCCTAGGTGCCCTGTCTCGTATTCAACCTTTACACTGCCTAATAGCATTAGTTTGTGAACACACTGTTCTCTATAAGACAGTTTAACATTAATTAATCATTTAGCAACGCACCGAACACCTAGTGTGTTCCGTCTAAATTGAGTTCCTTGAGCTATTATTAGTAAACTCGTCATAGACTAGGCTATCTCGTATCTTCTACAGATGCCCTGTTCTCATCCCCTTCTTAATGCCTAGACTGCCGTATTTCTATCACAGATCTGTTTGCGGACAATCCCTTGTTTACTTAACCGCTCTCGCTAGCCTAGTATATGATTTTCTCTTTCATCAATACATTGAAGACTGGGTAACATAATTTAGTACCCTAAATCATTTGCTACACCGCCCAACGCGTTTCACCGTGTAACCGGCTTCGTCAGGGGCTTTTATATAGTTTGGCGGGTCTGCTCTTGGGGTTTATAAACCCTTTCAAAATCATAGCACGTACATGATTGGTTCAGTTCTAACCAATCCGCCTTGAAGTATACCATTCACTGGTCGTGACATCACAATGTATAGTTGTGACTAGGGTTGCCACCTTTTCTTCAAAAAAATACCGGCCAAGGCATTCCCTCCATAGACTTAACATTGGAAAGAAGCCAATTTTTTACCGGCCTGCCGGTAAAATACCGGCTGGGTGGCAACCCTAGTTGTGACTCATATCAATGCTGTTTAATCCTTACACTACCTAAATCTAATAATAACCAAAATTCCTGTTCTTCTTAATAAATCTAATAAGCTTAGAAATGTGTGTGTGTGTGTGTGTATATATATATATATATATATATATATATATATATATATATATATATATATACATACATACATACACACACACACTAATTTTGGGGCTCAATATCTTAAGTGGATATTTAAAATCAATGAGCTTATGAAATGTAGGTAAATACATGAAGGAGAAAAATGCTTTTTACTACATTTTAGAAAAACTATAATTTTACTGTCAAATTGTATAGTATAATTAATCAACATAACTTACTTAATAGTATCAGCCCATAGATATTTGCTTTTTCTGTTCACTAATAGTTATACTGATACTCCAAATTTACCATATGTTAAAGTCTTACCTAACAGAATTATAGTATTTCTCTCCTTAAAGTCCCGTTATTACCAATGTGGGAGTGTGATGTTGTAACATGCAGGAACTAAAAGTAAATCCCTCATTTAAAGCTTGTGGACTAAGGGTCCCCAATCTATTTATCCATTCAGCCTCCTTGGTCAGCAACTTCTGAACCAAATCCAAATCCCCTTTTCTTGAGGTCATTTCTATTTTTAATATTCCTTTAAATTTCAGGACCTCTGGATTTCCATCATGTTCAGATATCACATGGCGGGCAATAGGTTTATCTCTCCTATTTTTGATGTCTCCTAAATGTTTGAGATTCTTAATTTAAATTGTTTTTAATTGTTTTTAATAGTTTTTCCTCTATACAGTTTTTTACACTTACACTTTATTTGATAGACAATCCCAATCGATTTACAATTTATGACTTTTATCATATATTATAGACCCATTGTAATTAGTAATCAGCTGGAAACTACAGTGTTTTGGAAAGAAATATCTACCAACAGTCTTTTAAAGGCAGATAGCCAGCATCCAATACCTCTTGAGAGGAATCCCCATTGGACAATATTTGAGAGTGAGAAGACTCTGTAGCATGATTGAGGAATTTAAATCAGAAGCTAAGGAGCTGCAAAAACGGTTTCGAGCACGAGGCTATGGCAAAAATTTTTTGAAGCAGGCCTATATAAGAGCATAGTCAGCTAACAGAAGAATTACTTAATCCTAAATCACAAGTGGATTCAACGAATCAAAAGATCAGATTGATAGGCATATATAATTCCCAACATAAGGAAATCTTTAATATCCTAAAAAAACATTGAGACATTTTAAGACAGGATCAGGACATCGAGGAGGTCCCATGTATGACACCTAGTGTGACATTCAAGCGCAGTACCAATATAAGAGAGATGTTAGTTCACAGCCATTTTACCAAGGAAGGTAAAACAACATGGCTGACGTCAGAACTCAAAGGAATATATTCCTCTGGACAATCTACAGCTTGTAAATATATTTCAAAAGAAAAAATGTTTACTAATTACAATGGGTCTATAATATATGATACAATTCATAAATTGTGAATCTATTGGGATTGTCTATCAAATAGAGTGTAAGTGTAAGAAAACTGTATATAGGAAAAACTAAAAGACAATTTAAATTAAGAATCCTCGAACATTTAGGGGACATCAGAAATAGGAGAGATAAACCTATTGCCCGCCATGTGATATGTGAACATGGTGGGAATCCAGAGGTCCTAAAATTTAAAGGAATATTAATAATATTCCTAAGTTGTTGACCAAGGAGGCTGAATGGATATACAGATTGGGGACCCTTAGTCCACAAGGTTTAAATGAGGGATTTACTTTTAATCCCTTCATTAAAAAATGGTGAATATCTGACAAAAATACATGTTACAACATCACACTCCCACATTGATGATAATGGGACTTTAAACAGTGTGTTCATAAACAAATGCTATTAGGCAGTGTAAAGGCTGAATTTGAGACAGGGCACCTAGGAGATCCCGGTGTTTGTAGCAATAATAGATTAAGCACCTGCAGTTTCTTGATACTACAATAACAAACATAGTTTTAAAACGGAGACTAAAAGTATGAATATTTGATAAGTTTTCGCTTGATTGGACGGTTGAAACTTAAAAGTCTGCCAAGCGATAAATGGGGAGCAGGAGATTTGCTACTTTATTTCATATGGAAGTTCAGAGACAGATGCTAGTCTAATTTTGATTGATAACAGAGCTGGGTACTTGTAGATCTCTCAAAGGATGTTCCTAGTTTCTTATGTCTGTTTAAACCCTTCTATATTTGGTACCGCCCGGGTGCTCTTAAGTATAACACGCAGCCTAAGTATATTGACTTACAGATTCTCAATACTTGAAGAGCTACACTGTGTTTTTAAAGGAATCACGGTAGTAGCAATGGTTCCTTATGTGTGATGTTATATGTTTATTTTAATGGTATAAATAAAGGTGATTTTAAGGTCAAAAGTCTCCGATAATAATACTGAACTGGTCTCTATAGGAACAATTATTATAGGCAGTGATTTCCTTCTATGACTGGACAGTTCATTTTTCTGTCTAGCCTTGAGGGGACATTGGCATTTTTCCTCTAGTCTTTTTTTCCCGATTTTTGTTTTTTTTGTTTCCTATATCTGCATTATGCCAGTCAGAGAAATCTCTGCAGAGGGAAAGTGAGCAGGGACTCGGAATGACACCGCAGCCACATGGGAGGAAGTTAATACACATTCCACTGTGGAGTGCAGGACAGAGATGCAGCGTTCTGTTTCCTTCCCAGTACAGGCAGCCTCTCTAGCAGCAGCTCAGACTCGCATCAAACAGAGGAAGACAAGGTAAGAAACCTTTATGTCATGGCATGTGTTTTCTGGCAGGGCTCTGTGTTCCAGCTTGGAACACAATCCAATTAGAATGCCTATATACATGTATGTGCAGTTGCCTATCATTTGCTGAAGCTTGATGATCAGGTGCACCTTTTTTTATGCAATTTCTTTTCTTTCTTTTTTTTTTTTTAAAGTAAAGGTTAAATTTTAATAGTTTATTGTTAGTAGTCATGTCTACCACTGCTAAGGCTTCCTCCTCAAAATAGAAAGGCCCTACTGAGAGTAAGGAGGAAAAGACTTCCCAAAAGACTAAATCCTGTGCAGGATGTGAGAACAAGATACTTGCTACTGATCCTAGCAAATTGCGTTCAGAATGTTTAAAGAAGGTAGCTGGTCCTGATGTACACAACCAGTTTCAAGATTTTCTATCATGAATAAGGACTTCTATGCAAGACACCTTTGCATGAATTCAGGGTCCAAAAAAGAGGCAAAGATTAGGAGATCCAGAAGAAAGTACTTCAGCCAGAATAGATCAAATGAAAGATGACAGAATACAGGATATTCTAGATGAACACTCTGAGGAAGATGGCGAAATAATAGAGCATGATGAAAGCACCTTCAGCATTGAAAAGATTGAACCCTTCCTCAGAAGTCTGTGGAAAACTTTAGGGCTGGTTGACGAGACAAAAGAACAAGGTATCTTAGATGCTGCCTTTTGGGGAAATAAAAAAAGAACTGCCTGTATTTCCTGTACACCATGCTATCTCAGATCTTAAAGGGATAGTTATACTTAAAATGTAAAAAAAAATATGTTGTAGGGTTTATCCCCCTGAGTACTCCCACTGCTGAAAGGTGTTTCATTCAAAAGTTATTAATTTTCAAAGTTGAATTTTTTTAGGTGCAATATCACAGTGACCTGAAATTGTACAGTGGCGCTGTTGCTACATGATCCTATGGACAGCTCTGGTCCCGGGACCATAAATCTCCATAGGATCATGTAGCAACAGCGCTACTGTACAATTTCAGGTCACTGTGATATTGCACCTAAAAAATTCAACTTTGAAAATTAATAACTTTTGAATGAAACACCTTTCAGCAGTGGGAGTACTCTTGTTTTACTCAGGGGGATAAACCCTACAACATATTTTTTTTTACATTTTAAGTATTACTATCCCTTTAAGTCTGAATGGCTCAAAGGGGACAAGAGGATTTCCATGTCTCGAAGATAAAAAAAAAAAAAAAAAAAAGGAAGAAGGTACTAATACCTGGACCTCTCCACCAAAGATTGATGCATCCATTGCTCAATTGGCAAAGAGAATGACCATACCCATGGAAGATGGATCCTCTTTGTTGGATCCTATGGATCGAAAATTGGAGAGTGCCCTTAAAAAAATAGTAAGCACTACTGGGTTCAGAACATGAAGACAGCCACAGTGCTTGCCTGTATTTCGAGAACAATCTGAATTTTGATGACAGAATTGGAACAGAAGATTGAATCTTCACTCTCAAGGTCAAGACTCATGAAAGAGGTTGCAACAATCAAGGAGGCAGTGGCCTATTCCTGTGATGCTTCTATGGACGCAATCAGGTTAGCAGCTAGGTCATCTGCCCTGTCTGTTATTTCCAGGAGAGCCCTCTGGCTTTATATCATGGGGTGCTGATCCCTCTTTAAAAAAAAGCTAGTATCTACCATTTGAGGGTCTTTTGTTCAGCGAAAAGCTGTAAGAAATAATTTAAAAAGTCACTGGAGAAAGAACTCCTTTCTTCCGCAGGACAGAAGATCTAGATCATCTCCTGCTTGATATTCTTTATAAGCAAGCGCCAGTCCTTTTGGGTCTCTAGGCGTTTTCAAGCCTCAAGACCTTTTGAACAAAGAAAGCAATCCTTTTCCCAGTATTCCAGAGGAACATTCTGAAATGAAGGGATTTGAAGGAACCAGTTCAAGAAAGAGTTCCAGGGAGAATCGTCAGACCCTTCTATCTGTTCCAGTAAGGGGTCTTCTGGAACAGTTTGTTCAGCAGCGGAAATCAGACCAACCAAGACAAGTGGGTCATTCAGATCCTACAGGTAGGGTGCCTGCTAGAATTCAATCGCATACCTCTTCAGAACCTTTTCAGAGTCTCAAAGGCCCCAGAAAACCAGGTCAAAGCCAAAGAATTAAGAAAATCCATTCAGAAACTGATTCACAGCAGAGTAATACAGCCTGTTCCTCCAGAGTTCAGTAGAGGATGGTGTTCCAGAGTATTTGTAGGAAAGAAATCCACAGGGGGCTTCAGGATCATTCTGAATCTAAAGTCATTAAATTCATATCTAAAACAAAGTTTCAAAATAGAAACCTTGTCATCTGTAATTCAAGCTGTCCGACCAGCCTCTTATCTGGCTACTATAGACCTACAAGAAGTATTACCACAATCCCATCTTGAGAAACCACAGGAGGTTTTGCTTCAAGGGGCAGCATTGGCAGTTCAGGGCGCTTCCATTTGGGTTCACCTCAGCACCCAGAATTTTCTCAAAAGTACTAGCAGCAGCTCTGGAACGCCTGAGACAACAGGGTATTACAATAATACCTTGCCTGGATGACATCTTAATAGTATCAGAATCCTGCCACCAAGCCCAGAATCACACATCCATAACGTTGAATCATCTTCTGGACCTTGGATGGATGGTGGACTCTGTTTTTTCAATTTTTTCTATTTCAAACATAGACCTCTGCCTGAAAAAGTTAAAAGTATTTATAAGAAATAAGACTGTAAGGATTGTATCGGACAGCATGGTTGCTGTCTTCTACATAAAAAACCAAGGGGGAACAAGAAGTCTGCCACTAAATGAAGAACGGAAGATCCTAAACTGGGCAGAAAATAATCTGATGGCCCTCTCTGCCATTCATATATCAGGTAACAGGAATCTACAAGCGGACTTCCTCAGTCGCATCAAGTTGGATTCCGGCGAGTGGTCCATAAATCCAGACATATTCTACACCATTGTAAAGAAATGGGATCTTCCAGTAATAGATCTCATACCATCTTATTCCAACAAGAATATACAAACCTTTTTTCCCCAGAATCCCCAACCACGAGCCTTAGACACAGATGCCCTGAATCACAAATGGAATTTCAGTCAGGCATATTTATTCCCTCCAATTCCAATGATCCCATTAATCCTCAGAAAGATCAGACGAGATCACGCAAACGTCATCCTGATGGCCCCAAATTGGCCCAGAAGGATATGGTTCTCAGACCTGGTAAAACTGTCAATGGATCAGCCATTCCTTCTGTCTCCAGTAAAGGACCTGCTAACTCAAGGTCCAATTGTCCATCCAAATCCAGGTTTTCTGGAACTAATGGCTAGGAGTTTGAAAGGAGTTCCTTGAGATCCAGAGGGCTTACAGAATCCGTCATTAGTACCATCCTAGCAGGCAGGAAAGCTTCAACCTCCAAAATTTATTATAGAATCTGGGAAACTTTATCAAAATGGTAAGGCAGCATGGGTTTAGACAGATAATCTATCAAATCTTCTTATGTCCTGAGTTTTTTTGCAAAAAGGTTTCGAATTAGGCCTACGTCCAGCTTCTCTGAAGGTTAAATTGTCAGCAATTTCAGCCTGTTTAGCGAAACAATTTTCTGAAGACTATTTAGTTAAAAAGTATCTAAGGGCAATTAATAAAGCAAGACCCAGAATAATGTGTGTGATTCCATCTTGGGACCTGAACATTGTGGTTGATCAATTGATTAGATCCAAAAAGTTTGAACCGTTGGATCAAGTTCATATTAAGTTCATAACTTTAAAAACCATATTTCTAACGACTATCACACCTGCTAAAAGGGTTAGTGAACTTTAAGTCTTATCAGCAAAAACGCTTTTCATTCTTTTCCAATAGAACAAAGTTGTATTAAGAACAAAACCAGAATTTAGGTCCAAGATAGTATCTTTTCATCTAAGTCAAAATATTGTTCTACACTCATTCTTTCCTAATTCAAAAGACCAGGAAGAAGAGTGCCTACATACTTTGGATCTTGGTAGATGTATGTCAGTTTATCTATAAAGGGTACAAGTCCTTTAGAAAGTCAGATTCCTCGTTTATACATTTTCAAGGAAAAAAAAGCATCCATTGTCATATGGATAACCGACTACATCAGATGGTCATACTTAGAAGCAGGAAAAGATCCGCCGAAAATCCTGAAACCTCACTATGGCAACTTCATGGGCTGCAAAAGCTTCAGTAACAGCGGAAGACCTATGCAAAGCAGCAACCTGGTCATCTAGTTCAACATTTATTAAACATTGTGTTGATGTTTGGGTTTCAGCTGAAGCTAATTTTGGCAGGAAGATTCTCAAAGCAGCAGCCGTTTCAGGCTGGTAACACCTATCCATTTGTTTTCTATCTTATTCTTTTCTACTATGTAGATATTCAGTATTTTTTCATCCTTTTTAATATTCAGTTCACTGGGGTCCTTTGCCTTAAAATCTGGTTATGGCTTACTCTCTCTTCCCACCACCTGAGCACTGTTTTGGTACATGCCATCATGTTTTTTTACCATGCCCTGTAGGTACACAGGAGAAAGGGAGAAACTTTCTTACCAAGATTTCATTTTTCCCCGTGTCCCTCCACGGTACTCCTAACCCATTAACGTCTTTATTTTATATGTTTTAGCTCTGACAAAAGATGACTACCAGAGGATGTATCCAGCTCCCTTATAAATTTTCTGATTGGTCCTATTACAGCTGGTAGGAGGAGACAAAACCCTTAATGTTTTTTACCATGCCGTGGAGGGACACAGGAGAAACGGAGATGTCTGTAAAAAAAAAAAAAAGTCTCCCTTTTTCTTGTACCAGTCTCCTCCTTCATTTATGGCTAACACCTTTTTACCTATAAAGGATTGGTGCTCTCAACACAAGTCAGCCAGTGACTGGATGGTTATGAATTGATGGTACAGCAATTCAGTCTCTGCACCGTAGGATAAAGTGGATTGACTGTAATTTGAGATGGCCTTGTTGCTTCACTGTCACACCTACTTGCCTGTGGGGGTTGGGCCAATGCTGTGATTGGTCTTAGACTCCTTATAGCCTGGCCTGCCTGTTGATCTTTGCCCGATTTATTAGAGTTTCCTGCTGTTTGACTTGCCTGTGTTATTTTGAGCTTGCCTTGTTGGCTATTCTTCTGTTTTTGCCTTATCTGTACCGTGCCTGATTAGTTTTGGATTTCTAGTTTTGGCCACTGACTGACTAACCTTCTGTTTTGATTGATTCCCTGATGCTGACTTCGGAGTGGCCAACCCTTCTTTGGCTTACCAGTTGCTACCTTGCTGAAGTGGAGTTTTTCTGGTGAGCTCTTGTGGCTGTACCTCTTCCTCTTCCCTATCAACTTCAGTTATACTTCCAGATACTCCTTGTGCCTCGGGTTGTGCCAGCTACCTACCTCCGGGTCCTCCTCCGGCAGCATTGGTTTGATCTGCGGCCTGTTGGGTCTTGTTGCTGTTCAGCACCGCCTCAGTCTCTGTGTGGCTCAGCGCCACTTATACTAAACTGGTCTCCAGTCCATGCCGAGCTTCCTAGTAGATCAATGCCGCATACCTATTGTACTCCAGCTCTAATTGGGCTCTGAGTGGCTCAGAACCACACTACTACTTTGGGCACCAGTCCTGACTGGGCTTCTTTGCGACTCAGCGCCACTTATCTATATTTGCTAATAACCCTTGCTGAGTTTCCAGAGCGGCTCTGCAACGCATACATATTTTGGGCTCCAGGCCTGATTGGGCTCTTTGCGGCTTAGCACCGCTTGTCTCGTTACCCCAGCCCTTGTTGGGCTTCCAGAGTGGCTCAGCTCCATATATCTATTTTTGGGTTTCAGCCCTAATTGGGCATACCATACCAGCCTTGATTGGGCTTTGTTGCAGCTCTGCAATGCTTATCTATATTTACTACAGTCCATGCTGGGCTTCCAGAGCGGCTCAGCACAGCATAACTACTTGGGGCACCAGCCCTGTTGGGCTTCTGTATGGCTCAACTGTTAGAAACCAGGAACCAGATGGACACACAAAAGTAAAATGCAAAACACCTTTATTAAAATAACAAAAGCAAACAAAGCAAAATTGTGATTCAGAAGCATAAGCCAAAAGACAAGCCAGAGTCAGGAACCAAAACAGGTAGGTACTGAACCAAGCTGGGGTCAGGAATACGGAGAGCAACAAAGTCAGTAACAAGCCAGGAGCCAGAAGGGACGTCCAAGGAAGCCAGGTGTTTCACAGATAATCAGCAACTCAGGGGAATGCGCATGCCAGAATCAGACACAGTGGCAATCAGGAAGTGAGCCAAGCTGCTTTAAATACACTGGGAGGGGTTGGCTGATAAGTCAGGTGAGCAGTCACAGAGAAGTCAGCTGATTCAGCCTGTTCCAGGAAAAGCTTACATGGAAAGCACAGAGGAGGACAGGGACATGCACATCTGCTGTTGGAACCCATGAGCGCTCTTCTGGACCGTACCCCTTCCAATGGACCAAATATTGAAGCCTCCCTTGGAACCTACGAGAGTCTACTATGAATCGGACCTCGAACTCCTCATGGCGGTCAGCGAGCACAGGATGGGGTCGAAGAATGACCGTAGTAAGATGATGGCATACCAGGGGTTTCACCAGCGAGACATGGAACACATTGTCTATCCGCATATTGGGAGGGAGGTCTTGGGGCATAGGCCACAGGATTCACGTTGGAGGATGTGGGAAGGCCCTACAAAACGGGGAGCCAGTTTCTGAGAGGGCACTCAGAGGTGGAGATTTCTGGAGGACAACCATTCCCTTTCCCCGACAGGGTCCATAGTGAAACCAACCTCTGAAATTACGTACCCCAAGAAGGTGACCTGTTTGTGGTGGAACTCACACTTTTCTAATTTGAAAAATAGATTATTTTCTCTTAGTTTTTTTTATAGAACTCGGGCTACATCTGCGTGATGGCTTTCCATGGAGACAGAATGGATCAAAATGTCATCTAAGTATACCTCTGTGCATTGTTGGAGCATGTCCTGGAGGACGTCCTTTAAGAATTTCTGGAAAACCGCAGGAGCATTGCAGAGACAGAAGGGCATTATGTGGTTTTCCATTCGTGGCCCTCCTTCAGCCGTATCAAATTGTACGCCCCTCGCAGGTCGAGCTTAGTGAACACCTTGGACCCTTTTAATCGATCAACTAGGTCGGTAGTAAGTGGAATTGGATAGGTGTTTTTGACCGTGATATGGGCTCACCAGGAGCTCACCAGCCCAGCCCTTATCAAATACATCGCGGAACTCTTAGTACTTTTCAGGCAGTGAAGAGACAGGGGATGTGGTTAGCACCTTCACCACTTTTGCTAGGCATGTCTTGAAACTGTTGGGTGACCATGCCATGACTTCAGCCCTTACCCAGTCGAACATGGGATTGTGTTTGTGCAACCATGGATAACCCAGGACCACAGGATAGTGCGGAGAATGGATCACCTGGAATCGTAAGTTTTCGTGATGGAGAGCCCCTACAGCCATAGACAAAGGAGCGATTTTGTGGGTGACCTGCCCCGGCTGTAGGGGTCTGCCAGCAATCCTTCAATGGCAAGTGGGCTAGTACGGAGCTGTAATGGAATGGAGTGTTTCTGGGTGAAGGCACTGTCGATAGAGGCCCGCTGCACCGTACTCAATAAGTGCCTCTGTAATAATGGAAAACTCGCCCCAAGAGAGCCCAGTGGAGACTAGAGGTTTATCCTTCTGGATAGCCAGGGATGCTGAGATGCCACCTAAGGTCTGTCCCCTATAGGACCCTAGGTGCTGGTGTTTCCTGGATGTGTGGGGCAAGTTTGCAGCAGATGCCATGCCTTACTGCAGTAAGGGCACAGGCCCTTCCTACTCCTAAAGACCCTTTCAGCAACCTAAAGCAGAGTGAACCCAAGCCACATGGGCTTCACATCTCCTGAGGTCTCAAGACTAGGAGGCGTGGGAGGAGAGGGAGGCATGGGTGGGGACAAAAAGCTCGGGGCTAAACCGATGGGATGCCTCAGCAAATGCTTCCTAAAGGAAGATCTCTCACAGATATGGGAGTCAATCAGTATGCAATATGAGACCAATTCCTCTAAATCTCTGGGGAGGTCCCAGGCTGCAATTTCATCTTTAACCGTATCCGAATGCCCATTAGAGAGAGCATCCATGAGAGCCTCATTATTCCAACCAACCTCGGCTGCCAGGGTATGAAACTCTATGGCGTAATCCGAAACCGTCCTTGTACCCTGCTGGATGAACATTAGTTGCTTGGCAGCCGAGGTGGAAGTGGCCAGGTACATCAAATACCCTTTTGAAGGATGCCACAAACTCAGGGTAATTGTACACTATAAGTTTCTGCGTCTCCCAAAGGGGAGATTAGCTCATGTCAAGGCCCTGTCAGAGTAAGGAAATCACAAGGCCCACCTTACTCCTATCAGACTGAAAGGACTGTGGTTCCATCTCCAGATAGATACTGACTTGGTTCAGGAAACCTCTGCATGGTTAGGGTCACCCCATAATGCTGGGGAAGCAGGGCAGACCCAGTAATGCCTCTAGCAATATTGGAATCACCATTGGCAGCCAGAGTGGCAGCAGCTATAAGGGCAGTCTGCGCCAGGGGTTGCTGAGGTGGTGGAGCCAGATGCACCGTACGGAGCAACAGAGTCTGGAGGGCTAATGCAAACTGGCCCATGTGCTGGTCTACCTGGTCCAGCCTGAAAAAAACATTTGGTGGATTGCCTGCTCCTTCTGCGTTCATGGCCCTTGTGTACTGTTAGGGAACAGGAACCAGACAGACACAAAAATGTAAAATGCAAAACACCTTTATTAAAATAACAAAGGCAAAGCACAATCGTGATCCAGAAGAGTAAACCAAAAGACAAACCGGGGTTAGGAACCAAGACCAGTACTCAGCCAAGCTGGGTTCAGGAATGCGGAGATCAACGATGTTAGGATCAAGCCAGGAGTTAGGTGCCAGAAGGGACATCAGAGGAAGCCAGGTGATTCACAGATAATCTGCAACTCAGGAGAATGCGATTGCAACGTGAATCAGACACAAGGGCAATCAGGAAGTGAGCCAAACTGCTTTAAATACCCTTGGAGGGTTGACTTGATAACAGGTGAGCAATCACAGATTCAGCCTAATCCAGGAAAGGGAAGGCAGCAGCAATGGATAGCAGAGCACTAGATTAGCTCAGACAGCAGAATCAATCAGAGTTAGAGCAGCTCAGCCAAACCTTGACATCAACGCCACTTTTACTTTACTCCAGCCCTGTTGGGCTTCCAGAGCAGCTCAGCGCCGCATATTTATTTTTGGCATCAGCCCTGACTGGGCTTTTGTGCGTCTCAGCACCACTTATTTCCTACTTAAGAGCAAACCTTGCTGGGTTTCCAAGGCATTCTCAGTCCTTGCTGGGCCTCCGGAGAGGCTCAGCAGCACATAACTACTTGGGGCACCAGCCCTATTGGGCTTCTGTGAGGCTCGGCACCACTTTTTTTTTATTTTTACTCCAACCGTTTTTGGTCTTCCAGAGTGGCTCATCGCCACGTGCCTATTGTGGGAACCAGCCGTGACTGGATTTTTTGCGGCTCAGCACCGTTTATTAAGCCCTTGCTAGGCCTACTGAGCGGCTCTACACAGCATACTTTGGGGGACACCGGTCCTATTAGGATTCTTTGTGGCTTGGCGCCGCTGATACCTATTGATACAAGCCCCTGGGGGCTTCCTGGGTGGCCAGCTCCGCTTTATGTTATTGTGCGGCTCTTATCGCTGCTTTCAGTCTGTTTGGGCTACACTCCTTGTACCTTGAGATTTATCTTATCACTGCCTGTTGATTGGTCCTCTACCTTACTCTTGGTCCTCCAGCAAAGGCCTTAGTGTGTAGTACGGTCTACTTGAACTCAGAGAAATATACTAGCCATACCTGTACCCAAGTTTAATTTTAACTCTTTACTACAAGAGGTGCAATGCTTTAGAGGCATGCAGCATTCATGGGGCTGGCAGCTACATTTAAATGATTGACAGTTTTTATTTCTTCCCTATGATGCAGTTGGTTTGACTCTATATTCCTGGGTTCTTTGAACATAGATTGCCACACATTTTACAAGATTCATGTTATGAATGAGGACGGTTGAAAACCTTTGCCTCAAAAGGGAAATGTGGGGAAAAACTAAACTTTCCTCTTTCAGTAGGAATTTTTATGAAAAGTGCCATGTTTCTTATGTCCACAAGTACCATAAGGTTGAGTCCCTCCTCCTTGAGGGCATCGAACATTACAAGAGACAGTGTTTTTGAGGTGGAGGGACTGTAGGAGCTGGAAGTGGCAAGGCATTCCTCTTAGTTTTTAGAGGGTTTTTTTTTTTGTTTTTTGTTTTTTTCTTCTTGTTTTTTCTATTATTTTCTTAGAAGCGATTATTTCATTAGGCGGCTTATCACTGGGCTGCCTTGGAGTGGACTGACCAGTTCAAAGGTGCTTTGTTGACCCTTTCGGCACTGTGGGTGGAATCTTCCACCCAAGTTTCCCCTCATGACATGGTCTCTTGAGGCTCTGGCTTCTCTCTAAGATTGTAACCTGAAGACTGGTTAGTAACCCTTTGAGTGCCTTGCTTCACTTTATGTACCTGTGTTGCCTCTCCATACAGGGACTGGTTTGAGCCTTGGTTGGCTCTGATACTGACTAAGAGTATCTTTATTGTATGTTTGTATAGTCTCAGAGGGCTTTGAAGCGAGTATGGCTGCTTTTTTTTTTGTATTATATTAAACCTTTCTCTGCTGTACACTGTGTTTCTTGGGGGGGGTATTTTCACTCTCGAACTACTTGCACCATAGTTTTATAAGCCCCTCGCCGATGTTCACTTTGAGTTTTCAGTTTTTTCGAAACTTTGACTTTAGACCATTTTTAGTGCAGTGGTGGAACCCACCCACCACCTCCTTTGATCCATTAACTGCTATGGGACTCCATACCCAGATGACCTCCTTATCAAGGCTCTACAGAGGCACTCCTATCTCATTATGTTTAAGACTGTGCCCACATTCTAGTCCACAAGAGGTGGATTCTGGATCTGCAGAAGTCCTCTCCAATTCCTTCCCAGGGTATGGTTTTCCTGTGGATGAGGTGTGACACCCAGCAAGGGAAGGACTTTCTCCCAAGGGAGAAAATAATTTAACGGGTAAGACTAGTGAAATTACTATTTTCCCACCACACACACACATATACTGCCTACCCGCTTCCCAACTTTGTCCCACTGAACCCGTAGCTGTAGCACCACCCATACTGATACCCCCCCCCCCCCCAAGCCTTGTTCCACAGTGGACATAGAACCACACACACTGGCCCCCTGTCACACTCCACTAGTACCCATAAGGATGAGTAATGTGAGGCTCTACACTGGTACTACCCAACAGCCACTCCCATTGGCTGGTGGGGAATGATTGGATTAGCAGTCCGTCAGCAGCTGGAAGGCCTCACATTGCCCACAACCGCCATAAAACCACGTTTACTGAATCCCCCATTCTTGCCTCATGGCACTGGTAGCCATGGAACAACATATACCAACCCCTCCCCCAAACCTTTTTCACTGCACTGGTAGACTGATAACTTCATGTACTGAGTCCCAGCTTTGTTGTCCCACTGCACTACTAGCCATAGAATAGCACATAATGAGTCTCCAATTGGATGTCTAATGCATAACCGGAGACCAGAAAAGTTCTCTGGAAATTTTTGGGGTGGTTTCATTGAGTATGAAATTCCACATAAATGCAGAGAATTGTGTGTTTTTCTCAGATATTTTTGCTGGGGAAAGATGGGAATTTGCAGTTTGTGCCTGTTAAATAATTTTCTCTATATACAAAAACAAAACTAAAACAAAAGCACAGAAGTCTCTCTAAGCGTAGTATTTCTTGAATCAGTAAGGACCTCCACCAGCACCCTGTGCTCTTATATGAGTGCACTCACTTGTTCAAGAGGTTTAAGGTACTGCCTCTCAGTATATAACGCTCCCCTGGTATAGACCCCAGGTAGGTCTCTTTATATATATATATGCAGGTATCTTCCTCCTGTGTATCTCTTCCACGTTTCTCCTTAAATCTTCTATTTGCCTTCTTATCAATAGACAAATGTTAGGGAGTATAATATCCCAAAATAAGCCTCTTATAAGTCAAGAAGCTGGATTATAAACACAGGAGACTAGGGAATACCATAAGCATTCTTAAGTCAAAAAGCAGCTTCGTGGTGCAGTAACAAATACTGATTTATTGAAATTGCATGTACAATGGATATAAAAATCTTTAAAACAGATCTGAAATCTTATTACAGAAAATAAAAATATATAAAAAAAAAATCGCTCAACGCGTTTCGTAACATCGTTACTTCCTCAGGAGTTTAATATTATATATACAGTAACCTCTTACCCTTATCCCATATGTAGTCTGCATATCATCCAAAGAATTACCTCTGAAGCTTGGATGTCTTCCCGCCAGCCCTTAGAGACTGTAACTTCCGGTATAGTACTGCGCTCCACCACTGGAACGCAGGCTGTTCCACACATGAACACAAACTCAAAGGAACCCTTCAGGGCACGACACATAGTCCGCTTCCGTGTTCCACTCACGATCATAGTAATCACTAAAAGGGTGGAACCCAAAAAAACCGCACTCCACCACTGGAACGCAAGCAGTCCCACATTTGCGTACAAACCCAAAAAAGTCCGTCAGATCATGCCACATGTCCCGCTTCCGTGCTCCATTCAAGGACCACAGCAATCACCAGACAAATATAGCCCAGTAACACACCCTTTAGTTATTTACAGTCTCAAACATCAAACTGAGTATAATTCTATGATGTGACAGTCACACATGGGATAAAATAAGCTGCAAACCTTTTTAATAAAGCATACAAATATATAAAAAGGAGAAAAATTCTCTCAACAGCTCTAAATCAATCAGCACATATAAAAATATGACCAAAGTACATATTGGTATAGGAAGTACAAATAGAACCCAATCATATTATATCCCCCCTCCCTTCATCACACAAAGAGGAATGGGGGAGAAGGGAAAAAAAAAAGTAGATCTAAAAAAAAAAAAAAAAGTAGATCTAGCTAGCTAACTTCATACTTGGAGACTGAGAATTATAAATCCCCCAACAAGAAGGCGGAAGGAGGGCACAGTTAAGAGAATATGTAACCTTTTGTCTATACATGAAAGTATCTTATGCCGGAATGATTGAATCATTGAGCAGAAGTAGGAGGAATGGAGTAAAGATGCCTGGGTAAAATTGCATTTTAGGCAATGTGCCGTGGAGGAGAGTCCAGTCAGATGGGTGCAAGTGGGTGGAAGATAGGCTCTCCGTGTAAGAGTCTATAAGCAAGTTTGTGAAAGAAGTAGAGCTGTGCAAGTGCCTAGAGAAACTAGAGTGAATAAACTGAGAAGTTATTCCTGGAATATCAACTGCTCTGGGTGACATAGGGCCACCAAAAGGAAATTAAAATTTGTGGATATGTTGAAGGGTGAGTTACGGGCAGTCTTAAGAAGGCACTCTAAGGGATTGTTAGTAAATTGGGGGGACATAGGAAGGGTTTGGGCATAGCGATTAGCCTGGAGGTATGGAGAGGGGAGGTTATATTGCTGTTTTAATGTTTCGGATGTGTAAATTTGTTCAGTCTGTTGGCTAATTAAATTATCTATAAAAGATGGGCCTCGCTCTGCCTTTAATCAAAATTTCGACTCTGCTGCTCCCTTCTGAAATGTTAAGCTGTCATTGAAGGGCAGGAAGAGAGAAACGTATCTTTGACAGTGCAACATGTCTCGTGTATTTCCAAGCCTTGATGGTGAAAGAAAGGAGGAATTGCATAAACAGTGAGGAGGGATGTGGTGGGAGAGGACATGGAGCAGATGAGCACTATATTCAAAAATGGCATGAAACATTGGTCTCTTTAGGAATCTGTGTAAGCCTCTGTTTGATTAATTCAGTGTTTAGCAAAGTGTAGCAAGGTAGCAATATTGTGTAAGCACAAGGTAGTTAAGTTGAAACCACCCCGGGCCCTGAGCTGCTGGAGTTTGAGTAGCCAGTCTTAGGCCTTTTGCCATTCCAGATAAAACCTTGGAATTTTCTATGCAGCAGAAGAATGTGAGTTTGGATTATAGAGTTGTAATATTTGAATAGCATATAGTAATCTGGATAAAGTGACCATTTTGATGAGGTGTAAGTGGCCCAATAAATGAACTTGGGGTTTTTCTAACTGAGGAAGTCTGTAGTCCGTTTGAAGAGTAAAAGAGAAAAATGTATGTAATAGAGATGAGTGATATTTTTCAGAACAAAAAAACAAAGAAGTTGGTAGGATGTTTGGCAGAGCAGAGAGAACAATTCAGGAATGGGGAAGGGTGTGGGGAAGCCACGAAGCCTTTTATTTAAAAATTAACTATAAGCTGGTAAGCTTGAAAAGTGCGGATAAGTGAGGGGAGTTGACATGAGGCTCATCTAAGAACAGGAGAAGGTTGTCTGCGAAGGCTGTGAGCCTAACCTCTGCATCACCTACTGAAATGCCCTTAAAATCCTTAGTTTGTGGTATCTTAAGTAACAGCGGGTCCAAAGCTATATAAAATAGTAGAGGGAACATCAGGCATCCCTGTCTGGTGCCTTGAAAGAGTTCAAACATTGGAGAGTTAAAGCCATTGGTTGTGAGCATAGCATGTGGAGAGGAAAACATGAGTTTAATGTAATTAAGAGAGAACTGAAGCCTTCTTTGTCTGTGGTATAAATGAGGCAATAAAATGTAATGGAATGCCTTCTCAGCGTCTAAGTTAACCAGAGGGTTGGTATTGTTTGCAAAATCAGAGGAACTTTATTATAGCTGCAATGGCTGTGCCGATACCAGTCAAAGAGTATCTACCATGGATGAAACCAGTTTGTACGTGAGAGATGATGGAGGGAGAAATGTGATTGTCTGATGGCCTTTGATTTTACTTATTGATTTGTAGTCTGTTTTTAGTAGGGATATAGGGTGATAGGCTTCTACTATTTTAGGGTCCCTGTCTGGCTTCAGAAGAATGATGTGCACAAGTTTGAAGGCAAGAGGCATAGTGTAAGTGGTGAGAGTATGATTATAAATAGAAATATGTGGTTGTGAGATGTTGTCTTTTAGATTGGAGACCACCTGTGCCCAGTACTGTATCATTATGAAGGAATCAATGTCTGTCAAAAATTGAGTACCGAGATCAGGGTCATAAGGATCTTGTGCATATATTTGTGTGAAATGATGTTCAAAGGCCTTGTTAATGTCTGAAGTGTCTGTAGAGTCAGTGTCAGTTCTTAACAAAGAGATAGAACAAGAGGTTTGTTTAGATTCAATAATCTGCACTAATACTCTACCTGGTTTATTGGCCATTTGATAGAAACAGGCTAAGCGTTTCTGTAAGTGAAAGTGTGCAGAGTTGTATAAAATGGTTTCTTATGCTTTTTCACATTTAGATAAATGGATCTATTTCTGAGGGTGTCTGACCGAAGGTAAGCAGTGTGTAATGTTTAATCATCTGTCTTTGCAGTAAGGTAAGTTTTGTGGAGGTTTTTTTATGGAGCTTGGAAGTATAAGCAATTGTGACCTGTCAACACCACCTTAGCTATTGGCCAAAATATGTTTGGATTTGATTAGTGGAGTTTGTTGTGATCAGCATAGGAGTGCCAAGATGACTGCAGACTGGCTCAAAAGTCAGGGGGCTGTGCGAGAGAAGAGGGCATACACCAACTGAAGAACAAGATAGGAGGGGTCCTAGTTGTTACCTGCAGTGAAACATTGGCATGGTCTGAAATCAGTATGTCATGAATAGATGAATCTGAAAGAGGCGGCACCAGAAAGGGAAAATTAAAGTAGTAGTCTATCCTGGTAAAAGTACTGTGTGGATGAGTAAAAACTGTGTTACTTCTCTGTCTGTTGGTGAAGGCACCATAGGTCTGTAAGAGGGAGTTTAGTCAGGAAACACTTTACAGGAGTAGAGACATGTCTGGGACAATTAGCTGGACATCCACTACCGTTCATAATGGAATTAATGGTTGCATTGAAGTCGCTTCCTAATATGATAGTCTGGAGCACCAGAAAGGAGGCAAGACAGGAGCTGTGAAAAAAAAAATGCATTGGCAGAATTGTTAGGGGCATACATGTTGCAAAGCAAATTTGTTTTTATTAATGTCACATGAACAAGAAACCTTTTCTCCAGGTCAGTAATTTTATTGTGAACAATAAAATCAACACTTCTTCTAAGAATGATGTAGAGTAAGAGACCTCAAAAGAATGGCCTGCCCATCCACAATGGACATATGGGTTTCCTGGAGAAATGCTATGCGACGTTCCAAGAAGTGAAATTCAGGGGTCCCACGGATATGGAAGGGGTAGATGGGTTGTCAGTTTGTGGGAACCAGGAGAGAGAGAAATGTTAGAATGATGTGATGTCGAATCAGAGAAAAGATGAAAAGGTAGAATAAAGGCTGCAAGGTATACCACTTCCAGCAAGATGGCCTTGGGAGACGTGAGAACCCGAGCCAACCACACAAACATAACCAGAGCTTCATGTTAACCTAGAAGAACCAGTAAGTTCTAATAGTCCTTTGGGGACCAGCCAGGGTGGGCCTATAGGTAAGACAATGTGAAAGGTATATAAAGAAGCCTCTCCCAAGAGAGAGAGAGGGTGGCCAGCATTCAGCCAGCCAGTCAGTGAGGAAAGTGTACAATGTACAGGGCCCTGTACATGGTGTAGCGTGTACCCATCCATCCCCCCCTCCTCGCAGTAAAGTAGTGTATGTTGGGGGAGCACCAATTAGTGGCCAGCTATACAGTTAAACCAACCCGCAACCCCTTCAGTGGAGGTAGCCATTGTGCAAGGGATGTTCACCCTGAGGAGAGAGAGAAAAAAATATTTCTCTTCAAGCAAACCATATGATTTCAGTGAGTGTTTCTTGCATCACTAAGATTGAGCATGTAAGTGCCAAACAAAAAGGTGGGGCAGGAGAGCATGCAGACTGGGAGGGGGAGGAAATGACCAAGGTTATCCCCACCACACAGGCAAAGCAGGATCTGCAATAGTTCAGTGCAGGCTTTGATAATAGTCCTGGCTGCCTCACGGGGGGTGACAAACCATAGGATCCTGGAGTCTATCATAACTTTCAAATGAGCTGGATAGGCCAGAGCAAATCTGATGCCCTCTTTCAACTTTAAGGCAAGAAGGAGGATCATTCAAATGGGTTAATTCAGGCTGTTCAATTCTGAGAAATTCTAAAGCTCATTTGTTCCTCATCCATTCCGGCAGACCCAACAGTCAGAGGTTATGTTGGCTGCTGCGGTTCTTCATGTCATCCAGCTTCATCCACATTCGCCTCATAAGCCTTAGTATGTTTTATTTCGACCATTTGCTCCTTGTGCGTTTTCAATTCTGCTAATATTTCCTGGACTGAGGTTTAGATGATGTCCACCTTCTCTTTTTTACAAAAGTGTGTCAGGACCACCTTGGTAGTCTTTTCTGTCGAACATGTGTCCACTTCATTGCTTGAGGCCAGTGGAATATCCTCTGCCAAGGGTTATTTGGGAGGGATTCCCATTGTTAGACTTTTTGTCTCCCCCAGGTGCTCTGGGGGTTTTAGACAAATTAAACATTGTGAGGAATCTTTCCAGATATGCACTAAACGAAGGGGCAGTGAGGCAGCCAGGTGATCAGGCCAAGTGAAAGTGTGAATGCAAGCACTTGTGGAGGAGAGGTATAGAAACCAGATGGCCCCACAGGACAGGGGTAAGAATGTCACACCATAAGGCACATGGAGGCAAAGAAAGTGCACTCAGAAAGGGCTAGTGTAACATCGGGTGACATGGTATGTGGCCACGTGAGTGGTATTACGGCGAGGGAGAGTGACTAGTGGGCCTTTCTCTGGAATTTAAAGAGGCATCAATGAAAGGTGAGCTAGAGAAAGTGCTTCAGTGTAGGCACTTGGTGGGGGGCAGTATACACCTTGATGGAGGTGGAGGCTATCAGCAGCATGTTACCAGTGGTGAATCAGGGTCATGCAAATGGGTTTCTAAAAGCAGTTTTTTTTTTTTGTTTGTTTGTTTTTTTCCCTTTATTTTCTTTTGGGGGTTCTTTCTTTTACCCTCTTGTATCACCACTAAGCACATAAGGCAATGTGGCAGATGCATCTCCCAGCGGCTTTACAGGACCTAGGATATGTCACAATATGCTGTTGTGTGGGTAGGGATATCAACTGCCCTTCTAACTCTTGAAGCTGGTGGTATCGCCTCAATGTTGCTCACCTCAGTTGGGAGGTTCGTGGCCTGTAGCCTCCTGCTTGTTGCCCCCAATACTGTTATGGCCAGAATGCAGCCAGTCAAAAATCCACTGCTCCCGTTGTAACCCCCGACATGATCATGAAGTAGCAAGATGGTCTTGAGTGGCTAATAGTCAAGGACGTGGTGGTGGTGGTTGATATTTTTAAACTTAGGAGCAAAAAGTGGTCATGCGTGAGCTGTAAGTGAGCAATACCCTGTTGATATGCATTTCTCTTATGAAAGCATTCTCTCATAGGGTTCCTATACCCTTTTTCAAAGAAGTCATGTGTGAGATCATGTCCCTTCAGAATGAATTAATCCAACTTGCTGCACCTGCCTTATTTTACAGAATTTCCTGAATGGAGAAATTTATAATTGTGACAGCTGTCTGCACCAATATGTTTTTTATATGCCACTAGCTTCCTGTACACAGGAGTACAAATAGACTTAATCAGCCCCTACCTATAGATGATCCAGAAATGCAGCACTTTTTTCCTCAGTGGCCCCACTTATTCTGATTCACTGCCTCTATTTTTCTAGGAATTCTCATATCATATTTAAATAGTCCATATAGCCATGAGGTCATGTTATACAACAGAATAAATAGACAAATGGGAAGGTTGGTCACAGGGTAGATCTAGATACCTAGAACAGGCAAATAGTTAAAGCGTAACTACCACCTAGTTCTAGTCTCCAGAATAATTACCTGGTTAAATTGAATGAGACACTGCTCCGGGACTGACACAGTAGAGTGCACAGACATCTTTCCATAGTGATGTCTGTGCTCCTGTCCTGTCAGTCCCAGCCGCTCTAGGAGGCATTGCTGTTAGGCTCCAAAAGGGACTGACAACGCAGACGTCACTATGGAAAGATGTCTGCGCTCTCTACTGCCTGTCAGCCCCTGAGCAGGGGCTCATTCTATTTAACCAGGTAATTATTCTGACGACTAGCACTACTGAGCAGCTAGTCACCAGATGGGGAATTATTTGACAAACTTTAAAATAGGTGGTAGTTCAGCTTTAAAGCTGAGATAGATACAAAGACAAAGAAAGATATAGTATGGAAGTAGGCTTTTCTAAAGAGCAGTGTCTTTGGAGAGTGTTTTAAAGTTGAAAAGCTGGGCGAGAGAGGCTAAGAGAGTGGGGCAGCAAAAGTTATGGATGCTATGAAGGAGGAGGAGAACAATAGGAACTCATTGGCAGAGCATGAAGGGTGGATAAGGAATACCTGGAAATGGGGCTGGATATGTAGAAAGGATGTTAAAGGAGTTTTCAGTGTTAAAAATGATTTTATATATATATTTATTATTTCTTCTGTGTCCACTTCATGGCAGTAGAGTGGGCATTGTCTCCACCCCCCAGCTGGTAGCACCAACCAATTTCTTGGTCTCCCCCTGTAGGTTTGACCATCAGTTATTTGTTGGTCCTACAAGCTGGAGGATGGATGGAATCTTCTTCCTGTCACCCTTACCTTGGAAATAGCTGTTTTTCCTCTACCTGGCTTCCCTGCTCCTTTGGCCGCGTTACTACGATGTCCCAAGGGCAGCAGTCTTCCCAGAGAAAGTATGCACGATTTCCCAACACCACCAATTGCGGCGGTAAGCTTGGGACATGATTGCCAGCCCCGCAGCCTACTCCCTCTTAATGGCCGCATCGCTCTCCGGTAGCATCTGCAAGCAGGTCCCTGATGTTACCTCCGTCTTTGAGGCGCCTAACGATGACTGAACTTCTGCATTCCATTGTTGGAACCCATGCTGTTTCTCGGCCCAGCATATAAGGTAACCATGGGGGGAGACGTCTGGAGCAGGTCTGTGAGTAATATCTTGAGGGACTATGTATTTTTATATTTCATTCCTTCTCATGTTGCTTTGCTTTTTTTTCTTACCTAAATTAGCAATGTCTAAGTCTGGAAGGAAAGATAAAGTAGCCCCTTCTGGGGAGGATCAAGGCCAAAAAGTCAGAACGTGTTCTGGATGTGATACTATCCTCTCTCCCAATGACAATACTAAGCTCTGCGCAGACAAGCAGAGGGTCAAGATATACCCTCACAATGCAGCAAAGTTCAGTTCCAAGGAAAATGACCCACATTTGACGTAGATGAAGGTCCTTCTGTTCGTCCCGGAACCCAGGAAGATGCTTTTTAGTGTTCAAGATTTAGATTCAGTTTATTCATCTGATGAAGGCGGAGAAGTTTCAGAGCAATATACATCTTTTAATATTGATAAAATTGATGTTCTAATTTGTAAAAATCTTTAGGTTTTACTGATGCACAGAAACAATTAGATGCTATGGATATGGCATTCATTGGTAACAAGAAAGAAACTAATTTTTCCAATACATTCCTCTATTCATTCCTTAATTAAGGCAGAATGGGATTCTTTCTGTCTAAGCGTTTTCTGAGTATTGCCATGGGTGTCTTCACCAAACGTTGACAGTTAGTCAGGAAGAACACATTTCCCATGGAAGATGGGTCCTTCCTCAGGGACCCAATGTATAGAAAGATGAAGTCTGTCTTAAAGAAACAGTATGTCCTGCTGGGTCAGAACATGAAAGTGGCTACAGCCATGGTTTGTCTCTCTAGAGCAATGAGAATAGGGTATCTGATATGGAAGAGAAAATGGATTCTTCCATGTCCAGAGCCAAACCACTTAAAGAAGTAGCTATGATTAAGGAAGCTACTAGCTATAGCTGTGATTTGTCTCTAGACATAATAAAATTGCTAGCTAAGTCTTCAGCAATGTCTATAGTCGCACTCAGGGATCTGTGGATTAGATCCTAGGGTGCTGATACTTCATCTAAATCTAAGTTGGTCACTACCTTTTTTGTGCAGTTTACTTTTTTGGTCCGCAGTTAGAAGAATTAATCTAATCTGGAGGCAAGAGTTCATTTTTACCACAAGACAAAAGATCTCCAAAACATTTCAGGAACATATCCTTTTGTTCCAGGAAGACTCCCTTTCGTGCCTCCAGGAGAGGTTGGGGGCAGACTAACTCTGTTCTTCACAGTCAGGACGCATCTATGTCCAGATCAGTGGGTTTTACAGACAGTGGAGATGGGGTATCCACTAGAATTTTCATCTGTCCCATACTAGAGAATCTTCATGAAATCCAGGATTCCCTCAGCCAGAGTCAAGAGCTACGGCCAGGTCAGTGGAAGAATTATTGAAGGCAAGTGTTATCCAGAAAATACCCCAGGTGATTTACTCAATTCTGTTCCTAGTCCCAAAATCTTCAGGAGAAAACGGGACTATTCTGGATTTAAAATTTGTAAACATATTTATAAAGACCTCCTCATTCAAGATGGAAACCCCTTCATCAGTAATGAAAGCCATACGCATGAAGAGCTTCCTATCATCAATCTATCTTCAGGATGCTTACCACCACATTCTCATCAGATCTTGTCACAGGAAGTTTCTGAGATTTGCATTTGGGGAAGATCATTACCAATTCAGGGCCATGCTTTTCAGTCTCTCCTCTGCTCCGAGGGTCTTCATGAAGATTTTGTCCTCCTCTGTTCAGATCTTAAGAAAGGTGGGTATAACAGCAATCCCCTACCTCGACGACATTCTGATTATATCTCCTTTATATCAGCTAGCACAGTAACATACCACTCGGACCCTACAACATCTCTCCAGCTTAGGCTGGATGATAAATCTAAGGAAGTTATTTAAATCCAGAACAACATTGTTTTTTTAGGAATTCGCTTCAATACACACAGACAGAATCAAGATCTCAAGTCATGTCAGATCCTCCAGACTTTTGTAAGGTCAGCCAATCAGACCACTGTAATATACTTGAAGAATCAGGGAGGTATGAGGAGCAAGAGCCTGATGCAAGAAACAGCAAGAGTTTTGACCCGGGCAGAAGATAATGTCTTATGCCTGTTAGCATTCCACCTAATTGGGATACCTCAATATTCAGGTGGATTATCTCAGAAGGACGTTCATAGATCAGGAGGAATGGTCTCTGAAACCCTCAATATTTCAGAAAATTACAGCAAATTGTGGATAACCAGAAGTAGATCTCTTTGCCTCAGCAGCCAACACAAAATGCAATCTGTTTTTCTCGTGTTGGAGGGAAGCAAAAGCTCTGGGACAGGATGCCCTAACAGAGAAATGGGCATACAGGTTGGCTTACATATTTCTTCCAATTCCAGTAATAGCAGACGTTCTCCGGAAAATAAGAATGGAAAGAACAGAAGTAATAATAATTGTACCAGATTGGCCGGTGAAGAATCTGGTATTCTCAACTAATACAGATGCTGGTAGCTCATCCATGGCCAATTCCAGTAGTCTACAATTTCCTTTCGCAAGGGCCAGTTTTTCACCCCAGTCCAGCCTTCTTGAGGTTGATGGCCTGGCGGTTGAGTGGCAGTCTTTACACTTAAAGGGGTTATCAAATGAAGTGATTAATACCATTATAGCGGGAAGAAAACAATCTACCTCAAAGATTTACTACCGAACTTGGAAGACATGCAGGACCTGGTATTTAGAGAACAATATCTCCAGTTGGGAGATTTCCTCTACTGTAATATTAGATTTCCTTCAGAAAGGATTTAGCCTAAAGCCTTCATCACTAAAGGTTAAATTATCAGCATCATCAGCCATTATAGCAACTCCGTTTTGTGACGATCACATGGTAAAAAGATTTCCGTCTTAACCAAAACCAGACCCACTATTAGAGAAGCTATCCCACCTTGGGATCAGAACCTGGTTCATCGAACAACTTTTGGTATCCAAATCTTTTGAACCCATGCTTAAAATTCCTATTGAGAATCTTTCTATTAAAACAGCTTTTCTTACCGCCATCACCTCAGCAATGAGTGGGCGAACTACAAACCTTATCATGCAAATCCCCATACATAATATTTCATCAACATAAGGTGGTCCTCAGAACTCACCCCTCTTTTAGGTCAAAAGTGGTTTCTGATTTTCACATCAACCAGGAAATTAGACCTTGTGAGATGTTTGTCATACTATCTGGACAGAACTAAGGAATTCAGAACCGTGGCCTCTAAGGCCTCCATCAGCAGATGGATTAGTGACTGCATTAGGGTGGCATATCAGGATGCAGAAATTAAACCTCCTAAAAAAGATCAAAGCCCACTTCACTAAAGCTATTTCAGCCTCCTGGGCTAGAAGGCAGAGGCATCCTCTCAAGATATTTGCAAAGCTGCCACATGGACTTCAATATCTGCATTTATCAAACATTATAAGTTAGATGTTCAGGCTTCAGCTGACTGGAGGAAGGTTCTCCAAGCAATTGTTCCACTTTATCCTTGTAAATTTCCCCTCCCTTATGCATACTGCTTTGGTATGACCCATTCTATTACTATGGAGTGGACACAGAAGAAAGAAGGAAATTTACTCACCAGTATTTCTATTTCTTCCGTGTCCCTCCACGGCACGCCTGACCCTAATGTTGTACTAATATTGTTGTTCTATTTTACAGCTTTGTTAAAGAAAAATACTAGGTCAAACCTACAGGGGGGAGACTTTGGGACTGGTTTGTTCTACCAGCTGGGAGGCGGAGACCATGCCCACTCTATTGGAGGGACACAGAAGAAATGGAAATATCTGAGTAAATTTCTTCCTTTTTTAATCCTAAAGGCTATGAGGAGACTGTTTGGCACATGACAGAATTTAGCAAACCAGATAGTAAAATGAATGAGCCTAGCTGCAGCATTCATATAGGTTGGAGTGGTGCCATTCTCTAGAGGGGAAGAGTAGTCAAAGCATTATATGATATGAGTGAATTGTTTTTTTGCTGCTATCTCTTCTGAGGAAAAGTAAAATTTTGGACATAATCCATAGATAAGTGACAAAACTTTGATTTTGATTGGATGCGGAGAATGAATAAGAGGACATAGAGCCTGGTATGTCGATGCTATAATAGAATTGTTGATATTAAGAGTGGAATGTGGTTTAATAGCAGTAGCAGACATAATTCATAATTATGAGCTCTGTTTATAAATATTCAACTTTAAGAAGCAGTGGGGCATCAGAGGAAATTGGTTGTGATATCACTAATAAGGAGATGAACAAGAGAACAGCAGAGGGTCAAGGGCTGCACCTCATGGTCATTCAGTTGAAAAAGGTAGACTGGATACTGTGTTATTAAATGAGAAAATGATAGAGAAGTCTTAAAGGTGGGATTAGAACCAGGACAGGGTGGTCTCACTGAGGTCAGTAGAGTCGGGGTGTTTGTAGAAGTGGGTGGCCAGCTGGAAAGAGATGTTAAGGAGTTGGGGTGATAATTAGATAGAGGCATTGTCAAGAAAAGGCTTCTTTAATATTGGTATGATAAGTGTGCTTTTAAATGCAGTAGTAAGGAGCAGGTTGAATAAGAGGTAAGATTGGGATTGAAGAGGTAAATGGATATCTAATAGGTTGAGATAGAAGTTGGTCTAGTGGGGAAGGTAGTTTGGAGGATAAGGAGCCATGGTCACCACTTCATCTGACATGGGAAAAAGAGTGGAAGAGGAAGGAATTGTTTTTTGGAAGGGAACAGAATTATGATGTGAAGTCTGATTAGAAAGTATGTCCGTCCAGATTATCTTGTTCTTGAAGTAGCTGGGAAGTAAAGGTACCAAAATAGTACCTTCATTTTGACTCCTGTATAGCAGTTGTACCGTTATCTGAGGGTCGTTCTTTGAAATGAAGAACAGTGTATGTCTCTTGCATTACCTAACATTTTTCAATAAGACTTTCATCCACCCTTGGAATGCTTGAAACTGCAACAATGTTTTTTTCATACTCCACAAATCTTATGTTATGAAATAACATATGAAAAAATTGCTGTTTAAGTTCCCACTTTGGTCCTTCCTTTTCCTTTTTAGTAGGAAAAAACCTCTGTTGAATGCTTGATTTAAAGGATTCAAGAGGAGTTTGTGAAGGTGACATTTTCATTCAAATTCAGCTTCTAATTTGCATAGTGACACACCATTCCCGTTCTGTGATTTAACACTTAAAATTTCCATCTGAGCCTTTGTGTACTCATCATGCATTCCAACAGTGAAATGTATTGGATTGTAAATGTGAATGAGCATGCTGCAGGTGCCATTTTTAAATAGTAGTGGTTGCATAGTAAATTCCATCAAGTTCAACCTTTGTCTCAGTATATCCAAGAAAACAATAATTTAAGCATTCCAGATGTATGTTACCAGTACTCCATTTACCAGAATCTCTCTCCTATTAATACACAGAATAACCCTATATATTCCCTTCTGCTATAAATATATCTACCCTTCTCTTAAGTATATCCATTGTATCTGCCTTCATCACATGCTTGGGAAAGGAATTCAACAATTTAACAAACTTTACTGTAAAAAAACAAAATGGTGGGGCAGTTCATAAATTTGTAAAGTTATGCATTTTATATAAATGTTTCTCTTACTTCTCAGTAAGAATTATGATGCAAGGGAGTCTAATTTCATTCTTCCGAATCACCAGAAATTGTTTTGGGGCATAGTGGAGTGAACCGCTCTCACAGATGTGGAGAGAGTCCATGAGAAAGAGGATGGGAGGAATGCATCTCAGAGTACTGGTGCATTTTAATTTTCCCACTGTAATAGTCTTCTAAACATTCCGGCCTGTATAGTGAAATGTCCTTAGTAAAGGCAAACTTCACTCTCAGGACAATATAATTTTGTTGAGTGCCAAAGCATATTTATAAATATATATTATCTTATATATATATATATATATATATATATATATATATATATATATATATATATATTTGTCATAGTAGTTGAAATTTACTAAATGGTGCATTGTTAGACTACCTCCTTCCGTGGTGGCCACTGGTAGCAGGAATGATTCTATTATCATGAACCGCCTTATAGACTGATAGTAGATGTGAAATTGTGACCAAGACCCAATGTGAAAGTAGTGAAAAGACTACTAACAGAAAATGGTTTGAATGTTATATAGTTAAGGGATCCAGAGTTCACTAGTTTCTTCTTATACCGGTTGCTGTTTTTCTCAGCCTTTTAATTTTTTTGTGTTAAAGCTAACCGGATTCATGATTAGGAAAACAAGCATGTCAGACAGCTACAGTGAATACTGGAACCTGTTAATAATAGAAGAACTTGTGTTATAAAAGGAAATGGAGAGAACCTAAGATGAATCTATGGTTGTTTTATTACAGAAGCATGTCGAGAGTGCTTGTCTGTTCCCCAGATATAGCGTCTATTTGCCATATGGTATTGATTGAGATCTATTGGAGCACATGTCTGTCACAAAGTCTTTATAGCTATGTTTGGAAATGGCTATTTTCCATCAGCTGAAGCCTTGAGAATTAACAGTAGTTTTTAGATGGATGAGACAAAATCACTACTGTTCTAACAGTGACCTAACTATCAATGGGAGTTCTCATTTTAAGCTCTCATAGCAAACTGACTTAATCCTGTTTACATGTTTGTTTGTGAACAAATGATTGTCTTTTACAGTGTGATTCATTAAAACTTCACAATTGTGGTTTTTTCCTGTCTTTTATATTTTAAGATAAAACTGCTTCAAGAAGAGTCAACTGCATTCCAAGATGGATGCTTCTCTTTAGAGCTCCACATTTTATGGGCACTGAAACGCTAGAAAAGGTGTCATCATTAGAACATTACTCACAACTAACTCTGAGCATGCCTGTCAATGCCGCATAACACACAAACCAGCAGAAGTGTGGTTTAAATCACCACAGTCATTCCTGGACAGAACACCTGCCTCGCAACCTCGCAATTCCTTACCAGCATGGATATTGCACACCTCATTACAAAAGATGACCTGATAATATCCCTCCAAGAAATGAAAGCTGCTCTAAAGTCCACTGTTAAGGCTGATATATCGGACTTTTGGAGGGACTTGACACAGCTTGGGCAATGGCTGAACTCTCTGGAAGAGGAGAGGGAGACCTCCTTCCAGCAACTCCACAATTTGGATTAAATTCTTCTCCAACAATATCATACTACTAACAATCTCCCAGCAAGGATTGATGACCTAGACAACAAAAGTCAGCAATCCAGTATTCATCTGAAGGACTGCCCTGTGTCAGTTCCAAACCAAGGCCTGATTACTTCTTTACAGAGTTCCTGGATATACAACAGGATTCCCCCTTCAAAATAGATCATGCACACAGGGCCCAGAGGCCCACCTGGATCTAAACCCTGGGATATCATTTGCTCCCTGTATAACTTTGCCGATAAAGAATCGATAATGAGACTCCGCAGAGACCTGGTTGAAACAAATTTTGGGAATATAATCCACTTGATGTAATATATACTATTAATATAATTGGGAATATAATCCATCTGTAAAATGACCCCTCTGCACAATCTGCAGAGACGCTGCTCCCTAAAACCTCTCGCAGACCATCATTGCAAGAAGGTATGCCTTGCCATCTACACTGCTCAGGATACACATGATGACCAAAGCTACACCACTGTAGGTTAGTAGAATAAATGTATGGGATCATGTCAAGCTCAGCAATGTGTGTCAGGATGGTAACCAGTGCATTGCAAAGCAATGCAATGAATTCCATCCTGCCACTCAACGGTTCACATGTCAGTGTAATAGTCTTGCAGCATGCCTGTCATAACTCACATCACTAATTACATCATGTCATTTGCCCACACAGCATACATGTCATCCCGTGTGGAGGACTCTGGAGGAACCTCCTCTGAGGAGGCCACCACCTCCAAGGCGCTGCCACGACCACTGCAGCAGCAGTGTCCCCACCATGGCTCCCAGGGTCCACCTCCTCAACAGCAGCAGCAGCCTCACCATGGCCCCCAGGGTCCACCTCCTCAGCAGCAGTGGCCCCACCATGGCCCCCAGGGTCCACCTCCTCAGCAGCAGAAGCAGTGGGCTGATCTTGCCCTCCAGGGTCCTCCGCCACCACAGACAATGGGAAGGCACAGGATGCCACGGACTGTGCCAATGCCGGTCCAGGCAGAGTACATCCTGGGGGCAAAACCACAGCCACACATGTGGCCATCAGGCAGCCAGGAGGCATCCCAGGTGTGACCCCTGGACTACAAACTCTTCGGGCTCATAGGGGAGCCCCAGGGCCGCACTGACTTCACCCCATCACTCCCAACCACACCATCCCCAGTGCGCCACTCTGATGCTGGAGCATAACAGGGGAGTGAGGGGTCCGGGGATGAGATGGGGATGTCCCCCCACAGCATCCATGCTGTGGCTGTCCCTCCTGAGGCCCTCCATGGTAGTCTGCTACCCCAAACCACCCCACCGCCCCTGCCAGCCTCCATTCAAGTCGCGCCCACAGCGCCATCCAGAGGGAGCAGCAGACCGAGATCCTGAGCTGTACCCGATCCCTGAGGCGGATTGAGCGGAACATCGGACGGATCATGGAGGACCTCAGGGCCACTGAGGCCCAACAGGTCATCAGCAACACCCAGCAGCTCCAGTTCCACACCGGCATGATGGATGTCCTTGGCCAGATGCTGGTGGAGACACGGGACTTCAATCGCCAGGAGAACCAGTGTCAGGACATGGCCCATTCATCACGTGAGGAGTCAAGTAATAGCTCGCCAGCCAGCACCGATGCACCACCAACACCAGACCCCTTGGGTAACTCGGCGAAATATGCGGGAATCCACCCCTGCAGCCCACCCCGGCCCCTCCCAAAAAAGAAGTAAAGCCAACCTTCAGGCCCCTCAATAAATATGTACTACTTCATCTCATCTGTTTCCTATTCAAAAGATTGTTTGTTTGGCAAAGTTGTCTCCAATGCATTGCAAAGCTATGCAGTGAACACAACTCATGCACATCTAACTTAGATGTAAGGTATTGAACAACAAGAGGGCTCATACACTGAGGCAGAGTTGTCTCCAATGCATTGCAAAGCTACGCAGTGAACACAACTCGTGCACATCTAACTTAGATGTAAGGTATTGAACAACAAGAGGGCTCATTCAGTGGTGTGTTAGGGTGTTGCAGCATGGGCGAGCATGCACATCTCATGCAGACACTTTTGTCCAGATTCAACTTAGACCAGATAGCACAGCCACACGACATCAGGATGTGGTGTTCCATGATGTGATCTGAACCTTAACAACATACACCTGATGAATGCATCATGACATCCAAGACATGGGGCTGGTTTCAAATGCAGGCAATGGGTGCTACCATCCATCACATGGAGGAATGCCTATTGAGGTCCATGGAGATACATGGAGGAAACAGCAGCGATACAATTAGTGCCTGCTTATGAATCCAGCACATGATCTGGATGACAACATTGATGCTGGATTGGTAATCAGTTGAGCTGGGTAATTACAGATGCTCATTGCTTGGGATTGACATATGTGGGCAACAGGTGATAGTCATGGATGTGGCATCAACACCTGACCGGGACATACCTCTGGACCAACACGGGACATGCCATGGATGCCTATGGAGAGTGAAGACAAGACTTGCAACAGCACTGTCAACACAACAGTCATGCTACTGGTGAATCATCATCATAGGTGTGAGTGCCAGAGGGGTACGCAACACATTGCTTTAAAATGTATTGCTTACCGCTCTGGCACTCACAGGGTTAACCACTAATATTCCAGGGTGGTATCCAATGCATTGTATGTCATTGCATTGGATAGCGTCTCTGACTCCAAAGGTTGCAGGAGTCCATGAGGAATGGTCCACTTAGTCGAGGTCTTGTCTGTTCAGGTTATGTTGCACATGGCGAATTTGGTGTCCCATCAACATGGACACGCATGCTTTTTACACACAGATAATATACAAGAAAAAGAAAACTCTGAAGAAAAAGAGGCACTCTGACAAAAGACCAAAATAATATATAATTTATTGGTATCAAAAATATAAGCACACAAGGGTAATATAAAAACAATTAAAATACAAAAGAGTGATAATGCACGATAATAAAACCTCCCTGTATGTCAAAATAAGCCAAAAAAGAATCCATTGCCCTAAAGTGTCAAGTACAAGTAACTGATCAAATATACAAAGCTGAACAGTAAAGGCAATGATACTTATCAAGACTACGGGTAGTCAGGTCAGCGTGCACGATCAATCCCAACCTCACAGCCCAACGCGTATCGCCATTATCATGGCTTCGTCAGGGTTAATGATGTATGCTGTCGAGTACCACACAATTTATATTCAAATGGACCAGTGAGATCCAAAACAGAGGTCACGGGACACACTGCTAGATGTTATAGCAGCTGAGATCAAAGTAATCACTGAAAGCGCTCCTAATATTGGTTACAATGTATCACAAGGTCAGACGGAAAAACACACACCACAAGACATTGATACCGTATACTCTATAAAGCAATCGCAAAAATACACTCCGAATTCAGAAAGGAAGAGCAGCACCCACTCGAACTAATTATATATATATATATATATATATATACAAGTGCACTTGTAATAAGATACGTGTTGCACCGTGGCTGTAATAGCCTGCCGGCAACATCGTATCAAAGGATTTCCAATAACAGAACTGCTATATGGTATACAAATCCAATGACAAGTCAATGTCGTGGTGTACAGATCCACCCGATCCTATGATGTACCCAAAGACCCATCCCCATTACAACACAGAAAAATATATCAAAAAGAAATAATAATATAAATGACCTCCACCAAAATAATAATACCATAATAGGAAATAAAAATTAATGCAATAGAAAAATACATCAAAAAATAAATGACATATCATAAATGATCATATAATACTGAACATCAAATTAGTCTTCAGAAGAAAAAAATCCTCTGTTCCCAAATTCAATGGACAACTAATGCAAAGTATCAATAAATTGTCACTTGAAATATCAGAAAGAATTAGCCTAGAAAGAATCTCAATATTAAAATGTTGGATGAAACATCATAGCAGCAAGAGGGCATAAATATTGTCTCTCAGGGTCCTCTGTTCCTAATCGAAATTAAGGTATCCATGATCCAGGAGATGTCTCTTACAGTTGATAAAATCCTGGATAAAGATCCCAATATCAAGAAATATGGATCTAAAAGGGAGAAAAAAGAAAAAATATATAAACATTGATATGAATATCAATGTAAATAACAAGAAAATAACCTCTCGGTGCACAAGATTGCAAAGAAAAAATCCACCAGGTTTCACGACACAATAATTTCTTACCAATATTGCCACGTCTAATTCCCAATAAGACTCTTTCCAAGCCTAAAATTTCTGAGCCATCAAATTTTCCACCATGTCTGGCAAGGAAATGAACGGCTACTGTGGTTAGGGTAATTCTCCGAGCCTTATCCCTGGTAGCATTATTAACTAGGGAAATATGTTTCTGTATTCTACTTTTTAACATTTGCGTAGTTTGTCCAACATATAATAATTGACAAGGACATCTAATTGCATACACACAATTTTTTGTACGGCAATTTATAAAACTACGCAAACGTAATTTTTTTTGGAGCACAGGACTATATATCTGTTTATCAGGAGAAATACATTGACAAATGGAACAGTGACCACAAGCAAAAGTCCCCACAATTGTAGTCCTAGAGGTAGACTGTTTGGTCTCAGAAAAATGACTATGTACCAGTTTCTCAGATAAATTTTGTGATCTTTTGACTGTAATCAAAGGATAATTGGACAAGTGTTGTTTTAATATATCATCAGATAGCAAAATATGCCAATGTCTGTTAAGGATATGATGTCTTGCCATTGTGAATTATATCAAGTAATTAACCTAACTGGTTGTGTTTTAACGTCACGCTGATGTCTAGGACCCGTATTCAACAAAGAGTACCGTGACGTAGATAAAGCTCTCTGATATCCACGTTTGAGGCAAGAACTAGGATATCCTCTATTTTTAAAACGATGATAGAGGTCTTTAGCTTGTTTTTGAAAACAATGCTCCAAAGAACAATTTCTACGTATTCTTAAATATTGTCCAATAGGAATAGCTTTCTTACAATTGTCAGTATGTGCACTTGTATAGTGCAGTAATGAGTTAACCGCTGTTTCTTTTCGATATAAATCCGTTTGAATAAGGCCTTCTGAATCGATTGATATCGTAAGGTCCAAAAAATCCACTTTAATCTCTGAAACAGAAGAAGTGAGATGTATATTCAGATGGTTGGTATTTAATTTAGTTATAAACTCATGACACAAATCCTTAGAACCCTTCCAAATAAAAAACATGTCGTCTATATACCTGAACCACACCAGTATGTGTGTGGTATACATATCCATAGTGTCTGAGAACACTGTCTCTCTTTCCCACCAGCCTAGGAATAAGTTGGCATATGAGGGGGCACACTTTGCCCCCATAGCCGTCCCAGATATCTGTAAAAAAATGTATTATCAAAAACAAAATAGTTATGAGTCAAAACAAAATCCAAAAGATCCAATAAAAATTCACAAAAAGGCTTATCTAGGGACAAATTCGACTGGTAAAGGAAATATGAGACTGCTCGAAGCCCCAAAACATGGGGAATACTTGGGTACAGGGCTTCAACATCACATGTTGCCAAACATATCTCTTTCTCAACAGTAATATCCTGTAGTTTGGTGAGAAGGTCAGTGGAATCTCGTAAATATGAATCCAATTCCAGGACCATAGATTGTAGAAAATGGTCCAGGAACATACAGACCTTTTCACACAGACTACCTATGCCTGCCACTATTAAACGACCCGGTGGTCTGTTAGCGTTTTTATGCACCTTAGGCAAGGCATACAAAGTAGGTACTACGGGAGATAATACGGTAAGAAAACCCAGTTCTTTTTTGGTGATAATGCCTGTTTCAGAGGCACGAATTAGAATGGTATCTAGTTGTCTTTTGAAAGTATCAGTAGGATCTGATAATAAAGCTCTATAAGTAGCTTGATTCTGTAGTTGTCTTTGAACCTCATGTATATACATTTCAACAGGCCATAAAACAATATTTCCACCTTTGTCTGCTTCCTTAATGACTACATCCTTGCATTTATATTATTATTTCTTTTTGATATATTTTTCTGTGTTGTAATGGGGATGGGTCTTTGGGTACATCATAGGATCGGGTGGATCTGTACACCACGACATTGACTTGTCATTGGATTATTATACCATATAGCAGTTCTGTTATTGGAAATCCTTTGATACGATGTTGCCGGCAGGCTATTACAGCCACGGTGCAACACGTATCTTATTACAAGTGCACTTGTATATATATATATAATTAGTTCGAGTGGGTGCTGCTCTTCCTTTCTGAATTCGGAGTGTATTTTTGCGATTGCTTTATAGAGTATACGGTATCAATGTCTTGTGGTGTGTGTTTTTCCGCCTGACCTTGTGATACATTGTAACCAATATTAGGAGCGCTTTCAGTGATTACTTTGATCTCAGCTGCTATAACATCTAGCAGTGTGTCCCGTGACCTCTGTTTTGGATCTCACTGGTCCATTTGAATATAAATTGTGTGGTACTCGACAGCATACATCATTACCCCTGACGAAGCCATGATAATGGCGATACGCGTTGGGCTGTGAGGTTGGGATTGATCGTGCACGCTGACCTGACTACCCGTAGTCTTTATAAGTATCATTGCCTTTACTGTTCAGCTTTGTATATTTGATCAGTTACTTGTACTTGACACTTTAGGGCAATGGATTCTTTTTTGGCTTATTTTGACATACAGGGAGGTTTTATTATCGTGCATTATCACTCTTTTGTATTTTAATTGTTTTTATATTACCCTTGTGTGCTTATATTTTTGATACCAATAAATTATATATTATTTTGGTCTTTTGTCAGAGTGCCTCTTTTTCTTCAGAGTTTTCTTTTTCTTGTATATTATTTATGTTTTCTAAAACTTGAGTGCACCTGGGCTATTTGTCTTATATTGAGGCACCGTTATTATTTGATCAGTGCAGGCTCTCTATCTTTGTGTATTTTTACACACAGATGACATTGTCCCTGATGAGCCTGGTACACATCTGCATCACAACGTGGGTATCCACATCTTAATCAATGGTGACAGAGACCTCCATGGGCTGTTGTAGCTTCACATCATGGACTGGACGTGTGTATTCAGCAGTATGTGTCATGTGCACACACCCAGATCATGTCACATGCTTTACTAGGTGAATATTTTTGAGTGATTCAGGCATTGGCTAAGTTGGCTATTGGTGTGAGCAGCCACAACTTGCACCCATAGCAGAAACTACTTGTGGACAGTGAGTGGCATGCTGAAATGGGGATTAAATGTTATTTGAATGATGTACACTAGGTCAGTGTTTGTTGGTGTGTCTGTGGTTGGTGGTGTGGTGTACCTGGTATGTACCAGTCAGGTGTGTGTATGTGATGTTGTGGAGTGCATGTTGTGTTTTCATTGGGTGCTGGGGTTACCTAGGTGAGCCTACTTTGTTTTGTGTGTGACAGGTGTGCTTCTTGTGTTGTTTGTTAATCCCTGTTGTTCCAGGGTATGATGTGATGGCTTATGTTGTGCTGCTTTGTGATCCCCCTGTCCCTGCGCGGTGGCTGTATTCTTGTTTGTCTGTGACTTGTTTGTATGGTGTAGGCCAGTGGTTTTCAACTAGGGTGTCATGGCATGTTTGTGTGCCATGTGCACCAGCTCAGGGTGCCTCACTTTTCCCATTATGCTATTTTCTGCATTACTAACATTACTTTTACACATTTCTTGGGGATATGTGTTTCTGGGAACTATTATACACTGTATTCTCCTCATTGTCATTGACACTGTGAGACCCAGTGATAACCATATGTTAATTTCTTGTTGGGAATTTCCTTGTGACTTCAAATGGTGCTCTGGAACATCCAGATTGCATGTTAGGGGTGCCTTGGATGGAGGGATTGTGAACCACTGGTCTAGGCCTTGTTGTTGTATTTTCTTGGCATTGTAGGGGTTAATATTTGACCTCTGTATGCTTGGGTTATGCAGTTGTCCGAACTGCTTCTTTGTTTTGTTTTCTCTGACGGTGATTTTTACTTGTGTGGTGTAATAAAATGGGTCTTCACTTTCTGCCGGTAAATTTTGCAATTTAACTCTCGTTATCCCTACCGCAAACATTTGAATGGCTCTGGGGTTAGCTTTTACATTGGCCTCAATGGGAGATATTTTGACGAGCTTTGTTTTTGCCATTGGTTCTTAGTTGTGGAAACATTTGCATTGCTTACTTGGCTTTCAAAACCACCGTCGCCATTTCTTTCTACCGACGTCAGCATTTGGATCAAGCCCTAAATGCCTTCGGTCAACTTTATCCCCTTAACGACCCATGACGGTCCAGGACCATCATGGCTTAAATGATAGCAGCGTGCCTCCGTGCACACAACGCATGCATACCTCTGTGTGTCTCCTCTTTTTCTGTCTCCCTTGCTATTAAAGTAAGGGAGACACCTAGTGGTAAAAAAAACAAAAAAACAGCAGCTGGGGTATTAATCCCTTCACTGCTGGTGCAGGAAGCTGGCTAAATGCAGGTCAATTTTTGACCTGCAATTATACGCTTTTTTTTTTTTTTTTTTTTTAATTATTTAAAAAAAAAAAAAAAAAAATATATATATATATATATATATATATATATATATATATATAACTAAACAATATTGCAAGTATGATTGTTGTGGAGCCATGTAATACACTTATATATACCACCAAATGCCAGGTATAGAAAAAGTGTCAAAATAGGGTGGGGAAAAAGGGACATGGGGATTTTCACCCAGGGGGGACAGTGGCCACTTTAAACTATGCATTTTGTAGGTATGACTGACCGGTCATACTTTTCATGCAGTCTCCATAAAAAATTAACCCTTTGTGGCCAATTGATCCCAAGAGAGAAATCAAAAATGGTGTTTTGTTTTTTTTTTTACTTTTTTTTTTAATTTTCATAAAGTAAATGGTGGGTTATCTATATAAGTGGGGTATCAAAAGAAAGCCGTATTTGTGCATAGAAAAACAGTATATAATTTATGGGGGTGGAATAAAAGCCTAAGAGGGAAAACACTGTTGAACACAGACATAGTCAAAAAGGTCAGAATTGCTCCAGTCCTTAAGGGAAAACAACCTCAGATTTTCCCGGTCCTTAAGGGGTTAATAAAATAAAATTTTGACAAATCAGAAAAGTATTAAACCTGAACATTCCTCACGCCAACACAGGTGTACTGAATCTGTTGACCAATGTCTGATAACCAGTAAAGATTGTAAATTGTACATGTGAGTTCAATCTGTTTTCAAGTCACACAATGGATATATTAATGTGCTACAAAATTGACAGTAATGGTGTAACTGAAAAATATTTTTTTATTTGTACTAGAAATTTCAGAGCAAGAGTGCTTTCTGCTACATCAGGAGACCTTACCCAAGCCCTTACTTGAGGAAAAACAGCTGAACTTCAATGTGATGCCTGTGTTGACGCCCGCAGAACTTATCAAAGTATGTGTTCGAAACTGTGGTTATTATGCCTTCATAATTTTTTTCCTTCTCTTTACAAAGCTTTATGGAGCATTCACAACTAATAATAAACCTCTACTTAATCTGGGTGGAAAATCCTAATGTCCACCATGAATAAATTCAGCATGGCTCAGGTCTCCAAAATTAATATTTGATTTATACTGTTTATCATGTTCACAGAGGCAGACATGATTCTTTCTACAGGAGTCAAGGACCTAAACCCCTCTCTGAAGTTCATTGTATAGATATTTGTTTAAATGTTTTTGGGTCCTGGAGTCCTTCAAAAGAGAATCAGGCATGTCATTGAGGGCATAGTATCCTGTACAAATTTAAAGGGATAGTAATACTTCGTTTTATCTTTATTTTATTTTGTAGGCATTAAAAAAATATTAAGAACGATATAAGTCTTATCTCTCAAACCTTTATGGTTTGAGAGATATTCACAAGCAATGTTTCCCCTCCTGCCCCTTTTACCTAGTGTAAGCCATCTCTTCTCAGATGTGGAATCTGGTTGTAAGACCAGACAAATAACAGCAGGGGACAATCTTCTTTCTATGAAAACAATGAAAACCCTGCACCCCTTGACAAGTTTTTCAGGTTTTTCTCTTATCTTAATTGACGATTGTCCCTCTCTGCAGTCTACCTGGGCACCTCCCTTCTGATCTGGCTGAACAGTGTTACATCAGTAAAATGGACGGGAGGGGGAGACTTTGTCATTGAATTACTCTTGAACTACAACTCTGACAGAATTGAAATAACACTCTCCAAAGTCCAAATACTATGATGATTATTTAGAGCTGCTTTTATTATGAAACATTACTATCCCTTTAAATATTAGTTTAAAGAATCAGCCTTTAAACAAAAACTGTCTAAAATTTCTCAGCAGATTTGGAGAATATACTTTGACTTTTCTGATCAGCACAAGCTTGCTCCTCAAAGCTTCAAACCTCCCCATATTTTTTACTTTTTGCAAGCCGGCCTTGAAAAACTTTTGAGAATGAGTTACCTTAAGTTAAAATTTCAGCCTTATCAGTCTTGTTGTTCAAGAAGATTATTGCTGTGATTCCTGACATTTATTCAAGGTAGAACTTGCACAGGTCATCCTTAACGAGATCCCTCCCATCCTTGGGACTCAAATCCTGTTGTTAAGGCACTGTAGTCTTCTTGTCATCTTCTCTCAAACATGTTAAACAAATAATAGATTGGTGCTACTACACTAAAGTTCACCCCTTATGAAAACACCCTTTTCCAACATAGACTCAGTCTCTGCTTGAGTCCCTGCTTGGGTGCTGTACCACTACGGTTCTTCTTGACCGGAACTGGATAATTCAAATATAAATGAATGCAGTCACATTTCAAGATGCAAACATAAATTGATCTAAGATCTTAAAATTCCAGTTTATTTGTTTACTTTCAGAATTGTAAATATGGAAAGGCATAGATGTAGTGTGACTAGAATGGAAGGAAAAAATACCTTAAACCGTCTTATCTGTTTCTTTCTCAAAAGTGCAATGAAGCACAAAATGCATAATATGGTTTAAGGTACTCTATCAGTCCATCATAGTCACGCTACACCTCTATGCATTTCCAGAGTTACAATTTTTAATGTATACAAAAAAATTGGAATTTTACTTACGTCCAGTATGGAACATCGGTACCACTGGATTTAGTCCCTCCTTCTGGAAGGCAAAACACATCTCAAAAGACAGTCTTGTAGGTGGAGACTTTCAACCACTCCTCAAGCTCAAACTTTCCCTGTCCTGCATCTCCAGTTATGATGCGTCTTCTGAGGTGAACAAATACAGCAGAGCACACATTTAGGTTTTTTTTTTTGTTGTTTTCTGCTTACTTCACAATGGTAACATGAAGTCTGGCAAGTAACCTTTTGAGTGCTTTGGTCCACTTGTCCTTACCTGGTTACTCTCCATACAGAGGTTTCATCTGAGCTCTGTACCCATGTTGGGTATCTTATATGTATTTCTGTTCCTCCCCTGAAATATGGAGCATGGATGACTGCAGTTTGGATAGTTTAACCCTTTTCCTGCTGTTCTACTCTGGGCTAGGCTTTTGAAGGTCTTTGTAGGCTTTCCCCTCTCTTGGGCTACCTTTCTGGGGGTATCCCTCTTTTGGTCAGACCTACTCCTGGAAGGGGGGGATCCTCTGGCCCCTGCCACAAACACCATGTTGATCCTGTGGAACTTCCACCACCTTGCTTACTTCTTTCCTCCAACTCCTCTCATTCCCAGGGTACTCAGGAAGATCAGGAGGCATTTCTGGTTGACTCTTAATGGACCAGGAGGGTGTGGTTTGCGGACCTGGTAAGCCTTTTCATTAAGGACCCTTCTCCAGAGCTACGTATGGAAAGAGGATGTGGGAAAGCTGGCTTTGACGGCATAGCAGCTGAAGCCCACATCGTGAGCAGAAAGGGATTCTCCACTCAGGTCATTTGCACTGTTTCAGGCTCTGAAACATGTCTCTTCTAAAGCCTACCACGGGGTTTGGTCTACCTTTGACCTATAGTGTGTGGGAACAGGTCAGTGTCCTCACAGGATTTTGACCTACACTTGGTGTTATCCTTTCTCCTTTAAAGGTTCAGATTTCAGCTCTTTCTGTGTTCTTTCAGAGACATATTGCCACCATTCCATATGTCATGTAGTTTCTTCAGGGGATGGCTCATGATTATCCTGCCTTTAAGGCTTCCACTCCTCTGTGGGACATCAATCTCGTACTGAAAATTTTGCAGCGGCTTCCCTTTGAGGTACCGTTCCTGTGCATCAACTGACTCTGAAGATGGCTTTTCTGTTGGCAGCGGTCAGAGTCCGGGGAGTTGCTGCCTTTTTCTTGCAAGCCACCTTTCCTGTTTTTTTTTTTTACAAGGACAGGGCGGTGCTTAGAACCTCTCAGGAGTTTCTTCCTAAGGTTGTTTGTGTTACATATCAATCAGGACATTGTTGTGCCTTTGTTCTTTTCTGACCCAAAGTCTGACAGGCAGAGGGATCTCCAGTTGCTGGATGTGGTGCGGTTCCTTAAGTTTTATGTGCATTGTACGGAGTCTTTCCCTAAGACAGACCTCTCTCATTCCTGAGGGTCCTGGGGCAGGCCAAGCTGTTTCTAAGGTCACTGTGGCCTCTGGGATAAAATTTTGCCATATGCCAAGCATATGAGCTCAGAAAGAAACTTGTTCCCTTTAGGGCAATGGTGCATTCCACAGATTTGTCAGGGCCTCCTGGGTCTACAAGAATCAGGCCTTGGTTGAACAGTTGTGCAAGACAGCAACTTTTGTCCTCCTTACACACCCTTGCTAAACACTACCATGTTGATGGCCTGGCATTGGCTGAAGCCCGTTTTACCCTTCAGATCTGCTGGTCTAGGTACCTGTTCCTTTCTGGTGCCTTACTGTTGTTCAGCATTTACAGCCCTGTTGGTTATTGTTCTTGTATGCTGTGTAAGTTCAGTGTCCACTTGTTTCAGTTTGGGCTATTCTGATTCTGGATAGTCCTAAGGAACTCTGGTATCATGGGAACAGGGGTGTGAGGTCCTTTCTCCTTCTTCTTCCCCCCCCCCACCCCTGGTAGCTTAGTGTTGTTATATCCCCATGGTACCTGTATTCCAAATTGGACGTAAGAGGGAATAGTATTTTAGTGTTCTTACCAGGTAAACCCTTTTCTCTATCGTCCAATATAGCTTACTGGTACCATGGGAAGGCAACAGCTCCTCCCAGTAGTCTGGACCAATTATTCAAGAAGTGCAGGGTGGAGCCTCCCCCTCCTCCATAGTAGGCTACCTAGCCACTCTGCTCCAGATAAGATTTGTTCCATCAACCTGGTAGGAAGGCTGTGAACAGTTCTGCTTAGATTTTTTAGTTATTTTATGATCTTATTTAGAGATGGGGTGTCAAAATTCCCCCATTAGGTGGATTACCATTACTGGCTTCCCATGGTGGATTGCCCAGTTAACAGACACTGTTTGTGGACCTTTCCATCCCTGGGAGAGAACCATGCAACCCATGTGTCTCTCTCCAGAGGGAGTCTGTTTTTGGCACTTTTTGGAATTTTTTTGTTTTGTTTTTACATGTGTATTTGAATTCTGCGCCTTTAAGAGCGTACTTTACTGCATAGCTGCAATGCTTCATTGATTTCTATGAGACAGACTGTTTGGGACATATCTGCAACCACTCTATGTACTGAGTTGAGAGACTGGTCATTCTTCTGGTCTCCCCTTGCCTAACATGCCAGAGAACATCCTCAGAGTCTTGGGGGTTTCGGGGGGATTCTGTTCTGTCTTTGGTACTCTGTATTGGGAAAACTACATTTCCCATAAATGCCTGTTTTGCGGGCTGTTCACTGGTTGGTTCCCTATTCGGTCTCCATTTTCTTGTTTCGTTTTACTCTAGTATCATAAGCAGGGCTTGGTCTCTTCTACTCTTCTCCTCAGGTTGACCCTTCACTTGCCAGATAAGTATAATTTAGTCTTTATGTGGTGAATTCTTTAATCTGGGTAACAGTATTTGGGTTTTTCCTCTACTGTAAGACACTTTTTTTTCTTGTAAGGATGTCAGGTCTGGTTTGACATGGGACTAGGCCTAAGGCAAAGGACTCAGGGGGTGTCTTGGACCCCCCTTAATGTTCCTCATGCCAAACGGGGCTTCCTAGAGAGTACTCGGGTCACTTATGCCCCTCGATCTGTGGCCCCTGCTTCACCACCAGGGCCCTCCAGACATGAACAAGAGACACTTTGGGACAAGGACCTCTACGGCACAGTTTCCTCTCTTCAAGGGGTTCTTCAGTCCTGGAAGAGAGTGGAAGACTCCTGTCAAGCGTCTTAATCTTTCCAAGAGATTCTCTAAGCTGTATCCCTTTCCTGATGCAGCCTGGGCTCAGTGGGCTACACCTCCTCAGGTGGATTCCCACTGCCTTGCCTGTTGTGAACACTTCAGCACTTAAGGGTTTGACAAATAGAAAGCTTGAGGCCATCTTGAAAGCTGCTTTCACTGCCATTGATTTGGTATGTCCCTGAGACCCACCTTGGCTTCTGCATGGGTCAATAGGGCTATTGCTGTTTGGACTGAACAGCTAACTGATGCGGTTCATAAGGGTGCCCCTAAGGCTGACCTTTTGTCCCTTTTGGCTAACATTTCTGAGGCTTGGCACTATATTACTGATGCTCTCTTTGATGTTATTAGGCTAGAAGCTAAAGCCTCTGCCTTCTCGGTGGCTGCCAGGCATATGCTGTGGCTTAAAATCCAGTCAGCAGTGATTTCTAAAAAATCACTAAATTGTCTTTCTTTTCATGGTACCTCTCTTTTTGGCCCAGAACTGAAGAACCTCATCATTGAAGCCACTGGAGGCAAGAGCGCCTTGTTGTCTCAGGTTCCTAAGCACAGCCCTCAGGGGAAGAGCATTTCGCCTCCACCAAAGCGAAGTGCATAGGGCGAACCTGGTGGAGCCTCAAGCCCCACACTCGCCCGAGCCACAGTGGTGATCTAGATACGCCTCCGCCAAACCAAATCCTTCCAAACCTCCTTCGGCATGACTCGACAAACCCTAGTCCGCACACACCAGTGGGGGGATGCCTGCATCACTTTTTAAGTACTTGGACAGGTTCTGTTGCGGATCAGTGGGTATTACAGGTGGTTTCCGAAGGTTACAGGATTCCCTTTGCGTCCCTGCCTCACTTCAGATTCTCTCCTTCTCTGCACTCAGGGACAGAAAAGCTCACTTTTCAATGGGGCGGTTCAGGCTCTCTTGGACAGGAGAAGGCCCCCTCCCGGGATCTTCTGGACCACCAGGTTCAGGAATGTGCTCAGATCCTCCTTCAACACGGATGAATCCTGAATATGGACTAGTCTGTGTCGGTTCCTTCTCAGATCTCAATCTTCCTTGGTCTTCAGTTTGACACTCCGCTGAGTATGATCTATCTGATGGAGGATTCAGTTCAGCAGCTCACTTCCAAGGTGTCTTCAGTTCTGACGTGGACATCAGCTCCAGCAAGGAAGTTCTCTTCTTTGGTGGGAAAGATGATATCCACTACAGAAGCGGTGCCTTATGCGATGGCCCATGCCAGAGAGCTTCGAAGATTTGTGATCCAAGTTTGCAAGGGGGATCAGGAACTTCTGGATCATCCTGTTTCCTTCCCTGCTGACGTGAGACTGGGTCTCCACTGGTGGTTTGACATCTCCAACCTGGAAAAAAGGAGGCCATTGGTGATTCCATACTAGACCATAGTGACAATGGATGCCAGCCTGATCGGGTAGGGTGCAGACCTGGGTCACCTGTGCATTCAGGGTTGTTGGTCATTGGAGGAGACACTTCTTCCAATCAACATCTTGGAGCTCAGAGCGATATTTCATGCTTTGAGGTATTGGTCCAATCATCTCATGGGATGCCCGGTCCGGGCCCAGTCCAATAATGCTACTGCCGTAGCTTAAATCAACAAGCATGTAGGCACCAGAAGCTCCACTGCTTGGTTCAAGGTCAAGGCTATTTTGGCAAAAGAACCTGTACCTGCCATTTCCACCGTGCACATCCCAGGCACACAGTGGACCCAGGGGAATGGGAACTCTACCCATACATTTTCAACCTCCTGGTGCAGAAGTGGGGTCTTCCTTGGACTTTATGGACACCAGGGACCGCTGTAAAGTTCAGATCTTCTGCGCAAGCTCAGGATCCCCTGGCGTTGTGGATGCCCTGTCAATACCATGGCAATTTCATCTAGCCTACATCTTTCTTCCACTTCCTCTCCTGCCCAGGGTGCTGCAGAAGATTTGGACGGAGGGGGCGTCTGTTGTCCTGATAGCTTCTTATTGGACCAGGCAACCTTGGTTCCAAGAACTGCTGGCATTGTCTGCTCAGGAACTGTTTCCTCTGCCTCACAGACCAGATCTCCTCCTTCAGTGTTGCCTATGGAAGGAATATGTGGATCATCTCGCTTTGACAGCATGGAGGTTGAAGCCTCCATCTTGATGAAGAAGAGCGAGTCTTTGGAAGTGGTCTCCACTATGGTCCAGGCTAGGAAACCAGTGTGATCTAAGGCTTACCACAGGGTTTGGTCTATTTTCCAGCTTTGGCAGGAAAGTCCTGGAGGCAGTTTTGCCTGTCTAGGACTTTGATTTCTTGTGCCTTATAGCTTTTTAACTGTTGAGCCTTGTTGGCTCTTGTTCTTGTGTGCTGTGTACTGTTATTTAGTGTCTGTTGACACTTTGTTAGTTAGGGCTGTTCTGTGTCCTGGATTGTCCATGAGATCTCTGGTATAGTATTGCGGGGACCGGCACTTGGTCCTTTCCTTCTTTTCCCACCCATGGGAGCTCATTGTTGGTACATACCCATGTTACCTGTAAGCTATATTGGACGATAGAGAAAAGAGGATTTTTTCTGTTAAATCCTTTTCTCTTAGTCCATATAGCTTACAGGTCTTCCACCGGGTGAAAGGGACCATGCTGGGTCTCCTATAGCTGGACGTCCTAATGGTTCCATGCTCCCAGGAGTTTTCCCTCTTCTTTTTCTCGCTATCTTGTTCAATAGGTTTAGTGTCTCAAATCTATCTGGATGGCTAGGTAGCCTGCTATGGAGGAGGGGTAGGCTCCACTCTGCACTTATTGAAGAATTGTTCCAGCCTAATGGGCGGAGCTGTCGCCTCTGCATACTACCTGTAAGCTATATGGATGAAAAGAAAAGGATTTGACAGGTAAGACTAAAATCCTTTTTTATAGTCCATACGGAACACAGGTCTCCCACCCAGCAAACAGGACCCCTGATAGTCTTGCCTGACTGGGCCGCAGAGTCCTTTTAGAGTGTTTATTCTCACTAGAGATGTAGAAGTGAAAATTGAAAGTAGCATGTCAATCTTTGCTGATGACCCTAAGCTGTGCAAGGAAATACATACAGGGCTGGATGTTTTTTCTCTGCAGAAGGATTTAGATAAACTAAGTGAATGAATGGGCAGAAAAGTGGTAGATGTGGTTTAATATAGATAAATATGTTATGCATTTGGGCTGTAAAAACAAACATGCTACATATACTCTAAATGGGAAGCAACTTGGGGAATCCTCATTAGAGTGAGATTTAGGAGTACTGATGGGTGATAGACTTCGCAGCAGTGTGCAGTCTTTCAGCATCTGCAATAGGAAACAGGGTACTAAGCTGCATAAATAAGTGTAGATGCAAGGGATGCTAATATTATTGTACTATTCATCTGGAATATGGAGTATGGTTTTGGGCACCAGTTCTTAAAAAAGACATTGTTGAACTGAAAAGAGGGTGCAGAGACTTGCAATGAAAGGGACTGGATGATCTGAATTATAAAGAGAGACTAGTCGAACTGTGTTTATTTACATTAGAGAAGAGATATCTAAGGGCTGATATGATTACTATTTACAAATGCATTAAAGGTCAATACAAAGAACTATCCATTTAATTATTTACACATAGAGCTGAGCCCAGAATGTGAGAGGTCATCCATTAAGATTAGAGGCACTTTTGACTGAAACAAAGGCAGAGGATTTTTTTACAGTAAGGGTAGTAAAGCTATGGAATTCTTGATGGATGACAGCTGCTGTCCTGGTCTTCATGGACCCCAATTCCTTTGTGATCCTGACTCTCTCTCACCAGAAGTCCTTGTGGTCAGTCATTGTGGGGATGCGTCCAAGGGACTTTCTGGCTTCTTTTGATCTACAGAGGCCTGCCTGCAATTTACCAGTCATCTGGGACCCGATCCCATTGCAGAGATTGCTCTCTCTGGGTCTTCTAGTCAATATTTTGCAGGATATGGTCCTTCTGACGGAGGACGTGGATGAACAGATCACAAACAAAGTGTCCTCCGTTCTGGCTTGTGAGTCCATTCTTGCCAAGATATTGTCCTTTTGGAGGATGATTGATTTCCGCCATGGTGGTGGTACCATTTGCAGTGCCATCCGAGGGAACCACAGAGGTTTCTGATCCAAGTTTGCAAGGGACCCCAGATCTCTTGAAGCTCTTAGTCTGTCTTCCCTTACATATAGAGCTGAGTCTTCCTTGGTGGCTTAATCTCTCCAACCTGCAGATAGGAAGACCTTTTGTGATCCCATTGTGGACCACAGTGTCGACAGATGCCAGCCTATCAGGATGGGAACAGTCCTGGGTCTCCTGAATGTCCAGTGTTGTTGGTCGACTGAGGAATCTCTCCTACCCATCAGTATTCTGGAACCCTGGGCGATATTCCATGCTCTGAGGTATTGGTCTTCTCATCTCAAGGCCTATCCAATTCATGTTCAGTCAGACAACGCCACAGCCATGGTTTACATAAACCAGCAAGGCGGCACCAGATGTCTTGCAGCTTGGTTGGCGGTTAAGAATATTTTAACCTGGACGGAAGAACATGTGCCTACCATCTCTACAGTTTATATTCCAGGTGTAGGAAGCACCTTGTCTGACTACTTAAGTCGTCACACCATGGGCAACGGAGAATGGGAGCTAAACCAGAGGTATTCGGCCTCATCGTTCAGAAATGAGGACTTCCCTGTATCAACCTGATGGCCACCAGACTCAAATGGAAAGTTCAGATAGTTTGCTCCTGTTGGATGGACCCTCTGGCTTTCACACTGGATTCTGTGTCACTTCCTTGGCAGTTTCATCTAGCCTACATTTTCCCTCTTATCCTGCTCTACAGGGTTCTGTGGGTGTTAAGGATGGAGGAGACTTGGTCATCCTTGTTGGTCCGTACTGGCCCCGGCAAACTTGTTTTCTGGAGCTGTTGGACCTGTCTGTGCAAACTGTTTCAGCTTCCACACAGACAGAATCTCCTGCTACAGGTCTACCTGTGGAAGGAGAATGTGGAGCGTCTGGGTTTGATGGCTTGGCGATTGAATCGTCTATCTTGAGGAAGAAGGATTTTCTCTTGAGGTGATTACCACTATATTCCAGCTCAGAAGCCTGTTTCCTCTAAAGCTTACCCAGGATTTGGTCTGTCTTCCACTCTTGGTTTACGGACAGGGATCTGTCCTCACAGGAGTTTGACCTGTCAACTATCCTGTCGTTTTTTTTTTTTTGTTTGTTTGTTTTTTAATGGGATGGTGTGAGCAAGGGCCTCAGCCTGAGTTCTTTGATGGTTCAGACATTGGCTCTCTCCGTCTTCTTTCAGAGGCGCGTTGCCATTCTCCCAGATGTGAGGGTTTTCTTTCAGGATGTCGTTCACACTTTCCCTACCTTTAAGCCCCCCACTCCCCAGTGGGACCTTAATTTGGTTCTGGGAGTCTTGCAGCGGCCTCCCTTTCTGTCCATTACTCTGTCTCCTGACTTGGAAGATGGCTTTTCCTTTGGCAAATGTTTCTGTTCGAAGAGTCGCTGAATTGCAGACCTTGAACTGCAATTCCACCTTTCCTAGTGTTTCGCAGGGATAAGTCTGTTCTTTGTACCTCCCAGGAATTTTTTCCTAAGGTGGTCTATGAGTTCCACATCAGTCAGGAGATTGTTGTTCCTTCCTTTTGTCCTGACCCCAAATCTGGTAGGGGAGGGATCTCCACTTGTCGGATGTCTTGTACTACCTTGAGTTCTATGTGCCCAGCAATGAGTCTCTCCGTTAGACTGATGCATTTTTTGTCATCCCTGAGGGTCTTAGGGCTGGTAAGGCTCCATCCAAGGTGACTTTTGCGTGTTGGATCAAGGCTACCATTCGCAAGGCTTATGAACTCGGGAAGAAACCTCCTTTTCGTGTCACAGCCAGATTTGGCAGGAAAGTCTTGGAGGCAGTTTTGCCTGTCTAGGACTTTATTTCCTGTGTTTTAGAAGTCTTTAACTGTTGAGCCCTGTTGGCTCTCGTTCTGTGTGCTGTGTTTATGGTTACTGGTGTGCGGTGTTCCAGTTCATTGTCTGTTGACATTTTTGGGGGGCTATTCTGTGCTCTGACTAGTCCATGAGAACTCTGGTATCAGGGGGACCGGCGCCTGGTCCTTGCCTCCTTTCCCACCCTGGAACTCCATGTTCCCGAGTTACCTGGAAGCTGTATTGGATGACAGAGAAAAGACGATTTGTCTTACCTGTTATCCTTTTCTCTTCTTACAAGTCTACCACCCTGTCAAGGGACCATGCTTGGTTCTCCTGTGGCTGGATGTGAGAGTTCTTTCAGGTTCATGCTCACAGGAGTTTCTCTTTTCCTTATTGCTATCTAGCAAACTAGGTTAATGTCTCAAATCTAACTGGGAGGGGACTAGCTAGTCAGAAGCTAAGGAGGATAGGAAGGCTTCACCCTGCATATTTCAAAGAATTGTTCCTGCCTACTTAAAGGGGCTGTCGCCTTCCCAGAGTTACCTATAAGCTATATGGACCAAGTGAAAAGGATTTAACAGGTAAGACTAAAATTCTCTTTTCTTGGCTTACCATTGTGTAGGCTATTCTATACACAAAATAGATTTCTAGCCTTAATTTTAGTAGGGCAGTTATTTGGCTACTGTGAGTCAAGCAAGAAACAGTGTGTAAATCTCAGACACAACTATCATATGCATAAAACAAAATTCTCTTCTTTCTTGTGCCCTCCTGTTCCTATCAAGAAAAGAAATATAATAAAACTGGTACATCATATATCAATATGTTTGAAGTGCCCACAAATTATATATGGCATGACATAATGTAAGCAATTAAAAAAAAAAAATGGAGACCATTTAAAACATTGTTTCTCTTATGTCGAATATTTCACAGGTACCTTGTGGACCTTTCTTGCCATGTGGAGGTTGACTTTGAATGGTCTGTTCCTCATAGCAGAGTCTCTGAGATTCTGCCCTTATTTTATGGTGGGACCCTGAAGAGAGATGATTGAGTATCCCTTTCAGTGCCTTGGTCCACTATATGAGCTATTTTACACCCTTTGTGTGTCTGCTATACGATTATGCACTAATTTATACCTCTTCTCTTCATTGGGGCTTGGAAGTGCAAATGCCTGCTCTGCTGTCTTGCTATCTTTGCACTGTTAGGGGAGCATTGTGACGGAACCCCGCTACCCCGACCGGATAGCTCCTCCAACCTGTGCTCCCTTAACTTGGGACTGCACCCACGATCTCTCCAGCCACCCAAACCACTAGTCGCAACGTAGTGTAGGGTGAAAATAAGAAAATTTTATTGTGGAACACACAGGGTTTATATACACACATAACCGCATCTTAGAATGCAGTAGGATACAAGCCACTGCACTCAACATATGGGAGTATACACAAGGAATACAATGGGGTTGATGGTGTAGGGACACATAATACGAATAGGCACAATGAGAACAATGCACAAGTTATACAGTGGGAACATAAACCTAGTGGACAAAGGACTGTAAACAGCAACCAAGGTTACGTCACACATAATTACGTCACTACATAATTAAATGACAAACATCAGATCAGAGCATAAATCTCACAACAAATACACTACCCTGTTCCTTTGACAACGCTCACAGCTGTGCAGTGTGTAGGGTGGCGGCTGGACCCCAGGCCCCTCCAGGAGCCCAGGACATAGAGGCCTCCAAGACAAGGGGCAAACCTGGCAGTGATTAGTCTCAGGGGAAGGCCATGCCCCATTCCAGGGCCAGGTCCATAATCTGTGAGCCCTCACTTCCATCTAGCTTTGAATGTTCTCTTCCAACCAGTATCTTGCCAAGCAAACCTTAACCGCCATCAAAATATGGGTTAGCAAAATTCTGTGGGCTTTTTTATTTACAGGGGGGTTGATATGAGAGAGAAACAACTGTGGCATATTTATTACTGTGGCATAATATTTATTATAATATCCCATATTTCCCCAACAACTTCTACTATCCCATCTTTCAGTGGAGCTAACCTTTCACACGCCCACCACATATGTATCTGCGTTCCCAACTGTGTTTTACACCTCCAATAGTTGCTTAATACACTTTCTTGAAACTTACTTAATCGCTCTGGAACTAGGTACCACCTATGAGTGAGTTTTAGGAACATCTCATATATATTTATACAATGTATTGAACTTCTCATCAATGAAAATTAGTTCAACCATTTTTCCTCCTTAAACCCCGCCCCCATATCGCTCTCTCATTTAATCTGTGTATTCATCTTTTCCTTGCATCCATCACAAGTTTTATTTATCATAGAGATTATTTTATATCCGCTGTCCAAACCAAGCAGAGCTTCTCTAGATTGTTTCCTTAGTATGTTTTTGGTTCTAAGGTAATCATGGACTCTGAGGTAATTATAATTTTCAATATATGGAAGATGAAATTCTTTCTAAAGTTCCCTAAAACTTTTTCTCTGGTCCCTAATAAATAAATCTCCTATATTAATTATCCCACTTTCTCTCCATCTGGAGAGAGAGAAATTCTCAAGGAATATACAGTGGATATAAAAAGTCTACACACCCCTGTTAAAATGCCAGGTTCGTGTGATGTTAAAGAATGAGACAAAGATAAATCACATCAGAACTTTTTCCACCTTTACCGTGACCTATAATGTGAACAATTCAATTGCAAAACAAACTGAAATCGTTGAGGGGGAAAAATAAAAAACTCACAATAACCTGGTTGCATAGGTTTGCACACCCTCGTATAACTGGAGATGTGGCTGTGTTCAGCATTAACCAATCACATTCAAACTCATGTTAAATAGAAGTCATTACACACCTGCCATCATTTAAAGTGACTCCGATTAATCACAAATAAAGTTCAGCCGTTCTAGTAGGATTTTCCTGACATTTGCTTAGTTGCATCTCAGAGCAAAAGCCATGTTCCGCAGAGCGCTTCCAAAGCATCAGAGGGATCTCATTGTTGAAAGAGATCAGTCAGGAGAAGGGTTCAAAAGAATTTCCAAAGCATTCGATATACCATGGAACACAGTGAACACAGTCATCATCAAGTGGAGAAAATTTGGCACAACAGAGACATTACCAAGAACTGGACGCCCCTCCAAAATTGATGAGAAGACAAGAAGAAAACTGTTCAGGGAGGCTTCCAAGAGGCCTACTGCAACATTAAAGGAACTGCAGGAATTTCTGGCAAGTACTGGCTGTGTGCTACATATGACAACAATCTCCCGTATTCTTCATATGAATGGGGTAGGGTGGCAAGACGGAAGCCTTTTCTTACAAAGAAAAACATCCAAGCCTGGCTGAAGTTTGCAGTAACAAACATCAAGTCCCCCAAAAGCACGTGGGAAAATGTGTTAAAGTCTGATGAAACCAAGACTGAACTTTTTGGCCATAAATCCAAAAGGTATGTGTGGCACAAAAACAACACTGTACATCACCCAAAGAACACCATACCCACAGTGAAGCGTGGTGGTGGCAGCAGCATGCTTTGGGGCTGTTTTCCTCAGCTGGAACCAAGGCCTTAGTCAAGGTGGAGGGAATTATGAACCGTTCCAAATACCAGACAATTTTGGCACAAAACCTTCAGGGGTCTGTTAGAAAGCTGAAAATGAAGAGGAAGTTCACCTTTCAGCACGACAGCGACCCAAAGCACACATTCAAATCCACAAAAGCATGGCTTCACCAGAAGAAGGTTAATGTTTTGGAATGGCCCGGCCAGAGCCCAGACCTTAATCCAATTGAACATCTGTGGGCTGATGTGAAGAGGCCCGTGCACAGGAGATGTCATCGCAATCTGACAGATTTGGAGCGCTTTTGCAAAGAAGAGTGGGCAAATACTGCCACGTCAAGATGTGCCATGCTAATAAACACCTACCCAAAAACACTGATTGCTGTAATAAAATCAAAAGGTGCTTCAAGAAAGTATTAGTTTAAGGGTGTGCACACTTATGCAACCAGGTTATTCTGAGTTTATTTTTCCCCCTCAATGATTTCAGTTTGTTTTGCAATTGAATTGTTCACGTTATAGGTCACATTAAAGGTGGAAAAGTTCTGACATGATTTATCTTTGTCTTATATCTCCAGGCTAGTACATGAAAGAGCATTATTGCCTCATGTAAATCATAAATATTTGGGAACGAACAACCCCCAACCTGCCAATGTTCTTGATATATTCTAAAATGATATTCTAGCTCCTCTAGAAGCCCACACATATTTAATTAATTTTTTTTTAAATCTATCCAATTTTGGGATAAAATAAGATCTAATCACATTTATTCTTCCCAGCCAAGAGATTTGTAATTTCCTCCACTTACCTATTGTATCCTCTATTTCCCTAATGAAATTCATATAGTTGATTCCCCCCCAATCAAAGCTCAGGCTAATCCCCAAATATTTTACTAATTTATCCGACCACTTAAACTTGTGATTTCTCTTCAAGTGTACAATTTGGTCTGCTAATAAGTACTTGGTTATAACTTGAGTTTTTTTGTATGTTTGTCTTAGAGTATCTACCATAATCACTTATGCACTCTAACACCCTAGGAATAGATCTCTCTGGGTTTACTAACGTAAGAATGATGTCATCCGCATATATAGCAATAGCTTATCCTCTTGTTCAGTCATTCATAATCCTTCTATTTTCTTTGTTATACGTATGCGGCTAAAGGCTCAGTTGTCAACACGAACAATAAGGGGGCCAAGGGACAACCCTGTCGTGTCCCATTTTTTATTCTAGTGTGAATTAGATTTTATTAAAGTTTAGAAGAGCTACAAAAGAGAAACAAAGTCCATAGGGGTGGGGGAGGGATACAGAAAGAAAAAAAGGGGGGGGGGGGATAAAGTTAGGAACAGGCATGACCAAATACAATGGCAATAATATTAGTGTGTGAACACAAAAGCTAAAACACCAGACCCACAACGGCCCGGAGAACTGCAAAGAAAATAGCCGGGAGTAAGGTAACCCACAAAGGTCCGCAGCAGTCCACCGGAGCTGCACCGGGAGCCCGCTCGTCCCACCTGCGCAGCCATGCCACTCGGCAGAATACGAGGGGAGGAAGAACGCCAATCCCAGTATCACAGGGGCAAAGTAATCTGACAACTACATGGATACCCTGGGCCTCTCAATGGACCAGCTGCGGAAAATCAGGGCCCTCCAAAAACATCATCCAGGGGAGCCATGTCTCAGTATACCGGTCCATCTCCTTTCGAGAAGATAAGCTTATTTCCATCATCATCCTGAGCTCTTCCACTTTTTCTACCCAGGCCGTGAGGCCAGGCGGGGCCCCATCCCTCCAGTGAAGGAGAATCAAACCGTCAGCCGCCACCAACAACTGCGAAAGCAGAGAACGCTTGTATTTGGAAGGGCTGAGTGTGGTGTGGTGTAATAGTAAACATTCTGGCTTAAAATCAGGGGGGAGGGTGGCTTGTGGAGTATGTGGCGAAGAATGCCGTGAATCAACTCCCAGTAAGGTGCGATCACCAGGCAGTTCCACCAAATATGAAGTAGAGATCCCGGGGCCTGTTGACAATGCCAGCAGAGACCATCACCAAGAGGGATCATAACTCTGTTGGGCGGAGTCAAGTACCACCGGGAAAGCAACTTATAAGCAGATTCTTGGAGTTTAGAAGACACAAACGTGATGAGTGAGGTGCATAATTTGCTCCCATTGCTTAGGTGAAAGAGAGATCCCCAGGTCAGACTCCTACTGTCCCACAAAAGATGGGGTCTCGGCGCATCCACCGGTCAGCAGCCCCAAGTACAGGTGAGGCACTCTGTGTCTAGGGGGATCATGTTGTGTACATTCCTTCTCAAAGTATGAAAGGGGCCTAGATAATTGGTGCTGCTGAACAATGGACGCAACATAACGCCTTAACTGAAAATAACAAAACTCATCCAAGAAAGTGAGACGAGTGACGTCCAGAACCTCCGATAGCGGAAGCAGCCGACCTTTCGACATGACCTGAAACAAATGAGAGAGCGGCACCGTCATTGGAAGAAATACACGACTACCCCCTATCCCTGGGGAGAACTCAGGATTATGATGCAAGGGAGTCATGGGTGAGGGAAAGGAAGTCAAAGAATGTTTGAGAGCTGTCGATGTCCAGACAGTCATCATAGCCTGGATGATAGGGCACTGACGTAGCACCGGGTCGCGTTGGTCAGGGAGTAACTAAAGTGCCGCTTGCAGGGTTCCCTTGGTCTGGTATAAGTGAATATCCACCCACCGCTTGCACCCAGGTGCCACCATCCACTCCACAATCCGAAAGATGGCACACCTGGTAGTAGAGTTTAAAATCGGGCACGGCCATGACCCCCATCCGCTTAGGTAGGCTCAGTTGCGTCTGTCGCTGTCTCGGCCTGCGTCCATGCCAAACATAAGTCAGAACCGCCGCGCGGGAGAGAAATGGGGACAGTCTGGAAGAGAGGTACAAGAGGCGAGGCAACAGGTTAATCTTCACCACATTTACCCTCCCCGACCACGTGATGTGTGGCAGAGCCCAACGCCTCAAATCCATACGAACCTTATTAAGCAGGGGCATAAAATTAGCCGCGTACAGGCCAGCAGGGTCTGCCGTGAGCCAAACCTCTAGGTACTTGAGCTGACCCACACACCACTTGACGAAAGAATTTCTCAGCCCCGCTCGAATGTCATCTGGCACGGAGATATTCAATATCTCAGATTTGGCCATGTTAATTTTAAGGTTTGAAAGAGAACCAAAAACGGCAAACGCACGTTGTAATGAGGGCAAAGAAACGGTGGGATCCGATATCAAAAATAGCATATCGTCCGCAAAAGCTGCTACCTTGTAATGAGCACCACCCAAGGAAACCCTCTGAATCTCGTCATTGTTCCGAACCGCATTCAAAAACGGTTCCAGGGACAAAACAAAAAGTAGCGGCGACAAAGGGCACCCCTGCCGAGTACCGTTTCCAATAATGAAAGGCGAGGAAAGAAGGCCGTTAACACTTACACAGGCCGATGATGTAGAGTACAGGGTGGCAATCCACTCCCGCATGTGGGGCCCCAACCCTACATGCTCTGACGTAGCAAATAAAAAAGACCAGTCCACCCTGTCAAAAGCCTTTTCGGCGTCTGTTGACAGAAGGAGGAATCCGGAACCTGTAGACCTCACTGAGCTCATCAAGCCGAGTGCCTTGGCAGTGTTGTCCCTGGCCTCCCTACTGGGGACAAATCCCGCCTGGTCAGAATGTATTAAACCCGGCAGGAGAGGTTCCAGACATCTAGCTATCAATTTGGCTAACAATTTCACATTTGTATTAAGCAAAGAAATAGGATGGTAGCTGGAACAAAGTTCCCCATCTCTACCCTCCTTGGGAAGTACCACTACAGTCGCCCGAAGCGTCTGGGGATGCAAACCAGCGCCCTGGATGAGTGAATTAAACATGTGAGTCATGTGCGTCCAGAGCTCTGAAGGGAAGGATTTGTAATACCGCAGCGAGAACCCGTCCAGGCCCGGCACCTTGCCCGACTGAGAATCCCTAATAGCTATGGACAGCTCCTCCACAGTAAAGGGAATCTCCAATGATGAGGCCACAGGTGGGGACAGTTTCTGGCGCACGTGCTCTTACAGGTACTAGTGGATGAGTCGATCGCGGTGTGAATTTCCCAAAGCAGGGGAGTGAGCACCCAAGTTATACAACGTCGCATAATAGTCCCGAAAGACAGTAGCTATGGCGGATGGCGAATGAACCAAAATATTGTTGAGTCCTCGAACCTTGGGGACGTGAGCCAGCTGAGTCCTCTTCTGTAGCACCCGTGCCAACAGCTTACCGCATTTATTCCCATTCTCAAAGAAAAACTTCTTAGATCGCTGATGGATAAAACTATTCCTAGCACTTAGTAAGTCTGACAGCTGTTTCCGCTTAAGGAGCAGAGATTGATAATCCATTCCAGATAGGGACTGCTTGTGTACCTGTTCCAGGCAAAGGATCTCATCAGTGAGTTCCAACAATTGCCTAGCCCCCTCTCTCTTCCGCCTTGCTCCCTGAGCCATAAAGTGGGCTCAGACAATGCTCTTGTGCGCTTCCCACACAACCGGGAGGGGGACCTCTGAAGGGAAGTTTTCAGCAAACAAATTTGTAAGGACCGTCGAGGTCTCAGATGCAAGCAGCTGGTCAAGACGCCCCGGTGGGACGTGTCACAGGGGAAGTCAACTGGATGCGTACTGGAGAATGATCCGAACAGGTCATAGGGTCTATAGAGGCTAACGTCAAGGAGTCCAAGTCCCTATAAGAGGAAAAAGTAGTCCAGTCTAGAATAGGTCCCATGAGGCGGAGAATAATACGTATAGTCACGGTCAGTCGGAAACAGGGTTTTCCAACAATCAATTAGCTGATGCCCAGCCAGAGAGGCTCTCATCCTCCTCAAGAGGCTATTAGGGAAAGAGGAAGCAGTCGTGGATGTGTCCAATGAGGGGTCCAGTGCCACATTGAAATCACTCCCATGGACCAGGGTCCCCTCCTGGAACCCCCTTAACTTGGAAAGGACAGAGGTAAGGAAGGTCGACTGCCGCATGTTTGGGAAATATACATTGACAAAAGTGTAAGGTCTCCCCATGATTTTCCCCTTTACAAACAGGAAGCGCCCCTCCTCCCCAACCAGGGCCTTAACTTCTGTAAAAGGAACGTTGCGGGATATCAGTATAGCCACTCCCTTAGATTTAGAGAGAGTGTTGTTGCTATAATAAGCTAAGGGAAAAAATTTACTAGGTAAGGATGGATACTTATGTGCTATAAAATGAGTCTCCTGAACCAAAGCAATTGACACATGACGGGAGCATAAGTCCTGCAGCAAATTGGTCCTCATCTCGGGGATGTTCAAGCCCCGGGCATTAATAGAGTAAAATGTAAGGGGCATCTGAGAGGAGGACATATCTGTGCCAGGTGTAGAGAGAAAGGGTCAGAGAGAGAAGGGAGAAACAGGAAAAGGAAGGGAGTAAGTAGATCACAGAACAGAACAAAGAATAAGAGAAAGGAAAGTATGAAAAACAGTGAAAAGAACAGCCGGGTGAATCCCGGAGGAGATGCACAAATGTGCCGCTGTGGAGTGCTGTGCCAGACACTGAGAACTAAGCCAAGAAGGCAAGGAGCACCGTGCAGTAAGTGAGACGCGAATACTCCGCGAGGGCACCTGACCAACCAGTCAACAAGAGGCACTCAAAAACTGAGAAACCCTAGAACAAGTTATATAAAACTAAAAACAATGCCAAGGTTGAGTCCCAGCCAGTGACCCGGCCCAGACTCAAGTGTCAAGGCACATTAACACAAGCATAAACGTTAAACAGACATGGGAGAAAATCCCCAGAAATACCCCAATGGGAATCCCTGTGCGCCGCAGACCGCAACCCACATGCCCATGGGCCCGGCCCACCCTGCAAGGGGAGCCCCAGCTCAGCCCACCCCAGTGCACATCATATACCATACAGCACCCGCCCACCCCAATCCACTCTCTCCAGCTGTCCCCCCACATCTAGTCATCCACCACTGCAGCCGGAGAGTGCGAACCCGGATCCCCCACTGTCCCTAACCCCAGCCCAGGAGTCAACCTCCCGGACGAGGCCAAGGAGACTACCACCAAACAGTGGGCCATCAGCCGTAGGGAGGATGCAGGTCAGCCCCCACCGGCGGAAAAACAGGGGGAATCAGTACAATGTGAGACCTAGTCCCAGGACCGGTAGACCGGGTCCAGGAGAGAGACACGCACCACCCCCACAGCGATCCCCAAGCTGCACATGAAGCAGCGACAATCCCGGCCACCGTCCCCACGACCCGCACCCCAACATGCACTCCGCACGCTGGCACAATGGGAAACCAAGACGCCACCACCCCGCACACCACCAAGGCCCAGGACCAATACAGGTGCAGTACCCCCCCCAGGCCCCCACACCGAGCCCGTCCCACTCACCCCGTGTAACATTAATATGTGGCCTATGCAGTACATGGCAAGCCCAGCTGTACCCCCAATTCACCCCCAACTCACTCAAAAGTAATCCCCACACTCTACCCACCCGCAAAGCTAAGCCAACCCCCACATCACAAATCGTCCCAGGGTAAGTAGGTAAGTAGCTTCCCAAGGTATATCCCCGGGAGCAGAACACGCTCCCCCGCAACAGAGTTCAACACAATAGTGCTGGCAGTTTCACAAAGTGAGCCCATTCCGTAGATCGGGCCAGGACCAAGGTGGTGACGGAAGAAGCTGGTAGGGTGGCAGCCATAAACATCCAAACTGCAGGGACCCGTCCACTCCAGGCCATCCGAGTACCACACCAAGACAGGTCTAAACCTCCGAGCCAAAGGGTAAACAGTTCATAATCCAGGGCAGGGCCGGATCAAAAACGTGAGTCCCTCACTCCTCAGCAGCCCATCCACGACCCGGAAAACCAGGATCCCGCTCCGGACCCCCTCCACGGAGTCCAATGTGGCGAGCACGCCTCTGCGTACGCGCCCGGGCAGGGAACTCTGAAGCATCCCAGTCTGGGACCGAGACATCAGGAAGGCCAGCGGCTCGGACCAAGTCCAGGACATCCAACAGGTGCCGAACAACATATGTAGCGTTTCCAACTCGGGCCATTAAGCTGAAGGGGAAGCCCCATTTATACGAAACGTCCCAGGCAGACAGAGCTTGTGTCGAGGGTTGTAGAGCCCTCCGTTTTTGCAGAGTGATCCAGGCGAGATCCTGGTAGAGTGCTACCTCCGAACCCTGAAAGGGGCCAACACCTCCTGCCCCTAGCCTCCAGCATGATATCCTCCTTGAGACGGAAGCTGGTGAGGCAGCATATAACATCCCATGGAGGGCTTTCAGGCGGTCCCTTCTGTCTGAGCGCCCGGTGCACGTGCTCAAAACCAATCGGCTCCTGCTCTGCTCGTCCCAGGATGGTGTTAAAGAGGGATTGGAGTGCAACCATTAAATCACCAGGCGATACATCTTCTGTTGGGCCTCGCACCCTGATGATGTTCCTCCTGCCTCTGTTTTCAGTGTCCTCCACCATCCGACGGAGCTCAGCGAGTTGCGGGGCCACTTGGGAGACAGAGGCAGGTAAGTCTCATAGTTCTCTGTCTACCCTTAGGGTATGGGGTTTCTAGGGACGTCACTCGACAGTCCAGGGCCTCCAGGCCAGATCTCAGGCCTGCTATGTCCTCAGGAACTGCCTGCATGCCTGACTTGATTTCGGACGCCAGTGACTGAAAGTCCTCCTTAGATGGAAGGGCTCTCATAGCCTCCAGAAAGTCCTGTGGCAAGACTGTCGTCCGGTCTAACTCTGGTGTCGGGGATGTGGATGCAGGAGCACCACTCGATGCATGTGATGGGACAGGGAAGTCCTCTATGTTGGATCCCAGCGTGCACGGCAAGGCTCCCACTGGCGGAGTAAAATAACCCCTCAAAGAATTACTTCTCGTCGGCGTACCAGTCCCGGGTGTCTGTAGCCCCCTTTGCTGCCGCATATGTCTCACCATAATGGGTAAGTGTGCCAGAAAAATCGTATGATATGGGCCACTGGCCAGGAGCTAGTTTCTCATGCAGCCATCTTGTCTCGAGGCCAGCCACGCCCCCATCCCATTTTTTATTCTAAACCAATCGGACATTACTCCATTACCTATTGCCCTTGTGGAAGGATCCATATATAAACTCATAATCATATAGTAAAACCTCCCCCTAATCCCAAACGTGGACAAGACCCCCAACAGGAAACCCCAGTCTACCCTGTCAAAGGCCTTCTACGTGTTAAAGGCCACTGGGACCCTCTCCCGATATGAATCCAGATTGATCCACATTGAAATATGTAGTTCCGGATTTGGTCAATCTCTCAGACAGAATTTTTTAAAAGATTTTTGTCATCATTCAATAAAGAAATCGGTCAATAGTTTGATACAAAGTTCAAATCTTTGTCTGGCTTAAAGCGTGGAGCACCACAGATGGAAAACTCTTTATTCCCCAAATCATGAAATACTCTTTCCAAAAGAGGTGTAATCTGCAACTCATATAATCTATAGAACATCATTGTGTACACATCTGGGCCTGGAGCCTTTCCTGTTTTCAGGCTTTTGATTGCCCTAGAAATCTCTTCCGGGGTTATTGGAGAACCAACGCTTTCCCTATTGCTGCGCGGGGCAAATTAACCTCATCTTTCTCTATTATTTTCTTAATCACCTGGTTCTTCTTCCTAAATTTCAATTTATCTGAAAACCGTTTCCCTGACCTATTATCCTCATAATACCACTTCTGATTCAGTTTGAGAATAGCATTATTAAGTTTTGCTTCCAATTTAGCTTTAATTTCAAGTTGTAACTCTCTAATCGGTGCCAATATTTTCTCTGATACTCTCCTCTTTTCTCTGTCGTCCAATACAGGTTACTGGTAACTCTGGGAGGCAATCCCTCCCTTAGTAGGCAGGAACAATTCTAGAAGTGTATGCAGGGGTGGAGCCTCCCTTCTTTCCTTGGCTGCAGCTAGCCAATCAGCTCCAGAAAGATTTGTTCCTCTGTGAAGACAACACCAGGCTGAGAACAGTTCTGCTATAGTTTTAGAATCTTTTTTTATTTTTCTGTTAGATATGGAATACCACCATTAGGCGAATTACCATGACTGACAGTGCCCTTAGATGTGGCTAGTTCAGTATCCAGGTGCTTTTTGTGGACTTTAAGCCCTGAGGGGGAAAATCTTGATTCCAAGTGCTTCCCTAGGATTTACCCACTGAGGTACTTCTTGCTACATGGTAGATCTGCAGGAAAGGTGAGCTACCCTTTGAGTGCTGCAGGTCCACTTGTCCCACAGTGCCCCTCCACACAGGAGTGTATTTCTGGAGTTCCTATTGCACATTCCTGCACTCATTGGGTATATTTGTAGGTCTGTTGGGTGTTTGGAGCAGGTTTATGTGGTAACTTAAGCCTTTAACTGCTGGTTTGGCACTTTATTGGGGGGTTTTCTGTCACTTTTACTACTGGATTAGTTTTTTCTGGATGTCCTCACATGTTCTATTGATTTTTTTTTTTTTTTTACACCTTTTTATGCTTTACTTTAATATTTGCAAAAATTGACTACTGCGCCTTTAAGGCACGCTTTACTGCTTCGTCACCATTGCTCCATTCACTTCTATGGGACTGTACTGTTTGGGACGGATCTCTGCAACCGTTTAACCTAGCAACTTCAGAGATGGCTCATTTTACTTGTCTACGCTTGCTCTATCATCCGGTTCATGTTTCTAGTGTTTGGGGGGCTCAGGGGGCTTTGGGCACTGTTTAGGGTACTTTGGGCACTGTTTAGGGTACTTTTTGGGAAAAACTACATTTCCCATGAGCATTTGCTTCGACGCCCTTGTTTCTGACTGGCTCCCGCCACGGCAGCCATTTTGTGAGCGTTTCTGGGCGAGTATCCTACGCAGGGCTTGGACTCTCCTTCTTTCCTCTGCGGATTAACTCTTCACCTGACAGATAAGTTTATTTTAGAGATTTCTGGGGTGAAACTTTAATCCTACACACTATAATTGGGTGATTTATTGTACAATTGGTTATTTTGACACTGTGAGAATGTCTATACCACTGGAGCTTGGGGCTAGACCTAAGACTAAGGAGGCTGGGGTCTCTGTATCCCCCATTTTGCATTGCTTTTCCTGTCACTCAGGGCTACCTAAAGACTTCAGGTCATTTATGCCCAGCATGTTCTGATGTCCCTGACACCATTCCAGGGACCTCCAGCCATGCCATAGAGCCAGCTTGGGTGCAAGAGTTCAAGGCTGTGACTAGGGACCTTATGTCCACATTGCAACTCTTTCCAACCCAATTACAGGGGGCCTTTCATTCTTGGCAGGCCCCATCCTCAGTCAGGTCTTCCCTGCCTAAACCACAGGGAGTACCTGATGTGTCAGATTCCTCTGAGGAGGAACTGCTGGTGGACTCAGATGTTGAGGAATGTTCCGTGTTAGTCCTCTCAGTTTCTTGGGGATCCTTTTGAGGCTGATCCTGAACCCTCCGCCGAGGGCCTGATCAGGGCTGTATTAACTACTCTTAACATCCCCTAGTTCAGGAGGTTCCTTCTGATCCCTCTGATGTATTCCAAGAGCCTGCTAAGCCCCTTACATACTTTCCACCTAACCCCACTCTTGACTGCCTTGTGTCTGAGGAGTGGAAATCTCCGGACAAGAAAGCTTCTGTGTCCAGAAAATTTGCTAAGCTTTATCCTTTTCTGAGGCTGCGCTTGCTCAGTGGGTTCATCCTCCCAAAGTAGATGCCCCTATTTCCAGGCTGTCCAAATGTTCTGTGTTGCCAGTCTCTGATGCCTCTGCTCTGAAGGACTGGATGACAAGAAACTTGATGTTCCCCTCAAGTCCATTTTTGCCACTGCTGGTTGTGCTATGCGTCCAGCGTTTGCTGATGCGTGGGTGAACCAGGCCATTGCGGTCTGAACTGAGCAGCTCACCAAGGCTGTCCGTCACGATGCCTCTACTTCAGATAAGTTGCACCTTCTTGCCAACATATCTGAGACATAACACTATGTTTCTGCATGGTGTTCCTCACGGACGACGTGGCTCTCCAGATCGCCCACAGGGTTTCAGCAATTCTGTCTCAGGATCTGATTCCAGTCCAGAAGCTATCTCTGGTGGGGAAATTCATTTCCACCATAGAAGCAGTTCCATTTGCCATGGCGTACACCAGGGAGCTCCAGAGGTTCGTGATCCAGGTGTGCAAGGGTCAACAGGCTCTTCGGAAGTCCTTTGCCTTCCTTTTCATGTGGAACTGAGCTTGTCATGGTGCCCCGACCTTTCCAACCTGCTGAAGGGCAAGTCCTTCCTGGTACCCTTCTGGACCAAGGTGACGATGGATGCCAGCCTCTCCAGCTGGGGAGCGTTCCTGGGTCGCTTGAACGCTCAGGGTCGGTGGTCTCCGGAGGAGTCCCTCCTTCTGATCAACATATTGGAGCTTCGGGCGATATTTCATGCCCTGAGACATTGGACTTCTCAGCTAGAAGACTGTCCGGTCCGTGTGGAGTTTGACAACGCCACGGCCGTGGCTTACATCAACAAGCAAGGCGGAACAAGAAGTCTCTCTGCTTTGTTAGAGGTCAAGGCTATTTTGTCCAGGGCAGAAGATCACATTCCAGCTATATCCGCAGTGCACATTCCAGACGTAGACAACGTCATGGCAGATTTCCTCAGTCGACTCAGGTGGACAGCGGAGAGTGGGAGTATCATCCACAAGTGTTTCAACCCATTGTTCAGCGATGGGGTCCCCCTTACATCAACCTAATTACGACAAGGCACAACAGGAAGGTTCCAGTTTTCTGCTCTCGGTGGTGAGACCCTCTGGCGGTGAACGCAGTGTCCATTCCTTGGGCCTTTCCTCTGGCTTACATCTTTTCTCCCCTTCCCATGTTACACAGGGTGTTACAGAAATTACGACTGGAGCGTTGCCCAGTCATTCTGATTGCTCCGTACTGGCCTTGTAAGTCTTTGTTTCCGGAGCTCTTGGATCTGTCAGTGGTGGAGCCCTTTTGGTTCCCTGACCGTCCGGATCTTCTTCTGCAGGGTTCCCGGTGGAAGGAGGATAGAATTAAAAACAGGAGGCGCTCCTAGTGTGATATCTTCTATGAACCAATAACACCAACCACCACCGTAAGAAAACTACTCACAAGAATAGTGGCTGAATATAGCACTTATGTGTAATTCAGCAGCAATACTTAGGGGATTTGTTAACTGTTCCCCCAAAACAGTATATAATGGCAGCTCCACTCCAAACAGCTCCCGAACCGGAGTAATGATACAACAAAAAAGACGAAAAAAGAGAGAAAAAGGCTCCAATAGTGTGTTATCCTGGTATACCAGTTATTAGTATACAATATATAGACCCACTCACATTAGCAATAGGTTGATCCAAAGACACGTCTTTGGATCAACCTATTGCTAATGTGAGTATGTCTATATATTGTATAATAATAACTGTCTTTGGATCAACCTATTGCTAATGTGAGTGGGTCTATATATTGTATACTAATAACTGGTATACCAGGATAACGCACTATTGACGCTTTTTTCTCTCTCTCTTTTGTCTTTTGCAGTGGAAGGATGTTCATCGGCTAGCTTTGACGGCTTGGAAATTAAATCCTCAATATTGAAGAAGAAGGGCTTCTCTTCTGGTGTGGTGGCTACTATGCTCAGTGCCCGCAAGCCTGTTTCTTCCAAGATATACCATTGTGTCTGGTCGACTTTTCTGTGCTGGTGTGCTGACAGGGACCTGTCTCAGGAATTTGATCTACCTACGGTCCTGGCCTTTTTGCAGGACGGTGTGGATAAGGACCTCAGTTTGAGTTCCCTTAAGGTTCAGACTTCTGCTCTTTCTGTTTTTTTTCAGGGGCGCATTGCCATCCTTCCTGATGTCAAGATTTTCTTCCAGGGCATTGGTCATACTCATCCTGTGTTCAAGTCTCCCACTCCTCAGTGGGATCTTAACTTGGTCTGGGGCGTCCTTCAGCGCCCTCCCTTTGAGTCTTTGGCTACTATTCATCTACGTCTGTTGACGTGGAAAATGGCTTTTCTCCTGGCGATTGTGTCAGTTCATCGTATCGTGGAGTTACGTGCTCTGTCCTATAGACCACCTTATTTGGTGTTTCACAAGGACAAAGCGGTGCTTTGCACTTATAAGGAGTTTCTACTGAAGGTGATCTCTGAGTTCCACATCAATCAGGAGATTGTGGTGCCCTCTTTCTGTCCTGACCCCACCTCTGACAAGGAGAGGGATCTCCACTTGTTAGACGTGGTGCGTTGTCTCAAGTTTTATGTGCATCACACTGATTCTGTCAGGCAATCTGACGCTCTGTTCATCATTCCTGAGGGTCCTAGGGCAGGAAGACCTGCATCCAAGGTCACTATCGCCTCTTGGATCAAGTCCACTATTCGCAAGGCTTATGAGTTGAGGAAGAATCCTGTCCCTTTCAGGGTCACGGCTCACTCTACTCGATCTATTGGGGCCTCTTGGGCTTATAAGAATCAGGCCTCCTCTGATCAGTTATGGAAGGCGGCCACTTGGTCGTCTGTGCACACTTTTTGAAGCATTACCGTGTGAATGTGTTGGCATCAGCTGATGCCAGCTTTGGGAGGAAAATCCTGGAGGAGGTATTGCCTGTCTAGGATTTTCCTTGGTTACCCCTGTTAAGTGTCCACTGACACTTCAGTTGTTGTTGGGCTGTCTCTGAACTGATGGTTCATATCTGCACTGGTGACTTTGGGGGCCTGGCACCTGGTCCTTGCCTTCTTCCCGCCTCTGGGAAACTTAATGGTTGGACATCCCAGAGTTACCAGTAACCTGTATTAGACGACAGAGAAAAGAGGATTTTAGTCTTACCTGTTAAATCCTTTTCTCTTAGTCCATACAGGTTACTGGTCTCCCACCCTGTCAAGGGACCATGCTTGGCTCTCCTGTGACAGTTTGTGGGAGTCCTTCGGGGTCATGCTCACAGGAGTCTTCTTCCCTTCTACTATCTAGTCATAGTGTCTCAAATCTTTCTGGAGCTGGTTGGCTAGCTGCAGCCAAGGAGGGAAGGGAGGCTCCACCCCCTGCATACACTTTGAAAATTGTTCTGGGGGCGGATCGCCTCCCAGAGTTACCAGTAACCTGTATGGACTAAGAGAGAAGGATTTAACAGGTAAGCCTAAAATCCTCTTATTTTCTACCTCTGCCTTTGCTAAAGCAATATATAAATCAACTAGATCTCTACCTTGCCGCCTTTTCATTTCTGCTGCTCTCTTTATTAATAACCGCTCATATAACACTTGAGAGTACACCAAAGTGTTTCATTAGAGACCTCTTGATTATCATTTAATATAATAATAAATTCTTCCATTCTTTCTTTTAGAAATATGACATTTTCTTCAGATCCCCAAATATTCTCGTTTAGCCTCCAGGATGTTCTATTTTTTATATTATATAGTTTTTATTTGTCTATAAAAATAGGAGCATGATCGGACCAGGTTATCATATCAATATTAGATTTCTTAAAGAATTCCAACTGATTCATGTCTGTTAAAAAGAAATCTATTCACGAGTATACTTGGTGGACCTTAGAATAAAAAAAGAAAAATCTCGATCTTGTGGATGTTGCATCCTCCAAATATCACATAAATTAAAATCCTGTAATATGTTCTGAAATTATCTAGATTTATTCCTCACCATATACCACAATTCCCTTTTATCTGCCTTAAAGTTTCTATCCATACATAGTAACATAGTAGATAAGGCTGAAAAAAGACATGCGTCCATCAAGTCCAGCCCATGCCAAAAACAGCTTCTACCATCTTCTCTAACAAATGGAGGATATTGCCTCTCAACCTCAATGCAGCTAAGTCCCTGATCCAGTTATTCTGGAAGCAACCCATTACACCACCTATCTCCCAGTGGCTAAGTAAAATAGACTCTGATCACCATGGTGCCATGAGATCTTCAATGACAACATTCACCTCCAAATGTTCCTGGTGGTCAACCTTTTACTCTCCCCTTCCTCCTGCCTCTAACTCTGTCCTCTTATTTTGCCACTTGTTAAGAAGTCAAGCACTGTTTTTCTGCCAAATCCCACTATGGATCATATTATTCTGGATGAGTGGAAGACTCCTAACATAGTAGATAAGGCTGAAAAAAGACATGCGTTCATCAAGTCCAGCCCATGCCAAAAACACCCCTGTTGATCCAGAGGAAGGCAAAAAAAAAAAAAAGCCCTCTGGATCAATTTCCAGTGTAGGCCCAAGTGTGTGTGTGTGAGATTATTCCTTCCTGACTCCAACTGGTAGTCAAATAGTTCCCTGGAACAATATCCTATTTGCTTTGAAGCCATCTGTCATAATTGTCAATATTGTTCTGTGCTAGATAGGCATCCATTGCTTTTTTGAATGCAGTTGCATTATCTGCAAGCACAACATCCCGAGGCAAAGAATTCCATAGTCTTACCGTCCTTATTGTGAAGAATCCCTGCCTATGTTTTAGTCGAAAGCGCCTTTCCTCAAGTCTTAATGGATGACCTCTTGTTCTTAGCTCAGCTCTTTGCATAAAAAATTCATTGAATAGTTCTTTGTATTGACGTTGAATGTATTTGTAAATGGTAATCATATCACCCCTTAGACGTCTCTTCAAACCCAGTTTGACTAGTCTCTTTGTAACTCAGATCCTCCAATCCCTTTATCAGTTTTGTTGCACGTCTCTGCACCTTTTCCAGTTCAGTAATGTCTTTTTTTAGAACAGGTGCCCAAAATTGTACTCCATATTCTAGATGAGGCCTAACCAAGGATTTATACAGAGGTAGGATAATATTAGCCTCCCTTACTTCTACACCTCTTTTTATGCAGGCTAGTACTCTATTTCCTCTTGCAGCAGCTGAGTGACTCTGCACACTGCTGTGAAGTCTATTGTCTATCAGTACTCCTAAATCTTTCTCTAATGAGGATTTCCCAAGTTGTTTCCCATTTAGAGTATATGTCGCAAGTTTGTTTCTACAGCCCAAATGCATAACCTTACATGTATCTACATTAAGTGACATCTGCCACTTTTCTGCCCATTCACTTACTTTATCTAAATCCTTCTGTAGGGAAAAAACATCCAGCTCTGTATGTATTTCCTTACATAGGTTAGTGTCATCAGCAAAGATTGAGATGCTACTTTCAATTCCCACTTCTAGATCATTAATAAACAAATTAAAAAGCATTTGTCCCAGGACTGAACCCTGCGGCACCCCACTTTTAAACCTAGACCAATTTGAAAAAGTTCCTGATAAGTGTCTTTCTCTGTCAATAAGGTTTTCAAAACTCAATGGGCTACACCTCCTCAGGTTGATTCCCCATTTCTAGGCTTTCTAAGTCCATAGTCTTGGCTGTGGTGGAAGCTTCTGACAGAAAACATCATGCTGTTCTGAAGGCTAACCACACAGGTCCTGCTGTTCTTTGGTATCCGCTTCGATACCCAGCAGAGTAAGGTGTCTTCAGTCCTGTCTTGGACGTCAGCTCCAGCGATGAAGTTCTCCCTGTAGGGGAAGATGATATCCACCATGGTAGTGGTCCCATTTGTCATGGCTCATGCCAGAGAACTTCAGAGGCTTGTGATCCATGTTTGCAGAGGAAACAGGGCTCTCCTGGATCAACCTGTCTCCCTTCCTTCGGCGGTAGCTCAGAGCCTTCATTGGTGGCTGAAAGGGAGGCCTTTTGTGATCCCTTACTGAACCACAGTGACAACGGATGCCAGCCTGCACGGTTGGGGAGCAGTCTTGGGTCACCTAAGTTATTCAGGGCCAATGGTCAGAGGAGACTCTTCTTCCCATCAACATCCTAGAGCTCAGGGCAATTTCCCATGCTTTGACTTATTGGACCTCCCAACTAACTGGATATCCAGTTCGAGTACAGACCAAAAAACGCCACAGCCAAGGCTTACATCAACAAGCAAGGAGGCATCAGATGTCCCGGGCAGAAGATCATGTATCTGTAGAAAATGTCCTTGCAGATTTCCTCAGTCGACACACTATAGACCCAGGCAAGTGGGAGCTTCATTCAGAAGTGTTTGATCTCCTGGTAAAGATGTGGGGTCTTCCCATGATAGACACGTTAGAATAGGACTCCCGCACTCACTGAATCAACTGTTTGAACCAGTGCTACCAAACTCAGGTAGTGAATCAATGTTGTGTGAAAAGAGCTGAGTATTGTTCCTGATGAAAGTCCCGGTGGGGGACTGAAACGTCGAGATGTTTTTAACCATGTTTCATTAAAGAAGTACTTTTATAGATAATTCCGAGTGCTCAGCTCTTCCCATGATAGACCTGATGGCTACCATGGACATCCGGAAGGTTTAGATGTTTTGCTTACGCTGAAGGGATCCCCTAGCATTTGTGGTGGATGCTCTGTCAATTCCATGGGGATTTCACCTGGCATACATCTTTCCTCCTTTTCCTCTCCTACACAGGGTATTCCAGATGGGACGGAACTCCCACCATCTTGATTGTTCCGTATTGGACCAAACAGCCTTTGTTTCCGGAACTACTTGCTGTATCTGTCCAGGCACTGTTTCCACTGCCACGCAGACCAGTTCTCCTTCTCCAGGTGTACCTGTGAAAGGAGGATGTGCACCATCTGGCTTTGACAGCATGGCTGTTGAGGCCTCCATCTTGACGAAGAAAGGCTACTTTCCAGAGGCGATATCCACTATGATTTAGGCTACGAAGCAAGTTTCTTATAAGGCCTATCATAGGGTTTGGTCTATCTTCCATGACTGGTGTGTGGACAGGGATCTGTCTTCACAAGACTTTGATCTTCCATATGTCCTGTCCTTTTTACAGGAAGTTGTGAACAAGGGCCTTAGCCTTAGTTCATTGAAGGTTCAGACTTCATCCCTCTCTGTCTTTTTTCAGAAATTCATTGCCACCTTACCAGATGTCAAGGTCTTCTTTCAGGATGTCATTCATGTTCTGCTTATAAGGCTCCTACTCCTCAGTGGGACCATAACCTTGTTTTGGGAGTCTTGCAGTGGCCTCCTTTTGAGTCCTTGGCTACCATCCCCTTGCGTCTTTTGACGTGGAAGATGGCTTTTCTTTCAGCTGTAGACTCTGTGCGCAGAGTGGCTGAGTTGCAGGCTCTATCCTGCAAACCGCCTTTCCTGGTGTTTCACAAGGATAAGGCTGTCCTCCGTTCCTCCCAGGAATTTCTTCCTAAGGTGGTCTCTGAGTTCCACATCAATCAGGAGATTGATGTGCCTTCCTGCTATCCTGATCCTAAATCTGACCAGGAGAGGGATCTACACTTTTTAGATAGGGTGCTCTGGCTTAAGTTCTTTGTGCTCCGCATGGAGTCTGCCAGAGTAATGCACTTTTTGTCATCCCTGAGGGGCCCAGGGCTGGTAAGGTGGCATCCCAGGTGACTGTTGCATCTTGGATCAAGTCTACCATTCGCAAGGCCTATGAACTCGGGAAGAAACCTGCTCTTCTTCGCATCACAGCTCATTCCACTAGGTCTGTTGAGACTTCTGCTGATCAGCTGTGCAAGGCAGCCACTTGCACACCTTTTACCAAATACTACCGTGTTGATGTTGTAGCTTCGGCTGAAGCCAGCTTTGGCAGGAAAGTCCTGGAGGCAGTTTTGCCTGTCTAGGGCTTGACTTTGCTATGTCTTATAGTTCTTTATCTTTTTGAGCCCCATTGGCTCTTGTTCAGTGTGCTGTGTTAGTTATTCCGGTGTCCATTGACACTGTTAGTTTGGGCTGTTCCATGTCTGGATAATCCATGGGAGCTCTGGTATCATGTAGACCGGTGTTTGGTCTGTGTTGGTACATCCCTATGGTACCTTTTAAGCTATATTGGACGACAGCGAAAATTGGATTTTAGTCTTACCTGTTAAATCCTTTTCTCTTAGTCCATATAGCTTACAGGTCTCCTACCCAGTGAAAGGGACCATGCTTGGTTTCCTGTGGCTGGACACAGGAGTCCTATTGGGTCCATTCTCATAGGAGTTTTCCTCTTCTTCTCGCTGTCTAGCTCAGTAGGTTTAGTATCACAAATCTAACTGGAGGGGAGTGACTGGGTTGCTCTGCCCTGACTGGGATGCTCTGCCCTGCCGTTTCATTGAAGAATTGTTTCAACCTACTAGGAGGAGCTGTCCGCTCCCCAGCGCTGGTGCAAGGATTTTTGCCACTCTAGGCAAAACCTAATTTTGCCGCCCCTTGGCTCCACCCCTTGTGTCCTACCCCTTTATGACCCGCCTTGTATGTGTTTAAGTGTCAGTGTGTTTGTGTGTCCCCTATATGTGTATATGTGTTCCCTGTATGTATATGTGTGTCAGTGTGTGTTCCCTATATGTATATGTGTGTCAGTGTGTGAGTCTCTGTAAGGATATCAATTTGTGTGTGTGTGTGTGTGCTTCTCTATATGCGTATCCGTGTGACAGTGTATGTTCTCTATATGTGACTCTCCCCCCCTTTGACACTCTCCCCCTTTTGACTGTTGATCCCCCCCCTTTGACTCTCTCTCTCTCCCCCATCTGACTCTTGATCCCCCTCTTGACTGCTGATCCCGCCTTTGACTCTCTCTCTCTCTCTCTCTCTCTCTCTCTCTCTCCCCCATCTGACTCTTCTTGATCCCCCTTTTGACTGTTGATCCCCCCCTTTGACTCTCTCTCTCTCTCCCCCATCTGACTCTTGATCCCCCGTTTGACTGCTGATCCTGCCTTTGACTCTCTCTCCCCCATCTGACTCTTGATCCCATCTTGACTGTTATTCCCCCCTCTGATACTTTCTTCCCCTGTCTGACTCTTTATCCCGTCTTGTCCCCCCTTCCACTTACTCTTCCCGGTGCATGTCTCTCTTTCCCAGTGAGTATGTTTCGGTGCTCTCCCTTGGCTGGCTATTTTTTTAATGTAGCACAGCGATGCCCATTTCTCTCTCCCCCTCCGCTCCTTCAATCCTGGTCCAGGAAAAGGGTATCGCTGTGCTACATTAAAAAAAAAAATGGCCAGCCAAGGGAGGGCACCGAAACATACTTTTTTTTCTTGGGCAGTAAGTGGTGAGCGGGGGGGGGGGGGGCAATGCGCCCTAGGCCGGTGCCTACCTCTCCTGTAGGTGGCACCGGCCCTGCACTTCCCCATGGTACCTGTAAGCTAAATGGACTAAGAGAAAAGGATTTAACAGGTAAGACTAAAATCCTATTTCACTGTCGTCCAATACAGGTCACTGGTACTCTGGGAGGCGATCCGCCCCTTTAATAGGCAGGAACAATTATGCAAATGACTGCAGTGGGCGGAGCCTCCCCTCCTACTTAAGCTGCCTTCAGGCCAGAGCCACTAGATTGATTTGTTCCTGTGTGCTGTGCACACCAGGTGGAGAACATCTTTGCATTCATCTTAGTGTTTTGTTATTTTTATTCAAATATGGAATACCACCATTAGGAGGGTGACCATGGCTGTGAATTGCCCTCCTTAAAGTGGCTGGTGCAGCTTCCAGGGATTTTCTGTGGACCTTATGCCCTGAAGAGGGAACAGCTTGAGTCCAGCAGCTTCCCTGCTGAGGAATTTACCTCTGGTCTATTCCCACTTTATCATGGTCACCTGAAGACAGAAGTCCTGCAGAAAGGTGAGCCACCCCTTGAGTGTGCTGAAGGTCCACTTGTCCCCACAGTGTCCCTTTGATGGGCTTGTATTTGGGAGTTTGCATTGCACTCCAGCACTCATAGGGTGTTTTTACTTGCATTTCTCATGTTTATGCAATTTCTGTGGTATTCTCTGGGTTTTGGAGCTTTGGGTATAGTTTTACTTATAGTAACATAGTAACATAGTAAATTAGGTTGAAAAAAGACACAAGTCCATCAAGTTCAACCTTCGCTTCATACCTCAGTAACTAAGAACTTTATAGCTTTCCTGCTACCAATTAAATTAGTATTTATCAGACCTTCCTGATCTGCCTACTGATAAACAGTATAACTCTGTATGTTCCCTTTTGAAAGAAATGTATCTAATCTTCTCTTAAATGTGTCCATTGTATCTGCCATAACTACCTCCCTGGGCAATGAATTCCACAATTTGACAGACCTTACCGTAAAAAAACCCTTCCTCTGCTGAAGTTTAAACCTCCTTTCCTCTAATCTCAAGAGGTGTCCCCTGGTCACCTGAGCAGGCCTTGGAATAAATAGCTCACCGCAGAGATCCTTGTATTGACCTCTCATATACTTGTACAATGTGATAAGGTCTCCTCTTAGTCGTCTTTTCTCTAGAGTAAATAAACCAAGTTTGTTTAGTCGTTCCTCATATGTCAAGTCCTCCATTCCCTTAATTAATTTTGTTGCTCTCTGCTGTACCCTCTCTAGTTCTAGTATATCCTTTTTCAGAACCGGTGCCCAAAATTGCACTGCATACTCAAGGTGAGGTCTTACCAATGATTTGTATAATGGCAAAATAATGTTATCCACTCTTGCTTCAATACCTCTTTTTATGCAAGACAGGACTTTGTTTGCCTTTGCTAGTGCTGTTTGACACTGGTCACTGTTTCCAAGTTTGTAGTTGACAAGGATACCCAGGTCTTTTTCTAGCAACGAGTCACCTAAAATTATTCCATTAAGTTTATAAGTAGCCTTGGGATTGTTTCCTCCCAAATGCATGACTTTACACTTCCCCACATTAAACTTCATATTCCACATGTTTGCCCAATCTGACATTGTATGTAAGTCCCTCTGTAGAGAGAAAATATCCTGTTCTGAATTAATGACTTTGCATAATTTAGTATCATCTGCAAATATTGATATTTTGCTTTCTATATCTATTTCCAGGTCATTTATAAACATGTTAAAAAGCAGCGGACCCAATACTGACCCAATGTTTCTCATGTATTGGGTAACTGTTTTGCACTTTTTAATGTTCAGTGGGACTTTATTAAAATTTAGTGTTCCGCGCCTTTAAGCGCGTCTTTTCCCGCTTAGACGCCATTGCTCCTTTACTCTCTATGGGATTTCACAGTGTGGGGCTTGTCACAGCAACTTCAGAGATGGCTCATTTTACTTCTAAGCTCCTGCTCTATCATCCGGTGTATGTTTACAGGGTGTGGGGAGTTCAGGTGGGCTTCGGGCACTGTTTGGGGTACTTCTGAGAGAAAACTACATTTCCCATGAGCGCACGGTTCGCGCTCGTTTCTGATTGGCTGACCTGACGGCCGCCATTTTGTGGTGTTTCTTCTCAGCGAGTATACTACGCAGGGACCGAGCCTTCTCTCCTCTCAGCAGATTAACCCTTCGCTGGCCAGATAAGTCCGTTTTTAGGCATTTCTGGGGTGTAACTTTAATCTTTCACACTTTTACTGGGTGATATTGTTTAGTGGTGTATATTGACGCTGTGAGCATGTCTACTCCACTGGAGCCAGGGGCGAGACCCAAGACTAAAGAGGCTGGGGTGTCTGTTCCCCCCATTGCGCTTTGCTCCTCTTGTCACTCTGGGCTGCCTAGAGATTGTTCTGGTGATTTATGCCCTAAATGCACTGATTGTCGTGATTTCAACCCTGGGCTTCCCAGCCATGCTATTGAGCCAACTTTGGTGAAAGAGTTTAAAGCTGCCACTAGGGATCTCAGATCCACACTCCAGCTCTTTCCCTCTCAGGTACAGGGGGCTCTCCAGGTTTGGCAGACCCCCTCTACTATCAGGACTTCCCTGCCTAAGCCACAGGGAGCTCCTGATGTGTCTGATTCTTCTGAAGAAGAACTATTACAGGATTCTGATGCTGAGGAAGGCACTGTTATTGAGTCTACCAGGTCCATTGGGGACCCTTATGAATGTGACCCTGAGGTTTCGGCTGAGGGTCTGATTAGAGCTGTGATAACTACGCTCAACCTTCCTCTGACTCAGGAATCTACTCATGATCCAACTGGCGTTTTCCAAAAACCATCTAAGGCGGTTGTATGTTTTCCAACTAACCCTACCCTTGCCCGTCTAGTCTCTGAGGCGTGGAGGAATCCTGACAAATCCTCCTCAGTGTCTAAAAAGTTTGCTAAACTTTACCCTTTTCCTGAGACTGAACTGGCAAAATGGGTTCATCCTCCCAAGGTGGATGCTCCTGTTTCCAGGCTGTCCAAATCTACTGCTTTAGCTGTCTCTGATGCTTCTGCCCTGCAGGATTGGACGGACAAAAAGCTAGAACTTTCTCTTAAGTCTATTTTTGCCTCCATTGGCACTGCCATGCGTCCAACCTTTGCAGTGGCGTGGGTTAATAGAACTATTGCGGCCTGGACTGAACGACTGACTGAGGCAGTCCGCCAGGATGCACCGGTATCTGAGCAGTTGCAGCTACTTGCTAACATTACTGAAGCACAAAATTATGTTGCTGATGCTGCCTTTGATGCTGTGCGCATGATGGCGAGGGCCTCCACTTCTTCTGTGGTGGCCAGACGTGCCCTTTGGCTGAAAATTTGGTCTGCTGATACAGCCTCTAAGAAAGCCTTGCTTTCCTTACCCTTTCAGGGGAACTTGCTATTTGGTTCTGAACTTAAGGAAATGATCAGCGAGGCTACTGGTGGTAAAAGTACTCTTCTACCCTCAGTCTTCAAGAAGACGTTTCCAGCCAAACGCAATCGGTCCTTTTGTTCCTTTCAGACTGAGACACGCTCCTCGTCCCAGACGGGTCCGTCCTCTGCGCGCTCCTCCTCCAAGCCCAAGCAGTCCTGGAAGCCCAAAGTTGCCCCCAAGGCCAAAACCTCCAAGACTGCTTTGGCATGACTCACCGAACCCGGGTCCGCATCCGGCAGTGGGTGGACGTCTCCGCATCTTTCGCCAGACTTGGGAGGAGTCAGTGGCGGACCCATGGGTCATTCAGGTGGTATCAGAGGGATACAGGATCCCTTTCTCTTCCCTTCCTCCTTTTCAGTTCCATTTTACTCGTCCTTCTCAGGAACCTACAAAAAGACGTCTGTTCGACGACGCTATTCAGGATCTCTTGGACAAGGAGGTCCTGGAGTTGGTTCCTCCAGAGGACACAGGTTCAGGATTTTATTCCAACCTGTTCGTGGTGGCCAAAAAGGACGGAGGTGCTCGTCCCATTTTGGATCTCAAAGATCTCAATTCCTATGTTGTGAGTTCCCACTTCCGCCAGGAGTCCCTGCGCTCTGTGATTGCAGCAATGTCTCCAGGGGAGTTCCTTGCCTCCCTGGACCTTCAGGATGCCTATCTTCACATCCCTATTCATCCAGAGAGCAGGCGGTATCTCAGGATTGCCTGCCACAGGGGACACTTTCAGTTTTCAGCTCTTCCCTTTGGGCTGACTTCGGCCCCTCAGGTCTTTCAGAGGGTGTTGGGTTCCTTGATAGCGGTACTTCATCAAGAAGGTGTCAGGGTGACCCCCTACATGGACGATCTCCTCCTGAAAGCCTCCTCAGCGGAGCTTCTCCACTGACAACTGCAACTGTGTATTCACAATCTGAACCGTCACGGCTGGATCCTGAATCTGGACAAGTCAGACTTGGTCCCATCTCAGAGGCTCGTTTTCCTGGGTCTCCTGTTCGACACTCGCCAATGCATGGTGTTTCTACCGGAGGAAGTGGCTCATCAGATAGCCATCCGAGTGGCTGGGATCCTGGAGCTGGACAGAGTTCCAGTGCCGAAGTTGACGTCTCTGGTGGGGAGGTTCATTTCCACGATCGAAGCGGTACCATTTGCCATGGCTCACTCCAGGGAACTTCAGAGGTTTGTGATCCAGACGTGCAAGAATCATCCGGATCATCAGCATCTTTCAGTCTCTCTCCCTCCTCATGTGGAATCGAGTCTGCACTGGTGGTTGAATCTCTCTCATCTCCTAAAAGGGAGATCCTTTCAGGTTCCCTGTTGGACCACGGTTACAACGGATGCCAGCATCCGGGGATGGGGTGCTGTGTTGGGTCGTTTCAGTGCTCAGGGGAAATGGGGACTGGAGGAATCTCTTCTCTCCATCAATGTTCTGGAACTGCGTGCCATCCGGCTTGCCCTGAGACACTGGGAGTCTCAGCTGGAAGGTTGTCCAGTCAGAGTGGAGTCCGACAACGCCACAGCAGTGGCCTACATCAACAGGCAAGGCGGCACAAGAAGTTGCACCGCCTGGTTGGAGGTCAAGGATATTTTATCTTGGGTAGAAGATCACGTGCCTGTCATTTCTGCAGTTCACATTCCAGGCGTAGACAACGTCATGGCAGACTTTCTCAGTCGTCACACAGTCGACAGCGGAGAATGGGCTCTTCATCCAGAGGTGTTTCATCTACTCACCCAGAGGTGGGGGATGCCTGTAGTGGACCTGATGGCTACCAGACACAACAGTAAGGTGCCGGTGTTTTGCTCCCGGCGGAGGGACCCTCTTGCTCTAGCAGTGGATGCATTGTCAATTCCTTGGGATTTTCCTCTGGCTTACATCTTCCCTCCTCTTCCTCTATTGGTCAGAGTCATCCAGAAGTTGAAGCAGGAGCGTTGTCCTGTCATCCTGATCGCTCCAAACTGGCCTCGCCAGTCCTGGTATCCGGAGTTGATGGCCATGTCAGTGGCGGAACCGTTTCCACTCCCTGCCCGTCCGGATTTACTTCTTCAAGGATATCTGTGGAAGGAGGATGTTCAGCATCTACATTTGATGGCATGGCGGTTGAATCCTCGATTCTAGAGAAGAAAGGATTTTCTCCTTCAGTGGTGTCGACGATGCTCAGTGCTCATAAGCCTGTGTCCTCCAAGATCTATCATCGTATCTGGGTCACCTTTGTGGCTTGGTGTACTGATCGGAAGGTGTCCCTAGACTTTCATCTTCCCACTGTCCTGGCCTTTTTGCAGGACGGTGTTGAAAAAGGGCTCAGTCTGAATTCCCTCAAAGTCCAGACTTCTGCCTTGTCTGTGTTTTTCCAGGAAAGGATTGCTATCCTTCCTGATGTGAAAGTTTTCTTCCAAGGTGTGACTCATGTTCGGCCTGCCATAAAGAGTCCTGCTCCCCAGTGGAACCTCAATTTGGTGCTGGGAGTTCTCCAGCGACCCCCGTTTGAATCCTTGGCTTCCATTCCATTACGTCTCTTGACTTGGAAGATGGCCTTCCTTTTGGCTATTGTTTCAGTTCGCCGGGTAGCAGAGTTACAAGCTCTGTCTTGTAAACCTCCTTACCTGGTGTTCCACAAGGATAAGGCTGTGCTTCGCACTACCAAGGAATTCTTACCCAAGGTTGTGTCTGAGTTTCACATCAATCAGGAGATTGTGGTTCCCTCTTTCTGCCCTAATCCTTCATCTGACAAGGTACGAGATCTCCATTTGTTGGATGTGGTGCGTTGCCTCAAGTTTTATGTTCATCGCACCGAGTCTATCAGGAAGTCTGACGCTCTATTCGTCATTCCTGAGGGGCCTAGGGCAGGGAGACCGGCTTCCAAAGTTACCATTGCCTCTTGAATTAAGGCTACTATTCGTGAAGCCTATAAGTTGCGGAATAAGCATGTTCCCTTCCGGGTGACTGCCCATTCCACCAGATCTATTGGGGCCTCTTGGGCCTACAAGAATCAGGCGTCTGCTGATCAACTGTGCAGAGCGGCCACTTGGTCCTCTGTGCACACATTTTCAAAGCACTACCGAGTTGATGTACTGGCCTCGGCTGATGCCAGTTTTGGGAGGAAGGTCCTGGAGGCAGTTTTGCCTGTTTAGGCCTTCTACTCTGTGGTTCTTAGTGCTTCTTTACTGTTGAGCCCGGTTGGCTCTGGTTCTTTGTGCTGTGTTAGTTCAGGGGTTGTTTTCCCCTGGTTGGTGTCCGTTGACACTTACATTCTGGGCTATGTAATTAACTGGTTCATAGCAGTTCTAGTGACTTGGGCCTTGCGCCTGGTCCTTGCCTTACTTCCCGCCTCTGGGTCAGCTCAATGTTTGTACATCCCAGAGTACCAGTGACCTGTATTGGACGACAGTGAAAATAGGATTTTAGTCTTACCTGTTAAATCCTTTAAACTTAGTCCATACAGGTCACTGGTCTCCCACCCTGTCAAGGGACCATGCTTGGCTCTCCTGTGGCATTCAGTGGGAGACCTTTGGGGCATGCTCACAGGAGTCTTCCTTCTTGCTTACCTATGGTCAGTTTTAGTGTCTCAAATCAATCTAGCTTGGCTCTGGCCTGAAGGCAGCTTAAGTAGGAGGGGAGGCTCCGCCCACTGCAGTCATTTGCATAATTGTTCCTGCCTATTAAAGGGGCGGATCGCCTCCCAGAGTACCAGTGACCTGTATGGACTAAGTGAAAAGGATTTAACAGGTAAGACTAAAATCCTATTTTTTTTCATTTTTTAATTCAATGCTGCACTCCAGATAAGTTAAAACAAGTAGCCCAGACACAAACACAAAAAACACAAAAGCGCATGTGTTCACAATCCCACAATCATGACGACATATCTGAACACTCACACGAATAAATATTTATGGAACTGCATCATCCAAGCACATGAAAACAGTACTTTGGCAAAGAGAGATGCACGCTTGTACACAAACATTCGCATACACAGTCTCTGGATCCATGTATACATTAAATCACTATATGTGTAACGAGCATTGATGGAGACCGTTTTCATATTGTGTTTCAAGGTAAGGAAGGACAAGTAGCGCAGTTGGCACTTTAAAGTCCAACTCGGTGGTGGTCAGCAGGATGACATCCTGCTCTCTTTCGCATTCTTCGCTCATGGAATCTTCCTGTGAGTTCAACATGCCTCAACATAGTGTGCAATTGTAATTTCTCTGTCGTCCAATATAGCTTACAGGTAACTGTGGGAAGGTGACAGCCCCTTTAAGTAGACAGGAACAATTCTTGGAAAGAATGCAGGGTGGAGCTTTCCTCTCTTCCTTAGCTGATGCCTAGCTAGTCCCCTCCCGGTTAGATTTGTTCCTTGTAAAGAGAGAGGCAGCAAAGAACAGTTCTACTTAGTTTTAGTGTTTTATTTTCTTGTTAGATATGGGGTGTAGAAATCCCTCATTATGCGGATTACCATTACTGACTTGGGTGGATTGCTCAGTTTACAAGCACTGTTGTGGACCTTCCAGCCCTGGGGAAAAACCTTGTGTGCTATGTTTTTTCCCTTGGAGAAGCCCACTGAGGCTTCTCCCTTTCTCAGTGGTAATCTGAAGACCTGCAAAAAAGGTGAGCAACCCTTTGAGTGCCATGGTCCACCTGTCCCAGTACTTCCCCTCTGCACAGTTTATATATATATATATGCACTCATTTGGGTTTATCTTTGTCTGCTTAAAGTCCTTGGAGCATTTTGGGGGGGGGGTTTTGAAAATTTTCGTTTATTTGAATTTTGTGCTCTTTACCACATAGCCGCAATGCTCCATTGATCTCTATGGGACGGTTTCACTTGGGACATACCTCTGCAACCGCTCCACATACTGAGTTCAGAGATGGCTCATTATTCTTATCTCCCTTGCCCTACACTCTGGTTCACATCCTCAGTGTCTTGGGGTTGTTCTGTGGGATGCAGGTGCTTTTTTGGGGTAGTCTGTGAGGAAACAATGTTTCCCATAAACGCCTCTTTTGCTGGCGGTTTTCTGATTGACTTATAGTTGTCACCATTTTCTTTCTTTCCTCTCATGAGAAATCCTCCTCAGGGCTTGGATCCTTCTACTCCCCACCTCAGGTTAACCCTTCCCTTGCCAGATAAGTGTATTTTAGCTCTTTTTGGGGTGAGTTTTTTAATCTGAGTATTGGGTTCTTCCTTGTACTGTTAGAGACTTTATCTCCTGTCAGGATGTCAGATCAATTGTGACCTGGGGCTAGACCTAAGACTAAGGATGCTGGGGTGTCTTTGACCCCCATTACTCATTGTTCCTCATGTCACTCAGGGCTCCCTAGAGAATTCTCAGGTTATTTATGCCCTTCATGTGCTCCACCAGGGCCTTCCAGTCATGATCAAGAGCCACCCTGGGTCCAGGACTTAGTCTACTTTGACACAATTCTCTATGTACCTTCACAGGGTCCTCCAGTCCTTGAAGCCCCTGGCATTATTCAGGGCTATGCCCCCTAAAACTCAGGGTATCCCTGATGTGTAAGATTCCTCTGAGGAGCTATTGGTAGATTCAGATGAAGTTGAATGCTCTGAAGGAGCTTACTCTCAATTTTTTTGGGGATCCCTTTGAGGCTGACCCTGAGCCCTCTGCTTAGGGTCTCATTAAGGCTGTCTTAGATACCCTGAATATTCCTGCAGTCTCTGAGGAACCCCAATCTACTTCTGATTTCTTTCAAAGGCGCAAGAAGCAGTGTACTGTCTTTTCACCTAATCCCACTCTTGACCAGGTTGTCTTAGATGAGTGGAAGACCCCTGAGAAGAGTCTGTCTCTACCTAAGAGATTCACAAAATTGTACCCCTCTTCTGAGCGACATTGGCTCAGTGGATTTCTCCTCCTAAGGTTGACGCTCCTATTTCTAGGCTTTCTAAATCCACGGCTTTGCCTGTGGCGGATGCATCTGTTTTCAAGGATTTGACTGACGGGAAGTTGGAGTCTATTTTGTATGCCACATTTATGACCATAGATGTGTACATGAGACCTACCTTTGCTTCAGCCTGGGTTAATGGGGCCATCGCTATATGGACGGAGCAGCTCACAGAGGCTGTTCGTCAGGGTGCCCCTATATCTTTTAGCTAACATTTCTGAAGCTCAGCATTATGTCATTGATGCTATATTTGACACTATCAGACTTGAGGCCAAGGCCTCAGCTCTGTCTGTGGTTGTCAGACTTTCCCTTTGGCTTAAGATCTGGTCTGCTGACTCAATCTCCAAGAAATCTTTGGTCTCGCTTCCCTTTCTGGGCACGTCTCGTTTTGGTCCTGAGTTGAAGACTCTCATCAGTGACGCAACTGGTGGCAAGAGCACTTTGTTGCCCTTGATTCCTAAGAAGAATCCTCAGGTCCGCAGGCACCTTCTTTTTCGTGCCTACCAGGGTGAGGCGCACAGGGCGAACCTGGCGGTTCATCAGTCCCCATGCGTCTCCTCCAAGCTCCAAAAGTGGTGGAGGCCCAATCAGTCCTCGTCCAAGCCCACCAAACCTACTTTGGCATGGCTCACTGAACCCTGATCCGCACGTGCCAGTGTGTGATCGTCTGCTGCATTTTCTCTGTGTTTGGAGAGACACAGTTGCGGTTATGTGGGTTTTACTGATGGATTCTCTTCAAATCCTTTCCTCCCTTCCGGTTCTTCCCTTCTCATTCCCCTCAGGAACTGGAAAAGCTTTGTCTTTTCAACAGGGCCATACAGGCTATCTTGGACATTCCCAAAGCAGAAATCTGTTTGGGCTTCTATTCCAACCTATTTGCAGTTTCCAAGAAGGACGGCAGCTGCCGTCCTATTCTGGGCCTCAAGGATCTCAATTCCTTTGTGGTCAAGACTCATTAGCAATGAGTCCTTATGGCCAGTCATTTTGGCAGTGTTTCCAGAGGAATTTCTGGCCTTGGATCTGCAAGATGCCTACCTGCACATCGCTATTCATCCGGAGAGCCAGCGGTATCTCAGGTTCACTTGCAACAAGGGGCACTTCCAGTTTTCCGCTCTCCCCTTTGGTCTGACCACTGCTCCACAGGTGTTTATTTGTGCATTCATGCACACAAGGGGGATTCGTGTCACTCAGTACATAGACGACTTGCTATTGAAGGCCCCTTCCGGAGAACTTCTCCAGCAGCAGGTACAGGACTGCATTCACACACACTCCCTTCTCTGAACATGGACAAGTCAGATCCGAATCCATTACAGAGATTGGTCTTTCTGGGTCTCCTATTCGATACCCTACAGGGCACGGTCTTTCTGACAGAGGACGTGTTTCATAATATCACCAACAAGGTATCCTCCGTTCTGGCTTGCGAGTTCATTCAAGACAAGAAGTTGATCTTCTTTGTGGGGAAATTGATTTCCACCAACTAAGCGGTACCGTTTGCCATGGCTCATATGAGGGAACTTCAGAGGTTTGTGATCCAAGTTTGCAAGTGGAATCTGGATCTCTTGAAGCTATCTGTTTCTTTTCCATTACATGTAGAGCTGAGTCTTCTTTGGTGGCGGAGTCTCTCTAACCTGCGGAAAGGAAGGCCCTTTGTGATCCCATTGTGGACCACAGTCACGATGGATGCCAGCCTGTCCGGATGGGGAGAAGTCCTGGGTCACCTGAATGTCCAGGGCCATTGGTCCGCAGAGGAATCTCTCCTACCCATCAATGTTATGAAACTCCGGGTGATATTCCTCACTCTGAGTTATTGGTAGTCTCCTCTCAGGGGCTGTCCTGTCAGACAACCTCACAGCCGTGGCTTACATCAACAAGCAAGGCGGCACCAGAAGTCTTGCAGCTTGGTTTGAGGTCAAGGCTGGGTGGAAGAACATGTGCCTTCCATCTCCACAGTACATATTCCAGGAGTAGAAAACATCTTAGCCGACTTTCATGTGTTAACTGAATAACTGACCCCAGTGGGGTAGCAGACTGTTTACACAGGGTTTATATGTTGCTTTTTAAAATGCATTGTTTGATGGTTAATGGCACTTGTTAGGCTCTAGCGGAGGGGTAGCTTTCTATTCTCGCTTGCCCTCTTTCTGTTTGTCTGCCTTGGCCTCTAACATAGGCCTTTCTGGCCGAGACGTGTTATATATTGCACTCCAGGGGATCTGTTTGTTCTCACCTGGAGTAGACCCATTTATAAAAGTGCTTCACCTGTCGTTTTTGTCAGGCATATTTGCCTGTATACTTTGTCTCTGCTCTCTCACTTTTTCTTCCTAGCTTTTTTTCTCTCTCTCTCTCTCTCTCTCTCTCTCTCTCTCTCTCCCCCTCTTTCTTCCCTTCCCTTATTACCCAAGTACATTATGGCTAGAGAGGCGTGTAGGATGGGTAAATCTGCGACACAGAAATCCATTAAGATTCTATCCATTAACACCAGAGGGTTAAACATACCTGAAAAGCTCTCTCAGGCGTTGAGGGAGTTCCGCAGGCTGGGGGCGGACATTGTCCTGGTCTAGGAGACCCATTTCCTGTCCTCCAGGCATCCCTCTCTTACTGATGGGCATTACACTCAGGTGTGGCATGCGACATGTTCGGAGGACCAGAAACAGAAGGGTGTCTCTGTTTTGGTACATAGGTCTGTCACTTGGGCTCCGTCTGAGATTATGGCAGATACAGAGGGCAGATACTTATTTCTAAAGGGACACTTGAATGGTGTTCTGTATTATTACAATTACAAACATCTATGCCCCAGATTCTGGGCAATATAGATTTCTCTCATCCACACTGGGGAGGCTTTCCACATTTCGTTTGGGCCCCCTCATTGTGGGAGGTGATTTTAACTTGCCTTTAAATCCTGCAACTGATTGCTCTTCCGGTTCCTCACATATTCCCTCCTCTTCTATCTCTAGATGGAACACTTGTCTGAAAGGATATCGTTTACTTGACGTGTGTTGGCTATTGTTTCCCTCGGCGAAAGATTATACTTATTTTCCCCTGTCCATAATAGTTACACGCGTATTGATTACTTCCTGGTAGATCAGTATAATTTGCATAACATTACGGAGGCCGCAATCGAACAAATCACTTGGTCCGATCATGCACCTATTTGGATTAATTTGCGGTTCAACAAGGACGCGACTGGTAGGCCTCCCTGGAAACTTAACAAACTTTTACTTAATGATCCTAATCTACTAGACCAGGTGGAAGATGCGTTAAAGGAGTATTTTAAGACCAACGTGACGGGAGATGTTTCTCCAACTATTATATGGGAAGCCCACAAATGTGTACTCCAGGGAGTCTTGATTCAAATAGGAGCGAGATGGAAACGCGAAAGGGAAGCTAAATTGCAAGATATGTTGAAAAACTTACAGCAGCTCGAACATAAACATAAATTAGGCACGGCACCACACCTATTCCCTGAGATACTCAGACAAATTTCAGACTGGTATTTGGTTGGGATACATAAATCATATATGTGGACTAGATATGCCTCCTACATGCAGGGCAACAAATGTGGGGCTCACCTTGCGAGAATTGTGAGGATTAAACGTAAACAGCATTATATTGCTCGCCTTAAAGATTCTCAGGGAGTTTCCCACTTCGCTTTCACCGAATTAGCTGATATGTTTTGTAATTTCTACCAGGAACTGTACAACTTGGATGCCCCCCCTGTCCTCTGTGAATCTAACAGACCGGTGTCTCCATATCCATGACTTCTTAACCAGGTCGGGATGTCCAAAGCTCCCTATTGCCTTTCTCTCCTTTTTGGAAGAACCCTTCTCACTTACTGATATTACCAAGGGTATCAGGTCCATTCCACTGGGTAAGAGTCCGGGACCGGACGGCTTCTCAGCCTTATACTATAAGAAACTGGCCCCAATACTTTCCCCACACCTTTTAAATGCATTCAACCATGTGGCTGGAGGTGGCTCCTTTCCTGATCAAGCACTACAGGCTCATATCTTCTTGATTCCCAAACCTGACAGAGATGTTACTCTCTGTGAAAACTATCGCCCATTTTCGCTATTGAATGTAGACACCAAATTGTTTGCCTCTCTTTGGGCTGGGAGACTTTGATCTTATTTGACTGATATAAATCCTTCTCAGGCTGGTTTTGTCCCTCAAAGAGAGACAAGGGACAACATGATTAAAGCCTTGTCAATTATTCACTCAGCCGTCTCGTTTCAATTTCCCATGCTGCTACTTAGAATAGATGCGGAAAAGGCTTTTGATAACCTGAATTGGCCTTTTATCAAAGAGACTCTGTCTCATCTAAGGCTTGGGGAGAGGGCCTTACATAGCATTTTTACTCTCTATACCGCTTCTTCAGTGCTTTCAAGTGAATGGTCTTCTCTCTGAGTCTTTCCACATCAAAAATGGAACGTGACAGGGATGTCCCTTGTCTCCTATTATTTTTATTTTAACCCTTGAACCCCTTCTGTCCATGATTAGAAACCATCCTGAGATAAGAGGATTACCTTTTGAAAAGGACCACTCTGTTTCAGGTTTCGCGAATGATATCCTATTGACGCTTTCATCTCCAGAGACGACCTTGCTTCCCTCGATGGCTGCTCTGCAGGAATACTGTCATTTATCTAATTTTAAAATAACTTATAGCAAATCTGAAATCCTACCGATTAATAGATCGGGTGCCTTAAAAGATACCTTACACCATCTTTACCCCTTTAAACGGCGATCTGATAAGCTTCATTATCTTGGGGTTTTTCTGTTCACAGATCTCTGCACCTGTCCCTAATTTAAACCTCCCCCCAATTTTGGATCTGATTACTACGGACCTTAAAAGATGGGATAAAATATTCGTGTCTTGGACGGGCCGGATAAACATTATTAGAATGGTGGTACTACCAGAAATACTTTATTTGTTCAAAACTTTGCCCGTTCATTTTCCTACACGCGTGCTCACTAAGCTGCAATCAGCAATCAATTCATTTATATCTCGTATCTCTACAAACTCGTTAGGGCAGGTTGGATCTCCCCAATTTGAAGGTATACTATGACTCCTGTGCCATTGCGACCTTTCTAGACTGCTGTGGAGGTAAGGGGAAAGGATGAACTTCGATCACACAACAGCTTTTACCTCTGTATATTTTCCTTCCCTACTATGGCAGGAACCCTCCCAGTTACTCCACTTCACATCGTCGCATCCTATTCTCTCGCACTTGGTTGGGGTCTGGGCATGGGTCTCTCAGGGGTCGGGTCTAACATCTTTCCCGTCTCCTCTATACTCAATTTAAGGCTCAATCCATTTTCCCCCAGGAGAAAAAGGAGGTCCTTTTAAACTCTGGCGTGAGAAGGGAGTGGATACTGTTTCAGCACTGGTTCCAGATAGTGTTCCTCTTCCTTCTGAGCACCTTTGTACGCACAGCTCTCTTCCTACTTCACACTTTTGGCAGTACAGGCAAGCGATACATTTTTTATGCAGATTGCTGCCAGAAATGTCAGGGACTAGTTCTTTGACACGATTTGAATCTTTGTACTCGAAACATTATTTTGCCTGGAAAACTTTGTCTAGGATTCGTTGTTTCATTTCAAATGTCAAATCTACTTTGAAGCCATATTATCTTGTTTCCTAGGAAGCTGACCTTGGGGTTTCTTGGTCATTGGAAACCTGGCATTCTGCATTCTATTCCCTATATAGATTATCCCATGATTTGACCACCAAAGAACTTAATTAGAAGCTTATGACGAATGGCTCAGATTTTTACATCCACTACCAATTTGTGTTGGAGGTGTCAGGGGGTCACGGGTTCTTTTTTCCACTTGTGGTGGGATTGTGATAAAATCAGGGGGTTTTGGATTGACATATGCGCCGCACTGACACAAATTCTTTCTATCACTGTTCCTTGTGACCCACTCACGTTACTCTTTGCACACCTGTCCCACACCCCTCCCTTGAAAAAAGAATTGCGTATTCTACTGACTTTCCTTACTAATGCAGCAAAACTTCTTATACCGTCACTGTGGAGGTCCAGCAATATCCCCACGCTACATATGTGGAGAGCCAAAGTAGACCGATATATGGAACTAGAACATTTACATGCATTCGTCACAAGCAAATCCCTTGCTTTCCAGAGGATTTTGACCCCTTGGCTCCTTTGGGCTGGGGGCGCGGTTCCCCCTGGTCTGTGCTGACTGCCCTCTTTTGAACACCCTCTTATATCCTCTTGAGGCTTTCTGTTGCCAGATACCATCACAATGGGTTGTAGATACCCACTGCCTCTAGCATTGGACTGTTGAGCATCCTGCCTTGGGGGTGGGTATCTTCCCTTACCCCCTTTCCCTCTTTTCCCTACCCCTCCTCCCCATCCCTCTCTCTTCTCTTCTTTTACTTCTGCTCCTGTTCTCTCTGTCTTCTAATACTTAATTTTTTCCCGTCTATTTCTCTTATTCTCAAATCATGATGGTACCATTGGAAGGAATGCCGGACTCAAATAATAAAGGCTCAATATAAGTTTTTTGTAACCTCTGATTCTGCTGGCAATGCCTATTATATAATGTTATTGACAATGGATATTGTTTTTGCCTTTGTAACATTTTTGTATGTTTTATACTGCTGCATTAATGCTATTGTTTTGTATTTCTATGTCTCAATAAACTTTTAATTGGAGAGAGGGGAAAAAAAAAGTAAATATATGTCCCCTCCATACCATAAATAATTATGGGTTAGTATAAACATAATGAGACCGCACAGGAAATCAAATTTGGACCAGTGTCAAAATGCCCCTTTGTTCCAAAAAGTAATAGGTTGCTTTTACCCGCTTCTCATGATCAATAACCGTATAAAGCAATGTAATATCAGCCGTCACCATAATGTAATGTTTTTCCCACTTGAAATCACGTAACGTATTAACAGTATGGATAGTATTTTTTAAATAGGCCTTCAGTTCTTTCACATAACCCTGTAGATAACTATCAATATATTTACTCAGATTTTCCATTAGGGAATTAATTATCGAAATAATGGGACGGCCGGGAGGTCTTTCCAGACTCTTCGGAAGAAAATAAAAACAGGCAACCTAGGGTGTGAGTTAGTAATAAAATCAAATTCTATTGTATCTTCCATTCTATACCTTCTTGTAAAATGTTCTTCAATTCTTCTCCAAATTCCAAAGTGGGGTCTCTACAAAGCTTTTTATAGCTGGTTATATCTGAGAAAATTCTCACTGCTTCATCTTTATATTGGTCACAACTCATAAAAACCACCCCCTCCACCCTTGTCAGCAGGGCGTATAACTATCTCTTCATTTTGTTGTATACCTTTAATGGCTTGGTATTCATCATATGTCATATTATAATTTTCTCTCTTTTTCTTATTTATTCTCCTAATATCTTTCTTTATTAGACCTACAAACATTGTCATCTGGTCACTTGTTTCATTTCTAGGGAAGAAAACAGACTGCGGTTTAAACGTTGTATAGATAAATGTATAATTTTTATATACTTCTCGTTCATTCACATTTTTACTATAATACTTCTTAAGGCAATGCTTTCTTATAAAGTTCTGGATCCCCACATAGGACTTTGAAGCATCTTGATAAAGGCCCAAAGAAGGGCTGAAACGTTGATGAATAAACCAGCACTTTTTTGACCTGGAAAAAGACCTGAGAGAGTGTGTGTGTGTGTGTGTGTGTGTATGTGTGTATGTGTGTATATATATATATATATATATATATATATATATATATATATATATATATATATATATATATATATATATATATATAATTATTATTTTTTTTTTTTGAACATTGCCTTTACCAAATCTGCTTGCTGAATTGAGTCACATGGTGTTTATTTTACATCGTATGTGTTACAAATCGGGACACATTTTTTTTATATTTTTTACCCATGTTTTATTTATTTATGTTTTAATATATTTTTTAATATTTTTTCTTTTTACTGGGATATAGATAGGGAAAGAATATTAGTTACGCTATTCTGATAGGGGTATTTGTAGCGTCTTTATGAGTAGCACCTAGGCAGTAGCGATTTCTGCATGTTTACTTTGTTAAATAGGAGTGCCCATTCTACCTGTATATGTTCGCTAGCTTGCTTGATTCAGGTAACTCATCCTTTGGTGCACCCTCCGTTATTTGTTACCACCCCATTGAGGAAACAATCATTAACTCTTTCAATACCAAGACCCTGTATACTGTATACAGTTTATCACTCGATCCATGGAGAGGGATTTTTTGAAGCTGCCGGAGGATAAGAGGCACAAGTTTATAAAATTGATCAATCTAAGATTGATGCAATCCTCTTCAAAGATAATTTTACTACCACATATGAGCAATACACCCCTACAGATCTTCACTTCCAGCTCCTTAAGCACAAGGAGAGAGCGGTTGATCTAGTCCTGGATGGTATCACACTAGGGAGAAGAAGATCCCAATAGGATTCAGGATCAAGAATATTCCTACAATAGGAAGGACAAATGCTAACTTCTGTAAGAAATGGATTGGTGTACTGAACCAGTGTTCCCTGAATCTGATGGTTCTTGTGGTGGAGGAGATAAACAGAGAACTGAGTGAGGTAAGGAAAAATATAAATGATTTTAATACCAAACACAGTGAGACAAGCTAGCCAAATATAAACGCAACAAATTCAACAAAGTAGTTGAGGACTATACGACACATAAGGTATACAAGTGGTTGACAGGGGACATAGAGCAATTCAGGAAAGTACCCAGACGGAGGCTGACCCGTAAACCCAGACTCCCTGGACTGACAGACAAGGAAGACACATTTTCTTCCTCTCTAGGCTCAGAAACAGAAGGTGAGGCACCAGAGGCTTTTTCAGGGGTTACCACAAGAGCCCAGGAACAAAGCAGAGGAGGTACAAGAGGACGAGGAGGGGGCAAAAACAAAAAAAGACAATACATCAAACCCCCGCTGCCAAAAACTTAGTTTACAGTCTCTCCTCCCACACTTTGACCATGGGAGAGGAGAGATTGTTACAGAGAGGGCTATCTTTTGTCACTACAAATAAATTTTCCAAATGTAACTGGATGGTTGATTACTATAAATTTAACCGCACACTAAGGCTCAAAGAATTCTTTTCCAAAGACCCCATTAACATTGAGGATAATAGTCCTTTTAAACCCATGCCCATCTTTGACCCTATAGCAATAATCCTTCCATGAAGACCTTCCAACTGTTGGTTGAACAGGACACCATACTGAAATCCCCCAAGAAAACAGTTATCTATCAAAATATATCTCAAATTGAGAGCGAAGTCATTAAAACTTTGACGACCATGACATTGTCATTCGTGCGGCAGACAAAGGGGGAGCTATAGTCATACAGAACTACAAAGACTATAGAAAAGAGATACTCTCAGCTTGCAGATACCAAAACTTGTAAGACCTTAACTTTTGATCCCACTGTTAAATTTAAACAAGAAATAGATCAGCTAATATTTATTGGTGTTTCATCAGGCTGGTTGAGTGAGAAAACTGACCTATTTCTTACCACTGAACATCCTATACGTCCAATACTATACACATTAACGAAGATTCATAAGTCCCTTATTGATCCTCCAGGGAGGCCAATTATTTCAGCTATTGGCTCATTACTACATCCCCTGGGCCAATATGTGGACTTTTACCTTCAACCATGTGTACAGGACCTACCCTTCTTTCTTAAAGACACTAACAACTTCCTGGACTTACTGACGCAATTAGACACTTCCTTAGAGAACTGTATACTAGGTACTATGGACGTCAAGTCCTTATACACAATGATACCACACGAGGGTGGACTTAGAGCTGTGGAATTACTTATAACAAATAACAGGCTCTATACGGGTCCCCCCATTGAATTTTTTCTTTCCCTATTACAAATATGTCTTAAAAATATATTTTTTTTTTTTTTCAAATTTGAAGACACATTTTACCTACAATTAACAGGGATAGCTATGGGGGCATGCATGGCACCCTCTTATGCCAACACATATATGTATACATATGAAAAGGACTATCTTTCAGTACATCCCCTCTTCAGACAACACGCGATTGTGTATACCCGCTACATTGATGACATGTTCATTATGTGGCAGGGCACAGAGCGTGAACTGTAACAATTGGTCATGAACCTTAATCAAGTCCATCCACACATACAATTAACACTGAACTATAGTCATACAGAAGTATAATTTTTAGATGTGTTGGTACAGGTAATAGACGGCAAGATTCAAACTAAATTATACTCAAAACCTACTGACAGGAATAGTCTCCTTCACTACAAAAGCCACCATCCACATCATCTCAAGAAAAGCTTGCCTTAATCACAGGTGTTGAGGGCAAGGAGAATTGTGAGCAATGAAGAACTAGTGAGAGAAGAACTTGATAAAATAGGTACAGAGTTTACAGCAAGAGGATATAGCCAAGATCTGATTGATTTAAACAAACTGACGGTTCAAAACACCACGACAGATGAATGTTTTCACCGGAAAACTAGAGCAAAGGATGACTATTTAACCCCTTAAGGACCCATGACGGTCCTGCACCGTCATGGGTTGTTATACCCTTAACAAACCATGACGGTCCAGGACCGTCATGGCTTAAATGATAGCAGCGTGCCTCCGTGCACACTGCTATCATTAATTCCAGGCTGAGACTGAGCACTCCGAGACCGGGGCATTCAGTCTCAGCCCTTCTTGCTTCTGCTGGTTCATGCGATCGCTGTATCAGCAATCACATGTACCGGCATTCTGAGACAGGTAAGCACACAACGCATGCCTACCTCTGTGTCTCTCCTCTTTTTCTGTCTCCCTTGCTGTCAAAGTAAGGGAGACAGAAGTAGACGGGAGACACCTAGTGGTAAAAAAAAAAAAAAGCAGCAGCTGGGGTATTAACCCCTTCACTGCTGGTGCAGGAGGCTGGCTAAATGCAGGTCAATTTGTGACCTGCAATTATACACTTTTTTTTTTTCTTTTTTCTTTTTTTTTAAATAAAAAAAACACAACGCTTTTTTTTTTTTTTTTTTACAAAAAAAAAATGTTATTTAAAAAAAAAAATATATATAACTAAACAATATTGCAAGTGTGATTGTTGTGGAGCCATGTAATACACTTATATACACCACCAAATTCCAGGTATAAAAAAGTGTCAAAATAGGGTGGGAAAAAGGGTCATGGGGATTTTCACCCAGGTGGGGGACAGTGGCCACTTTAAACTGCGCATTTTGTAGTTATGACTGACCGGTCATAATTTTCATGCAGTCGCCATAAAAATGTAACCCTTTGTGGCCAATTGATCCCAAGAGAAAAATAAAAAATGGTGGGGGTTTTTTTTACCTTTTTTTTTTTTTTTTAAATTTTCATAAAGTAAATGGTGGGTTATCTATATAAGTGGGGTATCAAAAGAAATCCCTATTTGTGCGTAGAAAAACAGTATATAATTTATGGGGGTGAAATAAAAGCCTAAGAGGGAAAACACTGTTGAACAAAGACATAGTCAAAAAGGTCAGAATTGCTCCGGTCCTTATGGAAAACGACCTCAGATTTTCCCGGTCCTTAAGGGGTTAAGACTACAGACAACCTACAGTACAGGGTCAGATACCATAAGAAAGCGTATAAAGGAACATTGGAAGATAATCAACACTGACCCAGAACTACCAATGTTAAGGACAGAATCACCAATGTTTTGTTATAAAAGAGGACGGAATTTAAGAGACATGTTGGTCAAACCTGACCCTATACAAAGTTACACTAAAAATATCAGTAACATTAGAAAATGATGCTACAGATGCCTCTCATGTGTCACTTGCAGTTATATGATATCAGGATTGTCCTTTAAACATCCTCATAAAGGATATAAGATACCCATTAGATATAACCTTACCTGCACCAGTCAGTTCGTGATTTATATTATCACCTGCCCTTGTGGACTAACATATGTGGGGAAGACTACAAATACCTTTAAGGAGAGAATGGCTAACCATAGGTCAGCCATAAAAGCAGCTTTGGAAGCAGTCTCAAATCCAAACAAAAACAGCCCTCCAGGATCAAGGACCAACCTGTGGCGCTCCACTTTGCGACCCTTAAACATCCTCTACCATCTCTTCATTACATGGTTATCGATTGGGTACCACCGCTTTCAAGAGGAGGAGATAGGGGCAAGAAACTTTTACAAAAGGAGGCACAGTGGATACATTTTCTTGATACAGTGGCCCCGAGGGGCCTGAATGAGAAACTTTCATTGAATTGTTTTTTGTGACTACTCTCTGTGAGTGGATCTGGGGGGCGGGAGAAGAATGATGCAGGTCTGTATGTCCTGCCTTGTCCTCCATCTGTGCCCTCCTATTGGAGAGAAACTCTTTTCGTGGTGTTTCATATGGAGACTGCTGTATTGCGTTTAGCTTTCATCATAGAGTGATTTTGGCTTGTTTCTCACACTTCACGCTATATATAAGGTCACTTTGGTTCATATATTGATTGTCTTGATAAAGGCCCTTTATTGACAAATAAATTAGTATCGTTCTCTACAAGACCTGAGTGTGCTCTCAATCCATGGTCTTGTACCATTTCTTTTTTTTATATATATATATATATATATATATAATATAATATAATATTAATAATTTTTTTAACATTGCCTTTACCAAATCTGGTTGCTGAATTGAATCACGTGATGTTTATTTTACATAGTATGTGTTACAAATCGGGACACATTTTTTGATATTTTTTTTACCAATTTTTTATTTATTTATGTTTTAATATATTTTTAATATTTTTTCTTGTTACTGGGATATAGATAGGGAAAGAATATTAGTTACGCTATTCTGAGAGGGGTATTTGTAGCATACGAGTTTAGCGTTTGCTAGGTGTGTTTTTTATCGAGATTATATGTAGCATGTATTGAGACTATGTTGCCATAAAACAGATTAATTCCATATAGTGGCTACACTGTTAAGAATAATTAAAGGGAAGTATCTGTGGCATCAGAGCTTTGCATGTGTTCTTGGTGCCCTAGAGACAGATCCTGGCATTTTTAGAAGTTGGAAGATATAGCATCTTATATTTTATGTTGGTGGTATTATTTTTTATGTAGAATTGGAATATATTTTTATTATAACATTTCCTATTCTCTAAATATCAGAAACATAGATACTTGTCTTGATGTGTCATTAAAGTATGTTTTATTGTAAAAATATCGTTTTGTCCTCTGCTCTGCTGTCTGATTATGGTATAGTTCTAACAACTTCTCAAGCGCCAGACTCTGTTGAATTTTTTGTACTTTTTGGAACTTTTGGAGTAAGGGTTCAGGTCAGGAATCTGAGAGTTGTTATACCTTCTGCTTCCTTTGTTCAGCGCCAACTTAGTTGTATCATTTCTATTCTGTGATTAGTCCATGGGAGTTCTGGTATCATGGGGACTGGCGCTTGGTCCTTGCCTTCTTTCCCACCACTGGGAACTTATCGTTGGTACATCCCAGAGTTACTTGTAAGCTATATTGGACAACAGAGAAAAGAGGATTTTAGTCTTACCTGTTAAATCCTTTTCTCTTTGTCCATATAGCTTACAGGTCTCCCACCCTGTCAAGGGACCATGCTTGGTTCTTCTTTGACTGGATGTGGGAGTCCTTTCGGGTTCATGCTCACATGAGTTTTCTCTTCTTGCCCTCTAGCTAGCTAGGTTAGTGTCTCAAATCTAACTGGGAGGGGACTAGCCAGTCAAAAGCTAAGGAGGATAGGAATGCTCCACCCTGCATTCTTTCCATGAATTGTTCCTGCCTACATAAAGGGGCTGTCACCTTCCTAGAGTTACCTGTAAGCTATATGGACTAAGAGAAAATGATTTAACAGGTTAGATTAAAATCCTCTCTTTTGCAGCAGTCATGGTCCAGTTTCCCCAGTTAGCACGGGATTACTGGAGATTAGCATTTTAAAAGTGCACAATTATGAAGGTCCACTGGAAGTGCAAAAGCATCAATATATCGTACTCTAAGTGCTCAGTCATACACAGACAAAGCTAATTCTCCTGTAGAAACCGCAGGCCACAGTCCAGCAGTGCTTAGTTGTGTTGGCTTCTTGCTTGTTAATGGCTTTATACATTTCCAGACTACTCAGTCTTGACCCCGACTTATTAACTTGGAGTCCTTTTGACCTTGTCTGCCTATTTCCCGTTTCTGAACGGTGTTGCTTTCCCTTGACCCTGGGCTGTCAGACCAACAGTTTTGCCTCTGCCATTCTCTTCTGTGTGTTAAACTTGATTCTCTGATCACTGATGGCAATACATAAGTGGGGGCTCAACCGCAGAGAACAAGTGGTTGCCCTTTGTGGACCAGAGCCATCTGACACTTGTTTCCAATCAAACTCGTTCTCATTTGCACATACTGTAACTGCTGACATTCCAACTCCGCCAGAGAGAAGCCCTGTTATTTGATACTATCTGAAGTTGAGCCACAAGCATTTCAGAAGATCGGTATACAGCCCCCTTTTACACAAGCAGGTCAGGACTTTGCACATTATAACAGCACGCAATATAATGTGGCTTCCGCTGGAGCTGGAACTTTTTTAATAATTATTGGACGTTAACAGCACATCTCACCATACCGTGACAGCAACAGAGCATGTCACTGATACTTGACAGAAGGTATCACTTGTGAGACCAGCAAAATTGCACCATTACATTGCATTGCATTTACATTGCATTGTTATGGGAAACTAGCAGAGTTTTCCATGAGAACAGCAATGGATCATGGGACCATCAAATAATCATATTGTTACATAAGACAAACAGAGCATTGTGTGGTTACATGAGACAAAGGAATAAGGCTTTAGGACTAGAAAGTCATGTTGGTTAATAAACACTAACACTACATACTCAGCCACAAACCCTGATTATGGCACCATAACTTGGCTTGCGCTGACATCCACTAAGTTATCCAGTTTAACTACTCAGTACCTCCTTTGTCTGCAGAGTTATAGAATATAATTTTTTTGTTACATTTTTTGTTTACATTTCCTCTTCATACTCAGTTGTGTATCCCTCTTACTCATATCTTACACTGTCAGCAAGTCCTGTAATGATTAAAGTGTTAGTAATGTCTGAAAAAAACTTTTTTGCATGTAGAAGAGCTTAAGAAGCTGATCTAAATGCAAAAAAACATATCTCTCAAACCGCTATGGTTTAAGAGATATGGGCATTTAAAGTTTGATTTCTCCTGCTGACAGCTGTAAAGCTGTCAGCAGGAGATCTGTGTCGGTCAACACGCTGGCGCTTGAGAAGTGCCGGGATCTTGTTACTTACACGGAATCCCTTCATTGTAATGGTCTAAAACGTGTGCCTAGTGTTCAGGCACACGTTTTAGACCATTCCAATGAAGGGATTCCGTGTAAGTAAAGAGAACTCGCCACTTCTCAAGCGCCAGCGTGTCGACCGACACGGATCTCCTGCTGACAGCTTTACAGCTGTCAGTTGGAGAAATCAAATAGCGCTCCGTTTTTACTCAATAACCATTTTAAAACTCAAAACAAATTACTTACTCCATGTTAAATACCTTGGGTTGTTTACTTCCCATTTTTTATGCAGTTAGACCTTTATCTTTTATCCATAACTCATAAATAAAATTACTGTTGTCTTTCTCTAAATGTATAATATTTTCAAAGTTCAGTCTGTATTGTGTTGTAGCATGGATTGCCTTTGTAAAAAAAAAAAAAATAAAAAAAAAATAATGTATGCCATGTTATTTCTTGTCACAGCTATACATAAGTGAAGAGAACAGGAGGGCAAATGAATATGACTACAAGAAAGCACTTGACCTGCTAGAGTATATAAGTGAGGTATGTGTATATATGATTAAATAGTATGGGGGGGTTTGTTTTTATATAAATAGTAAATGAACCAATCCCCTGCCTTCAGCTATAGTCTCTTCTATCCAGCATCCAAGGACCCTCTAATAAGGCTCTACAATAGACTTCTAGACTAAGGAGAGCTTAATTAGCAGGAACCTGCTGTCCAAATAGAATTTTAGTTCTCTGGACTTAGAGACCCCCCCCTTCCTAATTTACCCACACCAAACATGCTCATTTTTAAAAGTGACCTCAAAGGAGATGGTAAGAGCAAAGACTCTCTGCTTATTGTTTTTGTTTACTTATATGGGTCTGTTTAATCCCTCATTAGGTGGACTCCTATTCTTGTTCCTCCTAGATCAGGGATTGAAAGCCTATGGCACAAATGCCACCATTGGCACTCAAGGGCTTTAGGCTGGCTCTCAGCAAGGGTGCCAGCTCAAACTCCCCCCCCCCCCCCCCTTGCTTGTATGACATTTTTCCTTAGTGTGAGTGATTCTACCATAATTATCTTCTTTCCAGTGTAGGTATATAGTTTGTGTGGTGGGATCAGGAGGAGTGTGTCGGCTGTTTGTAGAGTTGATTGAGAATACCTGGTGCCAGCACCATTTTAATGCCTGGGCATACCTGGCATATACCAGTTGGGGGGGCATTGCTTGACTTATTTCCAAATTTAAGTGAAGGAGGGAAGAAAGGGAGGTGTAACACTTGTCCTGCTGATGGCAGATTAAAGTGAGGAGTGGAAGTTGACACAGGAGACAGATGGTTGAAGGTGGGATTGATTCCCAATTCATAGTGAGTTAAATGCTAGTAAATTCATTTCTGTTTCTGTCCCTGCTCGCAGTGACAGAATTTAACCAGGTACTGGAGAGAAAATGTCTCTTGTCCAAATCCATGTTTTCACTCAGTTTTTTAGTGTAAATTAAAATGTTTTAAGCTCCACTGCAGACTCTAATGTAGTGCAATATATAGGAGTAATAAGTAGAAACGCTCCATTGGTTTATACTGTGATTACGGCTAATTTACCACTTTGCCCCAAATATTGTAGAGTTGGTGGCATTGCAGCAAAGTTATTGTTAACTGAAAGACTCCTGTGGCCAAAGCCTTGTTTTTCTCAAGTGTACACAAAAGCCAGATTTGTCAAGGCAAAACTGGAGCAATTCTGGGGCAAAGTGCTAAATTAAGACTGATTACCAGGGTCGGCGCTACCATAAGGCAGCTTAGGCAGCCGCCTTAGGGCGCCCCGCAGCGGAGGGGCTCCAAAACGGGAATCCCTGAGAGGTGAAAGAGGCTGAGCACTAGCGATCACAACCCGGGTTATCCAGGACCCAGTGGCACACACTGAGCAGTGACGTCGCGCATGCTGGTGGTTTTCTTCATCTTTCTGGGCGCTACTTTCAAACTTGTCCTGAATCAGAGCAAGTTTGAAAGTAGTGCCCAGAAAGATGAAGCAAACTACCTACATCATGTCTGCGTCGCTAGCTCGCTGCGTGTGTCACATGGTCCGGTCCTGGCTGGCAGCGACTGTCTTCAGAGGCTGCAGTGCAAGAGGAAACAGGTCTTCACCTGCTGCACCAGCACCGCTCCGGGCTCCCTCAGAATTAAGTAAAGGCAAGGGGTAACTTGAGACAAAGGGGGGGGGGAATCAAGAGAGGGGATAAAGAGGCAAAATGGGGGATCAAGTGTCAAGGGGTGAAAGGCAAAAAAGGGGGGTCAAGAGGTGAGGGGGAGTAATGCAAAAAGGGGGATCAAGTGTCAAGGGGTGAAAGGCAAAAAAGGGGGGTCAAGAGGTGAGGGGGAAAAATGCAAAAAGGGGGGATCAAAAGGTGAGTGGGAGAGAGTCAAACTGGGTGCATCAGGAGGTGAGGAAGATAAAGAGGCAAAATGGGGGGGATCAGGAGGTGAGAGGGAGAAAGAGGAAAAATGGGGGGTCAGGAGGTGAGGGGGAGAGAGGTAAAATGGGGGGGTCAGGAGGTGAGGGGGAGAGAGGCAAAATGGGGGGGTCAGGAGACAAGAGGGAGAGTCAAGAGGCAAAATGGGGGATAAAGATGGAATAGGGGGATCAAGAGGCAAGGGGGCAAAAGGGGGAGAAAGATGCTAGAGCAGGGATCAAGAGGGGGAGAATGAGACTCTTTTCTCTCCCTTACTTTTTTCTCTTTATTCCGTTCTTAACTCTTTCTCCCTCTTGCCTCTTTATCTTTCTCCATCACTTTTCTCTCTCCCCCTTGCCTTTCTCTCCATTCTGCCTCTTTCTCTTTAGTCCAGTCTTGTCTTGTTCTCCCTCTTGCCCTTCTTTATCCCCCTCTTGCCCCTCTTTCTCTCCCCTTTCCTCTTTCTCTTTATCCCTTTTTGTCTCTCTCACTTTTGCAACTCACTCCCCATCTTGTCTCTTTATCCCCTCTTGCCTCCCCCTCTTGCTTCTTTATCCCACCTCGTGCCTCAGTGGTAAGCTCTGTAATATCTGTGTAGCTTCATTTAAAATATAAGATGTGTGGTATCATAGTGTAGCACAATTACACTTTTTTTAATGAACGACATGGAGGCAAGAGCCATCTAATGGAGACTTCTCTAAAATCCAAGGGGTTAATACAGAGAAGTGTAATATTTTTGGTTTACCTCTTGAGGACCAAAAGTGGGTATAATGCATTGATTGACAATCGTATGGAGCAGTGGAAAGGGTGGGAATGGCTGCTCCCTCAGAGCATATGTAGGACAGTATTTTAGATTGCAGAGAAAAAATGGAGAAATGTTTGTCTAGCATGACGTCCAGGATACTTAAGTGTATATGACCCCAGACATGTTCATTTATAAAAAGAGTGCCAGGGCCATTTTTAGGGTAGGGCACAAGGGGCAGGGTATTGTGGCAAGGTCGAGGGAAGGGGGATTGTGGCCGGGTCAGAGGGAGGTGGGTGGATTGGGGGGGAGGGCATCAAAATGCACCTTCGCCTGTGTAGACAAAAATTCTTGCACCGGCCCTGCTGGTTACGTCAGAAACCAATGGAGTGTTATGCTCCCAGTTTAGCACTTTTGCTACAGAATTGCCCCTGTTTAGCTTTATAAATGTGGCATTGAGTTCTAAGTTTCTTTTGCAGGAAAGGTATTGTAATGTCAGTCTCCTTTGCTCAAAAACGTGTTACTTGAATTAAAAGTGTACAATATGTTAAAACCTAAACATAGAAACATAGAATTTGACGGCAGATAAGAACCATTCGGCCCATCTAGTCTGCCCATTTTCCTACTGTAAAAAAAACCTTGTAAGTTTGTGGGGTGGTGTTCCCTACCACTGACTGAGATGAGGTGAGATCTGCACTTGTTGTCCTTCAGAGTTGATAATGTAGAGGAAGCACATACAGTTATCAAGCCACCACCATTCACTTGAGCAATACTACCTGGATCAACAGGACACCTCTATGCTGCAACATTGCCTTGATGATCTGGACAGCTGGGAGTGGCGGAACTATTTCCAAATCTTCAATGTCCCAGAGTCCCCCCTTCCCCAGGGACATCCTGCACTTCCTGCAATCCTTTTACTCCCACCTGCTCCCGACACTCTGGAGTCTACCCAGTTCTAATTGGACATGCCCACAGGGCCTTGCGTCCTAGAGGTGGTCCTGGAGGCAAGCCGCGGTATTATATATAGATTACACTATTTCCAGGATAAGGAAACCAACATGGCTGCTTGTAAAAACAGAGAATGTATCCCCTATGCTGGTGTGGAGGTACAAATATATCCAGATCGCTCCCCATACACCTTGTTTTTGCTACATTAATGAAGCCCCTCACGGAGCATCTGAGGAAACTGGAAATTAAATACAAATGGGGTTTTCCTTTCCGACCATCCATCCAACATAATGCACAATTAACCTCTGCGTTCTGGATGGGTAAAGAGGATCTCATAGGAGTCAAACTGTGTTACTCCTCATTTTAGAATTCCACCATGCCTTTAGCCCTCCTTAAACTTACATTTTATAATGTCAAGAGTTTCAGTAGCCCTCAGAAGTGTTCTGTGATACTAAGAGAACTCAGCCACTTTCAGTCTGATATTGTTTTCCTGCAGGGGACCCATCTTATCAGGGATGGCCACCATAAACTAAAAACACTGACATTTGGGCAGCCTCTTTTCTCGGGGAAAAAAGAGGGGAGTGGTGACTTTGACTGGCAAATCCGTGTGAACCCCCCTGTCACACTTGCCCCTCTGTAACTACCTAACTACTTAGCTACTACTCACTTCTCCAAGCTTCGATGCTTGGAGCATTTCCAATCCACTCTTGATCTTGCTGCTGTCCTGGACCACTCTGTTCCTCTCCCTCACATTCCTCTCCCTCACATTCCTCTTCCTCCATCCCTCCCATCTCTTGACTGTGTTAGGGACATACAACTGTTTGGCGTACTACTAATCCCTCCTCAAGAGTCTACACATCTTATTCCCATCCTCACCATTCATATTCCACACTTGACTTTTTTTTTTTTTTTTTAAAGCCAGTATCACTTGGGCATGGTGACGAACACGTTATAGGTTCCATTACCCTTTCAGATCACACATCTTTCTTAAGATCTAATTCCTCTAAATCCCCCGATTGAGGAAATGGCAACTTAATGAATCTGTCTTGTCAGACTTAGTTAAAGAGTGGGTGGAGGAGGAACTGCGGATCTTCTTCCACCAAAATGACACCCCGGAAGTCCCTATACCGTCTGTGTGGAAGGCCCACAAGTGCTACATTCGAGGACTTTGCATATCTTTAGGCAACTGGAAGAGTAAGTTAAGACTACAGGTCCTGGACCAGCTTCTTTCCAAAATTTCAGACCGTGAATCTCGTCACAAACTCAGTCCAACTCCAACCCTTCTGGATCAATTATCCTCTAAGTGGTCAGAGGTGTCTGCATTACTTCGCACTTGCACTTAAATCCCATATGTGGTTCTGATACCAACACTACCTGCATGGGGATAAATGTGGTAAAACTTCAGCGACCCTCATCAAATGCACAAGGATCTATTCTCATGTGCTTAATATTTAAACTCCCAGAGGTCACTCTCTTCTTACATATGATTCTATTGCAACAGAATTTTGTGACCTCAACTGAGCCCTGCATAACTTATGAGTCTCGGACCCCTCTCATCCACCTCTTCTCACTATACTATACAGCTTTTTCTTGAAAGTGCAAATCCTTTGCCTCTCTCCTGCTACAGCAGATCTCTAAGACACCCCCCATTACGGTGGAAGAAATATGTAAAGCTATACAATCCGCATCTCTAGGAAATAGACCAGGCCCGGACGGGTTCTCGGTGCTATACTTTTTAGAGCTTCCTTGACCCTCTTCTTCCTTACCAAATTATTTAACAGCATCATGTCATGGACACCCTGGCCATGACACTTCCTGATGGCACATATCACGGTGATATACAAACTAGGCAAGGACACTATATTATTTCTGAATAAAGACCTTAAGTTGTTTGTTAAAATCTTGGCCACAAGTTTACAACCCCTTCTGCCAGATCTCACCTCCACAGATAAGGTGAGGTTTGTAACATGTCGTGAAACCAGAGACCATATCATCAGAACCTTCACAATGATCTAGGACGCTTCTGATGCCACCTTCCCATCCCTTTTTATCTCTCTATGCAGAAAAAGCCTTTGACCACATAAACTGGGAATACATGCCTGAGGTTTTATGGTAGATTGGTCTAAAGCCCCATTTTTTAGACACCATGCTTTCCCTCTACGCAACTCCTTCGGCCCCTTAAGATTGGCAATGGCGCGCGTCACTGCTGTCCACTCTCTCCATTATTTTTTGTCATCACTTTAGAACTCCTCCTAGCCTTGATAGTAACTCCCCCACTATCTCTGGTGTGCATTTTTGCCAGAGGGAAATTAAAATCTCCTGTTTCAGTGATGGTGTATTAGCTTTTCACTCCCAACCTCGCACCTCCTTGACCTCACTTCCAATGGTTCCATGTCCAGCATGAAGACAGACTTCACAAAATCGGAAATACTGGCTTTTCATGTGCAGGACCAAATACAATCCGATTTACAATCAACTTTTCCCTTTCCTTTGAAAGCGAAGGAACTCGTATATGGGTGTACATCTTATCCAGATATAGACAACATGATCCCCTGCCAACCTCTCATTTGGAAACTGAGCTTCGGCGCAACAACTCCTCCTGTGATCACTATTTATCTGCTAAACTGGCAGGGTTAACTTATCCAAGATGGTATTACTCCCTAAGATCTTGTACCTGTTTTGGTCCCCACCTATCCATGTCCCTCTACTATACTACACATCCACTAATTGCAATGCGCAATAGGGAACTTTGTACAGAAGTACAAACAAAGTGACTTGGCATCTCAATACTTAATCGTCCAGTGGAGCGTGGTGGACTTGGCCTCCCTGATCATTTTCTTTACTGGCACGCTGTGTCCCTCAACACGTTGCTGTAGTTGAGTGGTGCTCCTCCGTGGAAGCATTGAACATGTCTTCTGCAATTGATTTCTCACCTGTTTGCTTTCAACAACTTCTGTGGTCCTCTCATAATACTCTTACCGCCATTGCTCCAAAAACAAACTATTCTCATACTGTATAATGAGGCTCATCTGGCTCACATTGTCCTTTTCCCTCCCCATTATACCCAATCATTGGCAACACTGATTTTGAGCCAGACCTTCAGTACCATGCTTTTGACAATTGGATGGCGGGCCTTGAGTACATGGAATATCTACTCTCTATCTCTCAACTCCCTCCCTTTCCTGCTCTCTGTGATAACTTTGGCCTCCCTCCTGAATACTGGCACTACCTTGAGATCTGACATCTTTTCTGTTCTTCCCCTCTCAGAACCTTTCAGCCACGTCCCCTTCTTCCATTTGAGAAGCTGATGCTATTAACCCCTTTGAGTGACAGCGAGATACTCAAAGGGTTAAATTTATTCAGAGAGGTCTTTCTAAACTCTACACCATTCTCTGTTCCTCTAGGCTTGACATTCCAGCACCTCACAGATGCTTATGGGAAGCCGATAGGAGGATCATAATTTCAGATACCCAGTGGAAAACCTCACACATACTTCACTGTGCACATATTCCACGCATGACCCTAATTGAGACTGACCCTAAGCTTCTGATGAGATGGTACTGATCCCTGGCAATATTTTCTAAATTCAGTCCCACAGAATCTGGGGGATGTTAGAGATGTAGCTGTGGAAGATAGTTCATTGGTCCACAAATGGTGGATTGGACTGCACTTCGTGACCCCATGGAGAAAAGGGCTGACAGTGTTTTAAAGAAACAGTTTACCACAATTGAACAAAACCTCAAGACCACCACAGCTATGGCTTCAATCTTCTGTTCCCTGCTCATATGGCTCAACAAATTCTAAGAAAAGATCGAATCCTCAGTATCCAGGGCTCGGATTCTCAAAGAATTATCAACAGTGAAGGATGTAATTAACTATTCCTGCGACGCCTCTTTGGACAATATCCGCCTCTTGGCTAGATCTTCTTCATTATCAATTACTGCCCGGCGAGCCTTATGGATTAAGGCATGGGAAGCAGACCCATCTTCCAAGAATAGATTGGTATCCTTACCATTCACAGGATCCAAATTGTTCGGTGACCAGCTTGAGGACATAATTAAACAGTCTTCTGGTGGAAAAAGCCCCTTCTTGCTCCAAGACAAGAAAATTAGACAATCTCCAGGACAGACTGGTCAGTTTAGGGGACAGTCCTTTCATGATGCCAGGAGTTATAGGCCCGGTAGGGGGTATGAGCAGCGAAAAAGAGGTTCTACGCACATCCAGAGATCTGGAAATCTGAGAGATTTCCAGAAGAGAGGACAGTTTCCACAATGAAGCCAGGCGTTCCCCTTCTTCTCCAGTTGGGGGCAGACTGGAGGATGTCCAATTGGCCTGGTCTCAAATTCATTAAGACAGATAGGTCATGGAGATTATACAGAAGGGGTATCCGCTAGAATTTCAGTCTGCCCTTCTCCCCCATCAGTTCAGGACATCAATTTTATGGCAGAAGTCAAGAACCCAGCAGATGAAACTAGCACTTCAGAACTTGCTTTACAACAGGGTGATCAAAGAAGTCCCACTACAGCAGAAATTCAAGGGATTCTTTTCCACTCTGTTATCAAGCCTTCTGGGGAGCTTTGCCTAATTTTGGATCTCAAGAACCTCAACTCTTTCCTGAAAACGCAACACTTCAAGATGGAGACTGTAGCCTCCACTTGGAAACTAATACAGCCACAAGCATAGATCTACGCAATGCGTATTATCATGTCCTGGTCAGGGAAAATTGGAGATACCTCAGATTTTCATGTCTTCGGGAGACACAATCAGTACAGGGCCCTACCATTTGGGCTAGCATCAGCACCGAGGGTCTTCACGAAAATTATGGCCATAACAATGGCAGAACTGAGACAAAAATACCAGATCAAAGTGATCCCATACTTAAATGATATACTTATCATTGAATCCTCTCCACACTGGTCCCTTTTCAGTACAGACACCTGTCTCAATCTCTTACGGTCCTTGGGTTGGATCATCATCCACGACAAGAGTTCCCTATCACCCTCTCAGGATCTGGTATTCTTAGGGATACGCCTCAGTACACGACAGAATCAAGCCTCCCTATCCTTAGACTACAACAGATCCTCAACAGGATACACTTGTTTCCCTGCAAAATGGCACAAACAGCAAAAGTTTTCTCCAAACTTCTGGGTCATCTGGCATCAGCATACCAGAACCTTCCATGGGCCAGGGTTCACTCCCGGTTAATCCAAGCAAGCTACCTGCAAGAAACATCCTTTGAATTTCTTCCAGTTGATCCCAATATTCAGACCAACCAGGAGAGAAATAGCCTGGTGGACTCAAAGGGATGTCCTCTCAAGGAACCGGAGTGGCAGATCCTCTATACAGACGCAAGCAGGAAAAGATGGGGAGGAATTTGGAGCAACCACACCATCCATGGTTCTTGGACCATTCAGGAGTCAGACCTCCACATCAATGTTCTAAAATTACTAGCGGTATGGAAGTGTCTCAGACACTTCAGTTCAAACCTTCAGCAGACTGCTGTTCTCATCAGATCAGACAACGCCTCAGTGGTCCAGTATCTCCTGAATCAGGGGGGAACACACAGCATTCAGTTGAACAGCCTGGCATTGAAAATGCTCTATTGGGCAGAGGAGAGGTAGCCCCAGGTGATTTATAGAATTTGAATTGGTCCTACCAACTGGAGGGCGGAACCAATTACCCACAGTATGCCGTGGAAGGACACAGAGGAAGAACAAATATCTGTGAGTAAATTTTCCCTTTTTCCTATGAATAATATTCCTCCCCCATGCCGCTGGGCGTCATAATAGGCAACAAACGGAACAAGCCATACTTCTGATTTATATACCCCTGGCAGTAAGTCTAACAAGCAATGTGTCACAAGCACATCTGTAAATGTAATTAGCCACACAGATGTCAATCAAACTAGGGAAAATAACCCACCCAGAATAGAATTTTGCATTCATAGTCTTTCTCATACGAAATCCCGAAGGGGAAAGTATCATTAAATTACAAAGTGGTGTTAAAATTACATAATAAAAATGTGATTATCTATGTGTCTGTTTTTCATACATTAGACAAAAGACTTGTTATTCCTCCAATATATCTATCGCTAGAAATGGATAGCAGGAATGCAAACAAATTCTCGCAATGCCATAAAGAGTTATATGTCGGCCTAAAATGATGAATTATAATAAATCTTCATCTTTTAAAATACAAAAACATGAATATTTTAAACCTAATTGTTGTATATACAACAATGCTTAAAAATCATATGTAATTGTAAATATAAAGATCAAACCAATATACCACATCCCCAAACAGTAAGAAATATGAAGAATAATACATTAGAAATCAAATCTAGAATTCCTTATTTCTGAATCTTCATATTCATTAAAGCTGTTGTATAAATCAAAGATGAATATGCTTTTAATAACCAAGTCCTCCAAATTAATGTGTGTGTCCATATATTAAGTCATAAATATATACTTGGGAATACAACATCAGATTCCCATAATTTATCCATCATACAACAGCTTAGTATATCATAGATCCTGTTATTTAAATGAAGATTTATAGAAGTATAGGGGTTCCAATGGCTAAGATAGTAATAAAAGCCCAAAATCTCCAGTCTTATTCAAGCATCATGCAACCAAGTATATAATAAATTCTGTTACTTAAGTATATAAAAAGATGGGGGATCCAATAAGTGTGTAAGTAATAAATGCCCAAAAAAAATCTCCCACCATATTTTAAATAATAGTAATACATTGAAAAACATTAATAAGGAACATAAGTAGATGCCATAACAGATCAAATAAACACCTTTTAGTTTAAAGTTTCATTAATGTGTTCAGAGAAAATCCATATGCATTTTTAACAATTCCTGAACCAAATCTCCACCCATTATAATATACAGAATAGTGCTGTGGCGCTATCATCTATTTTCCAATACAACCCCCATGCAGGTAAAGGTAAAGTTCTACAACAATATAGATGTTAAAAACAATATAATATTTTCACTGGTATTCATAAAAAGGAAAGGTAAATTACAAAAATATGTTAAGATCTTAAATGACTTCTTGCAACAATATATACAAGTCCAAAAAGTTGAGTCGTCTTTGGATCAAATATCTCGTTATACTGTGGATTAGAGAATTCATATAATGCTCGCCTTCCAGCTATCAACACCACCAACTTCTAGGGGGTCGTAGCTCTTCAGTACACTGGTGCAGTTCAAAACCTCACATGGTAACTAGAACAAAAAACAAAGAAAGGGGCGCAGACCCCTCTAAGAGGGGTCGATGTGGCTCTGCTGGCATCTAGACCCCTATATATAATATGCTCACCACATTCCAATCATGAGATCAGACATATAGGGAGACATTTTTGTTATCAACATTTCCTTTTCTTCTGTGTTCCTCCACATCAATTGACTTCAATGGGTAATATCTCCTCCCCCTCAGCTGGTGTAGGACCAGTTGAAAAAATTATAACACAGATATGTTCATTGAGGGCAGGGTGTGCCATTGAGGGACACAGAAGAAAAGGAAATATTGATAAGAAAAATTTCTCCCTTTCTTCTGTGTCCCATTCATGGCAATTGACTTCAATGGGATATACCAAAGCCCAGAATAAGGGAGGGAATTAATTAGGAAATCCGATAATAAACATATATCCCAAGAGTCAATCAACTGGCATACCCAATAAAAAAGGTAGGCTAGATTCTACAACTAAGTAAGAACATAGCTGCCCTTACTGTGTCGTACCAGGCAAACAATTATATATACATATAAGAATATATATATAGGAAAGGTCTCACCATTTTGGAGTGGTAGCTGCCTTCAAGACTTTTCTTCCAAACTTAGCCGCCAGTGATGATTGGACATCTAGGCGATAATGCTTTATGAAGGTCGATAGTTAGTATTTTGCAACCCTGGATGTAGACACCGCTCTCGTAGAATGTGCTTTTATAATTTTTGGAGGATTTTTGCCTGCCTCCACATATGATTCTCTAATGCAGTCTGCTAACCAACGTGCAATAAAATCTTTAGATGCCTGAGAACCTTTGAATTTACCCTGAAAATGCACAAATAATGCATCAGATTTTCTAAATAACAATGTCCTTTTTAAATATTCTGAAACACATCTCAGAAGATCCAATTTATGAAGATGCTCTTCTTCCTTATTTTTTGGATTAGGGAAAAAAGAAGAGAGGATTATTTCCTGGTTAAGATGGAAGGAGGATATAACCTTAGATCTGAAGTATTTCCTTGTTCTGAGGACTATCTTGTCCTAATGGAATATTATGTATGGCTCTTTTGATGAAAGAAACTGTAACTCACTCTTCAGGCAGAAATAATGGCAATCAAGAAGGCTGTCTTTAGAGTCAGGATTTTTTTTTAAATTTCCTGTAAAGACTAAAACTTGTCAGATTAAGTTAGTTGATTGAGCACTAAGGTAAGATCTCATGGAGGAATTATATTTTTGATTCTGGGTCTGATCTTATTCACTGCTCTTAAATACTTTTTAACTAATTTGTCTTCCGCAAATTGCTTTGCCAGACAGGCTGAAATGGTTGATACCTGAACTCTTAAGGATGACGGCCTTAGGCCTTGTTCGTATCATTCTTGTCAAAAATGTAACATTTCCACAGAGGAAATGGAAAATCTGTCCGCTCCCTTTATCTGAACACCATTTGGAGAATTTTTTCCATCTTCTGTTATAAACAGTAGCGGTGGAGGGCTTCCTTGCGGATAGCGTACTGTTCATTACTGATTCTGTTAAGCCTCTGAGCCTCAAGGAGTTCCTTTCCACCTCCAGGCTATTAGTTTGAAAAATCCTGGATAGTGGTGCCATACTGGCCCCTGGGTCAGTAAATCCGGTCTGAGGGGTAGAAGCCAGGATTTGTCTGTAGACTTATTCACTAGTTCCGCGTACCATATCCTCCTGGGCCAGTTTGGTGCTATGAAGTTTACATTTATCTTTTCTTGCCTGATTTTCTTTAGAACCCTTGGGAGCATAGGTATCGGGGGGGGGGGGAGGGGACATATGCCAGCTGGAAGTCCCATTTTTGAGTCATGGCATCCACTGCCAATGCCTGGTGATATCTTGTTCTTGAGAATAATTTTTGGCACTTTGTATTTTTGGATGATGCCATCAGGTCTACTGGCTGTCCCCATCTTAGGACAATCTGATCGAATGTCTCTTTGTTCAGGGACCACTCACCCGGATCCAGTCTGGTCCGACTTAGGTAGTCTGCTTGATAATTCTGATTCCCTGGAATGTGTATCGCAGACAGTGCTGTTAGGTTCTATTCCGCCCATAATAGAATTTTTCTTGCTTCTGAATTTAAAACTTGACTCTTCTTACCTCCTTGATTTTTTAAATATAGGATAGCTTTCATGTTGTCTGATACCACTTGCACTAGTTTGCCCTTGATGAGGCTTCTGAATTTCTACAAGCAAAGAAATGCCACTCTTAATTCTAGGATATTAATGTGCAGGGTCTGTTCCACCCTGGACCAAAGACCCTGAACTGAATTGTTCCTTAAGTATCCTCCTCATCCTTTCAGCCTTGCGTCCATCATGATTTTTTTGCCATTCTAGGCTCCTTAAAGATGATCCTATGGCAAGATTTTTCTGAACTGTCCACCATACGAGATCTTTTTTTACTTTTGGATGGACTGGAATATTTTGGCTTGTATTGGTTGGATTTTTGTTCCAGTGGGATAGGAACCATCTCTGAAGGGGCCTCAAACGAAGCTTTGTCCAGGGCGTTACCTGTACCTCTGATACTGTGAATCCCAGGATGGTCATGTAGTCCTGGGCCATGGTAGTCTTTGTCTTTCTGAATTGTTTCACCTTGGACATAATCATTCTGATCCTGTTGGGAGACAGGAATATTATGCCCTTGGCCATATCTATTGATAATCCTAGAAACTGGATATGATGGGTCACAGTCAGCTGACTCTCTTGTTGATTGATTATCCAGCCCAAATCCTGCAGATGATTGGTTGTTATGATCTTCTGCTGTTCTGCTTGAGACCTTGAGCTCGCTATCAACAGAAGGTTGTCCAGATATGGTACGATCTTTATTCCCTTCATTCCAAGGATCTTGGAAAAAATTTTGGGCATCGATGTGAGCCCAAATGGTAGCACTCTGAACTGCCAATGATGTCCCTTGTAATAGAATCTCAGATGTTTCCTGAATTTCTGCGCAATCGTTATGCGGTAGTATGCGTCTTTTAGATTTATAGTTAGAAGATACGCATCTGGCTGAATAACTTGAATTATGGATGCCATCGCCTCCATCTTGAAGGACCGATTCCTTATCAGGACATTTAATGCCTTTAAGTTGAGGATTGGACGATAACCGCCTGTGGTCTTGGGGACTGGGAAGACTACAGAGTAACATCCTTTTCCCCTTTCTTCCAATTGAAAGGTCTCTGACATCCTTCAGGAATAGCTCTTGGATAGCTTTTTCCACTTCCACTGCCTTTACCGGATTCTCTGGAAGTTTTCATCTTCTTTATATGTTTCTTTGGGGTCTGGCTTGAAAGTGCTGTGGGCACCCTGTCTCCAATATTAAATGGGTCCAACCATCTAGGCTGGTCAACTTTATCCATGCAGATATATATATAGTGCCAAATGACCCCCCCCCCCCCTCTGGAATTGGAGACAGGATCCACTGATCTTCAAGGGAATTTTCTTGAATTGGGTCTTCCGAAACCCTTCTTTTCTGAAGCATCCCCTAGATGACAGAAATGATGTGTGTTTCCTTGTATTATAACTTCTTGAATGCTGGAACTTCCTGTCATTACGAAATCACTGTCTCTTATTCCTGAAGGATGAGTGGGCCAGAGAGCTGTTTTTCCTGTCCTGAGGGAGGAACGAGCTTTTTCCACTCATTACCTTCTTGATTATCTCATCCAGTTGCTCACCAAACAATAGGGAACCTGTAAAGGGCAGGGATACTAACTTGCTCTTGGAAGAAGCGTCAGCCCCCCATGTTCTTAACCAGAGGGGTTGTCTTGCTCTAACAGAAAGTGATGACGATCTGGCCGCCAAGCTGATAGAATCTAAACATGCATCACAAGTAAACCTACAGCCTCCTTGATGGTAGCAACTTCCTTCAATAATTTGGATCTTGATACTGATGATTCAGTATGATCCTCCAACTCATCCATATTCTAGTAGATCTTGCTATACAGGCTAAAGCTGTCACTACCTTCGTACTCTGACCAATTCAAGAAAACCTGCTTTTTAGAGAACCTACTAGTCTTCTATCCATGGTATCCCTAAGGGAGGACCCATCTTCCATTGGAATAGTTGTTCTCTTGGCGATTTGAGCTATGGAGGAATCAATGTTAGGTGGAGAAATCCAAGTTGATGTTTCTTCTTCTTTAAATGGGTACATCTTTTGTAATCTTTTAGATGTGGTTATTCTGTTATTGCCCTTTGCCTATTCTGACTTAATTCTGTAACTGAATGATGTACAGGGAAAACTTGGCAGTTCTTTCTTTGTTCCTATGAATGCTGTGTCCAATATCCCTAGTGGTTTTGGCTCTTCAATTAACCCTAAGGATTTCCACATCAGCTTTAGAAATTTCTATTTGATATAAATTAAAGGTACCTTCATCATCCTGTATTTCTCCTTCTTCCTCTGATGAAGATTGGGAAAAGACCTCCATAAGATTTTCCACTTCAGCTTCATGCATCCTAGATGACGTTCCTTCCTCAGGGTCCTCAAAGCTCTGCCTCTTTCTAGGTTGTGATTGCATGGCGGTGAAGGTCTCCTGCATTGACTCTTTCATCCCGGATAAAAATTCCTGGAATTGACTGGGGACTTAAGTATTTGCATTTTTCTTAAGGCATTCAGAGCAAGACTTGGCCTCAACTGGAACCTTAGCCTTGCATCCTTCACAGATTTTAGTGTTGTGACTGGATTCTTTGTCCTTAACCTCAGAGACAATTTTCTCCTTGCTGGCTTTAGGGGTAGTAGCCATGGGAAGGTCTGAATACAATTAAAATATAGTAACATAGTAGATAAGGCTGAGAAAAGACATGCGTCCATCAAGTCCAGCCCATGCCAATCTGCTTTAAAGCCATCTGTCATAATTGTCAATATTGTTCTGTGATAGATAGGCATCCATTGCAGTTTTGAATTCAGTTGCATTATCTGCAAGCACAACATCCCGAGGCAAAGAATTCCATAGCCTTACCACCCTTATGGTAAAGAATCCCTGCCTTTGTTTTAGTTGAAAGTGCCTTTCCTCTAGTCTTAATGGATAACCTCTTGTTCTTAGCTCAGCTCTTTGCATAAATTATTCATTGGCTAGTTCTTTGTACTGACCTTGAATGTATTTGTAAATGGTAATCATATCACCCCTTAGACGTCTCTTCTCTAATGTAAACAAACCCAATTTGGCTAGTCTCTCTTTGTAACTCAGATCCTCCAATCCCTTTTTTTTTTTTAGAAAATGCGCCCAAAATTTTACTCCATATTCTAGATGAGGCCTAACCAAGGTTTTATACAGAGGTAGGATAATATTAGCCTCCCTTACTTCTACACCTCTCTTTATGCAGGCTAGTACTCTATTTCCTCTTGCAGCAGCTGAGTGACTCTGCACACTGCTGTGAAGTCTATTGTCTATCAGTACTCCTAAATCTTTCTCTAATGAGGATTTCCCAAGTTGTTTCCCATTTAGAATATATGTAGCAAGTTTGTTTCTACAGCCCAAATGCATAACCTTACATTTATCTACATTAAATGACATCTGCCACTTTTCTGCCCATTCACTTAGTTTATCTAAATCCTTCTGTAGGGAAAACTCATCCAGCTCTATATGTGTTAACTTACATAGATTAGTGTCATCAGCAAAGATTGAGGTGCTACGTTCAATTCCCACTTCTAGATCATTAATAAACAAATTAAAAAGCATTGGTCCCAGGACTGAACCCTGCGGCACCCCACTTATATCCTTAGACCAATTTGAAAAAGTTCTATTTACAACAGCTCTCTGCCATCCATCATTTAACCAGTTCTCAATCCATGTACAGATAACACCGCCCAAACTGAAGCCTTTTAATTTATGCAGTAACCTGTTGTGAGGCACTGTATCAAAGGCTTTTGCAAAATCCAAGTATACTACATCAACAGCAATTCCCGTCCAAATTACTACTCACTCTTTCATAAAATGCATGTGTGTATATATATATATATATATATATCTTTTAATAATAATTTAAAAATAAATACAATCAACTGGTCACCTCCCAAAAAATATTATTATTAAAAATAAGAGGACTTACCATGTCCTTCGGTAATGGCCGCCTTACACGCTGTTGCAGTGGCTCACATCACTGCCCAAGAGGCCTCCCATATGCTCCACCTGGTGATACTGCTGTCCGGTGGAACAGAACAGCTTGAGCTACATCAATGCCTCTATGGAAGAAGCATGTCATCTGAAGCCTGCACTTGACTTCCAGTATTATTGCGGTCAGTCACTGAGAGACTTCTCTTCTAGGCTGGCTGTCAAGAGAAACCTGGTCTTCGGGAGAACCTCCCAGCGGGAACAGCAATGCATACAGCCTTAAAGCTGAACTTTCAGTTCTTACTAAGTCTCCATGCATTCATTAAATGCATGGTGACTAGCTTGGAAATAGAAGTCTTACCTTTAAAAAATAGCAGAATATAAAGAAATCCTTCCCGTTTGGAGACCGGAACCCAGGCTACATCTTGTCTGCGCTCCTGCTCTGTTAGTCCTGGTCTCCATTGAGTAGCAGTGTAGTGCACCATATGGTTACTGGAAGGGACTGATGGAGCAGGCGCGCAGACCGCACTAACCTGCCTGTCAGTCACCAAACTGGAAGGATTTCTTTAGACTCTGCTATTTTTTAAAGGTAAGACATCTATTTCCAAGCTAGTCGCCATGCGTTTACTGAATGCATGGCTACTTACTAAGATCTGAAAGTTCCGCTTTAACATCAGGTAAGATCAAGCTTCAAAATACTCCCAATACGATCAAGCCATAGAAATACTTAGCAACTCCAGTGGAGTCGCTACACTCCCACAGAAGAAATATATATATATATTATTTTTTTTTGTTCAGTTTTTACAGAAGAAGATGAAGGTAAGGGACTTCTGTTAGAAAAAAGAAATGGCAAGACATTAGAAACATTCATGTTTACAGAGGAAAAAGTTCTACTTCAACTTTCTAAGTTAAAAACAGATAAAGCAATGGGACCAGGTGGGATACTCCCAAAGTTGTTAAAAGAACTTAAGTGTGTCCTGGCAAAACCTTTAACAGAATTATTCAGTCACTCGCTATTGACAGGAGTAGTTCCAGAAGATTGGAAGATAGCAAATGTAGTACCGCTTCACAAAAAAAGTAGCAGGGAAGAGTCTGTTAACTACAGACCAGTAAGTCTTACATAAGTAGTGCAATAATTAATGGAGACTATGCTAAAGGAAAGAATTGTTGAATATCTGAATTTGTATGGGTTGCAAGATACCAAACAGCATGGGTTTACAGCAGGAAGAGCTTGTCAAACTAACCTTATAGATTTTTTTGACTGGGTAACTAAAATAATAGACCAAGGGGGAGCAGTAGATATAGCTTATCTAGATTTCAGTAAAACATTTGTCACTGTTCCTCACAGAAGTCATTAATAAATTTAAGTGTTTGGGTCTGGATGCAAAAATAGTTCAAAGGATACGGCAATGGCTGAGTGACAGGAAACAGAGGGTGGTAGTCTATGGAGAATATTTGGACGAAAGGATTGTTACTAGTGGGGTACCTCAGGAATCTGTACTGGGGCCCATTCTTTTTAATATTTTTATTAGTGATATTGCAAAATGTCTTCAAGGTAAGGTATGCCTTTTTTGTAAATGATACAAAGTTCTGTAATAGGATAGACCTTCCAGGGGGAGTAAGCCAAATGGCAAATGATTTAGGTAAATTAGAAGAATGGTCAAGAGTGTGGCAGCTGCAGTTTAATGTTGATAAATGTAAAACAATGCACTTGGGACATAAAAATCCAAAGGAAAAATATACTGTTAAGGGTACTGTGCTTTCAGAGACAACAGAGGAAAGGGATTTGGGAGTAATTATTTCTAATGACTTAAAGGTAGGCAGGCAATGTAATAAAGCAGCAGGGAATGAAAGCAGGGTGCTGGTTTGTATAGTTAGTGGCATTAGTAGCAGAAAAAGGGAAGTGGTCATGCCACTCTACAGATCTCTAGTTAGACCTCAGCTAGAGTATTATGTACACAGTACTGGAGACCCCATCTCCAGAAGGATATAGATACTCTAGAGAGAAATCAGAGAAGGGCTACTAAAATGGTGGCTGGTTTACAGGAAAAGACATATCGGGATAGACTAAAGGATCTGAACATGTATAGCTTGGAAGAGAGAAGAGACAGAGGGGATATGATTGAAACATTCAAATACATGAAGGGATTCAACAAAGCGTAGGATGCAAGTACATTTCAAAGGAGTAAAAATATTAGGACAGAAGGTCATAGTTTAAAACTAGAGGGATACAGGTTTAGATGTAATGTAAGAGTTTTACTTCACTGAGAGGGTAGTAGATAAGTGGAATACCCTACCAGCAGAAATGGTAGAAGTTAACACAGTGACAGAATTTAAGCATGCATGGGATAGGCATCAGGCTGTCCTTAACGTATGAAAAGACCAAGGACCAAAAAAGGTTTGAGGTTTTTACAGTAGGAAAATGGGCAGACTAGATGGGACGAATGGTTCTTATCTGCCATCAAACTCTATGTTTCTATGTTGTAAATGAATATTTTAAAACAAACCCAACTCTTTGGGTGAATAAATAACAATTGTGGTTCGATAAAGGTGTATAAAAAATTGTTTCAAGCTACACTTATGCTCGCTTCTTCAGGGGCCAATTCCACAAATCTATATGAATATAAAAATTCTTAAAGGGATTGTAATGTAAAAAAACTAGATCGCAGAGTCTTCTTTGTTATATAAGAAACACATTGCGCTATTTCAAACCACTTAAATTTCTGTAGTTCAAAACATATTAACTCAAGAGGGATCCCCCGCCTGCCCTTTCTGCCAAGGTCAATGCTGCAGCTCATGCAGGTCCGGACAGATGTGGCGAGGGACAAAGTTCAGTATGCAAAGGAATATTTTCAAGTTCCACACTTTCAAAAACTTGAATGCTACAATCACTTGTCCAGATAGGGACCCAGACTGGAAACAGTTACTCCAAGGGAGATACACTGGTGCCTGAAGCTCTAATGGTGTTGTAACCAAACAGCTTCCGACACACCGTAGAGTAAGCGGTATCAAGTTTTTGAGCTTAGTGCCTGTTGGCTCCACACAGCCCTGTAATATATAAATGAAAACTAAACAGTATCTCAACCTATATGATATACATAAATAGTAAAAAAAAAAAAAATCCCAATATAGTACTATTATGAAGTAATGAAAAAATCGTGGATGGAATACTTTCATAATGGGTGGTGACTTGCTCTCAGTATTCCTACATACATTCTTCTTTTAAATGATCTCCCTATGTACATGAACATAAGAGGAATATTGTCACGCCTCTTTGAAAGACACAATAGTGATTCAAAACTGTTAAGGGGTTTTGCATTAGAGAGTATACGATTGAATTTTAGAAAAGGGAGACTAGTGAATGCTTTAACAGATGTGAAGCCTTTTGGATTTTCCAACTCAACACATTATGTCCAAATGGTTTAAATGAAAATATTGAACTGGTTTTGTTTTTATGATGTGGATGTAAAGTTTTGACTGTTATGGATATTAATATAGAATAATAAATAGATCCAATGTGTTTATCTCCTCCTATTGTGTGTTCCTTGTGCACACGTGAAGGGAGGTTGACTTATTGGATTGTTGGATTTCTAGGAATAAAGTGTTTTGGTTTATTGTTTCAAAGAGACTATATCCTTGCCTATACACATGATTGGGTATGTTGTATAGGCAGGGATGTAGTACCTTGCTATGCTACTTGTCCACCTAATTCTGTTAGAAGTGGAAAAATTGTAATATAATACGAAGGGTTAATCCCTTTGATTTTCTCCTTGCTTTTTTGAACTTTTGAGAACCCGTAGGAAAGGGGTGTTTTTTTAAACTAATTATCCCGTTAAGTAATGTGTATTTAAATAACCGGTTGCACGAATGGCAAATATACTTCCTTCATGACTGCTTGATAAAGCACCACGAGTGGTGTGAAACGCATTGCAGAGGTTGCAAGGAAGTTATGATTCCCAGACTGGTATATAGCTCCAGATTGCTTTTGCACTATCTGCCGTTCATGTAAGTGATTATCTTTTTTTCGAATTTACATTTTTATTGTATTCGTCTTTTTTATATGTATATTTTTTTTAATTGTATTTGTGGTGATTGATTGTCTCTGTGAATCACTAGTGCGCTATTTGGCCACATTGGCAGTTTGCCAGGTATGCGGGTTTGGACAAACTGCTCTATTTTTATCCAACACAGCATTTTAACACATTTGAGAGAAAAGGGGCAGTGACCACATGGATAAAACATGACACGCTGGGTTTAATATCAAATAAGGTTACTAAAAGGGAGGGAGGTGGACACAAGGATCTGGTGACATCCTGTGGAAACCTCCGGGGGGCGGAAAGGGAGTTAGCTCAAACATACATTCCAAGTGAATAGCTGTTCCCCCCATAAAACTATCAATCTCAGGTGATAGTCATCTGCCTCTGGATGGGGAAGGCTGAAACAGGCTTCTATGACTATCTATTTTCCCTGCACCCCTTGCGCCGTGTGACCTGACACAATCCTGTTTATCACATATATAGATAGATAAGGCTCCAATATATGCAACCCTGACTCTCTCTCCCCCCCCCCCCCCCCCACACACTGATTTTTCTCTTATCGGAATACAGTGCGCTTTCCTCTTATAAACTGAATAATGACAAGTCAGAAATTATAAATCTCTCCATTCCCCCCGTGATACCCACCGCTTACATTCTTCTTCTTCATTCCCTTGGAGGGACCAATTTCTTACCTTGGTGTTTCTCTCACGGGATCAATGTGGACTATTGTGAAAACTAACTTTTCATCTCTTTTGAATAAGATACGCTTAGACTTAAAGGATTGGTCCCCTCTTTTTATCTCTTGGTTCGGCAGAGCCAGTTTAATTAAAATGGCCATTCATCGAAAATGCTATACTTGCTCAAATTGCGAACAGATTCCTCCGCTCCGTAGAAACACATCGCAGATTTCATTTGGAAAGGGAAACCCCCCAGGATTAGCGTGAACACTCTGGCTCTTCTGGTTCTTCTGGGTGGCTTAAACCTAACACAAATTGTTACTCTATATAGAGCTACAGCTCATTCGATGCTTCTGGAATTGACTACATTGATCTTCCCTTTGGACTGGCCCTCTGTCATCAAGCTCCTATTGGGTCCCGTTGACCTCTTACAAACTTTATGGCTCCACCCCTCTCAGCTTCCAATACCTATTCATCTTAATGCAATATTTTCGCACATTCTGTCTATTTGGAAAACCTGTAATGCCTCCCTTTGACTTTGTTTCCCCTTCTCCTCTTTGTGCCATTGTGGGAAATCCTGGTTTTGCTCCTGGTCTGCAGAAAGGTGCTTTTCCATGCATGGATCCAGTGTGTTTTGACCAACTTAGAACACCACCTTTCTTCCGGGCTTTTGCCAGACTTTTGTACTCTGTGCCCTTCCCATGGCCTCCCTCGGTTCTGATTTTCTTAGATATGGCTAAGTGCGACATTTCATTTCTACTTTAACTAGTCCTAAAACTCCACGGCCCCTCTCCCCTTTTGAATCCTTCCTTATAGCCCCCTCCCATAAGAAATCTGTCTGCTGACTAAACTGTTAACCTCCACACCTCTGTCCTGATATCATTTCCAAAAATCAGCCTAGAAAATAGACTTTCATATTGTCATTACTGACTTTGATTGGAAGCTTTCTTTCTGACTCCATACTAAATTTCTCCCTAATGTACTTATGAGAGAAACAAACTTTAAGCTTATGTTGAGCTGATATCATACCCCCAATGAAGCTTGCACGCTTTTTCCCTGGTGTTTCTTCTCTCTGTTGGATATGCGGCACCATTGAGGGCTCTCTATACCATATCTGGTGGTCATGTCCGGCTTTGACGTCCTTTTAGTTGGGAGTGCAGTTACAAATTAACGCTTTATCAGGCCTCCACCTTCTTGGCACGCCACAGTCCCTTCTCCTGTCTCTCTTCCATTCGCATCAGGGGCCTGCTTCCTCCACAATGAAACTGAAACTTTTGATTATGGCAGTAACAGCAGCCAGGGCTTGTATCCCACTACAATGGAAATCTCAGATCCTGCTCTCGATTCGTGATTGGAAATCCTATTTAAACATCATCCTTGACATGGAACATATGTATCTCTCTTTTCTGTGGGATCCCTACCTACCTTTATGGAAACATACAATGAGTGGTTCAAGTTCCTGGCTCCTTGGTGCTTTTCCACTCGTACTCTTACGAATGCATTCCTGATGGTCCCCAGTGTTTCTCTCCCCCCTCCATCCAGTGTTTCTCTCCCCCCTCCATCTGCCCCCTTCTTTTTCTTTCTGGCTCCTCTACAACCTTTTCTTCTTTCTCCTCCTATTTTCTAGTGTTTATTCGTTACTCTGTGTATTTAGGTTTAGCATTTCACCTTCCCATATGGTGCAACTGGTTATATGCACTGGCATTCTCAGGATACCTTGCTGTCTGTACCATTTGCAAGAGATTTGGTAAGCCCTTGTTTTCTTTATACTTGTCTGTTGTATGTGTTCTTTCAATAAAAACCTTTTGAAGCTCAAAAAAAAAAAAAAAAAAAAAAAAAAATAACAGTAATCCATCAACCTCCACTACAATTCCTAGCTATAAAAATAAACCACCCTTAATAAGATCAATGAGCTGCCATAGATCTAAATCTTCATTCAGTCCTCCTGGAGAAAGGGAACCCAACTTATAAATACAAAGGGTTTCCCTCTTCCATAGTGCTTGCAATCTATTAGGAACCCCTTTATACCCAAGGAGACATGTTCAAGTCCCCAACATTTCAAGGTATCAACTTTGACTTGATGGAATGTTTTAAAGTGCCTTGCCACTGCGGAAAGTTGTTTCCCTTGTTCCTGATCTTTGTTTGTTTTTAATATCCCTTACATGTTCCCTTGTTTGTTCATTAAGTGTCCTTTTTGTTATAACAATGTATCTCATGGGGCAATCAAATGCCACACAATATATAACCCCTTTTTGTCTTAAAGGGATAGTAATGTTTCATAATAAAAGCAGCTCTAATTAATTATGGTAGTATTTGGACTCTGGCGAGTGTTATTTCAGTTCTGTCAGAGTTGTAGTTCCAGAGTAATTCAATGACAAAGTGTCCCCCTCCCGCCCCTTTTACTGATGTCACACTGTTCATCCACAGCAGAAGGGAGGTGCCCAGGTAGACTGAGGGACAATCTTCAATTAAGATAAGGGAAAAACATGAAAAGCTTGTCAAGGGCGGCAGGGATTTCATTGTTTTCATAGGAATAAGAGTGTCCCCTTCTGTTATCTGTCTGGTCTATGGACTGCAGTCCACATCTGAGAAGAGATGGCTTACACTAGGTAAAAGGGACGGGAGGGGGAAACTTTGCTTGTGAATATTTCATAAACCATAAAGGTTTGAGAGATAAGACTTAACATTCTTCATGGTTTTTTAATGCCTACAAAATAAAATAAAGTTAAAACGAAGTATTGCTATCCCTTTACCAACTAATGTATGTATTGATTATACATCTATTTGACAAATCTGTCAATGACAGATTGAGTCTTCTGACAAGTGCTGCATGTCTAACATGGAAAAGAGCCTTAAATTGGAAATTCCATTATTCGTCTTGAGCAGTGACTTCTTACTGTTCTATCACGAAGATTAGGAGATCTTCTAATAGCACTTCTGTAGTCTCTAATAAATGTAATCAGTCCAGATTCCCTATGATTAGGAAAATTTTGAGTTATTAATGTTTTGATTTTAGTGTACAGGGCATGGTGGTACTTTTTTTTTTTTAAGGAGGGTATTACTTTATCCCCTATCCAACAGGAGTCATTTGAAGTCCCTGCATTAAATTAGAACAATTCAATTGTGGCACAATTAAGTCTTAGTCGTAGATATACCCCCCACAGGGATGTTATTCTTGACTGATAAGAGGTTAATAACTGTTGTAATGAAGAATTTAAGTAGTCACTGTAGACTTTCTAAACACATTTGTAACAACTCTATTATCTAGGCCCCATATTATCTGAAAATCTAAAAAGCCTACTTGTTTATTACTGGAGACATACCTAAGATGTAAATTAAGATCATTGTCTTTGAATTTGTCAATAAAGTCCTGCAGGAGATCAGTGGGTACTTCCCAAAGAACAGTATGTCATCATTGTAGTGAATATATAGGGAAATGTTCTCCATATATTCATCATTTCTTCACAAAATATATACTTATTTTACCACCACCCCAGATAAAGGTTTGTATAAGAGGGAGCACAGGCACTGCCCATAGTAGTTCCTCTCAACTGCAGGAAAAAGTTGTAATTAAAAGTGAAATATTAATATTGGGTAATAAAAAGAGGCCACCTTAGGTTTTTAGATGTTTCCAATCCTAAATTCCTTTGCAGTAATGATGTTCACTTTTGCTTCTTGTAGGAGGTCCAAATATTTCTTATAGAACATTTGTTAGATTACCCAATAGTTTTTTTTATAATAATTAACATCCTTAAGCTGTTGTGATGCCTCCTGTAATTCCTACCCTTATCAGATTATTTTATAATCCTATATCTTCCCACTTAGAAATCTTTTATATAGCATCAATCTGATCATTTGAAAGATTATCATAAGGATCAGTTAGACTGCTTGTAATGAACTCCAACTTTACCATCTGAAAGAAAACCTGGACGTGTGGCGAGATATGGTTGAGGGGAGTGAAATTGAACTTAATTTTTATTTTCTCTTTCCATTGATTCTTGGGGGATTCATCATTTTCTATTAGATCTTCTAATATAGCTAAAGCATTGGTCTGATAAGCCACCAGAAGTCGGCTCGAGTTCTTTTGCAGCAAATAACTTTTTTAAAGGGATAGCAATACTCTGGTTTAAAAATGTCTACTATTGTAGATATTAACAATAGTAGTAGAATAACCTATCTCCCATCTCTCAAAATGTTAGTTTGTGAGTTTATTGAATTTACGGCCCCACCCCCCTTTCAGAGACATCAGCTCTATGGGACAGAAGCGGATCCTGGTCATTTGACAGGCAGGCGGCTCTTCAGCATAGCCAAGATGGCGCTTTTGTGGAATGGTCTACAAAACTATAAAGTTTTGAGAGATGGGAGGTAGGTTATTCTACTTCTATTGTTACTATCTACAATATTAGAATTTTTTAAACCAAAGTATTACTATCCCTTTAACAATAGTTTTCTTGTAAAAAGGTGTAAATCTTTTATCAATGAAAACCTAGTCATTCTTGCTGCTGATGAGAAAGAAAGCCCTAATTCTAAAACTGAAATCTTTACTGGTGTAAGTTGTCTATCAAATTGACCACCTTTAGTTTGTTCTGGCTCGCACGGTTATCTCTTTCTGATCTGGATTGTGTCTCTGTCTCGTATAATATACTGATGCTACAAACCTGGCTATATATTTCTTACCCCTGCACCCTTCTTCTTATGTTTCTTCCCTTTTCGTTTTTGAAAAAAATTATGTATTCTTAAAGTCATGGGACTCCTTCCACATCAGAGGAATCCACATCTGAGCTAGAGACAACTGAATCAGCCGTTGTATTTTTATTACCTCTCCCCCCCCCCCCATCCATATACTCGCTTGGTAGTTTAATCACGCAAATCTCTTGCAAATTATTTAATTTAGTATCTATGTCCTCTGTCTCCTTCTGTAGTTTTTATATCTCAGTAAATTCATTAATTCTTTAGAGCATTTATCAAGTATTGCTTCCCATTTCTCTTTAAAGGGATAGTAATGTTACATAATAAAAGCAGCTCTAATTAATCATCATAGTATTTGGACTTTGGAGAGTGATATTTCAATTCTGGCAGAGTTGTAGTTCCAGAGTAATTCAATGACAAAGTGTCCTCCTCCCACCCCTTTTACTGATGTAACCCTTTTCAGCCAGAGCAGAAGGGAGGTGCCCAGGTAGACTGCAGAGAGGGACAATCTTCAATTAAGATAAGGGAAAAACCTGAAAAGCTTGTCGAGGGGGGCAGGGCTTTCATTGTTTTCATTGTAAGAAGACTGTCCCCTGCTGTTATCTGTCTGGTCTTACAACCAGATTCCCCATCTGAGAAGAGATGGCTTACACTAGGAAAAAGGGGCGGGAGGGGAAACTTTGCTTGTGAATATCTCAAACCATAAAGGTTTGAGAGATAAGACTTATATCATTCTTCATATTTTTTTAATGCCTACAAAATAAAATAAAGTTAAAACGAAGTATTACTATCCCTTTAAATTCAGTATCCTGTTACGTCCCTGTGCCCCTTTTCACAGCCCGACCCTATCTCGCACTTATGGCGTAAGTATGGTGTCCGCTTCTCTGCTGTGTTCTCTCTTTGGTAACCCTGACTTTTCCCCAGGCCTCTCCCTAGATACTTTTCATTGGTGGGTCCAGAAGAGAATCACCAGGATTCAGGATATGATGTTGACCTCTACCTTGATGACATGGAAATCGTTTTCGCGACAAATGATGCCTCCACTGGGGAATATTTTCGTTTTTGTCAGGGCCGCCACTTTGTCCAGTCCTATCTCAGTAGGTCCACTATTCCTGTCAGTCTTTTCGAAACTGGGTGTTCCTCTATGCCACATTGCAAGGGGGCCATATCTAGAATATACTCAAACCTTATGACGACCACATTCCCCCATGCACCAGCTTACCGGTCTCTATGGGAGGCAGACCTTGACAAAACCCTGGAGTCTGACAATTGGAAGGTGAGCATTTATAATACCGCGAGCCTCACCCCATGTACGTTAATAAAAGAAAATAGCTATAAAGTGTTATAGCGGTAGGATCTTTGTCCTACACGACTGTCTCGGATTTATCCCTCCTCTCCCCCCCCCCCCCCAATGTTTTCGGTGCTGTGGTTTACTAGGTACATACAATCACATGCGGTGGGACTGTCCTTCTGTGGTTCCATTATGGAACTATGCTTTTAGATGCTTAAGTGTTGCGCTTGGTGTTTTCCCTTCCTCTGGAACCCTGGACAGGCCTTTTGAACCAACTTTATGCTGCATTGCACTTATCTGTCAAATCCAGTAAACTTATTTACAGAGTATGTGCAGCTGTTCTGTGCCATGTTGCCTACCGTTGGAAGTAGATTCCCCCCTGGGACTGTCCAGTTGGAGGGTCGTTTATGGCAACTCCTGAAGATAGAGAAGCTGACTTCATACTCTCGCAGTTCTTCCGCCTCCTACCTTGGTATTTGGTCACCCTGGGTGGACAATGTCTTAGCACCTGACTTTTGTCTGGATCATATGCTTCATTGACCTGGTCTTATATTTTCCCTTGATTTTGGGTGGCCTGGCTAGATTCCCCTTTTCTGCTTGCCTTCCCCCCCCCCTCCCCTTTTTTTTTTTTTTTTTCCTGGCCCCTTCTCTTTCCTTCTTTTTTTCCTATTCTCGCTGCTCCTCCGTCCCATTGTATTTCACATAACTGTAGTCTCTTTTGGGTGCCTCCCATGACACCCATGAAACGCTCCCCTCTTTTTTTAAGGTCATTTGGGACTGGTTTATTGTGCCTTTGCTTTCTGAGCTTCCCCCTGTTTGTTTTTTTTCATTGTTATTGCAATGCTTTGACTCTGTTTTTTCTTGTACCATCTTGAGCATAGAAAGGAAAAATCTGTACTCTTAAGCCCCTTGGAATCATATTTTTTCAGGTAACTTTTAAATGCAAGTCTTTGAAAACTTTAAGATGTGAGGAATTGTCACTATCCAAATCAATATTACTCACTGCATACATGCTAGCTACCCAGTTTTTTCTTTTCCTTCGTTATACTCTAAGGCCTTTTCTGAGAGTGAACCTAGAAAAACAATGTAATAATTATTATTTAAGCAACATAGATAAGGAAGATGGTCAATGCGTAGGTTTGTGATAGTTCTGCTCACGATTCCTTACACTGCTGTCGTTTACCAGTTGTGCAATTTAAATATGCATACTATGGCTTATTGCTTGTATTAACGCTATAGTAGAGACTTGCGCGTGTGTGTGTGTATGTTTGATATATATATATATATATCTATTGTAAATCATACAAAAGCTTCTTCTTTGTGAAATTATTTGCTTTTAGAATGATATAATTATTGTAAAATAAAAGTACAATTAACAGAGTTCATGATTTTCTATGATTGTAGAAAATGTAACGGAGTGGATGCTGCCTAATTTTATCCTTTCGTACTATTTGAGAGAGGATGTGTGCGTATATAATAAAATATATTTTTGCCCCAATTCTTTCCATTTGTCAGTCACGCAGATATTGGAGTGTGGACAGGCATCTGTCCTCACAGGTATTTGATCTTCTGGCTATCCTTTCTGTTTTGCATGATGGAGTGAACAAGGGCCTTAGCCATAGTTCCTTAAAGGTTCAGACCTCGGCTCTGTCTTTTTTCAGAGGTGTATTGCCACCTTACCGGTTGTCAAGGTTTTCTTTCAAGGGATTGCCAATGCTTTCCCTGCCTATAAGGTTCCCACTCCTCAGTGGTACCTTAATCTTGCTTGGGAGTATTGCAGCAGCCTCCCTTTGAGTCCTTGGCTACCATTCCTTTACGTCTCTTGATGTGGAAGATGGCTTTTTTTTTTTGGCGGTGGTCTCTGTCTGCAGAGTTGCTGAGCTGCAGGCTCTGTCCTGCAAACTGCCTTTCCTGGTGTATCACAAGTATAAGGCTGTTCTCTGTACCTCTAAGGTGGTCTCTGAGATTCACATTAATCAAGAGATTGTTGTGCCTTCCTTTTGTCCTGACCCTACATCAGACAAGGAGAGGGATCTCCACTGGTAGGGCGGCATCCAATGTGACTATTGCATCTTGGATTAAGTCTACTATTTGCAAGGCTTATGAGTTCAGAGGTAAACATGTTCCCTTTCGCATCACTGCACAATCTGCTAGGTCTGTTGGGGCCTCCTGGGCCTACAAGAATTAGGCCTCTGCTGATCAGCTGTGCACGGCGGCCACTTCGTCTTCTGTGAATACTTTTGCCAAACTCTACCTTGTTGATGTCCTGGCTTCGGCAGTATTGCCTGTCTAGGACTTTACTTTCCTGTGTTCTATAGCTCTTTAACTGTTTGACGCTGTAGTTTTGGTTATTCCGTGTCCTGGATAGTCCCTTGGGAACTCTGGTATCATAGGGACCTGTGCTTGGTCCTTTTCTTTTCTTCCCACCCTGGGAGCTCAATGTTACATCCCCATGGTACCTGTAAGCTATATTGGAAGACAGAGAAAATCCTGTTATTGCTACTGCATGTCCATGGGAGTTTTTTGCTTGACATAAAGGATGGTTACATGCATAGTCCTATCCATGCAAATCGTCAATGCATCATTCACTTCTCCTTCCAGTATTCGTGAGTTCAAGGTACCACATTCCCTTTTGGGCAAGCATCTGTTTTACTGTTATTGATAAAGGTCATAGCAGCCTTGTTTTCTGGGGATTTTTCTTAATCCCTATCTGGAGGGCCTTATACTTAAAGCTCCTTATGAGGTGAGGAGGGCCTGCTAGTGGCTTTCCATGTCCATACTGGAGCAGCATGGTTGTGAGATCAGTTAAAAATAAATAAAATAAAAAAACTCATCCTTGAAGTCTGTCTCTCACGTTCTAGTCTCTTTTAGAATTAGATTCAATAGCATGGAGTCACAGACCTTAGTACCCAGGAGTAAACAAAGGTATTGTTATCTGTTTTCTCCTTGGAGGCAGTCTCCTTGTCCAGTTCCACACTCAGGAACTGCAGGTGGAGGTTTTTAGGAAATTGTCTTGTCAACAGTGCCATTTTCCCACTTCATGTCTCTCTTCAGCAGGACAAAGTAATCTATTCATTGGTGTCCTCGGTTGTCGCATCTGTCTGTCAACAATTGGTCATCCTGAATTGGGAGGTACTCAAAGGTGCGGAGCCACTTTTGGCTCTCATGCCCTTATTTATGCTGCTCTGAGAGAGTCTATCAATGTAAATGAAGCCAACAGGGAGGAACTTATATTAAATAAGGATGTAGAAAAAAGGCAAGTAGTGGGTAAAATACATAAAGACATCAAAATTAACAATATGTTGGCAAATGCAAGAAGTAGGTTAAGTAAAAATGGGAGAGCTAGAATTTCTGGTGGTTAATGAGCATTTTGACATAATTGGTATAACAAACATGGTGGGATGATGCACATGATTGGGCTGTAAATATAGAGGGATATTCCCTGTTTAGAAGACAGAGTATTAATAGACTAGGTGGTGGACCAACAAGAAATAATGTATTGGGCATAGTGATAACAAATTAGACATGTTTTACAATATTAAAGTAGGTGAACATTTGTGAAACAGTGATCACAGCATGGTTACATTTGAGATCTGTTTGGCAAAGCAAAACTGTATAGGTTCAACCAAAACTTTTCATTTAAAAAAAGCTAACTTCAAATGTTAAGAGCATAAATGCAACACACAGACCGGGATAAATTATTAAAGGACAAAAATACTGATGGTCAAAAAAAAAGTTTAGGATGCAAAAATATAATCAGCAGTATATACCAGAGGGGAACAAATGCAAAAGAAGTACATCAAAACCAGTGTGGCTAAATGCAAATGTAAAGAAAGAAATGTCTAAATATGAAGGAACGGAACATTCTTTCTTGAAATAGAGGGAGTACAACAAAGATTGCAAAAATGCAATTAGGTTAGCAAAAACACATAATGAAACTCAAATTGCAAGGGAGAGCAAGACTAATTCTAAAAAGGAGTGCATTGGACCTTTCAAAAATGAGAGATGCGAGTTTATTAGAGAGCATAAGGAAAAGGCTGATGTGCTTTATTCACATCAGTATAAACCAGGCAACAAAAAAATGGTAGAAGAGCCTAAATAAGCAACAAACAAAAGCATACCATTATCAGTTGTTGTTTAAAGAGTCTCTCACCACAAGCTCAGTGCCACAGGATTGGCGTAAAGCCAATGTAGTGCTTTTATTTAAGAAGGGAACTAAAACAGAACCTGGGAATTATAGACCTGTGAGTTTGACCTATTTAGAAGGGATAATAAGGCATTATATTCAGGATTACACCATGAAAAATATTAGCATTAATAAACATGGTTTTATGTGGAATAGATTGTGCCAAACTAATATTTTGTGCTTCTATGAAGAAGTAAATAGCAACCTAGATAATGGTAAAGCAGTTGATCTAGTATATCTATATTTGTCAAAGGCATTTGATACAGTGCCACACAGAATGTTGGTGTATAAAATAAGGAAATTGGGCCTGGGGATAACCTTTGCAATTGGATAGAATAGAAGAATAGTGTTACATGTTTATAAGTGACCTGGAAGTAGCTATAGAAATATCAATATTTACAGATGTATGGTAGTAATTCAGAACAGAATGTTTGTTCTCTACAGAGAGCAAGCTTTGGCAAACAAATGGAATATGAAGTTTAATGTGGGAAAATGTAAATTTATGTGTTTGAGAAGAAAAAATGCCAATGCTACTTAAGAACTTATTGGAATCATTTTAGGGGACTTGTTTCTATTGAGACCTGGGAATACCTGTAAACTACAAACTAGGAAGCAGTGACCAGTGTCCGTTTGCAGTAGCAAAAGTGAACAGTCATGTCTTGCATAAAGAGGTATATTGAAGCAAAGGTGGATAACATAATTTCCTTTGTGTCCAATACACAGCAATAGACTGTGGGTAATGTCACCTCCTCCCAGCTGGTAGGACCAAACAAAATTCTAAAAGTGTCTGTTCCACCTCCCCAATTCAGTTATTTTAATCCTACCAAGCTGGAGGACAGAGGCAGTTGGCCTCTCTCGTCCTTCTTGTATTATTTTTTCTACTATTCAGGTTAATTTTAGATAGCATTCCTTGTGTTCATCTTGTGGCCTGGATCAGGTACCCTTGCAAAACAGTGGGGTCGCATGGATCCATATAAAAATATATACACATACTGCATGTGTTTTTCTTACCGTCAGGAGCGTCTGGGATAGGGTCGGGTGGCTCTTTAAGTATTTACAGCCTTATTATATTGGGATTTGCCACAAGATGTATGTATATATAATATTCTTATAGATGTTATATGGTGAGATGTACACAGCATTTCTACTAAGGAACAAGGCAGACAAGCTGTGTGCAACAATAAGTTGTCTCCTACATATCCTGCAGTCTGTTATGATTGTACATAATGTATAGCTGCAGGTTGTGATTCCATCCCACTTTACTGTATTCTAGGGGAGATAACAGCAGTGCATAAAAGGGCAACAGGCATCAGACCCTAATAAAGGTCCACCCCGTTTGCCTGAGAAAATAAAATGAAATCTGTCTACTACAGACAACTATCTCCTCTGCTGAGGAAGAGGACATGACAGATTGACCAAAATTATTGGTTTAATCATGACATGAGAAGACATTTTAAAAGTATATGTAGACAATGGAAATTGTTATGTATATTAGGCTTATTTCGTTACCAGGATTGTGAGACCTATAAGATCTGTATATTTGTGCATAGTACCTTTATTATGCTATTGATACATGATATTAAACATGTAATGGTACTCCCAAGGATTCTGGACTGCATGTTAGGGGTGCCTTGATCAAGGGTTGAGAACCACTGCTTTATAGGATACAAGGCAGCCCCCTTAATTCCTGTACACAGCTCCATAAGAACATCCTTAATACTTAATGGAACCTGGGGGGCAAAAGGTCTACCTGGTCCAGAAGATTTCTGCGGATAAAATCATTTTCTAAAGAAATGACTGCAACCTGGGTGATCCAAGCTACTGAAACAGGTTGCTATTATTAAGGAAGCCACTAGTTACTCCTGTGATTCATCTTTAGATGCGGTTATGTTAGTAGCCAAATCTTCAGCTATGTCTATAGTAGTACGCAGAGCGTTGCGGCAAAGATCATGGGGTGCTGACACTTCTTCCAAATCAAAGTTGGTCACGTTACCCTTCTCAGGCAGTTTGCTTTTCGGTCCACAGCTAGAAGAGTTAATCAAGAAATCATCAGGGGGCAAGAGTTCATTTTTACCTCCGGAAAAAAGATCCCCTAAGCATTTTCGAAACTCATCCTTTTGTTCCAGGAAAACCCCTTTTCAAGACTCCAGGAGTTTTCAGCCTCAACAATCATTTGATCAGACCAGCCAAGCCAATCCTCAGAGGGAAAGCTATAGGAAGGACTTTGCCTGCAAGGTCCAGTTCAAGAGAGAATGCCAATGAAGATCAGTGGGCCCCATCTCCACAGTTAGTCGGGGGCAGACTAGCTCAGTTTTCCACAGTCTGGACACTTCTATGTCTGGATCGATGGGTATTGCAGACAGTGAAGATGGGGGTATCCACTAGAATTCTCATCTGTCCCATACCAAAGAATTTTCAGGAAATCCAAGATTACCTCGGCCAGAGTCAAAGCAAGAGCTATGACCAATTCAGTACAGGATTTACTGAGGTAGAGTCATTCAGGAAGTTCCTAGATACCAATAGAAACAGGCAATCTATTGTATTCTGTTCCTAGTCCCAAAAGCCTCAGGAAATTACAGAACTATTCTGGACTTAAAATTTGTGTAAGGACATCCTCATTCAAGGTGGAAACCCCTTCAACAGTTATGAAAGCCATACACACGAACAGTTTCCTATACTCAATAGATCTTCAGGATGCTTACCACCACATTATGATTAGACCTTGTCACAGGAAATTCCTGAGATTTGCAATCAGAAGGAATCCTCAGTTCAGAGCCATGCCTTTCGGTCTCTCCTCTGCTCCGAGGGTCTTTACAAAGATCTTGGCCTCCTTGTGACAGAACTGTGGTGACTATGGGAGATATTGGTGTGTTAGAGACCCATGGACTGAGCTTAGCCATAGTTGATTCCAGTACATTGCTGGAGTGCAGAGATAGTGGGGGGGTTGGGCTTTGATTCCACTATACTCCAGGCCTGTGCTAAGGAATGTTAATTGATTCCTGCTGTGCTTCCTTGACCAATCAGAGGCGGTTATTGGTGAGCCAGTTAAGAATGTAGGATTTCAATTCCTAATCTGCATTCTTATCCTGATAAGGATGTTGGTGGCTGATTGGTCAAGCATAGAAACACTGTCCCAAGTATTCATTTGCATGCTGATCTAGATAAGAGTCTCTGTAGTGTATATAACCGGTGTTTGATTCAATAAAAGAGAGTTCTTCCCTTCATCAAGTCTCGGCTGATGTTTGGGAACAGGAGGGTCAGTTTACTATTGGATTGTTATTCTGAGGGGAGAAAGGAACTATAAAAGAGGTATCCAGCTTATGATACAAGGCGTCACGTTACAACTGGTGGCAAGCGGCGGGATTCGGCTTATCCCAAGGAACTGAAACTGAGACCAGCATCCAGGGGGAGATATAGCCTCTGGCTTGACCCCGGTCTCAGCAGCGCAGCGAGCAGTGGATGGAGCAACAGCGAATCTGAGACCAGCATCCAGGGGGAGATATAGCCGCTGGCTTGACCCCGGTCTCAGCAGCGCAGCGAGCAGTGGGTGGAGCAACAGCAAAACTGAGACCAGCATCCAGGGGGAGATATAGCCGCTGGCTTGACCCCGGTCTCAGCAGCGCAGCGAGCAGTGGATGGCCAAAGCAACTTGGATATCCTGGAACTTGGAATACTAGTATCCACTGCATTAGGAGGTACCTGGGATCCTGCCTGTGGAACATGGCAAATCTAGGACCAATGGGCGCTGTTAAGCCCAACTGGAGACGGATTGAGAAGCTGGTGGCATTGCGATGGCCGCTTCTGGGGGACAATCCTCTGCGGGATTGGGAGGACAGCATGGACTGCTTTGTGAAGGTGGAAAGTAAGCTACAGGATCAGTATATCGCTCTGTACCAGAAAGCGGAGCAGAAGTATTACAGCATGATCCGCCCCTCTTGTTCTGCTGCGGGCAATGGATACAATGGCCCAGGAGTAGGATGGGAGGCCATCTGTGTCGACCCCAACTTTGGCAGCAAGGAGGAGAGTAGGTTTTGGGAAATCAGGGATGCCCGGGAGGAGATGATGGGGTTCCAGAATATCCCTGAGCTAGCAGAGGAGCTGGAGGACCTGGTGGAGCAAGAGTGGCATCTGGAGCGAGCTTACCAAGGCCTTATCCGGAAAGTTGCGAGGCATACGGGGGAGGGACCACGGGCGCCCCCCCCATATACTATACCGCAGGAAGATGTGGCCTGGCTGGCCAACCCGCCCTGGGATGGAGGCTCCGACCTTGGAATAGAACAGTCCTTTGAGTCCTGCGACCCGGTGGGGTGGAGAATGAGGAATCTACTGCCCCACCTAGGACCCAATCCGTCGGAAGAGACGGTTGCCCAACTTAAACTGTCGGTCGAGCAACAGTACTTTCAAGACATCCAGAGCCCCTGGGTTGCCCCATGCTGGGGGAGTGAGACAGTGATAACGCACCAGCCCCTTTGTTACCCCGGACCTGAGGAGTTGGAATTCGCTGCTCCTCAGCCCCAAGAATGCCACTGTACCAGGGGGTGGGACAACCGTCCCCCCTGGTGGACATTTGGCCCCTTCCCCTTTTTTTCCTACTGTTGTGAGTGAGAGAGAGCTCACCAGCAGACCCAAGACGATGCTTCCTTTGTTAATGGACACTGCCCTGGAGAAGGAGCAATGTGTGCTCTCCAGGGGCACGGTTGATACGACCCTGAGGAATGGGACTGCGGTCTTCCTCAAGGCAGAGAATGGCCTTGGAGTTTGTGGCCTGAAAGAAGAGGACCCTAGCAGACTGATGGAGAACAGTGCTGCTGGCCCTCTTGTTGACCCTATGGACTGTGAACTGGTGGGTGGGAATGCGTTCCCCACCAGCCCCCCTGTGAACCCTGACCTGGTGAGTAGGAGCGAGCTCCCCAGGGCCTGGGAAACCCCTGTTGCTGTGGATGAGACACAGGTCCCCACCAGCAGCCCCTGTCCTTCCCCTTTGTTATTGGATACTGCCCTGGAGAAAGAGAAATGTGTGCTCTCCAGGGTCGTGGATGTTATGGCCCTGAGGAATGGGATTGCGGTCTTCCTCAAGGCAGAGAATGGCCTTGGAGTTTGTTGCCTGGAAGAAGAGGACCCCAGCAGACTGCCACAATGCAGTGCTGCTGCCCCTTGTGCTGTCCCTGTAGACTGTGAACTGGTGGGTGGGAGCGAGCCCACCAGCCCCTATGTGACCCCTGACCTGGTGGTTGGGAGCGAGCCCACCAGGCCCTGTAAAACCTTGGCTGTGATGAGTGGGACAACAGTCCTCATCAGCAGTCCCAAGCCTGTTGCCCCTTGTCCTGATACCCCAGCCTTGGTGAGTGGGACCACGGTCCTCACCAGGGATACCCTTGTTGCCCCTGGATCTTTTGACCCCAGCCTGGTGGGTGGGAAGTCATTCCCCACCAGGCCAACTGTTGATCCAGCCCGAGGGAGGGGGACCACCGTGCTCCCTAAGGAAGTTGGGAGTTGCCCCAGTTTTGCCAGCAGCCCACAGTCTGTTTGTCCTGGATTGGTGAGTGGGAGTGCGCTCCTCACCGGTCCTCTGGATGCCCCAACCCTGAGCAAAAGAGTCCCCAGTGTTTCCAGTAGCCCTTTGGATGTTGCCTCAGCCCAGGAGAGTGAGAGCAGCATCCTCTCCTGTTCCCGTGGGGTACTTGCCCAACCAAAAGGGGGAGATGTCCCCAGCGTCCACCAAGGTGACCCCCAGGCCATGGGGAACCCAGAGGCACTGTTGCCAAAAGGAGGTCCACCTTGTAGACTGGCTATGGACCCTGAGTCACTGGACCCAGACCCAGGAGGGTCTGACCCCAGCTCTGCGTGGAGCCTGGCCCAGGAGAGGCCTCCCAACTTGGTGATAGCCAGGACCAAGAGGTACACGTTTCCCTGGCCCAGGACCAAGGACCCCAGTTTTACTCCTGGCCCCGGACAAGGGGCTCGTTTTTTCTTTCCAGACCCCAGGACTGTAGGGGCTGGCTGGGGACAAGACTTTTGGGACAAGTACTGTTGTGGACATGGAACCACAGGCAGAAAACCCCGGACATCCCTAAATTACACCCGACTGGGTCTAATCGGGTATGCCGGACATGGATACAAGGGGGAGATATGTGACAGAACTGTGGTGACTATGGGAGATATTGGTGTGTTAGAGACTATTTCTACCCAAAATACTAACACCCATGGACTGAGCTTAGCCATAGTTGATTCCAGTACATTGCTGGAGTGCAGAGATAGTGGGGGGGTTGGGCTTTGATTCCACTATACTCCAGGCCTGTGCTAAGGAATGTTAATTGATTCATGCTGTGCTTCCTTGACCAATCAGAGGCGTTTATTGATGAGCCAGTTAAGAATGTAGGATTTCAATTCCTAATCTGCATTCTTATCCTGATAAGGATGCTGGTGGCTGATTGGTCAAGCATAGAAACACTGTCCCAAGTATTCATTTGCATGCTGATCTAGATAAGAGTCTCTGTAGTGTATATAACCTGTGTGTTTGATTCAATAAAAGAGAGTTCTTCCCTTCATCAAGTCTCGGCTGATGTTTGGGAACAGGAGGGTCAGTTTACTATTGGATTGTTATTCTGAGGGGAGAAAGGAACTATAAAAGAGGTATCCAGCTTATGATACAAGGCGTCACGTTACACACCTCTCTTCAGAACTTGAGAAAGGAGGGTATAACAGTAATTCCCTATCTGGAAGACATTTTAATTGTAGCCCCTTCCTATCAGACTGCCCAGGAACACACCAAAAGGACTCTACAACATCTCTCCAGCTTAGAATGGATGATAAATCTAAACAAGAGCTAGTTAGTTCCAGAAAAACAGATTATTTTTGTGGGGTCCATTTCAATACAAAAAGAATGCAAGCCTATCTGTCATAAGACAGAATAAAGAGGATCCTGCGTCATGTCAAAACCTTCAAACATTTGAACAATCTTGGCAGTCGCTACGGTCAAAAGGATTATCACTAGAGGTAATCAATCCTATTATAGAGGGTAGAAAACCATCTACCTCAAAGATTTACTACCATGTTTGGAAGACATTCAGAACATGGTGCTTAGACAACAATATTTCCAGACAAGGTGTATCATCTGCAGTAATACTAGATTTTCTCCAGAAGGGGTTCAGTCTGGGGTTAAAACCTTCATCACTTAAAGTTCCATTATCAGCATTATCTGCTATTTTTGCAACCCAGTTCTGCGAAGATCATATGGTTAAAAGGTTCATCACTGCCCTAACAGAGACTAGCCCACAATCAGAGAGGTTATCCCACCATGGGATTTAAACCTTGTTCTGGAACAACTTTCATCTTCGAAATCTTTCGAACCAATGCATGAAATCCTTATCAAAAATGTAACTAAGAAGACGGTCTTCCTTACTGCCATCATCTCTGCTAGGAGAGTGGGTGAATTTCAGGCCTTATTATGCAAATCTCCATATATAATTTTCCACCAGGATAAGGTAGTCCTTAGGACTCGCCCTTCCTTCAGATCCAAGGTAGTGTCTGATTTTCATATCAACCAGTAGATTATTCTCCCTTCATTTTGCTCGAACCCATCCTCGGATAAAGAGAGGAAATTTCACAATCTAGACCTTGTGAGGTGTTTGTCATTTCACCTGGACAGAACTAAAGAATTCAGATCCTCAGATTCACTATTCATCCATTATTTTGGCAAATACAAGGGTAAAGCAGCTTCCAAGGCCTCAGTTAGCAGATGGATCAGTGACTGCATTAGAGTGGCATATCAGGATGCAGGGAGGCAACCTCCGATTAAAATCAAAGCTCACCAGAGCTACGTCATCCTCCTGGGCTAGTAAGGCAGAAGCATACTCTCAGGATATCCGCAAGGCTGCCACATGGACTTCAATATCCACCTTTATCAAGCATTCCAGGTGTCCGCCGACGCCAAATATGGGAGGACAGTTCTCCAAGCTATTGTTCCATTGTAATGGTAGTACGATTTCATTTATTTCCTTAAATTCTCTTACACCATGGTGTTTTGTCTGGTAGTATGCTTTCTCTGTTCTTATAAATTTCCCCTCCCTTCTGCATACTGCTTGGGTATGACCCACTCTATTGCCGTGGAGTGGACACGGAGGAAAGGAGGAAATTTACTCATCAATATTTCTATTTCTTCTGTGTCCCTCCATGACCCTGAGTGTAGTACTAATTTTTTTCTATTTTTCAACTTTGTTAAAGAAAATAACTGACTATTGAACCCACAGGGGGAGATTTAAAGAGATTGGTTGGTCCTACTAGCTGGGGGGTGGAGACAATGCCCACTCTATTGCCGTGGACGGACACAGAAGAAATAGAAAAATCAGTGAGTAAATTTCCTCCTTTCTTAACCGGATTATATTCCTTATAGAAATTGATAGCATCCCATGTGATGCATAGCAAGATCTGCTGTATCTGATACTGTGAGACGAGCACAGGATCAAAGCCTAGGAGGCTGATGCCTCATCAGAAAACAAGCTGGTTTATTTTCCCTTTACAGGATCCAAGTTATTCAGTGATCAGCTTAAAGATAATTAAGAAATCTTCTGGAGGCAAAGTAATTCTCAGGAGTCTATCCTTTCATAAAGCAAAGCAGTATAACTAGGTTGAAACTACAACCAGTAAAACGGAAGTGCAGCCCAAAACACCAAGCCTGGAAATATAATTCCAGGAAAAGCTGCTGTTTCAAGGAAATTTCTAATGAAAAAACCCTAGCACTTTCCCCTTCTTGGGGGCAGGGGGGAGCTCTTTCAGGATGCCTGGAATCTTATTCACCCAGAGAGATGAGTTTTTCAGATCTGGAGATAGGGTATGCTTAAGAATTTAAGCTATTCAAGATCTTCTCCAGAACAAGTCTTAGAAAGTGTCCTAGAGACACTTTCTCTGTAGTCCAATGCAGGTTACTGATAACTCTGGGTAGGCGATCAGCCCCTTTAAGTAGGCAGAAACAATTCTAGAATTGTATGCAGGGGTGGAGCCTACCTTCCCTCCTTGGCTGCAGCTAGCCAACTAGCTCCAGAAAGATTTGTTCCTTGGTGAAGATAACACACAGGCAAGAAAACAGTTCTGCTCTAGTTTTAGAAACTTTATTTTTCGGTTAGTTATGGAATACCACCATTAGGCGGATTACCATAACTGACAATGCCCTTAGATGTGGCTAGCTCAGTATCCAGGTGCATTTTGTGGACCTTAAGCCCTGAGGGGGAAAATCTTGATTCCAAGTCCTTCCCCAGTAGTTACCCACAGAGGTTACTTCGTACTACATGATAATCTGAAGACAGAAGATCTGCAGGAAAGGTGAGCAACCCTTTGAGTGCTGCAGGTCCACTTGTTCCACAGTGGCCCTCCGTACAGGGGTGTCTTCATTGGAGTTCCTATTGCACAGTCCTGCACTCATTGGGTCTATCTTTATGTTTATTGGGTGTTTTGGAGCAGGTTTATGTGGTAACTTAACCCTTTAGATGCTGGTTTTGCACTTTTTGGGGGGGTCTTCTAACACTTTTCCTACTGGTTTAGAGGTTTTTGGGTGTCCTCACATGTTCTTATGCTATTTTAGACATTTTAGTGTTACACTATTAATTTTGTAAAATTTGAGTTCCACTTCACTGTATAGACTCCATTGCTCCATTCACTTATATGGGAATGTACTGTTTGGGACATATCTCTGCAACTGTTTAACCTACCGACTTCAGAGATGGCTCATTTTACTTGTCTGCCCTTGCTTTATCATCCGGTTCGTTTTTCTAGTGTGTTGGGGGTCTCGGGGCTTCGGACACTGTTTGGGGTACTTTTCTGGGAAAACTACATTTCTCATGAGCGCTTGCTTCGTGCGCTCGTTTCTGATTGGCTCTCGCTGCAGCAGTCATTTTGTGATCTTTCCAGAGCGAGTATCCTACGGAGGGCTTGGACTCTGCTTCTCTCCTCTGCTGATTAACCCCTTGCCTGCCAGATAAGTTTATTTTAGCGAATTTTAGGGTGAAATTTTAATCCTACATACTATAATTGAGTGATTTATTATACAGTAAGGTTATCTGACACTGTGAGAATGTCTATACTGCTGGAGCTTGGGGCCAGACCTAAGACTAAAGGGGTTGGGGTCTCTGTATCCCCCATTGCGCATTGCTTTTCCTGTCACTCAGGGTTACCTAGAGAATTCTCAGGTCCTTTATGCCCAGCATGTTCTGATGTCCCTGACAGCATTCCTGGGACCTCCAGCCATGCATTAGAGCCAGCTTGGGTGCAAGAGTTCAAGGCTGCTACTAGGGACCTTCTGTCCACATTGCAACTCTTTCCATCCCAGTTACAGGGGCCCTTTCAGTCTTGGCAGGCCCCCTCCTCAGTCAGGTCTTCCCTGCCCAAACCTCATGGAGTACCTGACGTGTCAGATTCCTCTGAGGAGGAACTGCTGGTGGATTCAGATGTTGAGGAATGTTTTATATTGGGCTTCTCTCAGTTTTTTGGGGACCCTTTTGAGGCTGATCCTAAACCCTCCTCTGAGGGCCTGGCCAGGGCTGTCTTAACTACTCTTAAGATTCCCTTAGTTCAGGAGCTTTCTTCTGATCACTCTGATGTGTTCCAGGAGCCTAACAAAAGCCCCTTACTTACTTTCCACCTAACCCCACTCTTGACCGCCTCGTGTCTGAGGAGTGGAAATCTCCGGACAAGAAACCCTCTATGTCCAAGAAATTTGCCAAGCTTTATCCTTTTTCTGAAGCTGCGGTTACTCAGTGGGTTTATATTCCCAAAGTGGATGCTCCTGTTTCCAGGCTATCTAAGTCTACTGCCTTACCAGTCTCTGATGCCTCTGCTCTGAAGGACTGGACTGACAAGAAACTTGAGGTTTGGTTCTGCATGCATCCAGCATTCACAGCAGCATGGGTATACCAGGCCATTGATGTCTGGACTGAACAGCTCACCCGGGCTGTCCGGTTTGGTGGCTAGGGTTTCCACCATGTCTGTGGTGGCCAGACGAGCTCTTTGGCTCAAGATCTGGTCTGCCGACACTGCTTCTAAGAAAGCATTACTCTCCCTGCCCTTCCAGGGTACCTCCTTGTTTGGGCCAGATCTTAAGGATCTGATCAGTGAGGCCACAGGGGGTAGAGTACTCTTCTACCCTTGGTTACCAGGAAGAAATTGCAACATAAACGTAATCTGTATTTTCTTTACTTTCAGAATAAGACCCGTCCGGCGAACCAGATGGTTCCCTCAGCTCTGCGTACCTCCTTCAAGCCCAAACAACAATGGAAGCCCAAGGTCTCCTCCAAGCCCAAGGCTTCCAAGCCTTCTTCGGCATGACTCACCGAAACCAGCTCCACACTCTGCTGTGGGTGGTCGTCTGCGACACTTTCACAGCATTTGGGAGGGTTTAGTGGTGGACCCATGGGTTTTACAGGTGGTGACGGAAGGCTACAGGATCCCTTTCATCTCTCTTCCCCCCTTTCACTTTTGTCCTTCTCACACGCCTCAGGGTACAGAGAAACGCAGTCTGTTCGACAGCGCTGTTCAGGCTCTTCTGGACAAGGCTGTTCTAGAGCTGGTGCCAGTTCAGGACAGGGTTATGGGTTTTTACTCAAAGCTCTCTGTGGTCACCAAAAAGGACGGCGGTTGTCTCCCTATTTTGGACTTGAAGGATCTCAATTCCTTTGTGACCCGGACTCATTATCACCAGAAGTCTTTACGGACGGTGATTGCTGACATGTCCCCGGGGGAATTCCTTGTTTCTCTGGCTCTTCAGGATGCATACTTACACATTGCCATTCATCCAGAGAGTCGGCAGTACCTCCGGTTTGCCTGCGACAGGGGACATTTTCAGTTCTCAGCTCTTTCATTTGGTCTGACGACAGCTCCTCAGGTCTTCAACCGTGTCCTGGGAACCTTGATATCCATCCTCCACCGGAATGGCATCAGAGTTACTCCATATGTAGATGACTTGCTCCTGAAAACCCCCTCTGCGGAACCTTTTCATCAGCAGGTTCAGCAATGCATTCATGCTCTCACCCATCACGGGTGGATCATCAACTTGGACAAGTCCGATCTTATCCCATCTCAGCGTCTGGTCTTCCTGGGCCTTCTTTTCGACACTCAGAAGAGCATGGTGTTCCTCACGGACGAGGTGGCTCACCAGATCGCCCACAGGGTTTCTGTGGTTCTGGCTCAGGATCCAGTTCCAGTCCAAAAGCTATCCTCTCTAGTGGTAAAATTCATCTCTACCATAGAAGTGGTTCCATTTGCCATGGAGCACACCAGGGAGCTCTAGAGGTTCGTGATCCAGGTGTGCAAGGGTCAACCGGATCTTCTGAAGACGTCCATTTCTCTTCCTCTTCATGTGGAACTGAGTTTGTCATGGTGGCTCGACCTTTCCAACCTGCTGAAGGGCAAGTCCTTCCTGGTACCCTTCTGGACCAAGGTGACGACGGATGCCAGCCTCTCCGGCTGGGGAACGGTCCTGGGTCGCTTGAGCGCTCAGGGTCGGTGGTCTCTGGAGGAGTCCCTCCTTCTGATCAACATATTGGAGCTTCGGGCGATATTTCATGCCCTTCAGCATTGGACATCTCAGTTGGAAGACTGGTCTGAGTAGAGTCCGACAACGCCATGGCTTACATCAACAAGCAAGGCAGAACAAGAAGTCTCGCTGCTTGGTTAGAGGTCAAGGCTATTCTGTCCTGGGCAGAAGAACACATTCCTGCTATATCCGCAGTGTACATTCCTGGAGTAGACAACGTCATGGCGGACTTCCTCAGTCGACACCCAGTGGACAGCGGAGAGTAGGAGCTGCACCCAGTGGTGTTCAACATCATTGTTCAGAAATGGGGTCCTCCTTACATCAACCTGATGGTGACAAGACACAACAGGATGGTACCGAGGTTCTGCTCCCGGTGGAGAGACCCTCTGGCTCTGGCAGTAGATGCGGTGTCCATTCCTTGGTTATTTCCTCTTGCCTACATCTTTACTCCCCTCCCAATGTTACACAGGGTGTTACGGAAATTACGACCGGAGCATTGTCCAGTCATTCTGGTTGCTCCGTACTGGCCTTGTCATTCTTGGTTCCCAGAGTTTCTGGATCTGTCAGTAGCGGAGCCATTCCGGCTCCCATACCGTCCAGACCTCCTTCTACAGGGTTACCTGTGGAAAGAGGATGTTCATTGGCTAGCTTTGACGGCTTGGAAATTGAATCCTCAATATTGAAGAAGAAAGGGTTCCCTTCTGGTGTGGTGGCTATTATGCTCAGTGCCCGAAAACCTGTTTCTTGCAAGATCTACAATCGTGTCTGGTGGACCTTTCTGTCTTGGTGTGCTGGCAAGGACCTGTCTCATCTGCCTACAGTCCTGGCCTTCTTGCAGGACGGTGTGTATAAGGGCCTCAGTTTGAGTTCCCTTAAGGGTTCAGACTTCTGTGCTTTCTGTTTTCTTTTGGAGGCGCATTGCCATCCTTCCTGATGTCAAGGTTTTCTTCCAGGGCGTTGCTCATGCTCGTCCTGCCTTTAAGATTCCTGCTCCTCAGTGGGATCTTAACTTTATTTTGGACATTCTTCAGAGCCCCCCATTTGAGTCTTTGGCTTATATTCCTCCACGCCTGTTGACATGGAAAATGGCCTTCCTCCTGGCAATTGTGTCTGTCTGCCATGTCGCGGAGTTGCATGCTCTGTCCTGTAAACCACCTTATTTGGTGTTTCATAAAGACATGGTGGTGCTTTGCACTTCTCAGGAATTTCTCCTGAAGGTGGTCTCCGAGTTCCACATCAATCAGGAGATTGTGGTGCCCTCTTTCTGCCCAGAACCTACCTCTGACAAGGAGAGGGATCTCCACTTGTTAGACTTGGTGCTTTGTCTCAAGTTTTATGTACATCGCACTGAGTCTATCAGACAATCAGACGCACTGTTTGTCATTCCTGAGGGTCCTAGGGCAGGAAGACCTGCATCCAAAGTGACTATTGCTTCTTGGATCAAGTCCACTATTCGTAAGGCTTATGAGCTAAGGAAGAGGCCTGTCCCTTTCTGGGTCATGGCACATTCTACAAGATCTGTTGGGGCCTCTTGGACTTACAAGAATCAGGCCTCCGCTGATCAGTTGTGCAAGGCGGACACTTGGTCGTCTGTGCACACCTTTTCGAAGCACTACTGTGTTGATGTGCTGGCCTGTCTTGCCTGTCTAGGATTCCCTTTCAGTTCTTGGTGCTTCCTTCACTTTTGAGCCCTGTTGGCTCTAGTTCAGTGTACTGTGTAACAGTTCTTCAGGTGGTGTTGCCCCTGTTAGGTGTCCGTTGACACGTCAGTTGTTTTGTTGGGCTATCTCTGATCTGATGGTTCATATCTGCACTGGTGACTTTGAGGGCCTTGCGCCTGGTCCTTGCCTTACTTCCCGCCTCTTGGAAACTCAGTGGTTGGACATCCCAGAGTTACCAGTAACCTGTATTGGACGACAGAGAAAAGAGGATTTTAGTCTTACCTGTTAAATCCTTTTCTCTTAGTCCATACAGGTTACTGGTCTCTTACCCTGTCAAGGGACCATGCTTGGCTGTCCTGTGACAGATTGTGTGGGTCCTTCGGGGTCATGCTCTCAGGAGTCTTATTTTCCTTCTACTATCTTGTCAATAGTGTCTCAAATCTTTCTGGAGCTGGTTGGCTAGCTGAAGCCAAGGAGGAAAGGTAGGCTCCACGCCCTGCATACATTCTACAATTGTTCCTGCCTACTTAAAGGGGTGGATCACCTACCCAGAGTTACCAATAAGCTGTATGGACTAAGAGAAAAGGATTTAACAGGTAAGACTAAAATCCTTTTCTTTTTCTCCGTTCTGAAGACTTCACGGGACTTGTGTTTGATTCTACAGCTAAAGTATTTCAATTCCTTTTCAAAAATCTGAATTAAAAATGGAAACTATACATCTGTTAGAATACCTTCAGTGTCGCCACGGTTGACGACGCTCACATGATGCACTGCGTCATTTCCACTGCCTTTTGACGTATCACGGAGATGCATCATTTTCCTTTGCCTATCTCATGGGAGAATGTCTCATGGCCACGGCTTGCGTCACATTCGGGCGCGGAGGCATCAGCATGATGCAGACCCCTGCTTTATGCTGAATGTGCTGTTGAACTCCTCCCATCTAATTCCTGAGGAGGGGTTTAAAAGGGTAATTGAGTTCTGACTCGGTTACCCTTACGTTGGTGTTCTGTGCAGTTTATTATTTGTATTCCTGATTCCTGTGTATGATCCGGCTTGTCTGTCCATCCATTCTGCTGTTGTCCTGTGGCTCTGTCTGACTATTCCCTTTGTGCGTTCTGATTTGGCTCAGATATCCTTTCTGGTGCAAATCTGTGGCTCTGGCTGACTACCCACTCCGTTTATGACCTAGGCTTGTCTGACTACCCACTCTGGTGTTGACTTGGGGCTCTGTCCACTGCACATCCAGCAATCCATCGGTTCAGTGGGTATCCTATCTGGTGCAAACCTGTGGCTCTGGCTGACTATCTGCTCCGTGTATGACTTTGGCTTATCTGACTCTCCTATCTGGTTCTTATTAGAAGGCTCTGTCTGTTCGCTCCTTGGTTAGTAACGTTATTCAGTCATCCTTCCTAGTATAGACCTGGGGCTCTAGCATACTCACAGCTTCTGACTGCAGGCTGAGTATCACTCTTGGGCATTACCGTACAGCGAGACTCAGGGCCGGTGCTACCATAAGGCAGCTTAGGCAGCCGCCTAGAGCGCCGCAGCGGAAGGGCGCCGAAACGGAGCAGCAATTTTTTCCCCCATTTATTTTAAATATATATATATATATATACATATACCAAGCACTTCCTCGCGCCAGAGAGCAGCAGTTACACGAGTGGGAGAGGAGAAGTGTTGCGCCGGTGACAACATAGAACAACAGCTCCTGACGCCAGACAGCACAGCCCAGGGAGCATAAGCCTGAGTCAGTGCAAGCGAGGTGGCTGTTTGTTCTTGGACTGCTGGTAGGATGCGGAGCCGGTACAGGACGAGCCCCGGGGAGGAGCAGGATGTCCGGGAGCGTTTTGCTCAGGTGAGAGGCTCCCTGGGCAGTGGGTGTGATATCCTGGTCTGCTCAGGCTCCCTGGTGTACAGATTCCTGCACAGCACAATGGTCCCTATGAATAGAGACAAAGGCTGATGTAGTGGGAACAGCTGGATTAACCCCTTGAGTGCCACATCACTGCTTAGCATTGCGTAGCCTACCCACTGGCACTCAGAAGGTTAAACAAACCGCACCACAGGGGGTAAATACAAATTTCCAATGACTACAATGCAGTTATAACCCCTTGGATGCTACATAGGTGTCTCAATCTGTTGGAAACCTTTCTAGCTCTCTAGGGGTTAAAACAGCATTTAAGCCTAGAAGTGCCAGAGAGGTATCCAACACACTGCAACACAATACCTCTTTGGCACTTATGAATGGTATATGATATGATAGCCCTGCTGTATCAGCACTCAGCACTGTACCAATACTCACCTCCCATTTTAATCCTTTGAGTGCCAGAGGGTACGTTGGGTACCTCCTGCCTTTTAATGGATGGATTTTTTTAATCTATTTTACAGGTGTGCGCATACTGAATTAAAGTAATAATCACTTTTAGAATGAAAAATTAGAGTGATGTGTTACTCAACGTACACACAAACACACACACACACGCACGCACTGATACACAGAGATAAGCCCACACACACTGATACACAGAGATGCACACACACTTACAAATTGATACCCCTACAGAGACTCACACACATTAACACACTAATACACATATAGGGAACACACACACACACTTTTATACATAAAGGGAATACACAAACACACCGACACTTATACACATACAGGGGTTGGGAATAAAGCAGTGAGCACAAGGGGCGGAGCCAAGGGGGCGACAAAATTAGGTTTTGCCTAGGGTGGCAAAAATCCTTGCACCGGCCCTGGCGAGACTCCAGCAGGCAGAGGCCTAGTCTTGGACAGTGTTGTGGTGATATTGGGAGACTGCTATTTCTGATACAGTACTCGCCTTTTCATTCACCCACTGTGGGTATTTATTTATATTGCATTACTGTTATTATTCTCATAATAAAGGTTATATTAACTATACCGTCTGACTCCTGGTTTTGCAACCATAACAACATCGCAGTCAATATGATCCATTCTCAGGCATACCTGATGAAATAGTAACATAGTAATTAGTTTGAAATATGACACAAGTCCATCAAGTTCAACCCTTGCCTCATAATCCAGAGAAATGAGTTATATAACTTTCCTGCTACCAAATAAGTTAGTGTTATCGGATCTCCCTGATTTGCCTACTATCCACAGTAATTACCCTGTATGTATCTAGTACACAGCCTATCATATTCGGTCCCATATCTTTGTGGCTCAATTTTACTAACAAATGCAACCATTAGGGTAGGCCTCAGTATTAAGTTGAAAAATTCTTGTTGCAATATAATGCAAGTTAGAAAAGTGTTGTAGCAGCTTATTTTGTGTGTATATACCTGATGGTGATGGCACCAGGTCTAAGCAGTTTCGTACTTGGATGACAGATGGATCATATGAGTCAAGACAAAGGCACGTGTTAGGCAACATAGACAAATCCCAACAAACATCAATCACAGAAACTCACTTTTAGGAATAGACCTCGTTACAATAAGATACTTGCAGCTCTGTCAGAAAAAGACCAGTTCAACTTCTAGACAGTCATAGTCTTTCTAATCTTCTCTTTCTCATGGCGTAAGAGCCCGATCCAGCGTTCCACAAGATGGGAATTGTTATGGTGGTGGCACCTTCCACTCTGGTGAAGGGCAGACCCTTACAGGGGCCGGTTTGGCAGGTAGTATCTACAGATGCTAGCAGGTAGGCTGAAGAGGTTTTTTTTGTTTTTTTTTTTAAAAGTCCGGTGGACTTGGAATCAACATTCTGTAATTACAGGCAGTCTAGAACATTCTAGAATAACTGCAGATGGTCCTCCATGGCACAGCAGTATGGATAATTTCAGACACACTCCTCTATCTTTTAAAGAAATAGAGCCCGCCTCTCAAGAGATTAGCTGGGTGAATTCTTCAGTGGGCAGAAGGAAGGCTAGCAGACCTGACAGAAACGTACATATCAGCAAATCTCATCAGCCAGGCAGATTTCCTCAACGGTAATAACTATGGATCCGTAGAATCATCCTACTATAGGCCTACACAGCATAGTATCAACTCGGTTCACCAAAAATGGGTCTGAGGGCAGCAGAAGAACACATGAAATGTGCAGGGTTCATGTCACGATGGTTAACCAACAACTCACTGGGACAGGATGTTCTACGGTTGGCACCTCAAGCTGGAGTATCTCCTCTTCACTCGTTATACTCAAAGAAGTGGTCCAGACGATCAAACAGGACAAACCCAGGATTATACTCCTAGCCCCAGACTGAACAAGGAAATGGTGGTTTGCAGATATGAAAAATGTCAGTTTGGCCCCGTTGAACCTTCTGGGTAGGCTGGACCAATTAACAAGGTCAAACACTTCATCTAGATCCAGCATTCTTGAGGCTAATGGCCTGGAGATTGAACGGAATTCAAGATTCCGAGATTTATCTAAGCAGTTACTAACTTGATTCTGCTTGGAATCCAACCCTTTTCCTTTAGAATATTTTACAGAGTATGGTCTACTTTTGTTTTTACATGTGGTGCCTATCCAAAATGCTGAATAGAGCCCTCTGTATGGTGGGAAACATATTCTAGGTTTCCTTCAAGGTGTTTTTTTGTTTAAAACCAGCCTTCTTAAGTCCTAACTTGTCTGCTCTATCTACAGTCCTGGCAACACCTTTTGCAGAACAGTAGGTTATCAGACAATGTTCTTCAGCCATTACAAGGATTAAACATACTATATGGGACAGAATCCCTCCATGGGATTTACATCTAGTTTTTCACCGTTAGGTCGTCATACATACTTTAAGCCTCTGGAAGATATTTCTTTAATACATCTTGCCCTCAAAGCAGTCCTAATCACAGCAGTCACATCAGCAAGAAGAGTTGGTGACTGAAAGGTATTTTTGTGTTCCTCCGTAAATCATGTTGCATCAAGTTACGATCATTCTGCGGCCTAGTCCTACTTTCTGATCCAAGAGGATGACTCAAAAGGCAAAGGTGTTGCATAACTTGTATCTGGTTAGAGGCTTAATCTGTTAAATAGCACAATTATTCGAAAATTGGGTTATCTTTTGGTTCACTTCTTCAAAAGAATTAATGCACAGCTGCAGCAACAAATCTTCTACTTGTCATGTGCATCGGAGACTGTATCAAGTTATCTTAAGAATCCACTACAAAGCATCCAACTTCATTGACATGGCTAGCTCTATTTTTAACCATTTCTCTTTCCTGGGCACAAAAAGCAGTTGCAACACCGGAGGAGATTTGCAAAAGCTGATACCTGGTCTTCAGTGTCTACGATTATTACATGCTATGCTTTGCCTTCAAGCATCGGTGGTGATTCAAGCAACCATTCCTTATTAGGGGTTGGCAAGTTATTTCCCTCCCCTTATTCTGGGGTAGTGCTTTTGTAAGTCCCACAGTCTTTTGCCATGGATTGGACACAGAGGAAAAGGTGAAATTTACTCACCCATATTTTGATTTCCTGTGTGTCCTTCCACGGCACCCATCCCTGTCTTATGGTAGGTTAAGGTATCGTTCCTTCCCTCTTTAAGATCTGCTATATCTGTTATTGTTGATCCTATATGAGCAGTCTTGCTTCTGGTATCTAACCTGTTTCTTTCAGCTTGGACAATTGCATAACTGAATTGGGGAGGTGAAAGAGACACTTTTATAATTTTGATTGGTCCTATGAGATGGTAGGCGGAGTCAATACCCACAGTCTATTGCAGTGAAAGGAAACCGTGGAAAACAAAATATCGGTGAGCAAATTTCACCTTTTTGCCACTGTACAAATCATTGGTAAGACCTTACCTCAAATATGCAATGCAGTATTGGGCACCAGTTATGCAAAAGGATATTCTGGAACTAGAGAGAATACAGTGAAACTCAAGAGAATTAAGGAAATGGAAGACTTGACTATGAGGAGCATCTAGACAAACTGTTTACTCTAGAGATAGAATGTAGACGTATTCCAAGGCCCAATCAAATAACTAGGGGCCATCCCTTAAGATTAGATGAAAGGAGGTTTTGACTTCAGCAGAGGAAGGTTTTTTCTTATAGTAAAATATGTTAAACTATGGAATTCCTTGCCCAAGGATGTGGCAGTGGCAGCTACATACAGAGTTATAATGTGTATAGTAGGTAAAACAGGAAGTTCCAGTCAAGACTAACTCATTTGGCAGCAAATGAGGTAACTCACAGGTACCATGGGGAGGCGAAAGCTCTTCCCAGTGTGGCTGGAACAATTCTAGAAGTGCAAGGTAGAACCTCTCTCCTCCACATCAGGCTACCTCACGTAGCCCTGCCCAGATACATTTGTTCCAAGTCCTGGTTAAATGGCTGAGAACAGTTTTGGCTAGTTTTTAGTTATTTTATTATTTTTTGTTGGATATGGGGTGTCCAAATTCCCCCATTAGGTGGATTACCATTACTGGCTTCCCCTGGAGGATTGCCCAGTTATCAGGTGCTGTTGTGGACCCCTTGCAGCCCTGGGAGAGAATCACGCAACTCTTGTGTCTCTCTCCAGAAGGAGACTCTCGGAGGCTTCTTCCTCCCCAATGTTAATCTGAAGGAAGAACCTTTTGAGTGCCATGATCCACTTGTACCACAGTTCCAGACTGCACAGGGGTCTATCTGAAGTTCCTTATAACTCCTGCACTCATGCTGGATATTTAATAGTCTCTTCTTTGTAGTGTTTAGAGCTTTAATGGCTGGTTTGTGGTAATTAACCCCTTCCCTCCCATGTTTATTGGGTTGAGGGACTTGTATCTCATTTTCCCTTTGGGTTCATGTTTTTATTATGTGTTCTCTTGTGTGGCGTGTTTTTTAATTCCATTCCTTTAAGAGCACACTTTACCACATGGCCACAATTGCTCCTTTGACGTCTATGGGACAGACTGCTTTGGGACATATCTCTTCAACCGCTTCACTTACAGAGTTGAGAGAGGGCTCGTTCTTCTAGTCTCCCCCTGCCCTGTATTCTGGCTCACATCACCTGTGTCTTGGAGGTCCCTGGGGGTTTCGAGTGCTGCTGGGGAACTACAGAAGTGAGAAACTACAATACCCAAAATGCCTGTTTTGCAGGCCTTTCTCTGATTGGCTGTGATTTCAGTCGCCATTTTCATTCTCACTCTGGGAGTATCCTACGCAGAGGCTTGAATTCCCTTCCTCTCCTTCACAGGCTAACTATTCGCCTGGCGGATAAGTACACTTTTGGACTTTCTGAGGTGATTATTAATCTGGATGACAGTATTGGGTTCCTTATTAATGTTTAGACACTTCTTCTGTTAGGATGTTGGATCCACAGGGACATGGGGCTAAACCTTGGGCTAAGGATCTGGGGTGTCTTTGATCCTCATTGATTATTGTTCCTCATGCCAAAGAGAGTATTGAGGACATTTATACCTATCATGTGCTGTGGCCTCTGCCTCTCCGCCTGGGCCCTCCAGAATTGAGCAAAAGCCCCTTTGGGTCAAGGACTTAAAGTCCTCTCTGGCACAGTTTCCTCCAATTTTGGAAATGCCTGACTTTGTTCAGGTTTGTGGCCCCTGGCATTTTTTATTTTTATGATTCCTCTGAGGAGAATTCAATTGAGGAGTCAGAGGATGGTGAGTGTGCAGAAAGAGCTTCTTCCCATATTTATGGTGACCCCTTTGAGGCTGACCCTGAACCCTCTGCTGAGTCTCATCAAGGCTGTTTGACCTCCCTACTCATTCCTGTTAACCCTGTAGGGTCACAGTCTACTTCTGACGTCTTTCAAAGGCACAAGAAGTCCTGTACTATGTTTCCACCTAATCGCACGCTATAGCAGATTATCTTGGATGAGTGGAAGACTCCCGACAAGTGTCTTGCTCTCTCCAAGAGTTGTGTCCCTTTATGCAGCATTGGCTCAGTGGGCTACACCTCCTCAGGTTGATCCCCCTATTTCTAGACTGTGTAAATCCACTCTCTTGCCCTTGGTGGATGCCACAGCTCTTAAGAATTTAGCTGATAGGAAGCTATCCTAAAGTCTACCTTTGCTGCCGTAGGTGCCTCTTTGAGGCCTACCTTGGCTTCGGTGTGGGTTACAAGAGCCATTGTTGTGTGGCCTGAACAGCTTACTAACGCTGTCCGCAAAGGTTGCCCCTAAGGAGGACCTTTTGACCATTTTAGCTAACATGTCTGAGGCTCAGAACTATGTTAATGATGCCCTCTTTGACGCTGTCAGGCTTGCAGCAAAGGCTTTTGTGCCTGCTAGACACACTTTGTGGCTTAAGATTTGGTCTGCTGACTTATCTAAAAAAAAAAAAAAAAAAAAAGTAATTTCTCTCCCTTTTCAGGTTATTTTTGGGCTTGAGCTGAAGAATATCATCAGTGCGGCCACTTTGTTGCCTCAGGTTCCCAAAAGCCCTAATCTGTTGAGGAAGAGGAGTCTTTTTCATCCCCGTCAAAGGGAAGTGCTAAGGCCAAATCCAGGTGGGTCTCAAGCCAGCACTCCATTCTCTACCCCGAAGCCCAGGCAGCAGTAGAGGTTCAAGAACAAGGGAGCCATGGCTCCGGTTTCTCCTCGAGAGAGGTTTAAGTTTTTATTCAAACCTCTTTGTAGTTCCCAAGGAGGATGGAGGCAGTCACCCTATCCTGGACCTCAATTCTTTTGCAGGCTGTAATCACTACAAGATGGAGTCTTTGCGCTCTGTCATTGCAGTGATGTGTCCAGGGGAATTTTTGCCCTCTCTGGATCTCCAGGAATGCTGAACTGCATGTTCCATTTCATCCACAGAGTCAGAAGTACCTGAGATTCTCTTTCACCTTGTGGCATTTCCAATTCGCCGCTCTGCCCTTTGGGCTCACCACTGCTCCTCAGGTGTTCGCATGACTCCTAGGGAAATTGATCACCTTCCTGCACGCCAAGGGGATTCAGGTGACTCTGTACATGGATGACCTTCTGCTGAAGGCTCCTTTCAAGAATCTCCTGGACCGTCAGGTCTGCTCCAGTTCCTTCTCAGAACCTGTTTTTTCCTCTCTCTCTAGTTCAGCACCTGTCGGGGCATGATCTTTCTTTCAGAAGACTCTGTTCAGCAGATCATGAACAAGGTGTCCTCAGCCCCAGTATGCAAGTTCTCATCCCTAGTGGGCAAGATGATGTCAACCATGGAGGCGGTTTTTACTCCATGGCTCACACCAGGGAGCGTCAGAGGTTCACTATATGGGCTTCCCATGGGAATCCTGATCTTTTTGATCATCTGGTCTGTCTTCCTTAGGAAGTCAGATAGGACCTCATCTGGTGGTTGTACAGCTCCGACCTGAAGAAGCAGCTGGGGAGCGGTCTTGGGTCACCTGGAGGTTCAGGGTCAGTGGATGGCGGAGGAGAGATCCTCCTGCCCATCAACATCCTGGGGCTCAGGGTGATTCTTCACACTTTGGTGTGCTGGTTCTCTCTCCTGAGTGGCTGTCCAGTCCACATCCAGTCAGACAATGCCATGGCCATGGCTTACATCAAACAAGAAGGCACAAGTGAACCCTGGGGAGTGGGAGCTCCATCTCGAGGTCTTCCACCTATTGGTCCAAAAGTGGGGGAGTCCCTGGTTAGACCTGATGGCTACCAGGGACAACAGGAAGGTTTTGATTTTTTGCTCTCTGATCCTCTGGTGTTTGCAGCGGACACTTTGTCCATTCCTTGGCACTTTCATGTAGCCTGCATTTTTTCTCTCCTCCCCAATGCGTTGAGAAATAATTGGATGGACGGTGCATGTGTCATTTTGATTGCTCCTTTTTTGGACCAAGCAACCTTGGTTTCCAGAACTGTTGACATTGTCTGTTCAGGATCTGTTTCCTCTGCCATGCAGACTGGATCTCCTTTTCCAGGGTTTCCTCTGGAGGGAGGACTTGGACAGTCTGGCTTTCACGACAATGCTGTTGAAGGGATTTTCTCTTGAGGTGTTCTCCCCCATGGTCCAAGCCCGGAAGCCAGTTTCTTCTAAGGCCTAATACAGGGTTTGGGCTACCTTCCATTCTTGGTGTGGGGACAGGGGTCTGTCCACACAGGTGTTTGATCTTCTGTCCATCCTGTCCTTTTTTGCAGGATGGTGTGAACACAAAGACACCTTGCCTTAGTTACTTGAAGGTTCATACTTGAGCTTTCTCTGTCTTTTTCCGGTGATGCACTGATACAGCGGCCTCCCTTTGAGTCTGGCTACCATTCCTCCCCGCCTTCTGATGTGGAAGATGGCCTTCCTTTTGGCAGTGGTCTCTGTTTGCAGTGTGTCTGAATTGCAGGCCTTGTACTGCAAACAGCATTTCCTGGTGTTTTACAAGGATAAGCCTGTTCTCTGTACCTCTCAGGAATTTCTTCCTAAAGTGGTCTATGAGTTCCACATTAACCAGGAGATTGCTGTACCTTCCTTTGTCCTGATCCTAAATCTGACAGAGAGGGATCTCCACTTGTTAGATGTGGTACGCTGCCTTAAGTTCTATGTGCACCATACTGAATCTTTCCATGAGACTAATGCACAGTTTATCATCCCTGAGGATCACAGGACTGGTTTGGCTGTGTCCAAGGTGACTATTACATCCTGGATTAAGTCTACCATCCGCAAGGCTTATAAGCTCAGAGGCAAACCTGTTCCCTTCCGCATTACAGCACACTCCACCAGGTCTGTTGGGGCCTCCTGGGCCTATAAGCATCAGGCCTCTTCTGAACAGCTGTGCAAGCCGGCCACTTGATCTTCGATCTTCTTTGCACACCTTTGCCAAACACTACCTTGTGGAGGTTCTGGCTTCGGCTGAAGCCAGCTTTGGCATGAAAGCCCTGGAGGCAGTTGTCCTGTCTAGGACTTTATTATTTCTGTGCCATGTAGCTCTTTAACTGTTGAGCCCTGTTGGCTCTTGTTCTTGTGTGCTTTGTTATTCAGTGTCAGTTGACACTTTGTTAGTTTGGGTTGTTCCATGTCCTGGATAGTCCATGGGAACTATGGTATCATGGGGGATAGGCGCTTGCTTCTTTCCTTCTTCTTCCCAATGAGTTATATGGACTAAGAGAAAAGGATTTAACAGGTAAGACTAAAATCCTCTTATAATTCTCATTTCTATGGGGTATGATGCAAAGGTTGAACTTGATGGACTTGAGGGTGGAGCTACCGCCAACCAAGATGGCTGCTTGAACGCCGAGCTCCTCAACGCCTGAACCCAACACTAGCTAACTGATGGGCTATATCTCTAAAACTTTTTTATTTTTTGCTCACTGGCAATAGCAGTGGTGCTCTAGATGCCATACAAGAAGAGACGGTCCTCTAAAGCGCCTGTAGGGGCGAAAATAACGGAGTATCTCCCGGTGCAACACGGAGGCCTAACTCGCGCCACGCTGTCTGATAAGAGACCTGCGACCAACCCTTTGATTGACCAAGCTACGGCTGCAGAGACAAAAGGAGTCTCGGTTGGTGCGGACGGCGACAACTCTGTTGTTAACCCCCCGGGGTCGTGGTCCCCCCTTGCCTGTTCCTCCGAGATGGGTGATGACGAACCCCTAACCAGACCGGCGCTCCACCATCTGTCCTCGAAGGAGGATTTAAAAACATTGGTGACGGAGATCAGATCGGCCGTTCATGAAGAACTGGCGGGCCTAAGGAAGGACATCTCACATCTCGGACACAGAATGTCCGCTCTGGAGAGGGATAGAGATGTTTTAATTCATGAGCAGACGACACTGGGAGACCTCTTGGCCTGGCAGGACAACTGCATTCTGGATCTCAAACTCAAACTAGACGACCTGGACAACCGAGGCCGCAGATTCGGGGCCTACCAGAAAATATCCCACCTGGGGAACTGGAATCCACTCTACGCTCTATTTTTGTGGAGGCCTTGGACATCCCAGCTTCGTTCAATATACAACTGGAATGCTTCCATAGGGCACTTAGACCCAAAGGCTCGGTGGGTGACCCCCCTAGGGATGTTATATGTTGTTTTTTGAGCTTCCAGATGCGGGAAAAGGTGCTGAAAGCGGCTAGAGATAAGGATAAAATCATATACATGGGCTACAAATTACAATTTTTTCAGGAACTCTTCCCCCCACACATTACAACAATGGAGGGATATGAAACCAGTCACCAACTATCTGAGATCCTTACAAATTAGATATAAGTGGGGCTTCCCCTTTGCCCTTATCGCCCAACACCAGGAAGCTACTGCGATACTGCGATCACCTGATGATGCCAGTGACTTCTATGCCACTCTAAATATCGCTGGCCCCCCTGATAGACCTACAGCTGACAGTGGACATAACACCGACACTGGAAGTTCTTCTGATCGTGCTGAGGGAAGACCAAAGGCCTGCTCACCGACCCTCAGCCCGGTTAAAAAGAAGACCAAGCATGTCGCTGGGGGACACAGCGATGTGCCGCAACAGTCGGATTGGGACTGACTATTCTACCACATGGGCTAGGTACAGTGGACTATTTTGCCATTCCAGTTCCCTGAACTTTCTATGGATCTGTGCCGGACTTGCGTCGAGGCCCTGGGGGGCTCCCTGGAGGACCTCGGCCAAGGTTCTGGCGTTTTCTCCAATCTGACACCTGAGATGCTGGAGACTTGACACAGGGTGAATTCAAATGATTGCTGTTTTTGTTTGTTTCTCCATACCCTAATGTTTCGTAGATTTACTTGCCTATAACGTTTATTTCATACTGTTTGGCCATGCGGGTTCCCCGGTGGCTTGGGTCCTGCTCCCTGGGGCTCTCAGGCGCTGTGTCCGATGGGAATCTTGAGGGGGGATCACCCTTTTAAGGGCTTATTTGGACCTTATCTCGGGCCCTATTATAGAATGCATGATAGTGAGAGGGGTATGGGGTCAGTTTATTGTATTGGTGGGACCTGGGTGTTTTCCGGTTGGACATGCAGCGCTTGGGACCCCTGGGTTGGTGGGGCAATGTACCACTATTCTGTAAATGTGCAATGGATTGGGGTGCTGGGCCCTAAATGCTGTCCATCTCCTCTCGCCTAGGTTGCTGCCTGGGCGGGTGGATGTGGACGCGTGGGGTTATGGGGCTCTGGGGTACTCCATATGGGGTTATTGTCCCCCTATTTTCTACTGGGCTGCTCTTGAGACGACATTCCCGTGTGTCTGTGGTGCCTCTTAGGGTCATGGGCTTGGCCGAGGGGGTACAGGCTGGCCCGTAGATGTAACGCGTGGTTTCCTCAGACACATGGGGACTCCTGCGGAGAGTCTTGCTTTATTATGTGATAAATGCTCTAATATAACAATGGTTTTGAGCTATGTTTGCACCATTTGCTTTCCTCTGTTGTCCTATTTTACATTGTTAGATATTGGGCTATAGGAGGGGTTTGGATTATGCTGCACTGTGTCCCTGGAGTTCCCGGGTCCATATGTTCTGTTCTTTACTGTGGGCTCAATATTAGGGGAGAACGGATAGCCCTGTTGTGGGAGTGGTGAATACTCCCCCATCGGGACTAACTTGATGGGGGGATCTGAGAGATGGTGGTGTGACCCTGATGTGTTGTCTCCCTCTTGTGTGCTAGCAAGTTGGAAGGGGCTCCTGGGTTATCAGGGCTGAGGGGGGAGTTGACTCTGTCAGTTCTGGCTATCCTCCTTTGGTGCGGGAAAGGAATAGAAACAAAGAGGGGGGTGCACAGTGGGGTACGGGTAGAAGAGTGGAGTAGAGGAGACTGGGGAGATAGACTGGACTTGGAGGGCTAGAGAAAGACATGGGGTAATGATCTGTTGCGGAGGCGGGAGGGAGGGGGGATGAGAGGGGGGAAAGGAGGAGAGGGGGAACGGAAGGGAGAAGAGGGAAGGAAGGATAGAAATGGGAAAGGGAAAAGAAGGTGAAGGATACAAGAAAGAAAGAAGAGGAAAAACAAAAACAAAGAAAAAAAGAGAAAAATGAAAAGTAATGAGGGAAAAAAAGGAGAAAAAGAAAAGGAAAAAAAAAAAGAATAAAGGAAGGAAAAGAGGTGGGAGAGGAGAGAGCAGGGGAGTAGGAGAAAGTGGGGGAGGAGAGAGGAAAGGGAAAGAGAAAAGGGAAAAAGGAGGAGAAAAAGAAAAATAGCAAAAAGGGGGAGTGAGGTGTAGACCCAGGACTATCTAGGTTATTATCTATCTTTTGAGCTGATGGTTCAGACAGACAGTGTGGCTTGCTAAAGGGCCTCTTTGGCTCGGAGGCAAATCAGGGACGCATCTGGAAGAGGTGATTTTGTGATGTCTTGAACGCTCTACCCGGGATAGCCTAAGAGATGGGTTTTTATTAGTATTCTTACTATCGGGTTTTAGAGTTCTACTGACTGTATGTTATAATTACTTTGGGTTCGGGCGGGGGATGACTCGATGTTTAGCTATTTTTGTACACGCACTTTGTTATCTTCTCCCCCTTGAGGGTTGTACCTGACCCGTTCGTGCTAGTTTAGTGGTCTGGGTGACCCTCTTGGTCCAGACCACACACAATTTTTTGTGACCAAGTTATTCTCTGTGGTTTCCTATACATTTTCATTGCCCTACTCTACGACCTATCTTCTTTCCTTTTTTTTTTTTTTTTTTTTAACCTCTTTTTGCTTTCCTGACTTCTCCCCCTGTCCCCCCCCCTCTCCTTGCTGAAAATTGTGCAATTGCTGTTTGCTGCCTCTAGTGAGTCTGAGGATGGCTGGTGCGACACGAGTTGGCCGGGGCGGGGACGTGCGCCCCTCCCGCCACCTTAAGATACTCTCGGTTAATGCCAGGGGCCTCAATGTACCTGAAAAGCGCTCCCAAGCATTGAGGGAGTTTCACAGGCTTGGGGATGAGGTGGTCTTCGTCCAGGAGACTCATTTCAAGACTTCAAATCATCCCTCGCTCCTAAATAGACACTTTGCTAATGCGTGGCACTCAACAAGTGCTGATAACACCAAAAAGAGGGGGGTATCTATATTGATTCATAAATCTGTTGCATGGGTAACTTCCGGCGTCGAACGTGATGAAACAGAGAGATATCTTTTTCTCAAGGGTTTATTGGGAGGAGTGAAGTACACGCTGGTTACGATTTATGCCCCCAAGTCGGGTCAACTTGGATTTCTTTCTGCTACTTTGAGGAGGTTGGGAGAGTTCCAGGAGGGACATCTCATATTGGGTGGGGACTTTAATATGCCCCTCGACCCTTCGTTGGACTGCTCATCGGGAGTTACACATTTACCGTCAACTACAATTACGAGTTGGGGTAAATTGCTGCGAGACTCTCATTTGATGGATGTATGACGTCTATTGTCGGCACAAGCCAAGGATTTTACTTACTACTCATCCGTCCATGATAGCTACACTAATATTGACTATTTTTTGATCGACCAGCGTTCCCTGCATTTAGTCACGGAGGCGTCTATCGAATCCATCACATGGACTGATCACGCACCAGTGTGGATTAAGATCCGCCTGGAGGGGGTCGGGAGCAGCAGATCTTCCTGGAAATTGAATGAGTTGCTTCTTAATGATTCAAAGGTAGTATCTAGAGTGAGTGAGGCCATTTCGGACTACTTTGCCTTAAATAATATGCCAGATGTTTCTCCGACTACAATCTGGGAGGCTCACAAGTGTGTGTTGCGGGGCACCTTCATTCAGTTAGGTATGCAACGCAAGAGATCCCGCCTTGAGGACTTGCAGAAACTTTTGACAACTCTGCGAAATCTGGAACTTCAACACAAGACGGCTGTTTCATCGGATATGTTGTCCAAGATTCTTGAAGTTCGTACTCTGATTAGGGAGTGGTATGCGATGGAAACTCACAAATCTTTCTTGTTCGAGTTATATACATGGCAATAAATGTGGTAAACATTTGGCACGGCTTGTCCAGATTAAGCGTAAACAACAATATATTGAAAAGCTCAAAGATTCTAATGGAACCCTTCATTATTCCTTTCAGAAAATGGCAGAGATTTTTCGTTCTTACTTCACCTCATTATACAATCTATCCCCTCCAGAGACCGTTCAAGCGACTCTTATGCGTGACGTGAGACTACAGGAGTTCTTACATCGGGCAGGATGCCCCAGGCTGCCAGCAGAAATAGTGGCTAGCCTGGAGGAACCCTTCACTCTGGCCGATGTCACCAAGGGTATTCGGGACTTCCCGCTGGGCAAGAGTCCGGGGCCGGATGGCTTCACTGCTCTCTACTATAAAAAATTCACAGCTCTACTGTCCCCCCATATACTTCAAACTTTTAATGGGATAGCGGATGGGGAAGCTTTTCCTACACAGGCTCTCCAGGCCCACATTACCTTGATCCCTAAACCGGGCAAGGATACGACTCAGTGTGCGAACTATCGACCCATCTCTCTACTAAATGTGGACACGAAATTATTCGCGTCACTGTGGGCGAAGCGCTTGAAACCCCATCTTGATAAGCTCCTGCATCAATCTCAAGCCGGGTTTGTTCCTAAAAGAGAAACCAGGGATAACACGACTAAGGCACTTATGATCATCCACAATGCCATGTTGAGGGCCTTACCTATGATCTTGCTTACGATAGATGCGGAGAAGGCGTTCGACAGGGTACATTGGTCCTTCATTAAAGCTACGCTTCTCTATCTGGGTTTGGGGAATAGAGCCCTTCACAGTATATTGAGCCTGTATACCAGTCCTTCAGCGCGTATTCTGATTAATGGACAATTATCGGAGCCCTTCCATATCGGCAACGGGACTCGGCAGGGATGTCCACTATCCCCTTTAATATTTATCTTAACTCTGGAGCCTCTCTTAAATTTGATTAGAAACCATCCGCATATTCAAGGTGTTTTTTCTGGTTCAGAACATAGAGTGGTGTCTGGATTTGCTGATGGCATCCTGTTGACCCTCTCCTCACCCAAATCCTCTCTTCCTCCTCTTCTCGAGCTTTTTGACGAATATGGTAACCTTTCAATTTTTAGTATTAATTATTCCAAATCTGAGATTCTTCCTTTGAATATACCCGGGAATGTGAAGGCCCGGCTGGGTTCTCGCTATCCCTTTCGTTGGAGTCCTGATGGGTTGCGCTATCTGGGGGTCTTTCTTACCTCTGTCCGATCTATTCCCTCTAAGAACCTGGCGATTGTGTCCCATCAAATCAGGACGGATCTCCAACGTTGGAATGGACTGTTCATTTCATGGACTTGATTAAAATGATAGTCCTACCCAAACTGATCTATCTTTTCAAAACTCTACCGATACAGTTCCATACTCAAGAGATTCTTACACTCCAGTCTGCAATCAATTCTTTTGTTTGGGCGTATAAGAAACCCCGACTTGCAGCTAGCTATCTTTATAGACCCCCTGCCCAGGGCGGTCTGGGGTTACCCGATTTGCTCCAATATTACCACTCCTGTGCAGTGGTGCCATTAATAGATTGTCTAGCTGATACCCTGAAATAATGGGGTAATATCGCACAAGCGTCATACCCCTCATTGGATCTATGTAATCTGCTGTGGCAGTCCCCGGCCCAGGCTAGGAGGGTCTTGGCTGACAACCCGGTTCTCTCACATGCCCTGACAGTATGGGACAAAGTTGGAAAGAGGGCTGGACTGACGACCTTCCCATCCCCCCTTTTGTCCATATATGGTTCTGTACACTTCCTACGTGGTGTTAGAAATGGTCCTTATAAACTTTGGGATGAGTTAGGTATTGGCACTCTAGCTGCTTTGACTCTCTCTCCCATTTGAACATCTCTGTCTTCAGAAGTCCCTTCCGAGATCCCATTTCTGGCAGTATAGACAAGTAGAGCATTTTGTTGAGTCGGTTCGCCAGAAGGGATTTCGAACTCGTCCACTCACTAAATTCGAGATACAACTCCAGGCAGGGCATTTTGGAAACAAGACTATGTCCCGAATTCGCTCCTTCCTGTCTCTCTCTGTTTCTGCGATTAAACCTTTCTACCTAGCACAATGGGAGACAGACTTACACTCGACTTTCTCAGTCGACCAATGGAATCTGATCTTCTTCAAATTGTATGGTGCCGCTCATGACTGCCTCGAAGGAAGTTAACTTTAAATTGATCTCCCGCTGGTGTAGAACCCCTGATCGTATTGCACAAATATTTCCGACTGTTTCAGATATCTGTTGGCGATGCAAGTCGGATAGGGGTACCTTCTTCCATATCTGGTGTACATGCCCAGATGTGTCAACCTTCTGGTCTGATGTTGGTAGGGCTCTTTCTGATATCTTCCACGCCGTCACTTTTTCTTTTGGCGATCCTCCCAGACTCCGTTAGGTTTGACAAACCGAGATTGCACTTATTCTACTTTCTTTCAAATGCGGCGAAAGTAACTATTCCTTTATTGTTGAAGGAGGATAGACCTCCTTCTCTTGATATGTGAATCACTAGGGTTCAATCGATGGCGACATTGGAGCGTCTCCATGCAACAATGAATGGTACTCTTGCTGGTTTTTACTCCATTTGGTCTCGGTGGTTCTCCTGGAGGGGAGATCAATAATGTCTCCGGAGTGGTGGGGGTGGCGTGGCGGCCCCGTCCTGGTCTGGCTGACTGGCAGGTTCGGGTGTCGAATATTGCTCGGCTGTCTTACTCGGATGGCTGGGGGCTCGGCAGCCTTGCTTCAGCAGGGGTCGGCTCCGCGCTCCGGGTGGGGGTTAGGCCCGCCTGGGTGTGGATTCGACCCTGTAGTCCCGTTCCCTTCCCTTCCTTCCTCCCTTATCTCTCCTATCTATCTGTTTACTTCCATATTTCTATACCTTTTTTTTTTTTTTTATTCAGACCTCTTTCTGTCTCCCCTGTGTCGTATATGGGCCTTTATTTGTACTAACCATAGTAGTTTGAGCTTTTTTTTTTTTTTTTTTTTTTCCTCACATAACAGATGGGATTCCTAACTTGGTTTTTTCTGCCTGATGTACTCTTGCTGATTATTCCATAATTGTAATGACAAATGTTACTTTGTGTACCACTTTTTGACACATTGTATTGTAATATGTTGTTTCCTTATTGCAAGTCTGTTGCAAATGTGCTCTATGTTTTTCTTTTATTCTTTGCATTGTATATCTTCTTTTGAATCAATAAAGGATTTAAAAAAAAAAAAAAAAAAAAAAAAAAAAAAAAAAAAAAAAAAAAAAAAGGAACTTGATGGACCTGTGCGTACTGTAAAATCTTGCCTATAATACGTCCAATTTTGCCCCACTTCACCTTATGTAAATGTATTATGCACATGTTAAAAAAAAAAAAAAAAAAAAAAAAAGCGCCCATTCATTCCCTCCCTCCCTCTACCAAGTAAGCAGATCTACTCCCTGCTTAACTCGCTGTCTCTGGAGCAGAGCCAGCTTCTATCACTGCACAGCCGGCGACTCTCTTGCCTCTGCTGCCCACTTCCAGCAAATCCCTGTGAGGAGCTTTTAGATTTTCGGTACAGACCACCCCTATTTCACAAATGGCAAAGGCCACTGCCCCTCCACTGGCAGATGCCGTGGGGCTCAGGGAGCCGGCATATAAGAGACTGGATCCTCAAGGCCTCCTTCATTGCTACCACAGCAGCACTAAGTCCTATGTTTGCATCTGCCTGGGTTAACAGGCAAAGGAAGACTTACTGGTTTTCATGGCTAACATCAAGGAGGCCAACATTTATATTTCTGACTCAATTTTTGACCATGTCAGATACTCCACCATGGCCTCTGCTCTTTCTGTTGCTATGCACTGCACTTTGCAGCTCAAGATTTGGTCTGTGATCCAGTCTTCAAATAAGTCACTGTTTTCCTTGCTATTTCAGGGCAAGACCCTTTTTGGGCCTGACCTGAAACAGATCATGAGTGATGCTACTGGTGGTAAGAGTACTTTGTTACCTCAGATTGATTCCATTTCTGGTGAGAAAGGCTATTCTTTTTTGTCCCCAGAGCCGATGCCATCTATAGGCGAGGTAGGCACCGGCCTAGGGCGCACACGTACTGGGGGTGCGGGCATGCAGCACTGCACTCCCTCATCGGGTCCAATCTTTAGTAATGCAGAGCGCGCTGGGAGTCATGATCTCCCGGCGCACTCTGCATTACTGAAGAGAAGACTGCGCGGAAGCTACAGGTATGTGGTGGGTGGCAAAAATCCTTGCACCAGCCCTGTTTGTCCCCCCCCACACACACACGCCAAATGGGGGTGCAGAGACCCCAGAGCTTGCAGGCCTCTCAAGCACGCACCTCAGCAAAACGCAAACAAGCTTGGCAGCCCAAGTGGTCAACTGCAAAGGCTAAGTCTATCAAGCACTCTAATGCACGACTCGCAAGAATCCCAGCACATATAGGGTTAAACCTTACATATAGGTATTGAGAGATATAAGCTACCAAGATTTGAAGACTGCAGCATAACCAGGGTTAATTGTTCCTTACAATTAGACAGTGACGTAGGTGGCAGTGTAACACTTACTCCACCCTGACTGTTCTAAGGCAATTAAGTGGCAGGAGATTTGTCATGTGAGTTCTGCTTAATAGGGTCACAGGTCATGTAACAACCCTTTTATAACCACGATGCACAATATTACAAGAAGTAATACCTATCTGAAAGACATGATGTCCCCAGATCTACTAAATATAGAATTTAACTATGTATCTGCTGTTTTCAATATGCATACCTTTGGATGTAACACAGAATAATGAAATACATTTCCAGGTAAAAAATCTGCATTACCACTTTATAATCTTAAGCAATTAAAACAAAGTATGGCTATAGAAACACAAGTATAATATATAAATATATACCATAGAGATTATAATGACAAAATCATGTCTGCACACAACTCTGCATCGGGGTTAATATAACTATGGACAGTAAGGACCAGCCAATTACTCAATCCAAAGTGGCATACTTCAGGAACTAGGAAGTTAAGCAAAGAAAGCCCCTATTTTCCCCTGTACACTGCTTATATTACCTAAACCCCCCTTAACAGAATGGAACGCACATTCGTCTCTCATAGGTCACCCCTTAGAGAAATAGCATATTAGGTATATTTAAATTGGTAAATACCACATAAAACCAAATTGAAGAAATAAATCTACCATGTCAGTAGGTGGCAGTCTGCTACCAGGAAAAATCAGGAAAGATCATTAGTGTAAATCAAAAATAATGAGGAAACCAATTCAAAAAAAGTTTCTTAACACGTTTTCTTTTAGAAATGTGAAATCACATCTTCCCACATTGAAAACACCAGGTGCATCTCTCCCATATGAGATAAAATTCCTATTCAAGGTAAAAGAGAGGGATTCTTAAGGGTATTCACTGAGAAATCCTTTTCTAGAAAATGAAACCTATATGCTGCTTAAAGCGACAAGCTTTGTATATATACACAGACAAAATGGTTACTGAACAGTATCTTGACCATTTAATTCCCAGCAAAGAGCAGACCCTCTGACAATTTCTATATAATCTTTAAGTATATGTAAATATAAGTGAGGAGATGCATGAGTTGCAATTCAGTCATTAAAGGGATAGTAATGTTGTTTATTAAGTAACTGGTATATTGTAGATATTAAAAAAAGAGATTAATTGAGATTAGTCCAGTTTCTCACCTCTTTTAGGTTTGAGAGATATACAATGTTAAACTTCCCCCTCCTCCCTCCCCTTTCTCATATGAAAGCTGTATAGCTGACAGAATGAGATCCTGGTCCCAGAGCCGGCCGAAGACTATTCAGCAGAGCCGAAAGAGCGATATCTAAAAATAAAAAAATCATTGGAACCAGGGTTCAAAATTTCCACTCGCCTCCTCGCATTTGGCAAGGAGAAATTGAGTGAGGGTAAGTGGAAACTGAAGCCCTGTACTAATAATGAAAAATGTGCATGCTGTAATAGTGAATGCAATTAAATATCAAGTACAAAGGTAGAAACTTACTGGTGTTGTCAGCCAGGTGAGGAGAGGACGCACCCGTGTTTGTATATGTCTGCACAACGCTTCCTCGGCTTTCTCTCCCCACTCCGCCCTGTCATTCAGCATGCAAAGAAGGGAAGAGAGCCATGCAGAATGACAGGACACAGAAGAGAGCCGGAGAGTAACGGAATGCTGCCTCTAACTTCCAGTGGGTACTGAATGACATGGCGGAGCTGGGGGAGAGAGCCGGGGCAGCAGTGTGCAAGACTGGGAAGAGGTCTGTGCAAGTTCTATTGAAGTCAGTCCAACAATATGTCCCAGATACTGATATATTCTAAGCACAAATCCTAATAGAGTTACACTCTGTGGCACAGATAAAAAAAAAAAAAAAAAAATATATATATATATATATATATATATATATATATATATATATAGATAGATAGCTATATATATATATATATATATATATATATATATATATATATAAATAAAACTTTAATAATATTGTTTCAATATATAAAATCATATCTATATGAATCATAGTAAGTACAGAGAGTCCCAAGTAACCATAGTCCGCATATAATCACAGTCTCTGGAATTTATAGATATATTGTTACCTCTCCCAACTAAATAAACCAGTAAACTGATGCACATTTCTGCTCTCCCTTCCTTCTTGTCCTCACTGTAACCTCACTCACATTAATACTTCCTCACCGTGATTGATGTTTGTATCTCTGATGACTGGGGGTTCCCCTCCGGTTGCTTCCACAGCTTGATCAGGGCTGTATCTTGTTATATCAGGGCCGAGTGAGATATTTGCGGGCAGAGCTGATGAAGTTATCTTTTACAAGAATTTGGCCAAACAGTGGGCAGAGGTCAACCCAATTTCTGTAGCAATATCCTTAACCTGTTATAACACATCACAAAATCCGTTTGCAGACTACAATACAGAAATTGGGTTGACCTCTGCTCACTGTTTGGCCATATTTTTGGAAGAAAGACATCTTATAACAAGATGCAGCCCTGATCAAGCTGCGGAAGCAACCGGAAGGGATACAAACATCAATCACGATGAGTGTTAATGCGAGTGAAGTTCCAGTGAGGACAAGAAGGAAGGGAGAGCAGGAGTATGTAACAGTTGGCCAATTTATGAAGTTGGGAGAAGTAACAATGTATCTAAATTCTAGCAGCGGATTTCATATTACATCCAGAGATTGTGAATACATGCAGTCTTTGATTACTTGAGACTTCTTACTATGATTCATATAGATATATGATTTTATATATTGATACATTAATATTAAAGTTTTTTATTTTTATAATTTTGTATAGGTTTTTTTCTGTGCCACAGGGTATAATTAGGATTTGTGTTTAGAATATATCTGTGTTTGGGACATATTGTTGGATTTACTTCAATAGTGCTCTCCCATAAATATAGTTTTTTGCCTATAGGGCTTGAGAGACTGGGCACACTAGTCCAGGGACAGAAGCAAGTTGGATCAGGATCTACCCATACGGTGGTGTATATATAAGGTTTAATTTCCTTTTTAAATTATGTGTGTACATTGTTTGTGATTGAATATATGTGTTAATTTTATTCTGAATAAAGCATAGAACAACAGTGTTGTTTCAGCAAAGAGAACTTGAGATGGGTGGGGTTGAAGGCGAGGATATGGGTGGGGTAAAAACCAGGGATATGGGTGGGGCTAGGTGTGGAAACTGGTGGTGAGTAACTTTTAAGGCCTGGCTAGTAGCTCAGGACTTGAAATTTTGAGCCCTGATTGGAATGATCTACAAAGTTTGTTTGCAAACCAGGCACACTTTGTAGACCGTTCCAATTATGTATTTATTTTTAGATATCACTCTTTCAGCTCTGCTGGAGAGCCTCTGTATGGTCACGCAACCAGAATCTCCTGTTCACAGATTTACAGCTCACTTATGAGAAAGGGGAGGAGGGGAAGTTTAACATTGTATATCTCTCAAACCATAATTGTTTGAGAGATCGGACTAACCTCAGTTAATCTCTTTTTTAATAGCGACGTTATACAAATTACTTAATAAATGACGTTACTAGCCATTTAATTAGCAGATGATCTACGTTTGTGATTCAGTTCTTATTTTGCACACACTATGTATTCCATCAGAGTCCGTTCCATCAGCTGCCTGTGCTTGCTGCTACTGCTGCCAGAGAAGATGGCAAGTGTGACAGCGGGGGGACGCTCTGTCACACTTGTCATCCCAAACCAATCCCAAAGAGCAGCAAGAGACTGGTGGTGGTAATGATGGTGATAGTGGAGCAGCTGGTGTGGAAGAGAGTATGAGAGTGTTTTTGGTGGAAAGGTGACCACTGTTCCTATAAAGAATCTGCTTTACCTAATGTGTGTGCATGTAATTTCCTGGAAACCGTTTTAGTTTTTTTAGTTTAATTTTCAACTTTTAAATAATATAGTGTCTGATGAGGGATCTAGCTTTAGTATGCATTGGTCCTATGAAGGGATGACCTATAAATGTCACTGACCTTGAGATCATACATATGTATCTGAAAAAATTACTGTGGATGAATGTTTTTACAATGTCCAGCAGGTGGCATGTATCTTCCCCCTAGCCCTGAAGGCTTTAATATACTTATTATGACTATATCCACTCCTGCAAAGCTTCCTATTGTTTTGCATATTTATGATCTCATATTGTTTTTTGTTTTTTTTGTGTATGACCTACATTTGAACTTTAGTGTTTGTTTGTTTTTTCTCCTCCTCTCCCCCCCCTCCCAAAAAAAAAAAAAAAAAAAAAGGACCAGGATGTGAATATAGAAGACCTAAAGCTGGAAATTCTTTGCAAGGCTGTAAAGAGAGACACGTAAGTAAGACAAATGAACAGTTAAGTATTCAAGGTAAATTATTTTCATGCGGTCCGGATTATATTCTGTTCTGCATTATTAAATAGACGGATAGGCTGATTTAACCAATGGGATAAATTGTGCCCCCCCCCCCTCAAAACTAAAATCCTGGTCTTCTTTGATCTCTAACATTGCTTAGACTTATTGTTTCAACCAACAGTCATGTTTCTTCAATGCCATCTCTTCAGCAGCCCCCCTTACCTTTCTTATCTTCTCTGTTAAAGTTCCAAGGTAGATAAAATGAGTGCCATTAAATGGGTAATAACATCTATACCCTAAGACATACTTCAAAACAAGAGACAATCTCAAAGTATCGTTCCTGGCAAAAAAAAATATATTTTTATTATTATTATTATTATCATCATTTAATCCTTAAAGCAGTGGTTCTAAATCTTTTTTTGTTCGAGACAGCCCTAACACACAATCTAGAACATTCAGGGCACACCTAACATATTTAATGTAGTTTATCAAGGGCATAAGAAGTGTACAATACATAAATATACAGTTATTATTAGGTCTTATAATCTTAATAACAAAACTAAACATATTGTGCATAACAATTTGTATACATCTTTATTTAAAAGTCCATTTTTGTTAGGAGTCAAAGAAAACATGGGGCACCCTGGTTGAGAATCACTGCCTTAAAGGGTTAGCAATGCCTTCTAGAAATAAAAGGTAATATTGTAGCTATTCAAAAAATAAGTCCATTGATGCCACTCCGATCTTTCAGATCTTTATGGTTTGAAAGATATAAGGTGATGAAGTTCCCCCTCCCTCCCCTTTCATTGACATCCGTGTCTAGCATGACAGAAGCTGATCCTGGTCCCTGGACTGGTAGGGAGATAACGCAATCTACAAAGAAATACTTCACTGGAACAATCTACAAAGTGCGCTTGCAAACCAGGCACACTTTGTAGACCGTTCCAATGAAGTATTTCTTTGTAGATCGTGGTATTTTGGCTCTGCTGAAGGGCCTCCTTGAGTCGGCAGACACAGATCTGCTGACCGCACTCAGGCAGACGCACAGACGCAGACAGACAGACGCACGCGCACACATTTTATATATATATATATATATATATATATATATATATATATGTGTATATGTACACACATACACAGAGATAGATAGATATATATATATAATATATATATATATATATCTATCTATGTATATATATATATATATAGACATACACACACAGATATATGTACACACAGATCTATCCCTTTGAGTGCCAACGCATTGCTCTGGCACTCAAAGGGAGTGTGTGTATATATATATATATATATATATATATATATATATATATATATATATATATATATATATATATATATATATATATATATATATATATATATATATATATAAAAGAAGACTTCTGTGTGCCTGGCAAACACACCCAGGGGTGGTATTAAGGAGGAGTTACTACTCCTATTGGGTGATTCAATCATGCAGGGAGTTGGCCCGCCCCCACTATGCAGCCCGCCCACCACTGTCAGTCAGAAAAAAACAATATGGCCGCCACTTACTCCTACACCACAGACAAACACACATGCCTCACTCATACAGCACCACACAAACACACACAGACCACCACACACACACATGCCCCACTCAGACAGCACCAAACACACATGCCCCCACTCATAAACACAGCACCACATACACACACAAAGCCAGAAATAAATATGGCTGACACACAAACACACACAGTCACTCACCCTGACTCCCAGTGGCCTCAGCAGGACCTGTAGTGCAGCACCAGGGGAAAAAAAATGGCACTCAAAGGGTTAAGGTAGGCCCTCATTGCTCAATTATTTCTTCACTGTCATCATTTGCCATGCAAGACACAGGACAGACAGCCATCAGATTCACACTTAACCCACTGACTGCCACAGGGTTGTGTATCAAGTTTTACCCCTCAGGGAGTGTGTTCAAACCCCTCACACTGTAAACTTGCATTTCCCTCCTACTTCTCCTCCTTCCCCAGCCTATTACTAACACTTTTCCATATTTATGTTAAGCCCCGCCCCCACTCGCGATTAAGCCCCACCCACTTTTAACCCAGCTTGCCCCATTTGTCTCTCCACATCAGCACCACATCAGTCCCCTCTAGGGACTACACAAATCAAAGTTCCCAGGTATGAATACACTTCCCACTGCTATTTATCTCTGACATGCCTCTCTATACATTAACCATTTGAGTGCCAGAGGGGTACACAACTCATGCACGCATGTGTTTCTGCTCATATATGTTGTGTGTGTACATCTCTGTTACATATGTGTGTCCATCTCCAGTGTGTCTGTGTGTGTGCGTGTCTTTTGCATGTTTCTGCTGCTCACTGTGTGTATGTGCATACCTCCCAACATTTCACATGGCCAAAGAGGGACACTTTAGTTTTAGGCATGGGCGGATTGTCCTATCGGGGGATCGGGCATCCCCTGGTGGGCCGCTATATCGGCTCACTTTTAAAAAGTCGCGATCCACTTTGTGCAGACTCTCTCCCCCTCCGGTGCGCGCTGAAAGAACTGCAATTAAAATACAAGTGCTGTACAGCGCTGGCCATCTCTCTACCCCTCCGCTCCACTTTGTCTTGAGATCAGAATGAGGGCACTAAAGGAAGTTAGTGGAGGAGAGAGATGTCCGGCGCTGTACAGCACTTGTAATTTATTTGCAATTCTTTCAGTGCGCACCGGGGGTGCGTGTGTGTGTGTGTGTGTGGGGGTGAGCCCGGGCCGGTATTCCCTTACAATCCGCCCCTGGTTTTAGGTGATATTGTTGGGGGCGTGGCTGGTGGGCAGGGCATTAGTAAGAATTTTTAGGTTATTTCATGACCTATTACTGGCTATTTATGTAACTGAATAAATGATTTAGTGCAAGAACAAAGTATTTTATTTGCACTGACTAATGTATAAACACATATACTGAAGTTTACAAAAATATGTATATGAGCTTTATTGCTGTAGAGCAAAGTAATACACACCACACAGTCAGGGCTGGTGCAAGGATTTTTGCCACCGTAGGCAAAACCTAATTTTGCCGCCCATTTCGCTCCGCCCCTTGTGTCCCACCCCTTTATACCCCACCTACTTATACCCAACCTCTTTTCATGATTGTCCTCTCTCTGCCCCCTGGGCCAGTCTGTCCCTGATCTGGAGATGCCTGTAAGAGATGCCCCCCACCAGCTCCAACTTGCCCCTTATCAGCTTCACTTTGGCCCACCAGCTCCACTTTGCCCCTATCAGCTCCACTTTGTCCCCCATCAGCTCCACTTTGTCCCCCATCAGCTCCACTTTGGCCCCCATCAGCTCCAACTTGCCCCCACCAGCTCCACTTTGCCCCCCATCCACTCCAACTTGCCCCCAGCGGCTCCACTTTGCCCCCCAGCAGCTCCACTATGCCCCCAGCAGCTCCAACTTGCCACCATCAGCTCCAACTTGCCCCCCATCCGCTCAAACTTGCCCCCATCAGCTCCACTTTGCCCCCCATCTGCTCTAACCTGCCCCCCCTCAGCTCCACTTTGCCCCCTCAGCTCCAACTTGCCTCCATCAGCTCCATTTTGACCCCCATCCACTCCAACTTGCCCCCCATCCGCTCCAACTTGCCCCCCATCCGCTCCAACTTGCCCCCCTCAGCTCCACTTTGCCCCCCCTCAGCTCCACTTTGCCCCCTCAGCTCCAACTTGCCTCCATCAGCTCCATTTTGACCCCCATCCACTCCAACTTGCCCCCCATCCGCTCCAACTTGCCCCCCATCCGCTCTAACTTGCCCCCCTCAGCTCCACTTTGCCCCCCCTCAGCTCCACTTTGCCCCCCTCAGCTCCACTTTACCCCCTCAGCTCCAACTTGCCCCCATCAGCTCCACTTTGACCCTCATCCGCTCCAACTTACCCCCATCAGCTCCACTTTGCCACCACCAGCTCCACTATGCCCCCTCAGCTCCAGCTTTCCCCTATCAGCTCCAGCTTTCCCCTATCAGCTCCAGCTTGCCCCCATCAGCTCCAGCTTGCCCCCATCAGCTTCAACTTGCCCCCATCAGCTTCAACTTGCCCCCATCAGCTTCAACTTGCCCCCATCAGCTCCACTTTGTCCCCCATCCGCTCCAACTTGCCCCCAGCAGCTCCACTATGCCCCTTCAGTTCCAACTTGCCCCCATCACATACCTGTAGCTCCCGCGCAGTCTTCTCTTCAGTAATGCAGAGCGAGGCGGGAGATCATGACTCCCAGCGCGCTCTGCATTACTAAAGATCCAACCCAATGAGGGAGCGCTGTAGCAACACCTGCACGGACATCTCGTCCCAGTGACGTCCGTGCACCTGCGCTGTCAGTCCCTTTTGAGCCGGCCGGCTCAAAAGGGACTGACAGCGCAGGCGCACGGACGTCACTGGGATGAGATGTCCGTGCTTCCTGTTTCAGTGACCGTCAGGAAAAGGACAAAATCTTGAGAACCGGGTAATATTTCTGGTGACTAGCGCTACTAAGCAGCTAGTCGCCAGATGAAGAATCAATACAGCTTAGGTCTCTGCGGGGTGGTAGTTCCCCTTTAAAGGGATAGTAATACTTCATTTTATCTTTATTTTATTTTGTAGGCATGAAAAAACATGAAGAATGATGTAAGTCTTATCTCTCAAACCTTTATGGTTTAAGAGATATTCACAAGCAAAGTTTCCCCTCCCGCCCCTTTTACCTAGTGTAAGACATCTCTTCTCAGATGTGGATCTGGTTGTAAGACCAGACAGATAACAGCAGGGGACAATCTTCTTTGTATGAAAACAATGAAAGCCCTTCCCCCCTTGACAAGTTTTTCAGCTTTTTCCCCTTATCTTAATTGAAGATTGTCCCTCTCTGCAGTCTATCTGGCCACCTCCCTTCTGATCTGGCTGAACAGGGGGGGGGGATACTTTGTTTGTGAATATCTCTTAAACCATAAAGGTTTGAGAAAGAAGACATATTGTTCTTCATGTTTTTTTAATGCCTATAAAATAAAGATAAAATGAAGTATTACTATCCCTTTAAGTACAATAGGTTTCAGTCCCTCCTTCTGGAGGGCAGGGAACATCATAAAAGACAGGGTCTTTAGGGTGGAGAATCCTTCCTCCTCCTGCTCAACCTCCCTCCAACTAACTCCTAGAATTCTCTGTCCTTTTTTTTTTTTCTTTTTAGATATGGGGCTCTATAATCCTCCATTTGGCAGGTTATCATTACTGGGCTTCACTGGAGTTGGAGTTCACTGGTGCCTTGTAGCCCTATTCTGCCCTGTGGAGGGAATCTTAAAATTCTTTCCCTTACTGTGATGATAACCTGAAGAAAGAAGACTGATGAGAAACCATTTGAATGCCTGAGTCCACTTTGTTACAGTTTTTGTTGTCACTTAATACAGAGGCTGAAGTGAGCTCTGTTATGCTGTGTCATTCTTTCTAGGTATCTCTATCTCTCAGAGAGCTGTGTAATGAGGATGGCTGAGGTTTTCTAGACTGTTTTATTGTATTAACCCTTTCATTACTTTATTGGGCATTTGTGTGTGATTTGGGGATGCTTATTCTCGTGCCCCCCCACACACACGCACGCACACACGTACACACGTTTTTAGTGTTGTGGCCCCTTTAATATCAGGAGCCCACCCGTGGCCATCTTTGCTCCTTTGACTTCTATGGGTAAAGCTTGTCTGGGTTAGAGGGGGCTCTTTCTTCTGGTCTCTTAAAGTCCTGTCATTTGGTCTACTCTCTGAGTTTCCACAGGGCCCACAGAAATCCGAAAATGGAGTTGTAAGCAATGCTAAGCAACAAGGACCAGAGAAAACTATAGTAACATCATTGACAAGGCAGAAAAAAGACATGCGTCCATCAAGTCCAGCCCATGCTAAAACACCCCCTGTGGATCTAGAGGAAGGCAAAAAAAAAAAAACATAGAAGCAATTTCCAATTAAGCCCCAAGTGGGCAAAAAAATAATTCCTTTCAGACTCCAAATGTCAGTCATAAAATTCCATGGATCAACAACCTATCTGTATTGAAGCCATCTATCATAAGTCTCAATATTGTTCTGTGATAGGTATCCATTGCTTAACTTCTTAATGACCCATGATGGTCCAGAACCATCATGGGGTGTTTTCCGTTAAGGACCCATGATGGTTTTGGGCTGTCATGGAATTCCGGGGCGCCGCGTGCACCGTTCGGGGAGCCTGGAAGCGGATGGCGCATAAAAAAAAAAAAGGGCCGTGGTCCTTAAGTGACGGCCGCATGAGCGATCGACTGTTCTTAAGGGGTTAAAGGACGGTGAGATAACTCGGTGGTAAATGCCCTGACTGCAGAGCCTGTTCAAACCACAAGGTTGTAGGTTCAAATCCCGGCAGGGTCAACTCAGCCCTTCATCCTTCTGAGGTCGATAAAATGAGTACGATAAAATGAGCACCACTGATTGGGTAATAATGACAATTATTATTCAGCTGTCGATTCAGTTAATTCTGAGAGCTGAAAGCGATTTTGAGTCCCACTGGGAGAAAAGAGCTTTATAAAGTCTAGTTATTATTATATTTGAAAGCAGTTACTGTATCTGCAAGCACAACATTCCGAGGCAAAGAATTCCATAGCTTTACCGCCTTTACTGTAAAAAAAATTGAAATAAATTAAAAAAAAAAAAAAATACCCTGCCTTAGTTTGTCGAAAGTGCCTTGCCTCTAGTCTTAATGGATGACCATAAATGCCCATTTCTAGTGGACATCTTCTCTCTTGCTTATCCTATGCAGAGGCTGACTCTCCTTGCTTTACTTCTACAGTATAACCCTTTGCTTGCCAGATAAGTAGAGTTCTGGCTGTTTAGGGTTATATATATTTTCTGCAGACATTTTATCTAGTACTAGTTGAACAGCCCGTTACACGGACCACAGTGCCACTGCCACCCGGTCACGGGGCAGTCACACGCAGTAGAGACTGCCCACGCCACGACTGATACAGAGCTGGACGCACCTACGGAGCGCCCAGCTCTGTATCAGCCGTGGCGCGAGCAGTCTCTACTGCGCATGACTGCATCAGTGTGTACTGCGCATGTTGTGGTGTTACTCACGATTTAGCGAATTATTATATAGGATATTGCTTGGTTTGGGACATTTTTCTCAGAGACATTGGACTCTAAGGGGCATGGGCTAGATGTTACACATTGTTCCTTTAGCTGCACAGGGCTGCCTAAGGTATATTCAGTTAAAAGGCTTGATTTCCTTCTCAAGGCCTCCTTTAATGCTGCTGGGGCAGTACTGCTGATGTTGCCAAACAGGACTTATTACTTCTGATGGCCAGTATCACTGATGCTAATACCTAAGTTTCTGAGGGCTAGAGCGTTCTCTCAGAAGGGCTCCGTCTTTTCAGTTGCTGTTTGCCGAACCCTGTGGCTTAAGATTTGGTCTACCGATCAATCCTCTAAGAAGTCACTGGTTTCCTTGCCTTTTCAAGGTAACTCCCTTTTTGGGCTTCACCTGATACAGGTCATCAGTGATGCTACAGGTGGTAAGAGCACTTTGTTGCCTCAGATCTCCACCAGATCTGGCAAGGAAGGTGTCGTATTTTTAATTCCCCACCAAATGAGAGAGCAAAGTTCGCAAACTTCTGAAGCGCACCCCACACAAAACCCAGACAAGCCTAGCAGTCCAGGCGATCTGCTTCAAAAAGAATAAACCCACCTCCGCATGACTCTTGGAATCCTTGTCCATTGTTGCCTGTAGGGGCTGTCAAAGCCTTTTTTGAGATGCCTGAACATCCTTTGTGACAGACCAGTGGTTTCTGAGGGTAATATTGGGAGGTACCGCTTAGATTTAAAATCACTTTCTACACATTGGTTCTTTTTATCAAAGGTTCCAGACAAAGAGAGTCTATTCCAAGAGACCATGGACCCTCTTCTGGAAAAACAAGTGCTGGAGCCAGTCCCTCCACCGAGCTCTCTTCAGGTTCCTATTCCAAAGATGGACGGCAGATGCTCTCCACATTCTGAACCTCAAATGCCTCAACAAATATGTGGTCGCTTCGCATTGGAAGATGCAATCTTTGCATTTTGTCATTGTAGCTATGTGCCCAGGAGGAATAACTGGCCTCCCTGTAGGCAGCTTATTTACACGTCCCGATACACCCGGACAGTCAGCGCTACCTGCGTTTTGCTTTGGGGTCCAATCATTACCAAATCACAGCTCTGCCATTTGGCCTGGCTTTGGTTTCAAGCACCTTCACAAAGATCATGGTGGCCCTCTCTGCATTTATTCACACCCAGGGCATCTCTCTAAACCTGTATCTGGATGACTTGCTCATCAAGGCTCCTGTGGGGGAATTGTTCGCGCGCCATTTCCAAGAGTGCGCCCACATTCTGGTGCACCATGACTGGATCTTAAACCTACTGTCACCACGCGAGGTGTAGGGACCCGTGTGGTGCCGGCATTGGTTCAGTAGCTGGAGAGCGATGCTGAGGAGCGATGCTTGAGATCGGAGATGGCGTGCCAGGAACTCCCTTGCTGCAGCCGAAGCTGAGTAAAGGTGCTGGTCGTGAAACCAGATTGTTCCACCCCGATTGAGCCGGGGTGCAACCAGGATGGGAGTGCCCTGGTTACTGTTAAGAACCAGGCCGACGAGACGAGCTGGAATCCTTGAACGGGAGGCACCCACGCAGTTAAGACACAGAGCCTAAGGTCAAGCCAGGGACTGGAGACAAGCCGGAGGTCAGAAGCAGAGCCAAAGATCAAGCCGGGGACTGGAGACAAGCTGAAGGTCAGGATCAAAGCCAAAGGTCAAGCCAGGGACTGGAGACAAGCTGGAGGTCAGGATCAAGCCAAAGGTCAAGCCAGGGACTGGAGACAAGCCGGAGGTAAGGATCAAGCCAAAGGTCAAGCCAGGGACTGAAGACAAGCCGGAGGTCAGAATCAGAGCCAAAGGTCAAGCCTGGGACTGGAGATAAGCCGGAGGTCAGGATCAAAGCCAAAAGTCAAGCCAGGGACTGGAGACAAGCCAGAGGTCAGGATCAAGCCAAAGGTCAAGCCAGGGACTGGAGACAAGCCGGAGGCCAGGATAAAGCCAAAAGGTCAGAAACAAGCAGAGCTGGAGTCGGACAAGAACTAGGAAGCTCGTGCAACAGGCACCCCATGCCTGGGGTAGCCCATTTAAAAAGGTAGCCATTGAGACGGGGAAGAGAGGAGGGCTCGCCTGGGAGCAGAAGAGGATAGGAGCAGCCCAAACAAACCAAGCGCCGGACTGGGCACATGCCCAGCCACCAGCAGGGGCAGTGGAGAACTGCGCAGCCAGACCCAGCTGAAACCCAGAAGTACCGCCGCCGGCGCAGAGAGAAGCGGCCGGGGACCTGCGGCGAGCGGGTAAGTGGTGAGAAGGGAGGTAAAGGATCTCCTCAGCTGGGTGGAGACTAATGTTCCTGTCATCGCAGCCATTCACATTCCAGTAGTAATAAACTTGCTGGAGGACTTTCTAAGTCTGCAAGACCTAGATCCAGGAAAATGGGAACTCTATCTAGACATGTTATATCTGACTGTTCAGCAATGGGGTGTTCCAACGATAGAAGTCATGGCAGCTAGAGAGAATAGGAAGGCATCAGTGATTTACTCTCGAACAGGGAATCCCCCACCTTTGTGACGGGAACAATGATCATTCCATGGAGCTTTCATCTCTTGTATGTGTTTACTATGATTCCTCTGATCTCCAGGGTGATCCGGAAGATCAGAATGGATGGGACATTAGTCATTCTGAGGGCTCATTATTAGTTCAGAAGGGATGGTTCACAGACTTTGTCATCCTGTCTGTTCAAGACCTGATTTGGCTCCCTCTCAAGCCTGATCTGATGTTCCAGGGTCGGTACAAGGATGTGGAGAGGGGCTGGCTTTGACGGCATCCTGATAAGGAAGGGTTTTGCCACTGTGGTCATATCCACCATGATCCAGGCTGAGAAGTTGGTCTCTTCCAAGGCATACTATAGGGTATGGTCTGTTTTATATGGTGCGTGGACAAGAACATGTCTCCACAGCTCTTTGACCTTTCCTAGTTGCTGTATTTTCTTAGCCATGGGGTGAAAAAGGGCCTCCGCTCGAGCTCCCTTAAGGTTCAGATTTCAGCACTCTGTTCTCTTCCAGCGATGAATTGTTGTCATCCCCGATGTCAAGATTTTTCTCCAAGGGGTGGCTCATGGTTTGGTCATGGGTGTCTTGCGGAGTCCTCATCTTTTTTAAATTCAATGTTTATTGATTTTTCTTATGGAATAGAGGTACAGAAAAGAAAAATGGTAGGGAGGGGAGAACATAAAGGAGAACAACACAACATGACAAGATGTAAAGCAAGAGATGTAAAGCAAGAGGTAAAGAAGAGAAAAGAAAGAAAGAAAAAAAAAAAGGGGGTGGGGGGGGGAAGCTATGATCAACAGGTCAGCAGATCTCAATGGAAATCAGGAGGGAACATCGAATCCACCCAAGGAGACCAAATCGCGAGAAATGAGGGAGGAGCCTCTCAGGTAGGTGGTCATTTTTCCATCTTGAGTAATTGCCAAATCCTGTTATCCAGAGGAGCATGACAGGGAGGCACTGACTTCCAATGAAAAGCAATATGGCATCTAGTCATCGTACACACTCTAAAAAACAACTTATTGGCACTAGGGGACAAAGGAGGGTGTCTAGGGGACCTGTTAAGAAGCGCAGTCCAAGGATCCAAGTGGACCGTGACCCCCAATGCCGTGCTCAGAAGGCCAAAAACATGAGACCACAGAGACGCCACAGAGGGACAAGACCACCACATGTGAAGGTAAGTGCCCTCCTGACCACAGCCCCGGTAGCAGAGTTAGGATAGAGAAGGAAAAAGTCTATGTAGTTTAGCTGGAGAATAATACCACCATGCCAAAACCTTATAAGCGTTTTCTGTAACCTGTGTATTCGGAGTCAACTTTTGGATGTTAAGCATCATATCCTCCCAGTCCTCAGAACTGAGAGAATCACCCAGATCAGCCTCCCAAAGAGCTCGATATGAGAGTGGGTGAGGAAATAGCGGAGTCAAAAAATGCTAATATAGGCTGGAGATAATACCCTTCCTAGGCAATAAGGTAGAACAGAAAGCTTCGAAAACAGTACTAGGAGGAGGAAGGGAAGATCTGAAATAAGATCCGACAAAGTGTTGCACTTGAAGAAAGCGGAAAAATTCAGAGGACGGGGCCTGATATTTCTCACGGAATTGGTCTCAGGTCAATAGAGATGATCCACGGTACATATCCGAAGCCCGTGTGATCTGGGAGTCTCGCCACCACTGAAAGTGCAATAACACTAGACCCGGTGGGAAATCAGTGTTACCAAAAAGAGGGCATAACCTAGATGTAGGGTTACGCAAACGGTCTCGCAACTGACATTTCCAACATAGAGAAAGAGTATGCGAAAGTGAGAGACTGTTAGAGAAGGCACTTAAAGGCCGCGGGGGTAACCACAACAGATCTGCAGCTGAAGGGGCACCACAAAGAACCATCTCAAGGTCAACCCAACATGGAGCATTAAAAGTCATATGAAACTGGGTTGCTTTAGCTAATTGGGCTGCCTTATAATAGGACCACAAATGTGGGATTGAGAGGCCACCTAACAGTCGATGTTGATGGAGTAAACCCAAGGCCAAACAAGGTTTTCCTGAGGCCCAAATAAGCGGAGTCCTCATCTTAACCGTCTTGCTTCCATCTCTGTGAGCCAGTTGACGCTCATGATGGCTTTCTTGGCAGTTGTCTCTGTATTGTGGGTCGCCGAGTTATAAGCTCTGTCTTGTAAATCTCCCTTCCCTGTGTTTCATCAGGACAAGGCGATGCTTTGTACCTCTCTGGAGTTTTTTTATTCCCAAAGTAGTCTCAGAGTTTCACTTCAAGAAGGAGATTGTCGTGCCATCCTTTTGTCCTGACTTTTCATAGTGATCTCCATCTACTGGACATGGTACGCTGCCTAAAAGTTTATGTGCACCTTTTTGTAATGCTTGACTGTTTGTTATCCTAGTGAGCCCCAGAGCTTGTCATGCTGCTTCCAAATTTACCATGGACTCTTTGATCAAGACTACCATATGCAAGTGCATGAGATCAGGAATAAAACTGTTCCCTTTTAGGTCACAGCACATTCCACCAGATCTATGGGTGATGCCTGAGCCTACAGCTATGCAGGGGTGTGACTTGGTCCTCCTTGCATACTTTCATCAAACACTACCATGTCAATGTCTTGCCCTTGGCTGAGGCCAGATTTTGTCATAAGGTCCTACAGGCATTTCTGCCTGTCTAAGGATCTGCGTGTGTTTCATACTGCCAGTTGTTCAGTAGCTTCTGAGCCCCATGTTTGGTGTGCTGTGCTAGTTCATTCTCTGTTAACACTTGTTTTTTCTGGCTTATTCAGCTCTTGAACAGTCATGGGGAAATCTGGTATCATAGGGATGTGGTCTTTTCTCCTTTCCCTTGCCGGGAATCCTAGCTTTGGTATATCCCCATGGTACCTGTGTTCCATACCGGATGTAAGACAAAATAGGATTTTAGTGTTTTTACCTGTTAAATACTTTTCTCTTCAGTCCATACAGAACATGGGTCTTGCACCCAGACCTTCATGGAGTTGCTTTCCTGGGCAGAGGAGTCCTCTTAGGGTTTTAGTCTTGAGAGATTTTCTTCTCCTCTTTCCTGCTTACTCTTTTTTGTGTGTCTCATATGAATTCTGTTATTAGTAGGAGGGGGTTGAGTTGGCGGGGGGAGTCTCCTCCCCAAAGACCATGTCCTTTGTGATGTGCCCTGCCACCCAGGAGGAGGGTTGCAACCACATGGTACCTGTGTTGCAACCACATGGTACCTGTGTTCCATATGGGCTAAAAAGAAAAGTATTTAACAGGTAAAAACACCAAACTCCTATTTTTTTTTTCTCTCTCTCATATCTAGTGAGAATCAGTAACACAATACATAATTAAAAAGGTGCTCACACTGAGTTCCCAACTGGTTGGTTAAAACACAGCTCAGTATGTGGCCACAGATGTTAACCTGCCCCTGTACAGGTTCTCCTGTTAGGGTCTTTGAAGAAGGACATCCGTTTTGTAAAAATGTTGCCGGCACCAAATTGTAGGCAAGTTGAATATTTATAAGGAGGCAGTTTATCGCACTCTGAAGAGATTTTGTGCAACCAAATAATTTTCATGCAAAGCACAACCAGGCAGGCCTAAAGCAACCAGACCATCAAAAGACCAGTATCAATTCAAGGGCTGCTAAAGACAACTGGAAAAATGCAGCCTTCATGGAAGACTTGAAAAGCTTCCTGTTTACTTACTAATAAAAATGTGAAATTTCTGGTTACTATAGCAGAGATCATGTGAAGAGACAGTGTGTAAAATCTACAACTAAATATGGTGCAGGAAATATTCAGGTGTGGGGATGCTTTTGTATTCTGGAGTTGGTGACTTGTTGAGGAAATTTGTGATAAAGTGTGTATATACATAGTCAGTATGGTGTCAATGGGGAGTTTCTGCAAGTTATACAGCTGAGGGTCGCCTCAGTGCAATTAAATCTGCATGGGTCATCTAAAAGGGAGCCTGTATAAATCCTGCTCCCTTAAACAGGAAAGTGTTCTGAGGAAGTGTCCAGGAGACAAGAAACGTGTCTGAAAAAGACCATATATCTGCTGTAGCTGTCTAAGGAATCTTCGCTGAAGTAAAGCAAGATCCAGCACAGTGAAATACTCTGCCCGCTTGTGTTCTTAAATAATCAATGTCCTTGATGCAAATGTTGCCATTTGCTCGCTCTGACCACTGAAGACTTACACAGCCATGAAGCTCAAACAATATAGCCATGAAGAACAGCATACACACGGCATAGGGGTCTTTCCTACGGCTGTAGATGGTCCAGATATGTTTAACCGTTTGAGTGACAGAGAGGTACACAACTCATTGCAAAGCAATGTGCTGCGTACCCCTCTGGCACTCAAAGGGTTAAAGGGATAGTAATGTTTCACAAAAACAGCAGCTCCAATTAATCTTCATAGTATTAGAGCCATAGTGAGTGTTATTTCAATACTGTCAGAGTTGTAGCTCAAGAGTAATGGAATGATAGTATCCCCCTCCTGCCCCTTTTACGTAGTGTAAGCCACCTCCCCTCAGATGTAGAATCTGGTCATTTGACACGGGACAATCTTACTGTGAACATAAGGAAAACCCTGCCTCCCTTGACAGGTTTTTCCCTTATGCTAATTGAAGATTGTCCCTCTCTGAGATCCATCTGGACATTCTTGCTGCTCTGAGGTGAGCAGTGTTACATTAGTAAAAGGGGCGGGAGGGGGATATTTATTATTCAATTACTCTTGAACTACAATTCTGACTATTGAAATAACACTCTCCATGGCTCAAATACTGTGACGATTAATTGGAGCTGCTTTTATCGTGAATCATTACTATCCCTTTAAGAATACATTTTATCTTTTGTTTGGATCTGTCCTCCGCAACACACCACTAATTGTCATTATTTGTAAGCTGGCTGGTCTATTGTACCTGCATTAGGCTTTATAAGAGAGGTGTTTCGTGTTGCCCCGCTCATTATAGATCCATACACCCTGATGAAAGAATCGTTTGACCCAGAAATGCATTCCTTTACCAGATTAATTATATCTATATCTGTTTTAAATAGTTTATTTAATAAATATACATTATATTTCATCCTATTGTTAAAAGCTTTTACCTTTTACCAGGGGCAGGTTAACCTCTCTAGTTACATATCAGTTGTGTTTTAACCAACCACCTGTGAACTCTGTGCGAGTACATTTTTAATTCTATGCTGTGTTACCGATTCTCACTAGATGAGAGATGGAGATTTTTATTTACATCTATGTGGATTATTGAAAGTGCCCCTGATGATCTTCCTTGTTTTCTGGAGATATTGGCCAACACAATTAACTCTGCCAGAGGTTAGAACACAGAAGCAGCTTTCATCAGCTTAAGGTACTCCAAAAAGCTTTAACTTAACTATAAAACCACAAAAGTGCTCCTCACTTTTTCTTCTCATTAGTCGGCACAAAATTAGACCATGTAATAAAATCTTTTAATGTACTACTACTTTATATTCATTTTTAGTTAATAAATAGGATGGAGATATTTTCCCCACTGTTTTTTTTTTCTTTTGCAGGTGGTCTGCTTCAAATACAACAGAAGACCCAATAGAAGCAACAAAAGACTCTGTTTTTGTTAAAGTACTTCAAAAGTTATTAAATGAAGGTAAGGACTTGCAACTTTTTCCTCTATACCATGGCAGCATATAGGCAGACCTGTCTCTTCAGTCTTTATATGATGTACAGTTGTAATAAAAATTATTCAACCTCCATTGCGAATCAGGTTTATTGTCAAAATTTACAGACTTTCCGCTGTTTGCAATGAACAACCCAAACAAAAGTAATTGAAATAGCTCAACACAATAAAAGCTTCAAGTGGTTTCACCAAATAATCTTGGGTTTGCATGCTGCAACCGCCTTCTTCAAATCCCACCAGAGATTTTCTGTGGGGTTCAAGTTAGGTGACTGATGGCCACTGTAGAATCTTCTAGGACTACTACTGCAACCAAGCCTTGGTGGAATTTGAAGTATGCTTGGGATCATTGTCCTGTTGGAAGGTCCAATGACACCCAAGCTTCAGCTTTCTCACCGACGGCATGAGTTTTCTCCTAGGATTTCCTAATACTTCAATGAATCCATCAGGTCTTCCACACACTGCAGGTTTCCAGTGCCAGAGGATGCAAAGCAGCCCCGGAGCTTCGCCGAGCCACCACCATGCTTAACTGTAGGCAGAGTGTTCTTTTCAGTGTATGCTTCATTCTTCTTCCTCCAGACATACCCCCTGATCCATGGAGCCGAAAAGTTCCAGATTTGTTTCATGGCTCCACAGAATACCAAAACTTCTGCGGCTTATTTTAAATGATTTTGAGCATATTGGAGTCGGCTTTTCTTGTGCCTTTGGGTCAGTAGTGGTGTACATCTTGGAGTTCTTGCATGAAAACCTTCTGTGTTTAGTATGCGCCTTACTGTGCTCACTGAAACCTCAGTGCTTGTTGCCACCAAGTCTTGCTGCAGGTCTTTTGCAGTCACTTGAGATTTTTTTTTCAACCTGCCTTCTCAGAAATCTGGTTGCAGCTGTTGATAGCTTCCTTATTCTGCCCCGTCCAGGTAGTGTAACCACTGTTCCTTTGACTTTGAACTTGCGAACTATGCTTCCAACGGTGTCTCTAGGAACATTCAGTGCCTTTTCTATCTTTTTGTATCCTGTTCATTGTTTGTGAAGGACGATGATCTCTTTTAAGTTTTTGGACCATTCTTTTGACTTAGCCATATTTCTAACATGCAGTGTTCCAGCTCAAGCACACCTGGTGCAACTAACGAAGCCCAGCCCTTGATTAGTTGCATCAGGGGTGCTTGAGACAACATCTGTTTTGCATATTTGTGCTGTTGTGAGGGAATCTATTCAGGGGGTTGAATAATTTTCAGACTGGAGAAGTCATTGTAAGTTGCATTTTCAGTTGACTTTGGGGAAATCATTTGAAGCATTCGTTGTGTTGAGCTATTTCAATTGCTTTTGTTTGATTTTTTTTCATTGCAAACAGCTGAAAGTCTGTACATTTTGACAGTAAACCTGATTTGCAATGGGGGTTGAATAATTTTGATTACAACTGTACTTGTTGATGTTTCTTTCATAACTAGCTATCTGCAAATCCACCTTGGAAGATTAGACTTCAGTTTTCCCCCTATAACATTTCCTTCTATTAACCAGGACTTGTATTCAGGAGGCTCAGGGCGGATGCTGTGAGAAACATTAGAATGGCTGTGTTGAATCAAAATGGAATCAAAGAAAAAAGGCATACAGGAGAGCAGTGTTGCATGGCTTTCTGTTATCCAGTGCATGCAGGAAAGAAATGCCACCCACACAATTGACTGGCCAGTATTGAACTATGCTGTCAGTACTGCACGGAGTTCCGGTGGCATCCCTTTCGTGCAGGTACTGCTATGCCTATGATCATACCTTGAGTCATGCATGTGCTTCTGAGCTGTGCTAGCTGCTGATTGCATTTGTATGCTGCAGATAGCAACTAGCATTAGCACTGCTTAAGAGCATGCAGAAGTTTATTCCACTTGGCAAGGATTTATGTGACAGACTTCCAAACGTTGCTTTAAAATGACTTTGTTTTTAATGTCATTCTATACATTTAAAGAGTTATACTTTTTTGGAACCTGATGCACATGCTGCTTTTCTGGTACTTTCTTACCTTTCTTGATGGCTTTCCTCTTTTTCTGAACAATTTCCCACAGTTTAGCTTCTTGCTCCTCTTAGAAGAGAGTTACAGCTGATCTGCTCAAAAGACTTCTTCCGTTTTCTAAACAGCATATTGTCAGAGAGATGGTAGATATATCATAAGTGGCATGATCCACCAGTTCTGGGTCACAGTTGTTCATTTTCGTCTCTAATGAAGGATCTCATGATTTATTTTCAAACTTGTCATTCCTCCTTCACTTACATAAATGCCAGTACGTATGCCTGGTGATGTCAGTGTAATTCTTGATCTACCATTATATTATTCTTCAAGAACATTGCTTATCTAATGTTTGGTGCGTAGCTCTACCTTCTTTCAAAGTTTACACATTACTCTCAAGTTCACACATTCTTGTGTACCTTATAACAGGTATCTTTCTTTATTTTGCATTGAAGGACACCCTTGACATCTTACCCTGTCTGAGTGACATTTAAAACAAATAAGGGTTCCATGACTCATATAGATAACACCACAGAGCCTCAGAAATGACAAAACTGCTTCCCTGTTGTCCCAAGTCCAATATTTTGAAAAACTACATAAATCTTCTCATGACCAATCCAACCTAGATAACCTTATTGCCCTACAGGATACGTTTATCCTTCTTATCCTCCAGAATGCCAAGAAAGGTGCACAGGTAAATAAGTCTTCAAAAAGATACCTGATATTATTTGCTGGCCAGATGCTTTATTAAGCTTTAGGCACCTAATTACATCAAATTGAAACTTACTGATGATTGACCTTTGCCCCACATAGCTTCAGCCACTAATGTTCAATTATTCTAGGAGTTTCAACTTTTCTAGATTTCTTCTATCAACAAAAGCTTGACTCTGCAGCAGTTATCCCGAAACCTGGCAAAGTTCCTTCCAATTGCCTGTGTTATGAATCCACATCCGTTACTAATAATAATATTAAACTTGTTGTCAACGTCTTAGCATATTGACATAATTCTTTATTACGTTCTATAGTTCATCCAGACCAGGTTGATTTTGTCCTCTTTTGACTGTCATGAATATTCTTGCCCCAGTCAGCTTCTGCTTTTATTTGTAGATGCAGAGAAGGAATTTGCTTGTTGAGTGGGGTTACTTAAACCTTACTTTTTCAGCATGTGGTTCCCCTGATGCCTTCCCTTTTATGTTATCCTGACATTATATCAATAACATTATCCTTCTGCTCCTCCTCCTCTTTTTACCCTGACCAGGCAAGAAGCAAGGCTGCCTCCTTTCTGCTTTAACTTTTGTACTTTGCATTGAGCAATTTGTTCAAGGTATGTGATTTAATCCATATTTCTTTCTTCAGGTATGGAACACAGGAGCCATGAAGCCATGCTCACACATTTAGTTGTTTTCCCATTAGACCGGTTCATTTTATTTTCCCTTTCCTCTTACATGCAGAGCAGAACATGAAGCAGACTTTTCCCCTGGACCTTTAATTATATTGTCTGCATTGGGATGTCCATGACTCTTACAAGATTCTTTCCATTACTTTATTCCAAGGAGCCAGAAGATCAGAAGAGCCAGGTGATGTAGTGTGGTCCAGGTCCTATGGACTGTCTGTCAGCCAGCCACAATATGAGGTCCGTCTCTTGTTCCTGCATTTTGCTGCTTCTTTAATTTATTTCTAATTACTTATTTACTTTACTTGTCTCTCTAGTTGTGGGACAAATTTTTTATGGTATATGGACAATTTACATTTTTATGGGGCCATGGCACCTTTAAGGATTGGCTTCAGCTATTGCCATATTAAATATGGAGCTCTGACTTGTCCCACTGCTACGGATGGCTCTCTGAACTGCAGGACTGGCTCAATACTTAATGGACTTTCCTTCACACTTTGGGGACTCCTTATATGGGGTCCCCAGTCAGGACAGCAGCTTTTGACAACTATAGAGCAACTGCTCTATTTGATTTTTTTTTTCCTCCTATTCTTTAAATTGTGCTACGTGGATTTACCAAGCTTTAGAAAATGAAGATTAGGAGTTCTTTTTTTCTTTACTTTTCCTTCAGTAGATTCACCCAGGAGGCACTGCTTGCGACCAGATCTAGTTTCTGCAAACTAGTCGCCTCCCAGAAGTGGAGTACATACGTTTTTCTTCTGCTTTTTCTTTGCCCTCTAGGTCTCTTTGTTTTGGGCATTGTGTGCCATGTCAGAATTCAAAGGGAATATGGGGAATCCCAGGACCATCAGAACTTCTATGGCTGTTTCTATAGACCAGCCTAGCAAAGGTTCAGGCAGGTCATTTATGCTCCTCTTGTGCTGTGGTCACTGCTCAGCTTCTAATTAGGAGCAGAGTGTGTGTTAAGACTTTTGTCTGCTTCATGGCAAGAATATCTGCTCATTTCCAATGTATCTTTATATTATCCACAATTTGCAAGCTAGAAGAGGAAAATAAAATCCATTTGAAGTTTAATTTTGCGAGTCTTGTTGACAAGCCATTTGTCTTTTATGGTTGGGGAGTCTGGGGGAGTGGGAAAACAGGAGATTTACAAAAAAAAAAAATACTGTTTGAGAAAAGACAGACAGGTGATCCCAGTTACATTCTGAGTTGGCTAAGCCTCTGTGACTGACTGATGGACCTATACATTACACACTGACCCCCAAGAGAAGGAAAAATACAACTGACTTTAGCTCTTACAAGTGCCAGAAGAAAAAGGACCAGCATACGGAATAAAATGTGGTGTAGCTGCATGCTCACAGCAGCTGCTGTGTGGCTCAATTTATCCCTTATTGCCACAACTTCTGAAGCTAAAAGGTCTATCATCATCCTGTACTGTAAAAATTAAGACTGCAGTAGTGATGGGAGAGAGAGAAAGCTGCACTGAAATTTTGTCACTAGCTGCAGGCAGAATGTGTGTGAATTTTCTTTTATAGATTGTGACAGATGGGAACAGTGTTTTTTTTTTTTTTTTTGTTTTTTTTTTTTGTTTTTTTTCAGTTAACGTTTCACTCATAAGCGACAAACGGCAGGTACCTTAACTTGGTTTTTTGGGAAGGGCAAGACATCACAAGCTACCCTGCTGTGTACTTTTCTGTAAAAGTGGTAGTCCAAAAACTGACTACAGCCATGGATGCTGCAGTGAGTATAATAAATGATGATGGTCCTTTTCCTCCTGAAAAGGCTGTTTGTAAAAGTGAGATGAAATGCACCACCACAACCAGTTGTAGTAATAATCCATTTAAGAACAGTGAAAACAACAATGGGTTCTATTCTGTTTGGATGGCACATCAGAGAAGGGTATCGGACTTAAGCCAAATGCTGTGACTGACAGTAATAAGTGCAACGCTCTTCCTCAAAGTAGTACTGAATTCTTTGAAAATCCCCCTAAGTGGAAAAGTAAAAAGGAATTGTTGAGACTTCAAAAAGTGTAGATGAATATGAAAGTAACATACATAGTAACATAGTCCATGAGGCTGAAAAAAGACATGCGTCCATCAAGGTCCAGCCCATGCCAAATCACCCAGATGCCATTTCCAGTAAAGCCCCAAGATCATTAAAAAAATTAGTTCCTTATTCCAAATGGCAGTCAGATATTTCCCTGGATCTACAACCTATCTGCATTGAAGCCATCTATCATAATTCTCAATGTTGTTCTGTGCTAGATAGGTATCCATTATGTTTTGAAAGCAGATTTACAGTATCTGCAAGCACAGCATCCAGAGGCAAAAAATTCCATAGCTTTACTGCCCTTGCTATAACAAAACCCCTGCCTTGGTTTTAGTCGAAAGAGCCTTTCCTCTAGTTTTAATGAATGACCTCTAATTCTTAGCTCTGTCCTTTGAGTAAGTAAATAATAGGAGAGTTCTTTGTTTTGACCTGGAATATATTTGTAAATGGTAATCATATCCTCCCATAAACGTCTCTTCTGTAACGTAAACAAACCCAATTTGGCTAATCTCTTTATAACTCAAAACCACCAGTCCCTTTTTCAGCTTTTCATCAAACTACATATATTCTTTTAAATTTGGCTGATTTCAGCAGCTTGTATCTTATAGAGATCATTGTTATGTCTTCTCTATAAAGCTACTCTCAGTAATTATTTTAATGTGGGATATATAAATGTATACTTCCTGGGACAAGAAAATATAAATTCTTACTTACCTGAGAATTCCTTTTCCTTGTCAGTCCTGGAACAGCACACAGAAGAGATATTCCCCTTGCAAGATAGGAAGCATCGCGCAGAATCCGTTTTCTGACCCACCTCTGTAAGATGGATCCCTCCCCACTGACTTACAGTAAATACAAAAGCCAAAAAAACGATATGCTGCTCAAAAGTGTCATTAGGGTCGGGAAATGCGTGCTGGGACTGAAGAAGAAAAGGAATTCTCAAGTAAGTAAGAATTCCTATTTTCCATGTCATCCCGTCACAGCACACCGAAGAGATGTAAAAAAGAAAAAAGGGGCGGGAGCACGAGGTAACTGCATGAAGAACACTTCGCCCAAAGGATGAATCATTGTCTCTGAGACTGTCAAGGTGATAATGCTGGCAAAACATATGGACCTGCTTCCAAGTGGCTGCTCTGCATATCTGCTCCACCGAAACTGCTGCCTTTTCAGCCGAAGATGTGGCCATAGCTCTTGTAGAGTGAGCCTTGAAAGATGACAGAGGATCTCTTCCAGCCGCTACATAGATATCGTCTGTTTCAGCCACCTAGCAATAGATCTTTTTGATGCTCCTTTGCCTTTGGAAGAACCCGAAAAGGAGAGAAGTAGGGAGGATGATTTTCTCCAGTAGCTGGATCGATCCAGATAGATCTGTAAACAGCGCTTCACATCCAGTGTGTGCAGAGATCATCAGAGGCCATATCCAGGCCTGGAGGAAAAGATGGAAGTACTACCTCTTGTGAAGATGAAATGTGGAGTCCCCCTTAGGGTGGAAATCCAGAGGTAGGCGAAGAATAACCCTGTCTGTCTGGAAGGAAAGGTAGGGTTCCAAAATGGATAAAGCCTGGATTTCGCCAATTCGTTGTGCAAATATAATGACGATTAAAAACACAATTTTGAAAGCGAGAAATTGCAGAGGCGCTGATTCCAGAGGATCGAAGGGAGAAGAGTTTAAACCATGCAAGACCAGAGGTAGATCCCATTGAGCCACATGCGGGAGTACTCTGGGTCTTAATTTAACCGTGGCCTTAGCGAATCTCTTTACTAACGGGTGTTCCGCAATGGAAGAGTTCCTCAAGGAACCTAAGGCCGCAATTTGACTTTAATCGTGGAAGACTGGAGACCAGCTGCAAAACCTTGGTGTAGGAAATCAATGATGACTGTAATTTCCGCGGCTAGAGGAGATATGTTCTTAGATTGACACCATGCAGAAAAGGCTTTCCAGATTCTCAGATAGTGCAGAGATGTTACCTTTTTCCTACCGTGGAGTAAGGTTTCCACGACCGGTTCTGATAAACCTTGTTTCTTTAATATTTCCCGTTTAGCATCCTTGCTGTCAGGGAGAAGAACTGTGAATTGTGGTGGAGGAGGGGTACTTGGTGGAGGAGATCTGGTCTGACCGGGAGATGTATTGGAGGCCTGTCCGTGAGGGGCAGAAGTTCCGGAAGCCAGGCCCTCCTGGGCCAGAAGGGGGCAATAAGAATTACTTGCGTCTTTTCTTGTTTCAGCTTTCATATAACTCGTTGTAGAACTGACAATGGAGGAAAGACATAGCCCAGTTGGAAGTCCCATGGTTGCAAAAGGGCACCCACAGTTTCTGTGAGATCTAATGGATTCAGGGAAACGAAACGTGACGTTTGCCTGTTTTCCCTGGTTGCCATTAAGTCTATGTCGGGGGTCCCCCAGGTTCTTACTAATTGAAGGTAAACCTCGTGATTGAGGGACCATTCCCCTTGAAGCACTTGATGTCTGCTGAGGAAGTCCACTGTTAGGTTCGCACTTCCTAGGAGATAAGTGGCTGAGAGGTGAACGAGGTTCATTTTTGCCCAAGAGCAGACCGTCCTTACCGATTTCAGGAGTCCCAAACTTCTGGTACCCCCTTGACGATTGAGATATGCCACTACTGATCAGTTGTCTGACTGAACATAGACCGCCGTCCCTAGTAGGATCAGACGCCAATGCTGGAGGGCCCTCCAGACCACCAGGAGTTCTCTGAAACTGGATGATCTGGCGCCTTCTGTCACTGCCCAAGTTCCCTGAACCATTCGATGCTCTAGGTGAGCACCCCAGCCATGACTTCTGGCATCCGTAGTTAGGATCCTCTGTACAGGAACGTGCCAGGGAAGACCAACACTCAAATGTTTGTTTACCAGGTAGAGTCAAGGAGACCTGAAGGGAGGACGACAGTCTGTCCCATTTCTGGAGAAGAAAAGCCTGTAGGGGCCTGAGGTGTAATAGATTTGTGAGGATGGGGATGACGACAGGGTTTGAACCTTGTTTGTTAGCTTGGTCTTCCTCTGCTCTGTGAGAAAAGTTCCGGCTATCGTGGAGTCCAGAATTAGACCCAAAAATTGCTTTGTTTGGGAGGGAACCAGACTGGATTTCTCCCAGTTGATACTCCAATCTAGGTCCTGAAAGGTGCGGAGCACCACCGACAGCTGGTTCTGTAGGACAGCATGGGATGGAGCCTTGATAAGCCAGTCATCCAAATAAGGTATCACTGAAATGCCTTGTCTCCTTAGATGCGCCACCACCACTAATAAGATCTTTGTAAATATTTGTGGGGCTGAAGAAAGACTGAACGGTAGAGCCTGGAATTGAAAGTGTCTGATTGTGCCTTCCATCGGAACTGCTAGTCTGAGGAATAGCCGATGATCTGGGTGTATAGGTACATGAAAATAGGCTTCGTTGAGGTCTATCCTGGCCACGAAATCCCCTGGGGAGAGGGCTTCTGTGGTAGGCTTTGGAGATTCCATTCTGAATTTTAGCTTTGTGTCTGTTGACAATTCTTAGGTTGATTACCAGCTGAAATCCTGTAGGAGCCTTGGGAACGATAAACAGTGGGGAAAAGGTACCCCTTTTGTCTTTTCTGTGTATTGGGATTAGGACCTGGTAGGTTAAGAGATGCTCCAAGCTTTGAAAAAAAAAAAAAAAGCTTCTCTGTGGGTCTGAGACCTCGGAAGGGAAGAGAGGACATACCTCTGAGGTGGAGGGGACAAAAATTCTATCCGATAACCTTCCTGAAGAAGGCGGAGGACCTAAGCATCTGAAGTAATCTTTTTCCATGATGGGAGAAAGTGACATAGTCTTCCCCCCAGAGGTACATAGTCCCTTTGTTGATTGGCGTCAGGAGGAGGAGGGACGTGGTGTTGAAGATGTGGGGAAGGTTGGAATACCTCTACCCCTAGGACGAAACTGCATTCTCTGATTCTGTTGGTGTCTTGTGTTACGAAACCCCATGGAATATTTAAACTGTGGATGGAAATCCCTAAAAATTTGCTTCTTAAAGCGGGGAAAGGATAGTCTAGACGGTAGTTTAGATTTTGAATCCACCTTGTCTAAGAGTTGCTCTACCTCATGTCCAAACAAGGCCCCTCCCTGAAATGGCATAGTGCATAGGCGATTCTTGGAAGCAGAATCAGCCTTCCATGATTTTAACCAAATAGCTCACCTTGCTGTTACTGCAAGTGCTGAAGCTCTTGCGTTCATCCGTACAGATTCAAATGATGCATCACATAGGAAGTCTACCGCCATGGATATTGCAGAAAACTTGCAAGAAAGTGTATCTCTCTGTGTTTTAGATGAAAGACCATTCTGTAGGTCGGCTAGCCAGACCCTGATGGAGCGAGCTACAGATACCGCAGCTATACTAGGCTTGAAACCGTTTTTTGTATTCAAGGCCATCAATGGGAAACAACTTTCTCACCCTTCTGATGATAGCAAGTTTTCTATCTGGTACATTCCATTCCTCTGTGATTAAGGAAGCCAGGTCTTCGTGGACTGGGAAGGCTTTAGAGTGTTTTGAGAAGGCTTTAAAAAGCTGATCCTTCTTACAGGTAGTCTCAGTAGCTTCTTACTTCTCTTTGGAGACCACGTGTTGAATGCAGGGACCACAGAAAGTACCGGTCTGAGTGTCAGGTAGAGGCTGTTCACACGATGAGCATAACCTATGCTTGGATTTTGTTGAAGCTTTTTTTGGACAAATGTTCATCAGTACTCTCAGGTTCAGACATACTACAAAATAAGCCAAACAGTATAGAGGATAAAGAAAACTAAACCGAACATATATAAATTAAGCCAACCTAGGCTTAGAAATAATGCCATGACAAACCACTTACATGGGCAGGTAGGCAGAAAAAACATAGCAAATCACACTTAAAGGGCTTCAGATAGGTCCCATGAGACTGGATAGAGCACAAAATTGTAAATCAACGGATTACCTTCCATCCTTCTACCTTAATACTTTGTGTTCGCTTGTAACCTCCAATCCCCACTCTAGTCCACTCTTTCGGGGGGGGGGGGGCAGGTAAAACAACAAATACTACGAACCTGACGGAGGACAGGAGAAAGAACTGTAAGTCAGTGTGGAGGGATCCATCTTATAGGGGTGTGTCAGAAAACGTAGATTCTGCGCAATGCATCCTGTCTTTCAAGGGGAAGATCTCTTCTGTTTGCTGTGACAGGATGACATGGAAACTGAATTAGGTGGCCGTTTGTGTTTGTAGACACCTTTTCACTACTGGTTTCTTCTTTTTTCGGTTTAAAGGCTGGTTGTGTATGGAGGTGTTTACCTTACACTATATGTATTAAGTGAATGTGCTGGATATTGTGCAATAACAAATTTATATTTTTTATATATATATTTTGTGGTGGTTTATTATGCATGTTAGACTGTGTGTGTTTAAGGTTTTCTGATTTGGGGTGAGAGATCAGCGCTAGACCCTTACTGTCGAGCCAGTTTTGTTGCAAGTATCTGCACTTTTTCTATTTCAAAACTGTACTCCTTACAAAGGAATTTTCTCTCCAGTAAAGCTTACAGGTGCCATGGGGAGGCAAGAGCTCCTCTTAGTAGGCTGGAACAATTCTTCCAATGAAATTGCAGGGGTGGAGCCTCCCTCTCCTCATAGCAGGCTAAGCTTAGCACTCCCCTCCCCAGTTAAGATTTGTTCCTCTTTCTGGTAGGAAGGTTTTGAACAGTTCTGCTTAGTTTTAGTTCTTTTATTATTTCTACTTGGATATGGGGTGTCCAAATTCCCCCATTAGGCAGATTACCATTACTGGCTTCCCCTGGTGGATTGCCCAGTTTACAGGAGCTGCTAGTGGACCCTTTCAGCCCTGGCAGAGAACCATGTAGCCCATGTCTGTCTCTCTCTCCATAAGGAGTCTCTTTCTGAAGCTTCTTCCTTATAATGGTATTCTGAAGAAAGAAGAAGTGCAGAAAAAGTGGACAACCCTTTGAGTGCTATGGTCCACTGTTCCTTCTGCACAAGGGTTCATTGGAGTTCTTATAACTCCTGCACTCATGTTGGGTATTATTACTTTACTAATGGCTGCTGATCTGGTATCTTTGCTGCATTGTTTGCTGTGTGGTATTTAACCCCGTCCCTGCCAGTATCGGTCAGTTGGGGGTCTTATATACATGCTTAATTTGATTTGTTTATTGTATATGGTGTTTTTATGTGTGCTTACACTTTCTAAACAGTTTTTCGGTTTTCATGTAAAATTTGAATTACGTTCCGTTAACGGCACGCTATATCGCATAGCCGTGATGCACCATTAATCTCTATGGGGCAGCCGTTTATGGGACATATCTCTGAAACCGCTTTGAGTACTGAGATGGGAGATGGCTTATTCTACTTGTCTCCACTGCCCTAGCTATCCAGAGGACATGGTCAGTGTTTTGGGAGTTTTGGGGGCATTTAGTTCTGTTTTTTTTTGTGGTACTTTGTATAGAGAAAGCTACTTTTCCCATAAATGCCTGTTTCGCGGGTCATTTTCTGATTGGTTCCCCGTGTGGACATAATTTTGTCTTCCTCTCTTCATGAGTATCATACGCAGGACTTGGTCACCTCAGCTTTTTTCCTCCGGTTAACCCTTTGCTCAGCAGATAAGTACATTTTAGTCTTTCTGTGGTGAAATCTTTAATCTGGGTGACAGTATTTGGGTCTTCCATTACTGTATTGACACTTTTCTCCTGTTAGGATGATGGGTCCACTTGGACATGGGGCTAGGCCTAAGACTAAGGATTCAGGGATATCTCAGACCCCCTCACTTACTGTTCCTCATGCAATTCAGGGCTTCCTATGGGGTATTCTAGGCATTGATGCCCCTCATGTGCTGCGGCACCTCGCCAGGGCCTTCCAGCCTTGATCACGAGCCTCGTTGGGTCAAGGACTTAGTCCTCTATGGCACAGTTTCCTCTCTCCATTCAAGGGGTTCTTCAGTCATAGAGAACCCCTACCTCCTTCAGGTTTGTAGCCCCTAAGGCTCCTGGCATTCCTGATTTATCTGATTTGTTCCTTTGAGGAATCAGATGGGGACTTTGCTGTGGGTCTCATTAAAGCGGTATTGACCACTTTAAATATTTCCTCTTCTCATGTAAAGCAACAGGTTACTTCTGCTGTCTTTCAAAAGCCTAAGAAGTCCTGAACTGTCTTTCCACCTAATGCCACTCTGGATCAGATTATTCTGGATGAGTGGAAGACTCCTGATAAGCACCTTTCTCTGTCTAAAAGGTTCTCAAAACTTTATCCCTGTTCTGAAGCTGCCTTGATTCAATGTGCTATGCCTCCTAAGGTTGATTCCCCCATTTCTAGGCTAGTCCACAGTCTTCGCTGTGGCGGATGCTTAGTCTCTAAAAGACTCGACTGACAGAAAACTTGATGCTGTTCTGAAGGCTAACTTCAAAGCCATAGGTGTGTCCATGTGACCCACCTGGGATTCTGCATGGGTCAATAGGGCTGTTGCGGTTTGGACTGAACAATTAACTACTGCTGTACACAAAGGTGCCCTAAAAGCTTACATGCCTTCACTTTTGGCCAACATTTCTGATGCTCAGCATTATGTTACTGATGCTCTATTGGATGCTCTTCGGCTTGAAGCTAAAGCATCTGCCTTTTCTGTGCTTGCTGTGGCTGAAGATCTGGTCTGCTGACTTGATCTCTAAGAAATCACAGATTTCTTCTCTTTTTGGCCCTGAAGTAAAGACTCTCATCAGTGAGGCCACTGGGGGTAAGAGCACATTACTGAAGAAAAGGAGCAAAGCCGGTGCACTCTTATTTGCAAATATCAGAAAATGCACCTTATAACAAAAAACCAGTAAGGATAAAGGGTGGTGCTACAGGTAAAATAGAACTAAGAAAAAACAAAAAGAAACCTGCAAAAACTAGCACTCTTCCACAAATATCACATAACTGGATGTTAGTGCATTATTGGAAAAGCAATTAAAACCTAACCTTTATTGTATATGTTAAAATAAAATATCGAGACAACGGCCAATCACATACATAAGGCACCCTATCGAGGTCCTAGAAAGAAAAATCTCTTTGCCTCTCGATACCTCTCAAAATCTCACTACTGTAGTGCCAAAAATATACATGTTAGATAAAAACTATCATGTCCGATTGTAATACATTGTATCAGTCACTAATTCCTCAGACTGATATTAAATCGTGTACCTGCGAATCCATAAAGTGTCTATACCTTGACTAAAGTGTTACTGGGGCATAATCCGGATTGCCAAAGAGAGACTAACTAAGCTAATTCTAATCATGTATATTATCACATTAAAAATCAGCACTATTCAAACACATCAATACATTAACTTTAACTTTTAAAATTTGACTTTGAGAAAGCTGTGATGCGAAACGTGCATCAGTTTATTCTTTTAGGGATTTGGCAGTCATGCCAACATCCTTGTATTTTTTGTATATTTTTGTACTTTTCTGTCTGATGTCTTTTTAATATGTAGATTCTCATGTGTTGGACAGGATTTTTCCGTATTTGAGGAACTAATGTTAGGTTTAACCCCAGTAGCACTGTAGCTTTATGTGATAATTCATTCGATTAGAATTACATTAGCTAGGTTTCTCTGGCAATCTGGATTATGCCCCGGTAACAATTGAGTCAGGGTACAGACTCTACATATAGTTGTAGGCATATTTTCTAAGTGATAGTTTTATAATTCATCAACCATTAGTATGAGGGGTTGATTACCTATTTTCTTTCTGTTCCTACACGTGGGTTTAAGGGATTTTTATAATGATACTCACTTTCTTTTTTGTTTATCTCATTCTTCACTCCTGATCATACACATCTCTGAATGTATTGATGTGTTTGAATAGTGCTGATTTTTAATGTGATAATATACATGATTAGAATTAGCTTAGTTAGTCTCTTTGGCAATCCGGATTATGCCCGGTAACACTTTAGTCAAGGTACAGACGCTTTATGGATTCGCAGGTACACGATTTAATATCAGTCTGAGGAATTAGTGACTGATACAATGTATTACAATTGTACATGATAGTTTTTATCTAACATGTATATTTTTGGCACTACAGTAGTGAGATTTTGAGAGGTATCGAGAGGCAAAGAGATTTTTCTTTCTATGACCTCGATAGGGTGCCTTATTATGTATGTGACTGGTCGTTGTCTCGATATTTTATTTTAACATATACAATAAAGGTTAGGTTTTTAGTGCATTATTGGAAAAGCAATTAACATCCAATTATGTGATATTTGTGGAAGAGTGCTAGTTTTTGCAGGTTTCTTTTTGTTTTTTCTAAGAGCACATTACTGCCTCAAGCTCCTAAACTCACCCCTCAGGCGAAGATACATAGTCTCTTTCATCCCAAACAAAGCAAAGCGTTTGGGGCGAACCCAGTGGCACCTCAGGCCCTGCGTCCCACCCTAAGCAGCAGTGTAGGTCTGAACACACCTCCACCAAAACACCTCCTATATGACTAGCTGAACCCTGTTCCATGACCAGTAGGGGGTTGCCTACATCTCTTTTTGAGTGTTTGGATAGGCTCTGTTGCGGATCAGTGGGTATTGCAAGTGCTTTCAGAAGGTTACAGGATTCCCTTGAAATCCCTACCCCCGCAGGTTCCTCCCTTCTCGCTCCCCTCAGGGACAAGAAAAGCTCAGGCCTTCAATGGGGAGGTCCAGTCTTTCTTGGATAAGGGAGTTCTGGCACCGGTCCCCCAACAGGAGAGATGTTCAGGCTTTTATTCCAACCTCTTTGTCATCCCCAAGAAGTATGTTGGCTGCCGCCCTATCCTGGACCTCAAGGCGCTCAACAAGTTAGTGGTCAACACCCACTTCCTTGCACTCCGTCATCAGAGCAATGTGTCCAGGGGAATTTCTGGCATCCTATGATCTTCAAGATGCCTACTTGCACATCCCAGTACCTCAGGTTTGCCTACAAACTGGGTCACTTCCAGTTAATTGCTCTCCCCTTCGGGCTCACAACAGCTCCTCAAGTGTTCAGTCGAGTCCTGGGTGCATTAATTTCCTTCCTGAACACCAAGGAGATTCAGGTGATGCCTTACATGGATGACCTTCTCCTCAAGTCACCCTCCAGGGACCTCCTGGACCGCCAAGTCTAAGACTTTGCGTAGATCCTCCACCACCACAGTTGGATTCTGAATATGGACAAGTCTGCCCCGGTGCTCACACGGGACCTAGTGTTCCTCGTTCTTGGCTTCGATACTCAGCAGAGTATGGTCTACCTGATGGAGGGCTCAATTCAACAGCTCACCTCCAAGGTGTCTTCAGTCCTGTCTTCGACGTCCGCTCCAACGAGGAAGTTCTCCTCCCTAGTGGGGAAGATGATTTCCACCATGGAAGCAGTCCCGTTTGCCATGGCTCAAGCCAGAGAATTGCAGAGGTTTGTGATCTATGTTTGCAGAGGTAACACAGATCTCCTAGATCAGCCTGCCTCATTTCCTTCAGAGGTAGCCGAGTCTTCACTGGTGGTGGAATATCTCCAATCTGGCGAAAGGGAGGCAGTTTATGAACCCTTAGTGGACCACAGTGACGTTGGATTCCAGCCTGCTCGGTTGGGGAGAAGTCTTGGGTCACCTGAGTGTTCAAGGCCAATGTTCGTAGGAGATGACCCTTCTTCCCATCAGCATCCTGGAGCTCAGGGCGATCTCCCATGTTCCTCCCATCTAATGGGGTGTCCAATTCATGTCCAGTCCAACAAAGCTACAGCCGTGACTTACATCAACAAACAAGGAGGCACTACAAGTCAAAGGTATTAAGCTGGGCAGAAGATCATGTTCCTGCTATCTTAGCGGTGCACATTCCAGGCATAAAAAACGTTCTTGCTCAGTCGACGCACGGTAGATCCGAGCAAGTGGGGGCTTTATCCAGAAGTGTTGATCTCCTGCTGCAAATGTGGGGTCTTCCCATGATGAATCTGATGGCTACCATGGACAACCAGAAAGTTCAGATGTTTTGCTCCCGCTGGAGGGATCCCCTAGCGGTGGATGCTCTGTCAATTCCATTGGCCTTTCATCTGGCATACATGTCACTGGTACAATGGGAGGCGATCTGCCCCTTTAATAGGCAGGAACATTAATTCAAATGTATGCAGGGGGTGGAGCCTCCCCTCCTACTTAAGCTGCCTTCAGGCCAGAGCCAAGCTAGATTGATTTGTTCCTGTGTGCTGTGCACACCAGGTGGAGAACATCTCTCATTCAACTTTAGTTTTTTATTGTTTTCTTTCAAATATGGAATACCACCATTAGGCGGGTGACCGGAGCTGTGAATTGCCCTCTACAAAGTGGCTAGTGCAGCTTCCAGGGATTTTCTGGTGGACCTTATGCCCTGAAGAGGGAACAGCTTGAGTCAAGTAGCTTCCCTGCTGGGGGATTTTCCTCTGGTTAATCTCCTTTTAACATGGTTACCTGAAGACAGAAGTCCTGCAGAAAGGTGAGCCACCCTTTGAGTGCTGAAGGTCCACTTGTCCCCACAGTGTCCCTTCTCTGGGCTTGTATTTGGAAGTTGGCTTTCTGCACTCCAGCACTCATAGGGTGTTTTTATTCATATTGCTTGTATTTATGCAATGTCTGTGGTATTCCCTGGGTTTTGGAGCTTTGGGTCTTTATTTTCTCATGTTTTCCATGTGTTAGAAGTGTGTTTGGTGTACTTTTTACCTTTAGTATACTTTATTAATATTTAGGGTTCCGCACCTTTAAGCGCGCTTTTTCCCGCATAGACGCCATTGCTCCTTTACTCTCTATGGGATTTCACAGTGTGGGACGTTTCTCTGGAACCGCTTGTCACAGCAACTTCAGAGAGGGCTCGTTTTGTTGGTCTTCCCCTGCTCTATCATCCGGTAGCTAGATTCAGTGTGTTGGGAGTTTGGGGGGGCTTCGGGCGCTGTTTAGGGGTACTTCTGAGGAAAACTACATTTCCCATGAGCGCCTGTTTCGCGCTCGTTTTCTGATTGGCTACCGTCGCGGCAGCCATTTTGTGGTGTTTTTCTCAGCGAGTATACTACGCAGGGAACGAGCCTTCTCTCCTCTCAGCAGATTAACCCTTCGCTGGCCAGATAAGTCCGATTTTAGGCATTTCTGGGGTGAAACTTTAATCTTTCACACTTTTACTGGGTGGTTTTTATTAAGTGGTGTATATTTGACGCTGTGAGCATGTCTACTCCACTGGAGTCAGGGGCTAGACCCAAGACCTAAGAGGCTGGGGTGACCATTTCCCCCATTGCGTTTTGTTCCTCTTGTCACTCTGGGCTGCCTAGAGAATTCTCAGGTTATTTATGCCCGAAATGTGCAGATAGTCAGGATAGCAACCCTGGGCTTCCCAGCCATGCTATTGCGCCACCTTGGGTAAAAGAGTTTAAAGCTGCCACTAGGGATCTCAGATCCACTCTTCAACTCTTTCCCTCTCAGGTTCAGGGGGTTCTGCAAGTCTGGCAGACCCCCTCCTCAATCAGGACCTCCCTGCCTAAGCCACAGGGGGCTCCTGATGTGTCTGATTCTTCTGAAGAGGTACTTTTGCAGGATTCTGATGCTGAGGAAGGCACCGTTATTGAATCTAATAGGTCCATTGGAGACCCTTATGAATGTGACCCTGAAGTTTCGGCTGAGTGTTTGATCAGAGCTGTACTTACTACGCTCAACCTTCCTCTGACTCAGGAATCTACTCATCATCCAACTGATGTTTTCCAAAAACCATCAAAGGCTGTGGTTTGTTTTCCTACTAACCCTACCCTTGCCCGTTTAGTCTCAGACGCATGGAGGAACCCTGAAAAATCCTCTTCTGTGTCCAAAAAGTTTGCTAAACTTTATCCATTCCCTGAGACTGAACTGGCAAAATGGCTTCATCCTCCTAAAGTGGATGCTCCTATTTCTAGGTTATCCAAATCTACTGCCTTAGCTGTGTCTGATGCTTCGGCCCTGCAGGATTGGACGGACAAAAAGTTAGAGATTTGCCTTAAATCCATTTTTGCCTCTGTTGGCACTGCCATGCGTCCAACTTTTGCAGTGGCGTGGGTTAATAGGGCCATTGCGGCCTGGACTGAGCAATTGGCTGAGGCGGTTCGCCAGGATGCTCCGGTGTCTGAGCAGTTGCAGCTTCTTGCTAATATGTTAGAAGCTCAAAATTATGTTGCTGATGCTGCTTTTGATGCTGTGCGCATGATGGCGAGGGCCTCTACCTCCTCTATAGTAGGTAGACGTGCTCTTTGGTTGAAGATTTGGTCTGCTGACACTGCATCTAAGAAAGCCTTGCTTTCTTTGCCCTTTCAGGGATCCTTATTGTTTGGATCTGAACTTAAGGAGATGATTAGTGAGGCCACTGGTGGCAAAAGTACTCTTCTGCCATCGGTGTTCAAGAAAAAGTTTCCAGCCAAACGCAATCGGTCCTTTCGTTCTTTCCAAACTGAGACACGCTCCACGCCCCAGACAGGTCCGTCTTCCACGCGCTCCTCCTCCAAGCCCAAACAGTCCTGGAAGCCCAAAGTTGCCCCTAAGGCCATGACCTCCAAGACTGCTTCGGCATGACTCGCCGAACCCGGGTCCGCATCCGGCTGTAGGTGGACGTCTCCACATCTTTCGCCGGGTTTGGGAGGAGTCAGTGGCGGACCCTTGGGTTGTTCAGGTGGTATCAGAGGGGTACAGGATCCCTTTCTCTTCCCTTCCTCCTTTCAGGTTCCATTTTACTCGTCCTTCTCAGGAACCTACAAAAAGACGTCTGTTCGACGATGCTATTCAGGATCTTTTGGACAAAGAGGTCCTGGAATTGGTTCCACCAGAGGACACAGGTTCAGGATTCTACTCCAACCTGTTCGTTGTGGCCAAAAAGGACGGAGGTGCACGTCCTATTCTGGATCTCAAGGATCTCAATTCCTTTGTTGTGAGTTCCCACTTTCGTCAGGAATCTCTGCGTTCCGTGATAGCAGCATTGTCTCCAGGGGAGTTTCTTGCCTCCCTGGATCTTACCCTATTCATCCCTATTCATCTAGAGAGCAGACGGTATCTCAGATTTGCCTGTCACAAAGGCCACTTTCAGATTTCAGCTCTTCCCTTTGGTCTGACTTCAGCTCCTCAAGTCTTTCAGAGGGTATTGGGAGCTTTGATAGCTGTGCTTCATCGAGATGGAGTCAGGGTGACTCCTTACATGGACGATCTGCTCCTGAAAGCCTCATCTGTGGAGATCCTTCACCAGCAGCTGCAATTGTGCATACAGACACTCAATCGCCACGGCTGGATTGTGAATCTGGACAAGTCAGACTTGGTTCCATCTCAACAGCTCCTCTTCCTGGGTCTCCTGTTCGACACTCAGCAGTGCATGGTGTTTTTGCCGGAGGAAGTGGCTCATCAGATTGCTGTCCGGGTGGCCAGGATCCTGGAAATGGACAGGGTTCTAGTACCAAAGTTGTCTTCTCTGGTGGGGAAGTTTATTTCCACGATAGAGGTGGTGCCTTATGCCATGGCACACACCAGGGAACTTCAGAGGTTTGTGATTCAGACTTGCAGATCTCATTCAGATCACCAGCATCTCTCTGTATCGTTGCCCCCTCATGTAGAGCTGAGCCTGGAGTGGTGGTTGGACCTGTCTCATCTCCTGAAAAGGAGGTCCTTTCGGGTTCCTTATTGGACCACTGTCACGACGGATGCCAGCCTCCGGGGATGGGGGGCAGTGTTGGGTCGTTTCAGTGCTCAGTGGAAATGGGGACTGGAAGGATCTCTCCTCTCCATCAATGTTCTGGAACTTCGTGCCATCTTTCTTGCCCTGAGGCACTGGGAATTTCAGCTGGAAGGTTGTCCAGTCAGAGTGGAGTCCGACAACGCCACCGCAGTGGCCTACATCAACAGACAAGGCGGCACGAAAAGCCTCACCGCCTGGTTAGAGGTCAAGGCCATTTTGTCTTGGGCAGAAGCTCATGTGCCCGTCATCTCAGCGGTTCACATTCCAGGCATAGACAACGTCATGGCAGACTTTCTCAGTCGTCATACAGTCGACAGCGGAGAATGGACGCTTCATCCAGAAGTGTTTCACCTTCTCACCCAGGTGTGGGGGGTGCCAGTTGTGGATCTGATGGCAACCAGACACAACAGGAAGGTGCCAGTGTTTTGCTCCCGATGGAGGGACCCTCTTGCCCTAGCAGTGGATGCCTTGTCAATCCCCTGGACATTTCCTCTGGCTTACATCTTCCCTCCTCTTCCTCTGTTGATCCGAGTCATCCAGAAGCTGAAGGTGGAGCGTTGTCCTGTCATCCTGATCACTCCAAATTGGCCTCGTCAGTCCTGGTATCCGGAAATGTTAGCCATGTCTGTGACGGATCCTGTTCCACTTCCTGCACGTCCAGATCTACTTCTTCAGGGATATCTGTGGAAGGAGGATGTTCAACATCTCCATTTGATGGCTTGGAGGTTGAATCCTCAATTCTAAAGAAGAAAGGGTTTTCCTCTTCAGTGGTGTCCACGATGCTTAGAGCTCGCAAGCCCGTGTCTTCCAAGATCTATCATCGCATATGGTCCACCTTTGTAGCATGGTGTACTGATAAGGATCTGTCTCTAGATTTCCATCTTCCCACAGTCTTAGCCTTTTTACAGGATGGGGTTGAGAAGGGACTCAGCCTGAGTTCTCTCAAGGTTCAGACTTCTGCTCTGTCTGTATTTTTCCAGGAACGCATTGCTATTCTTCCTGATGTTAAGGTTTTCTTCCAAGGCGTGGCTCATGTTCGGCCTGCCTTCAAGAGTCCTACTCCCCAGTGGGACCTCAATTTGGTGCTGGGGGTTCTCCAGAGACCCCCGTTTGAATCCTTGGCTTCTATTCCTTTGCGTCTCTTGACCTGGAAGATGGCCTTTCTTTTGGCCATTGTCTCAGTTCGCCGGGTAGCAGAGTTACAAGCTCTGTCTTGTAAACCTCCTTACTTGGTGTTTCACAAGGATAAGGCAGTGCTTCACACTTCCAAGAAGTTTCTACCCAAGGTTGTCTCCGAATTTCACATCAATCAGGAGATTGTGGTTCCCTCTTTCTGCCCTAACCCTTCCTCTGACAAGGAAAGAGATCTCCATTTGTTGGATGTTGTGCGTTGTCTTAAATTTTATGTTCATCGCACTGAGTCTATCAGGAAGTCTGACGCCTTGTTCGTCATTCCTGAGGGGCCTAGGGCAGGGAGACCGGCATCCAAGGTAACTATTGCCTCTTGGATAAAATCTACCATTCGTGAAGCCTACAAACTGCGGAATAAGCATGTCCCATTCAGGGTTACTGCTCATTCCACCAGATCTATTGGGGCCTCTTGGGCCTATAAGAATCAGGCGTCTGCTGATCAACTGTGCAGAGCGGCCACTTGGTCCTCTGTGCACACATTCTCGAAGCACTATCGAGTTGATGTACTAGCCTCGGCTGATGCCAGCTTTGGAAGGAAGGTCCTGGAGGCAGTTTTGCCTGTTTAGGACTTCTATTCTGTGATCCCTAGTGCTTCTTTACTGTTGAGCCCTGTTGGCTCTGGTTCAGTGTGCTGTGTTAGTTTGGGGGTTGTTTTCCCCCCCTGGTTGGTGTCCGTTGACACTTCTGTTACTGCGCTATATGATCAATTGGTTCATAGCAGTTCTAAGTGACTTGGGCCTTACGCCTGGTTCTTGCCTTACTTCCCGCCTCAGGGACAGCTCAATGTTTGTACATCCCATTGTACCAGTGACCTGTATTGGACGACATTGAAAATAGGATTTTAGTCTTACCGGTTAAATCCTTTTCACTTAGTCCATACAGGTCACTGGTCTCCCACCCTGTCAAGGGACCATGCTTGGCTCTCCTGTGGCATTCAGTGGGAGACCTTTGGGGCATGCTCACAGACGTCTTCCTTTTCCTTCTTCCTCTGGTCAGTTTAGTGTCTCAAATCAATCTAGCTTGGCTCTGGCCTGAAGGCAGCTTAAGTAGGAGGGGAGGCTCCACCCCCTGCATACATTTGAATGAATGTTCCTGCCTATTAAAGGGGCGGATCGCCTCCCATTCTACCAGTGACCTGTATGGACTAAGTGAAAAGGATTTAACAGGTAAGACTAAAATCCTATTTTCCTCCACTTCCTCTCCTACACCGGGTGCTGGGGAAGATTCGGATGGACGGAACTCCTACCATCCTGATTGTTCCATACTGGACCAGACAGCCTTTGTTTCCAGAACTACTAGATCTATCTATAACATAGTAACAACATAGTAACCTATAGTAATTTTCCTATTTCCTAACCATTTTCCTATTCCTGTTGACCATCGTTGATCCAAAAGAAGGTAAAAAAAAACCCTCAATAAGCAATTTCAAATTCTGCCTTGAATGGGGGGAAAAAATCCTCCTTGATTCCAAATGGCAATCAGATTTCTCCTTGGATCAACAAGCACTAACTAAATATTAATCCCAATACTAATGTACATAGCCCTCTATGTTCTGCTCTTTTAAATAAGTATCCAGGCCCTTTTTAAAGGCATCTAATGTATTCGATAGCGCCACCTCCTCAAGCAGTGAATTCCATACCTTTATTGTCCTTACCGTAAAGAAACCCTTCCGCTGCTGTAGATTAAATCTCCTTTACTCAAGTCTAAGCGGGTGGCCCCTTGTCCTTTGTACGTTTCTGTCAATGAACAGGTGTTTGGAGAGCCTTTTGTATGGGTCCTGAACAAATTTATATAGTGTTATCATATCCCCTCTAAGATGCCATTTCTCTAGTGTGTAAAAGTTTATCTTTTCTAGCCTTTCTTCATAACTAAAACTTTCTATTCCCCTTACTAGTTTTGTAGCCCTCCTCTGCACTTTCTCTAGTTCCATAATGTCCTTTTTCAGAAAGGGAGCCCAGAATTGAACAGCATATTCTAGGTGGGGTCTTATCATGGACCTCTAAAGAGGCATAATAATATCTTCCTCCCTTGAGTCAATACCCCTTTTAATACATGCCAATAACTTATTGGCCTTTGAAGCTGCCAGCTGGCACTGCACACTACTGCTAAGTCTATAGTCTACCATTACTCCCAAATCCTTTTTCATTAGTAGATTTCCCCAGAGAAAAACCACTTAAACTATATGTTGCATTTTTATTATTATACCCAAAATGCATAACTTTACACTTGTCTATATTGAATCTCATTTGCCTGCCCAGTTACTCAATTTGTCCAAATCCTCTTGTAATGAAGACACATCCAGTTCAGACTTTATTACTTTATTTAATTTTGTGTCATCTGCAAACACTGGTACATGGCTCCCTATGCCCTCTGGGAGATCATTAATAAACAAATTAAAAAGAAGAGGACCCAGGACAGATCCATGAGGTACTCCACTTATCACGTTTATCCAATTGGAGAACTTGCCATTTATTACCACTTTTTGCATTCTATCTTTCAGCAAATTTCCAATCCACCCAGAAACATTTTCCCCTAAGTCTATTTCATTCAATTTGTGCAGTAACCTCTTATGTGGAACCGTATCAAATGCCTTGGCAAAGTCTAAATAGATCACATCAACCATCATTCCCACGTCTATATTTTTACTCACTTTTCATAAAATGCAATGAGTTAGTTTGACAAGACCTGTCTTTCACAAAACCATGTTGGCTCCTGCTAATGGTATTCCTGTTCAAACTGAATTCTTAAATATATTCCCTTAGCAACCCTTCAAACAGCTTCCTTACCACAGATGTCAAGCTTATGGGTCTGTAATTTCCTGGCTGTGATTTTGATCCCTTTTTAAATATGGGCACCACATCTGTTTTACACCAATCTATGGGCACCATACCTGAAATAAAAGAATCCCTGAAAATCAAAAATAACGGTCTGGCTAGGGCCTGGCTTAGTTCTTTAAGTACCTGTGGGTGTATACTATCCGGTCCCGGGACTTTGTCTACCTTAACACCATTCTATTGTTTTCTTGTGTTAGCCAATCCCATGCTTGCTGTGACTGTTCTGTAAAAGTAGTTTGCAGATTCTTGTCCATTGGGTCTTCCTTGGTAAAAACAGAAGAAAAGAAATTATTTAAAATATCTGCTTTCTCTCTGTCCCAACTGACCATCTCACCCATTTCAGATAACAAGGACCCAACATTATCAGACTTAAATTTTTTGCCATTAATGTATTTATAGAATTTTTTGGGTTGCTCTTGCTCTCCTTAGCAATATTTTTTTCATTCTCCAGTCTAGCTAATTTAATAGTCTTCTTACAGGTTTTGTTGGCATTTTTGTATTCTGCAAATGCCTCTGATCCCTCAGCTTTATAATGTTTAAATGTTGCTTTCTTGTTGTTTATTTCATGAATTACTTTACTGGTTAGCCACATTGGTTTTAATTTGCTTCTTTTGTATTTGTTTCCAATGGGGATGAAAGTATATGTATATTTTTGCAGTTATTTTGAAGGCATTCCACTTACCTTGTGTGTTTTTTTCCTGAAAATACTCTATCCCAGTCAATGAGATCAAGGGATGAATTTAAACTTGCTAAAGTTGGCCTTTTTAAAATTCAGTGTTTTGGTGGAACCCATACCAAATTGCTTTTTTGAATTAATCTTAAACGATACCATGTTATGGTCACTATTCCCCAAGTGCTCCCTTACTTGGATGTTGGAGATAAGTTCTTCAGTGTCCATTATTATCAGATCCAGACACGCATTGCCTCTGGTTGAGGTCATTCAACAAGCTCAGAAACTTACTGCTTTTAGCAGAATTAGCTGTTCCATTTTTCCAGTCTATTTCTGGATAATTAAAATCCCCCATAATTAGTTTTCCCTATTTGAGAAGCCTTTTCCATTTGCATTAATAGCTGTGATTGTCAAGGTCACCAATGTTTGGTGGTTTATAACAAATACCCACTAATATTTTCTGGGCAGTTTTACCACTTTTGACTATTTCAACCCACAGGGATTCCATGTGTTCACTACTGTCATCACATATATTTTCCCGCAAATGAGGCAATAATGCTGGTTTGACATACAGACAGACCCTACCACCTCTCTTGTTTGACCTATATTTTCTAAATAACATGTAGCCCTCCAAATTGATTGACCGATCATGTGTGTCATCCCACCATGTTTCTGTTATGCCAATCAAGTCATAGTTTTAGATTTCAGCTACCAGCTCCAATTCCCCTATTTTACCAGTTAAACTTCTGGCATTTGCAAGCATACAATTTATGCCACTGCTAGGTTCCATTTGTGATTTGATTTTGATGTGGTTTATAGGCTTCTCCCTATCATCTGTACTAACCCAGATCCACCCACCTGGTTATTAACTACATCGCCTTCCCTTTCTGTACTATCTAGCCCAGTATTTATTGCCCCCCCTTCCTAGTTTAAAGTCTCCTCTGACCGCCTAGCCATCCTCTCCCCAAGCACTTGAGACCCTCATGCATTCAGGTGCAATCCATCCCTACTATAGATATTGTACCCCAAAACAAAATCAGCCCAGTGCTCTAAAAACCCAAAGCCCTCTTTCTAACACCAAGACTTCAACCATGCATTGAGCTCCCTAATCTCCCGCTGTCTTTCTGGTGTAGCACATGGCACAGGTGGTATCTCTGAGAATACTGCCTTGGAGGTCCAGTTCCTAAAATTACCTTTTAGGACTCTCCACCTTCATCTTATTTTGTCATTGGTACCAATATGCACCAAGACAGCTGGATCCTCTCCAGCCCCTCCCAATAATATGTCCACCCTGTCTGCAACATGCCGAACCCGGGCACCCGGGAGACAGCAAACCATTTGGTTGCTGCGATCAGAGCCACAGAGTACCCGATCTGTTCCACTATTAATAGAATCCCCTACCACCACGACCTGCCTAGGCTTCACTTTCCTCTGGATCCCCTCTGTTCTAGAGGAGCTGTTATCCTGGCTTTTAGGGAGAACAGTCTTCTCCAGCAATTCCAATTCTGAATTTGCCTCACCAACATCTTCGCTTAAATGAGCTCACAATGTACTATGGAATAAGTGGACAGGTGGGACATCACAGCATTGGAAAAGTGTTATACTGATTTTGGGTTTACATCCTAACCTGCAATAAGAAGGTTAAAGTTTAAAAGGTTGTTTGTTCTGGGAGTGTGTATAATTAATTAAGGGTGGGGGTTTGTGAACAATCATCTGTGTAGGCCTGTATAAATCTAGGTACAGGACTCACAGAGAGTGCTCACAAACACAGTGTGCTCTTTACTTAGTGCTCTGGAATAAGTGGACAGTTGGTGAAACACAGCAGATAGTGCAACACAGGCATTAGTGAAATAAAGTTAAAATTGTTTACATTTTTAAGAACTCACATTCGCACCATACATAATGAGCAAGCTTTGAGATCTCACTCAGTACACATCTTGCCATATGTATACATGCTTGGAACAGCAGTTCCAGGGTCCATACCCCTGTGGCAAGTGTGAGCAAGTGGCCTTTCTGGAAGCTCAGATTGGAGCTCTGGAGAGTCATATTGCAACACTGAGAGATATTGACAACCTTGAGAGGAGTTTTTTGCTAACTGAGCAGACTCTAGCTGGGTCACCTAGCAACGAGGGAGGAGATCAGCCAGAACGGAACCAGGCACATAGTTGGTTGACGGAAGTGGTTGCAGTGCGGGAGGGAAGAGGAAGAGGGCAGCCAGTCCTGAGTTTTTCCATCCCAGCAAATTTGCTCATTTAAGTGAAGATGTTGGGGAGGCAAATCCAGAAGTGGAATTGCTGGAGAAGACTGTCCAGGCACCGTTTCCACTGCCACACAGATCGGATCTCCTTCGCAAGGGGTACCTTTGGAAGAAAGATGTGGGCCATCTGGCTTTGACGGCATGGCTGTTGAGGCCTCCATCTTGACGAAGAAAGGCTACTCACCAGAGGTGTTTTCCACTATGATTAAGGCTAGTAAACCAGTTTCTTCTAAAGCCTATCATAGGGTTTGGTCTGTCTTCCATGCTTGGTGTGTAGACAGGGATCTGACCTCACAGGACTTTGATCTTCCAGCTATCCTATAATTTTGCAGGACGGTGTGAACAAGGGCCTTAGTTCCTTGAAGGTTCAGACCTCAGCCCTCTCTGCCTTTTTTTTCAGACACACTTTGGCACCTTGCTGTATGTCAAGGTCTTCTTTCAGGGTGTTGCTCATGTTTTCCCTGCTTATAAGGTGCCTATTCCTCAGTGGGACCTTAACCTTGTTTTGGTAGTCTTGCAGTGGCCTGTCCTTGAGTCTTTGCTACCATTCCTTTGCATCTTTTGACGTGGAAGATGGCTTTTCTTTTATAGTCTCTGTCCGCGCAGTGGCTGAGTTGCAGAGTCTGTCCTGCAAACTGCTTTTCCTGGTTTTTCACAAGGATAAGGTTGTTCTCCATACCTCCCAGGAATTTCTTCCTAAGGCACTCTCTGAGTTCCTCATCAATCAAGAGATTGTTGTGCCTTCCTTTTGTCTTGACCCTATATCTGACAAGGAGATGGATCTCTACTTGTTGGATGTGCTGTGCTGCCTTAAGTTCTATGTGCTCCGCACTGAGTCTGTCCACCAGATTGATGCACATTTTGTCATCCCTGAGGGTCCCAGGGCTGGTAAGGCGGCATCCAAGGTGACTATTGTGTCTTGGATCAATTCTACCTTTCACAAGGCTTATGAACTCAGGAAGAAACCTGTTCCCTTTCACATCACAGCGCTTTCAACTAGGTCTGTTGGGGCCTCCTGGCCCTACGAGAATCAGGCCTCTTCTTATCAGTTTTGCAAGGCGGCCACTTGTTCTTCTGTGCACGCAATGATTACCATATTGATGTTCTGGCTTTGGCTGAAGCCAGCTTTGGCAGGAAAGTCCCAGAGGCAGTTTTCCTGTCTAGGACTTTAATTTCCTGTGTCTTATAGTTCTTTATCTTTTTGACCCGTTGGCTCTTGTTCAGTGTGCTGTGTTACAGTTATCCAGTCTTTGTTGACACTGTTAGTTTGGGCTGTTCCATGTCTGGATAGTCCATGGGAGCTCTGGTATTATGGGGACTGGCAATTGGTCCTTTCCTTCATTTCCCCACCCTGGAACTCAATGTTGGTACATCCCCAAGGTACCTGTAAGCTACATTGGATGACAGAAAATAGGATTTTAGTCTTTTCTGTTAAAGCCTTTTCTCTTAATCCATTTAGCTTACAGGTCTCCCACCAAGTGAAAGGGACCATGCTTGGTCTCCTGTGGCTGGAGGTGGGAGTCCTTTTGGGTCCATTTTCACAGGAGATTTCCTCTTTTTCTTCTCGCTCTCTAACTCAGTAGGTTTTTATGTCACAAATCTAACTGGGGAGGGTAGTGTTAGCTAGCCAGCTACAAGGAGAGGGAGGCTCCACCCCTGCAGTTTCATTGGATTAATTGTTCCAACCTAGTAGGAGGAGCTGTCACCACCTCATGGTACCTGTAAGTTATATGGACTAAGAGAGAAGGATTTAACAGGTAAGACTAAAATCCTATAATATAGAAGTAGAATTATTTTAGTATCCTGTGCATCTATACCTCTTTTTATGCAGGCTAGTACCCTATTTGCTCCTGCAGCAGCTGAGTGACTCTGCACACTGCTTTGAAGTCTCAGTTTCTTTGAGGATTCCCAACTTTTCCCATTTAGTGTATATGTAGCATTTCCTTACACAGCTTAGTGTAAGGAATTGAGACTCTACTTTCAATTTGCACTTCTGTATCATTAATAAACAAATTAAAAAGCATTGGGCTCAGGACTGAACCTTGTGGCACCCCACTTATAACTAGACCAATTTGAAAAGGTTCCATTTATGACAACTCTCTGCCATCTATCATTTAACCAGTTCTCAATCCTTGTAGAGATAACACTGCCCAAACTGAAGCCTTTTAATTTATGCAGTTACCTGTTATGAGGAACTGTATCAAAGACTTTTGCAAAATCCAAGTATGCTACATCAACGGGAATTCCCTTGTTCGAATTACTTCTTATCCTTTTGTAAAAAGCAAGTAAATTAGTCTGACATGATCTGTTCGTAAACCATGCTGACTCTCCTACTCATATTGTCTTAACATAGTTCTGAACACTGTCCATTAGGAACCCTTCTAATATTTTACACACTATGGAAGTCATGCTCACAGGTCAATAATTTCCTGGTTTGGATCTTGCCCCAGTTTTGAATGGTTTACTTTTGAAAGCTGTTTTGCATGCTACCAAATGACAGAGTTACCATGGTGCCATAATAAAAAATGTAAACATGAGAATCTCACACTGCATGACAGCCCAAGATTCTCATGTAATTTACTGAAAGGTCGCATGCTGCCCTGGCTGTATCCCATCATGCTGCCTCGGATGGATTACTCAAGTAGTTACTGAACCATAGTCCATGTACTGCAACAATAGGGTCATATATTGCTGCTTCAAATTTTGAAAGTAGAATGTTAACCCTTTGAGTGCCAGAGTACACATATAGGTTAATACAATTTATGAGTACTTGCTAAACTTGGCTGGCTTCCACTCCGAGTGCTTGTTTTTTCCTTGTCAATACTGATTGCAGTGTCCAGTGTGGATTCAGCTTCAAAATGTGCATCCCACTTCTTCATGCAGGTAATGTTCAAGTAATGCTCCAGTGTGCATTGCTCCTGTAATGTTCTGTTACAGAAGGAGAACAAACAGCCGGTGGGCTAGGTAAGGCTCTGCTGCATTGTATGAATTTAATGATACTTTTTGCTTTATTAAATATAGTAAGAAAGCACGAGTGTGAGGCAGAGACAGAGCACAAGAAAATGAAAAAAAGGGGTTACAGGATACAGCCGGGGCAGCATAATGGAATACAGCTGGGGCAACATTCGACTTTTCAGTACTCAGCATGAGAATCTCGCGCTGTCATGCAGTGCGAGATTCTCATGTTGACATTTTTATTATGGCGACATGGTAACTCTGTCATGACCTTTTAAAAGGATACCGTTTTGAACAATGGTACTACATCATCTTTCCATCAGTTTTAGGACACTATGCCTGATGAAACGTAGTCAATAAATATAAAGTAAAATGCTCCTGCTATTAGTAAACTAAGTTTCGTAACCCCTTAAGGACTGGCCGCGCACGCACGTGGCCGTCACTTAAGGCCCACTGAGCTTTTTTTTTTTTTCCAGTTCTGGACTCCCCGAACTTCCATGACTGTCCTGTCACGTGCAAGGACCGTCAAGGGTCCTTAAGGGGTTAAGTACCTTGGCTGTATACCATCAGTTCCAGGTGCATTATTCATCATATCATTTTCCAGTCTCTCTTGGACTTTGTCCTCTGTAAGACATGTGCATAATGGAGGAAATTCTGTGTTTTTTTCTATTTGCCCACAGCCTGTCATTGTTGCCTCCTTTGTGTATACAGAAGCAAAGAATGTGTTTAACCCCTTAAAGGTCCTGTACCGTCATGGAATTCTGGGCTAACCGCGCGGCTGAACATCTGGAATCTGAATCCAAAAAAAAGGTCCTTGGTCCTTAAGCGACAGCACTGTGCGTGCACGGACGGTACTTAAGGGGTTAAGGTGTTAGCCATAGCCTTATCCTCACTAATCACTTCACCTGTCTCAGCCTTAAGAGGACCAATATCAACCTTAATCTTTTTATTATTAATATACATGTAGAATTGTTTAAGATTTTTCTTGCTCTTTGCAATGCTTCTAGCATTTTCAATTTTAACTTGCCCATTTGCTTGTTTTCAGTAATTATTACAGTGTGTGTGTGTGTGTGTGTGTGTGTGTGTGTGTGTGTGTGTGTGTAAATATATATAACATTTCTCTGTCGTCCAATATAGCTTACAGGTACCATGGGAAGGCGACAGCTCCTCCTAGTAGGTTGGAACAATTCTTCAAAGACGTTGCAGGGGCGGAGCCTCCCTCTACTCCTTAGCAGGCTACCCAGCCACTCCCCTCCAGTTAAGATTTGTTACTCTTTTTGGTAGGAACATTGTGAATAGTTCTGCTTAGTTTTAGTTATTTTATTTTTTTTTACTTGGATATGGGGGTGTCCATATTCCCCATTATGCAGATTACCATTACTGGCTTACCTTGGTGGATTGCCCAGTTTATAGGAGCTGCTTGTTCTAGGGTATATTTGGAGTTCTCTGATCTGAGGATCTTTGGTGCATTGCCTGTTATATGGTACTTAACCCCTTCCCTGCCAGTCTTGGTAATTTATAATATAAATTATAATTTATATTTTATTTATTTCCTTATCGGTGTCTGGTGTCTTATGTGTATTTTATACTTTGTAGACACTTATTCGTTTTGTGTGTTTAATTTGAATTCCTTGCCTTTAAGTGCGCGCTTTACCATGATGCGCTATTAATCTCTATGGGACAGCCGTATCTGAGACATATCTCCGCAACCGCTCTGTGTATGGTGTTGGGAGATGGCTCATTCTTCTTGTCTCCACTGCCCTTACTATTCGGTGGACATTATCAGTGTCTTGGGGGCCCTGGGGGGTATTCGGTTCTGCTTCTGTGTTGGGGAAACTACATTTTCCATAAATACCCATTTTGTGGGGCATTTTCTTGTTGGTTCCCTGTCCGGTCGCCATTTTGTTTTCCTCTCTACACGAGTATCATACGCAGAGCTTTGTCTCCTCAGCGCTCCTCCTCAGGTTAACCCTTCACTCGCCAGCTTAGTGCATTTTAGGCTTTCTTGGGTGAAATCATTTTTTTTTTTTTTTTTTTCAAAAAAAGTTTATTGAAGATAGTATGGGTACAGGAAAGAAAAACATAGGGGATATGGGGGAAGAATATATTCAAATATTACAGACATTACAATCGCCAACACTGAAATATCCAGCAGAAGGAATAAAGATGGCATAATATGACCCCAGTAAGAGTAAATCAAGCGAGTGACACTATCGCCAGAAGAATGTCTAAAGACTTAGGGGAAAACGTAGTTTTAGAAATTCCAAGACACATAGAGAAGGAGCAGGTCGGGGGGGGAGAAAGAAAGGGAGCAGATAGACATTCAGGGTAAAGAAGCAAGGGGGGATCCTGGTCAACGCTATGCATCCAGTACAGTCGCTGACGCACAGGTCCAATGACATTAGAGGTTGGAATTTGTAGGGACTGACAGAGATCTTGCCACATACTCCACGTCTCAGTGAATATCTTCTTTGCCGAAATCTGACCTTTGCAGCATACTCTCCAGAATTAATATCGCGGACAAATGGGTAATCCAAGTAAATGTGGAGGGGGCTGCTGTAGATTTCCAAAGAGTTGGGATACAAAATTTAGTGGCATGTATCCTAAAAGTGAAAAGTCGAGACTTAGAGGAAGAGGCTTACAGGACCGGAGGGTGTGCTCCCAGAAAAACCGTATCCGGAAATGTAACGAAAATGTGGCCACCTACCTTGTGCCTAAAAGGCTGTATCAGAGGGCAAGACCACCAAATATGTTCCAGTGTACCCAGTCCCATCTGGCATCTCTAGCATAACAGTGAAAATGAGGGGAAAATGCAGTGCAAGTGTTCAGGTGTCCTGTATTATCGATTAAGCAGCTTATAATTCATCTCTAGTGTTGGAACATTTTTAGAGCTAAAAGCTATAGAGCACTGGATATGTTTCCAATGATCGTCCGATATAGTTAAAAACAAATCCCGTTCCCAAAGTTGAATTAATATGTTTATTTATGTAGCGCCACAAGTGTACGCAGCACTTTACAATTTAAGGGTTTAGGCAATACAGGGTTACAAGTGCTTTGCAAAGTGAAACACTGGAAGTGAGGTCTCTGCCCAAAAACTTACAATCTAAAGTGGTAATGGGAGACATTATACTGTATACAGTGCCAGAGTTCCAATTAGGATAGGGTACATAAATTAAGTAATATACAAAGTGAGTGCCATGTAACATGTTTAAGTTTTGTTAAGAAAGTGTAGTTTCAATCGTGATTTGAAGACCATCAGAGAGGTGCAGTGGCGCAGAGTGGGAGGTAGAGCATTCCATAGATAAGGAGCAATGAGAGAAAAAGGTTTGATACGTGAAAAGGCTGTAGACACAAAAGGAGCTGAGAGAAGATTGTTATTGGCTGATCGTAAGTGGTGGGATGGGGTATATAGCAGGAGATCAGAGTGGAAATGTAGGAAGGGGTAGAGGTGAGAAGAGTTTTGAATGAGAGAAGCAGAATTTTGTAAGAGATCTGAAGTTTTATAGGCAGCCACTGGAGAGATTTGAGGAGTAGTGGGGTAGGGAAAAACCTAGGTGACAATAGGATAATTTGTGCTGCAGCATTCTGTATGGATTGAAGAGGATGGAGATGGGATGCAGGAAGGCCAGAGAGAAGAAGGTTACAATAGTCCATGCGGGAAATGAGTGCTTGTGTGAGAATTTTGGCTGTGGAGGAGCAAAGGAAGGGACGGATTTTAGCAATGTTACGCAAGTGAAAGCGGCAAGATTTAGCAATGGCGTTAATATGAGGAGAGAATGAGAGAGATGTATCAATCATGACCCCTAGACACAGTGCTTCTGATACCGGATTTATGGTGGTGCCATTCACAGTCCCCTGGAAGGGCACAAGTGGGCCAGACCTGGGTGGAATGAGTATTAGCTCTGTTTTAGACATATTGAGCTTGAGGTGTCTATGAGCCATCCAGTCTGAGATGGCCGAGAGGCAATCTGTGACTTTAGATTGAATATCAGAAGTCAGTTGAGGTGCAGATAAATAAAGCTGGGTGTCATCTGCATAGAGGTGATATTTGAGACCAAAGGAGTTAATAAGATCGCGAAGTGTTACTGTGTAAAGAGAAAACAGAAGCGGTCCTAGAACAGAGCCTTAAGGAACACCAACAGAGAGGTGGACAGGAGATGATGATGATGAGGTGGCACTGAAGGATTGGTTAGTTAGATATGAGGATAGCCAGTCCAGTGCTAAGTTACGGATTCCTAAGGAGTGAAGAATTTGGAGAGAAGTGCATGATCAACAGTGTCAAAAGCAGCGGAGAGATCAAGAAAGATAAGTACAGAATATTGACCTTGTGATTTGGCAATGTGTAGATCATTGACCACTATTGTGAGAGCGGTTTCAGTGGAGTGAGCAGTGCGAAAGCCAGATTGTAGCGGGTCGAGCAGGTTGTGTCCTTATTAAGCCATGGCCGTGGATTGGTTTTACGGGTGCTTCTGAGACTGAGAGGAGCATGCAGCTTTAAAGAGGAGGACAGGACCGAGTTGTAAGTGTTGACAAGACTGTTAGTGTCTGTATTAGTGGGAATGGATAAAAGTCTTGTAGCCAGGGAGGATTGCAGAGCAGTGAGGTTAAGTGATTTGAGGTTATGCGTGAAGCGGGGAGAGGAAGCAGGGATTGCGGAAGGTGTAGCAGTGGTGCTGAATGTTAGAAGATGGAGGTCAGATAGTGGAAGAGGGGAGATGTTGAAAGCCAAGAGTGCACAGCCTCTAGTGAACACAAGGTCTAGGAAGTGGCCATGCCTGTGAGTACTAGCATCTGTCCACTGTGTTGTAGTCCAAACGCAGATGTTAGAGAAAGAAAGCGGGATGCCCAGGAGAGTGATGGATCATCCACATGGCAGTTGAAGTCCCCCAGAAGAAGTGAAGGTGTGTCTGATGACAGGAAAAAGGAAAGCCATGATTCAAAGTCAAAAAGAAAGTTTGAAGATGTACAGGTGTTGGTAGGAGACAGGAGCAAAGATATGGACTAAATGCAACTCAAAAGAGAAGAAGCAGAGAGAGGCGGGGACAGAAAGTGATGTGTTTGGAGAGTAGCAATCCCACACCTCCCCCATGTCCACATGGGCGTGGAGTGTGAGAGAAGGAGAGTCCACCTTAGGAGACTGCTGCCTCTAAAGCAGAGTCAGAGTGAGAGAGCCAGGTCTCAGAGCAAGTAAGTTTAGGCAGCGGGAGAAAAAGAGATTATGCACAGTGTTATATTTGTTAATAATGGAGCAAGCATTCCACAGAGCACAGGTAAATGGAAGAAATTGAGGCTGAAGACAAGGAATGGCGATTAGGTTTGAATTGTTCCTATTTTTGCTGGGGATAGAGATTTTGAGAAAAGAGAGGGGGCCAGGGTTTGGAGATATATCTCCAGCTGCAAGTAGCAGAAGAAGAGAGAGGAGATGAGATAATGTTGTGTGTGTAAGTGGTTTCTTGTTTGTGTGGGGTGGGGGGGGTGCAGGAGCGGAGGAAATTGAGAAGTTGGTGTGTAGATGTGAGGGTGTAAGAGAGAAGTGAAGGAGAAATGTAAACTGAGGGGGAGGAGTGTGTGGAGGATAGAAAGAACCAGATATTTTAGTGAGGAGTGCACATATGGAAATCAAGAATAGAATATGTTTGAGTATTGTTTTTGCAGTGCATGAAGCTAGAACAAATATCAGAGTGGGCCAGGAGCACCTTTCCATGATGGTAGTGATTGTTTTGATGAGAGTCCAGAAGGTGGTGTTGAGCGTTTTGAACTTAAAACAAATGCAGAGTTCCCATTCACATCTTTGCTTTCAAGTCCTTCCTTGGAGAATTTCTTTGAGAGGTGTTGTTTCTGCAGTGGATCCTGTTTTTTTTGTCTTTGCTGGCCAGCTATGTTCAACTCCTGCTTCAAGTCCTGCATTGTCCAGTTCACTTGGAGTGGCTCACTTAGAGTAGGGAGCCCTTCGCTGCATGTCACCCTAAGGGTTGTCACCATTATACTGAGGCCTCTATATAGTAAAACTTACTCACATAGAATAGTTTGAAATTAACCAATTAGCAAATCAGACCCTGACCATATGTTGCTCAGAGTTTCTTAACAAGATAATTCACACCTATGTGCAATAAGAAAATACCAATGGAGTCTTAGGTCTAAGGGCAACATGCAGAGGGCAAAAGTGAACAAAAAGAGTAAGACATACCAGTACGCTGAATTGTTAATACACAGATGGGGAAAAACAATGGATTTGAGGCAGGGTGAATGGTAGAAACATACCAGTACACTGAATTGTTAATACACAGATGGGGAAAAACACTGGATTTGAGGCAGAGTGGATGGTAGAAACATACCAGTACACTGAATTGTTAATACACAGATGAGGAAAAACACTGGAGTTGATGAAGAGAGATTGTAGGTTTAGTTAGAAGGGATATTAACAGTTTATAGAACACCGATGTTGACCATCTATTCGTGAGAGATCTCTGCGAATAGGTATTCGAAGGGCGACAAGGTCCATAAGCAGTTGGAGCGTACCGTAGGGGAGTTAAGATAACTCCTCAATTGTTGGTAGTGCCAGATGTTACTGGAGGGGTGGTCTAGGCGACCCTGAACAAACAATCAGATCTAGCTCTAGGTGTCTACGTACAAACAATACACTTCCGGACTCCACGTGTATACATATAAATACGCTGAGGCCTAGCAGCATGACGTCACCCACAATGCCTCCGTCCTTTAAACTCGAGAAAAAATACTGCTGCTAGAATTTTGCCTACCAAGCGTAATACATCCTGATGTAACACTCGGATCAGAGTTGGATAAAAAGTATAATATTTATTAAATCATTGGACACACAGTATATAATATCGCAAAACAGGACTTACATGCACTCATGACAGTCCATTCCTAACGTGTTTCAGAGACACACAGGCCTCCTTCATCAGAGGATAGGACTGCCCTCCTCAAACAAACTTTATATAGACAACTCACAAACTCGCTAGGTTGGGCGCAAGTTAACCCACACACCGCTGGCCGAGCGCCCAACCAAAAAAATGGATGAGATGCTCGCCCGGCATTCAAAGAGACACCTGCGTCCACTATCCATATCTCATAACCATATATATATAAAAACCTAAAAAACATATGATTAAAAACAAAGGCTAGACAAACCTCTTAAGAAAAGGATATCCTGTAGATACTTAAATTGCTAATAAAAAAGTACTAATAAAGAAGTAGTGCCACACTCAGCAAGGGAGTAGAGAACTTGTAGATCTATCCTACTTAACAATCTGAATCCCATTCTATATTTAGACCATATGGTCTTTTAGTCTGTAATTGAAAAATCCAAAAAACTACTCCTGTCTAGTCTAACAAGTCTGTCTCCTCCTCTTGGTGAGTGTTCTCTATTCCCTGAAAAGTAAAGAATGATCTGTCAGCTCCATGTTCTTTATCAATGTGGTTAGCAACTTGTGACCGACCATCCCAATTATCTAAGGAATTCAGATGTTCACTAATCCTAGATTTCAAATGGCGAATAGTACAGCCTACATACTGTTTGCCGCACTTACATGTTGCCAAATATACTACGTATTTTGAATTACAATTTCCTGTAACTGTAGACTCGAAAATATTTGATTTTACCACATAGGCACAACAAATGCATCTTTTTTTTTTTTTTTGTGCACATTCAAACATGCCCTTAAGAGTCAACCACTCCACAGATTTTTTTTGACAAGAAACCATATTAGCAATACTCTCTCCTTTCTTAAAAAGAACAATAGGAGGGCTATGTGACAGATGTCCCAATCTTTCATCTTGACACAATACTCGCCAATGTTTCTTTAATATATCTCTTATCTGATATGCATTATTACTGTACCTAGTGACAAAACATGGCATTTCTTGTTTTTTTTTACTCTGATCACAAAAGTATCTACCTCTATGTTTTCTGTGTTTCAACAAACTCTGCCTGGATGTATTATAAGCCCTTTCATATGCCGCCTCAATGTCACCCGAAGAATAACCTCTATTCTTCAATTTACGTCTTAGAATACTCAGGGCTGGATTTATATATCAGGAGCCTGTAGGCACAGATATCTGAAGCGCCCCCCCCCCCGTCATCTCCACAATGCTCCATATCTCCATATTGCCCTCACATAGCCCCCCATCAGCTCCACATTGCCCCATCATCTCAACTTTCCCTCACATTGACCCCCATCAGCTCCACACTGACCCCATCACCTCCACATTGACTTCACATTGCCCCCCCATCAGCACATCGTTTGCCCCCCATGATCATCCCCATAATGACCTCACATTGCTCCCATTATCTCCAAATTAACCCTTTGAGTGCCAGAGTAGTACACAACGCATTGCTTTGCAATGCGTTGTGTACCACTCTGGCACTCAAAGGGTTAAGCCTCATTCTCTCCCCCACATCAGTTTCCTATGTCCCTGGTGGTCCAGCGGCTGGAGAGATCTGTGCTTGTGCACAGACATGGAGCTGCTGGAGCTCCCGCGCGGCTTTCCCTTTAGTAATGCAGAGCGCTGGGAGATTTTATCTCCCAGCGCTCTGCATTGCTAAAGAGCCGGGAGAGCTCACAGCTTGCAATGCGGCGGCTGGCGGCTCGGAGCGGCATGTCAAGCCGCGCAAAAAAAAAAATATATATATCAGTTGTAGTGGCAGGCGCCCCTCTGTAGGGTGCGCCTGTAGGCAGATGCCTACTCTGCCTTACGGAAAATCCGGCCCTGAGAATACTAGCATGAAATTCAAAATCCTCTAATTTAGAACAATTACGTTTAATATGCAAAAATTGTGCTACTGGTAAATTCTTGATTAAACTCACCGGATGACATGAAGTAGCATACAAGAGGGCATTACCTGCATTGGGTTTGTAATACATTGTGGTCTGAACCACACCATCCTCAGAAAATAAGTTGAGATCCAAAAATATATACTAAACTTATGGAAATTAAACGTAAATTTTAAATGATAAGGATTGGTATTCAAGGCTTCCACGTAATGCAGCAAGTCAAATTCTGTACCATCCCAAACTATCAATATATCATCCACATACCTAAGATATTTCCTAATACATCTACCATGGTACCCCTCACCCCCAAAAACATGGCACCTCTCCCACCAACCCATTACTAGATTGGTATATGAGGGAGCAAAACACGCACCCATAGAGGTGCCACGCTTCTGGAGGAAAAAGGCCCCATCAAAAGTGAAAAGATTGTGATTTAACAAATATTCTACGCAGTCAAGAAGATAGTTGCTGCACTCGTGGAAGTCTTTCTAAAGTAACAGACCAATATTCTAACGCCTTCAAGCCCACTGAATGTAATATAGATGAGTAAAGGGTTACTACATCTAATGTTACCCATAAATATGTATCTTGTAAATACAATGGTAATTCCAAGACCATAGGAATCAAGAACTCATCAATATATCTGGATAGGCCCTTGTTCAGGGAACCAATCCCAGAAACGATGGGTCGCAAGTGTCTTCTGGACCTTGGGCAACATATGAAAAATCGGCATAACTGGCCTATAACGATATATATATTCAAACTCCTCTTTAGATAGAATATCCAAATCAATACCTCTCTGCAACAGTTGCCTTAGAATACCTTGGAAATGCTTGGTGGGATCACTAGTTAACTCTATATAATCATCAGGGTTGGTGAGTTGTCTCATTGCTTCTATACTTGTATGCGTCCAAGACAACAATAGACCCTCCTTTATCTGAGTTCCAAACCACAATATTCTTATCGTCAGAAATAGATTTTAAACCCTGTTCACGAACAGCACTCATATTGTTGAATTTGGACGAACGACCAAGCTTCCGGGATCGTTCTACAAGGTGACCCTCTACCAACCTCTGAAAAAGATCTATATAGTGACCCCTCTGTTGTATTGGATAAAAGCTAGATTTAGGTTTGAACCGGGAATGTACAACACCAGGTTCTGCTCCTATCTGTCTCATATCCAAAAAATCCACCAAGCATCCCTGTTCATCATAATCAAGTAGGACATTATCTACATTGGAGAAACTGGTAGAAGTGCAGCGATGATCTATGCCAGAATATAAACCAAAATCAGCTGGAACAGAGTTATCACTGCAGTGCAATTACATCCTTATATTGAAGTGATAATGAAGGTGAAAAAAATCTGTTCAATGTGAGTTTATGAATAAACCTATTACGGTCTATAATAGTGTCAAATAAAGAAAAAGTGTTGGAGGGTACAAATGACAACCCTCTACTTAAAACATAAATCTGTGCTTCTGTGAGTTTTGTTCTGGAAAAGTTAATAACATTGAGATTTAACTCCTCATCCTTGTGTGAGTGAATTGAAGTCTTCCTGTTTCTCCGTCGTCGTCTCTTCTTGACCTTTTGTTCTGTGGCCTCGTTCTTCTTGAGGTATTGATTATTTGACTTGTCCTGTATGAGGAAGGCTCAATGCCTCTCTGTATAATTTGTCTTCTTTTGTATCTACTTTGTTGTTTTTGTGAGTCCATAGTTGGAATATGATCGAAATCCTCCAAAAGATCTACATTTGTTGGACCCAAAAAAGAGACAGATCTTGCCTCCCCATCCAAAGACTCAACATCCGTAGAGGTCTGAAATGGCCTATATCCCAGTCTTTTAAGAATAGATTTGGCTCGAGATCTTCTGCTCTGAACAAAATTATATTTGATAGGCCAAGATAAACATTCCCGCTTTCATAATCTACTGTCTCTCTCTGGAACTTTCGTTGGTCTATATGTATCTTATATATATGGTTATGAGATATGGATAGCGGCCGTGGGTGTCTCTTTCGCTGCCGGGTGAACATTTCATCCATTTTTTGGTTGGGTTCCTGGCCGGCGGTGTGTGGGTTAACCCGCGCCCACTTGTTAATTAGTGAGTTTGAGTTGTCTATATAAAGTTTGTTTTAGGAGGGCAGTCCTATCCTCTGATGAAGGAGGCCTGTGTGTCTCTGAAACGTGTTAGGAATGGACTGTCATGAGTGCATGTAAGCCCTGTTTTACGATATTATATGCTATGTGCCCAATGATTTAATAAATATACTTTTTATCCAACTCTGATCCGAGTGTTCCATTGGGATGTATTACGCTTGGTAGGCAAAGTTCTAGCAGCAATATTTTTTCTCGAGTTTGCTAGGCGACCCTGAAGCAATTCAAAAGAGCCCAGGGTGTCTTTGTGTAAGAGATGTGAAATCAGTAAAGTACCATTAGTGCTCCAATGTGTAAACGAATCCTGACCAGTGCCAGGTAGGAAGTCAGGATGATCAATAATTGAGGTTAAAGGAGAGGGTCTAGAAGACCAGGAAGGGTAGCAATGGATAATGGAGTCAAATTCCTTAAGAATCGACTGTCTAATCGGGTTGGGTATGGGAAAGGGGGTCGTCTAGGATGCGGGTACCAGAGAAGGCTATGTAAGGGCAGTGGAGAGGACATATCTGACATAATCTGAAGCCACATTTTCTCAGCCTCAGGATGAAGCCAAGCACCAAGGAGGGACAGCTGAGCCGCTGAGTAATAGGAGCAACAGACCTCCCATAGGTCTAGTACAGGCCAAGTCCAGCATCTTAAGCCTAGCAGGTTTAGAGTTCCAAATAAAGCCATTAATCAAGTGTTGCAAAGATTTGAGAAAGCTAGTGGGAAGGCAAATGGGAACAATATGGAAAAGGTAAAGTAATTTAGGAAGGACTACCATTTTTATCAAATTGATTTTTCCAACCCAGGAAAGATAGAGTTTGGACCATTTTTTAAAGTCCGCTTCGAGTGAGGATAACACGGGGAGAGTATAAGGCATCTGTGTTGGAAGACAAGAAAATTCAGTTTGCCTGGGGCAATTTTGAAAGGGGTGTTTCGGACCAGGAGGTCCCAATGGGTAGGGGGGATAGTAACGTTTATTAATTCAGACTTAGATCAATTCGGTTTAAAGTTGGACATCACACCAAATCAGGCCAACTCTAACATAACCGCTGGAAGAGAAGAGGCAGGGGAAGGCAAAGAGTGAAAGTTTATGCTCACGTGATCCAGTATGAATACCCACAACATCAGGATTGTGACTCAGAGCACAGGCCAGGGCTTCTATAACTAGCACAAATATGAATGGGGACAAGGGATAGCCCTGTTGAGTGCCATTCGAAAGGTCAAAAGAGTTTGAAAGAGAGCCATTTACCCGTACTCAGGCTGTGGGGCAAGTGTAGAGAACCTTCACCCAAACCCAAATCAATTTGACGCATGACTGCATTGATGAAATTCCCTTACACGCAGTCGAACGCCTTTTCGGCCTCAATAGAGAGGCAGTACATGGGTTTAGATTGGGAACATGCATAATTGATCAATTGGATTAATTTCAACGTGTTGCCTTTGGCCTCGCGACCCTGAACAAAACCCCACCTGATCAGGATCGATAATACTGGGCAGAAGAGGGGAAAGTTTATTGGCCAATATTTTAGCATAAAGTTTGGCGCTGATATTAAGTAAAGATATTGGTCTGTAGCTCGCTGGTAATTTTGGGTCTTTTTCTGGTTTCAGAATTAAAGAAATATGAGCCTCCCAGAAGGAGGGGTGATGTGAGGCAGAGTCAGGTAATTCACTAAAAGCATTGAGTAGAAGCGGTGACCTTCCCAGGAAAATCCCGGACTAAAGTATGCTCCGGATCTTCAATCTGAAAGATTGCCGTCTGCGGGCCACAGTCCTTAGTTTGAAGCGACAATAGGCGGCCACATTTGTTGTTAAATTCATAAAAAGTAGCTTGCGCACGTGTGAACGTCTTAGCAGAGTTAGAGTACAGAAGGTCAGTAAAACGCGTCCTCGTTTGAGTAAGCCAACATCAGCTGGATGTAAGGAGGATTTATGGCGAGCTTCCAGCACCTTCAGATCTGACACAAACAAGTCGATATCCACACTTCACTTGCATTTCAAATAGACCGATCGCTTGTTAAACAAGCCCAGTAAGTAACACTTTAAAACTAACACCCCTACAGTGTTATAATTCGTTACAACAAGCTGTGTAATTATTATTATTATTATTATTTTTTTTAATCATTTTATTAAAGAATAAAATGTAATTGCAAAAAGTACCTGGTGACGTCTTCTCCTCTGAAAAGCGCATTGCGCATGTCAGCAACAGAGCCGATTGGCTCTCTTGTAACTCCCCCCGCTACACGAAAACACCTACCTCATCAGGTTTAGCTTCTCTTGCTGGTCCGAGAAGCTAAACCTGATGACGTAGGTGTTTTCGTGTAGCCGGAGGGAGTTACAAGAGAGCCGATCGACTCTGTTGCTGACATGCGCAATGCACTTTTCTGGGGGGAAGATGTCACCAGGTACTTTTTGCAATTACGGTTTATTCTTTAATAACACATAAAAAAAATAATAATTACACAGCGCGTTCTAACAGATTATAACACTCTAATTGAGGCTACATCTTGTAGGGGGTGTTAGTTCCCCTTTAAAGCCAGCCGAACCATAAGGGTGGAAGAGACTGACGGGGTATTAACCAAAAGAAAGTCTTCTCCAACTCCTGACAAAAGGTTGAATCCTGTAAGCTGAGAATCTAATCGCCATGTAGAATGGCGTGGGAAAGTAAGAGGGAGGAGGGGAGAGAGAGCACAATGGGAGAGTGATCCGACCAGGTCCTAAGAAGGATCTCCGTGTCTTCTAGATAATGGAGGTGGGCTTGGGAAAGCAATAGGTAATCTATCCTAGAATAAGTATGAGAGAGACTAGGATTAAATGTATAATCTCTGGAACAAGGGTGTTGCAGACGCCATGCGTCTATCAGGTGAAGACTCTTAAGAGAGGTATGAATAGATGCGAGGACCTTGGAAGAGAGGAAGGATTTGGAAGCCGAACTGTCCACCGCGGGCACCAAGGGTATGTTTAAGTCGCTTCCCAGGACCACCACTCCCCTATGAAAGTCAGCCAGACAGGACAAGGCCTGAGAAAGAAAGGGGCCATACCCGGTGTAAGGAGCGTATATATGACCGCCAGAGTTAGCGCCACATTCCTTAACTTAGCCCTCAAGAACAAGTAGCTACCCTCCAAGTCCTGAAATTGAAAATTTAAGACAATGGGAAGGGACATATGTAGCAAAATGCCCACGCCTCACTTCTTAACCAGAGAGGAACTAAAGAATTGCTGGGAAAAATCCCTTTTTGAAAGGGATGGCATAGAATGAGAGAAAGCAAACCTGGGCACCCCAAGTCTTGCAGGAGCAGACCACGCTTATGAGGTGAATTAAGGCCACAGGCATTCACTAAGACAAATTTCATGGAGTGTGAATGTAATAGACTGCACTGTAGTATGTATGGCCCAGCACGTGACTCAGCATCCATTTAAGGCCCATGTGGGAAGTGCCAGAACACTAAATTTAAGTGATATAAAAAATCTAAATAGACCAAACTAGGCCAAAAACAGTTGAGCCATGAAAGAGCCTTAATATATAAAGAAGAGATGGGGAACCCCCAGGGCACCCAGGTCCCCACCAAAACTGCAGTCAATGTGCGATCCAAAGCTTTAGTTAAAGGGGGAACATTCACTTAAAAAATAATTTGGGCAAGGGTTGTATGGGGAAAAAGTAATGTTAGCACGGTTACTGTTTTTATTTTTAGTTGCCTGACAGTGGAGCTATGAAGTCTTGTAAACGGGCATTTCCACAATGTGTGGCATGCCTCCTCAGGACTTACCACCTTCCTCCCAGCAGCACCAGGGAGCACGTTTGCGCTTCCCTTCAGAGCTGCATTTTTCTGGCCTAACGTTAAAGCAAGCTCCATTTACCATGCTACTGAGGTTCCCCTTTAAAGCCTGAAAGTGCAATGTAAAACAGATGATTCGCCAATAGATGTAAAGCATAAACAGTACCAGAATTAGTCCGAGAGCAGACAGCGTCCAAATAAAGGCCTCAGTATATGGAGGAGAAGTGGGGAACTCTCTAGAGGCACCTAAGCTCTTAAGAGACAGCCGAGGCTGTAGAGTCAGTCTCAGGATCTGCAGAGGCCGACTCCTTTCTCTTCTTAACGGAGTGGGTCTCCAGCGTTGAGGAAGCAAGCTTGGATGGAGAAGACACTTTTTCTGCTGAATACAAGGATCAGGCAGTTGGACTGGGGTGAAGTTCAACTTCTCACAGAGAGTAAGGGCATCAGCGTACGTCTTCAGGATATGAGTAGATCCGCCATGACTAAAAATGAGTGCAAACGGGAAGCCCCATTGATACGGTTCTCCCGTAGAGCATCTGTGAATGGTTTGAACGCCCATCTCAGCTTTAATGTATATGGTGGAAGATCATTATAAAGTTGGACTGCAGATCAGTCATATTTAATTTCATATATCTGTCTGGCCTTCTTCATAATAGAATCCTTCTGGGAGAAGGAGAGTAAGTAGCAAATCACAATCCGGATACTATCAGCAGCTGGTTTGCGGGGCCTCAGGGCCCAGTGTTCACTCTTAATTTTCACTTCTGCCGGCGGTATATCCAGAAGAGAGGCAAAAATCTTCGCCAGCGTTTCCAGGAGATCCACAGGGCTAACAGATTCAGGTAAATTCCGAATTTGGTTGTTGCGTCTCCTTCTATTTCTCTGTCGTCCAATACAGGTTACTGGTAACTATGGGTAGGTGATCTGCCTCTTTAAGTAGGCAATCTGCCTCTTTAAGTAGGCAGGAACAATTCTAGAATTGATTGCAGGGAGTGGAGCCTACCTTCCCTCCTTGGCTGCAGCTAGCTAACCAGCTCCAGAAAGATTTGTTTCTTGGTGAAAATAACACAGGCAAGAGAACAGTTCTGCTATAGCTTTAGAAGTTTTTTTTTATTTATCTGTTAGAAATGGAATACCGCCATTATGCGATTACCATCACTGACAATTCCCATCACCCAAATGTGGATAGCTCAGTTTACCAGGTGCTTTTGTGGACCTAAGCCCTGGGGGGACAATCTTGGCTGCAAGTTCTTTCCCCGGGAGTTGCCCACTGAGGCTTCTTCTTGATATGTTAATCTGAAGACAGAAGACCTACTGAAAAAGGTGAGCACCCTTTGAGTGCTGAGGTCCACATGTCCCATGCTTCCCCTCCGCACAGGGGTCTCATTTGGAGTTCCTGTTACATACTCATGCACTCATTGGGTTTATTCTGTATGCCTGTGAGGTGTTTGGAGCAAGTTTCTGTGGAAACTTAACCCTTTTGTTGCTGGTTAGCATGTTCTGTGGGGGGTTTTGGGCACTTTCCCTACTGAGACCAGTGTTGGGGCTACTGTTTTATTTGAGTGGGCTTTTGAGTGGTTTTACCTTTCAGTATTCAGCTCATTAACTTTGTTCCGAGCCTTTAAGGCGCACGTTTACCGCGTAGACTCCATTGCTCCATTCACTTCTATGGGACTTTACAGTTTGGAACATATCTCTGCAACCACTCCACATAGCGTGGTCAGAGATGTCTCATTTTGTGGGTTCTCCCTTGCTCTGTCATCTGGTCAACATTCTGGGGATGTTGGGGGCTTTAGGGGGCTTCGGGCACTGTTAGTGTACTCTGTCAGCTAAACTGTTTCCCATGAGTGCCCGTTTCCGATTGGCTCCTGTTGCTGCTGGAGCCATTTTGTGTATTCGCAGATCTAGTATCCTACGCAGGTCTTGGACTCTCCTCTGCAGTTTAACATTTCGCCTACCAGATAAATAGGCTTTAGCGTTTCTGGGGTGCATTTAATTATCATACACACTATTTTGTGGGTGTTTTGATATTTTGATCATTTGACTCTGTGAGAATGTCTACTCTGTTAGACCTTGGGGCTAAACTTAAGACTACGGATACTGGAGTGTCTGTGTCCCCCATTGCTCATTGCTGCTCATGTCAATTAGGGTTACCTAGAGAATACTCAGGTCATATTTGCCCAGCATGCGCTGCTGCCCCTGAATCCCCCCTGGTGGGGTCTCCAGCCATGCACTAGAGCCAATATGGATGCAAGAGTTTAAGGCTACTACCAGGGACCTCTGGTCTACCTTACAACTTCTTCCATCTGCCTTACAGGGGGGTTTCCACTCATGGCAGACCCCCACCCCCATCAGATCTTCCCTGCCTAAACCGCCGAGTTTACCTGATGTGCCTGACTCCTCTGAGGAGGAATTGTTGGTGGACTCTGATGATGATGACTGTTCAGCTGTTCCTCCATCTCATTTTTTTGGGGACCCCTTTGAGGCAGACCCCAATCCCTCAGCTGAGGGCCTGATCAGGGCTGTGTTGTCCACCCTGAACATTCCCTTGGTGCAGGAGGCTTCTTCTGACCCCCTCTGATGTTTTCCAGGAGCCTGTTAGGCCCCATGCTTGCTTTCCACCTAACCCCACCCTTGACTGCTTGGTGTCAGAGGAGTGGAAATTTCCGGACAAGAAACCATCTGTGTCTAAGAAGTTTGCTAAACTTTACCCATTTTCTGAAACGGCCCTCACTCAGTGGGTTCATCCCCCCAGGGTGGATGCCCCAGTTTCCAGGCTTTCTAAGTCCACTGCCTTGCCAGTGGCTGATGCCTCTGCTCTTAGACTGAACTGACAAGAAGCTTGAGACTTCTCTCAAGGCTATTTTTGTGACAGCGGGCTCTGCACATCGCCTTGCCTTTGCTGCTGCATGGGTAAATAGGGCTGTGGCTGTTTGGACTGAACAGCTCAATTCTGCTGTCTGTGAGGGAGCCCCTACTTCTGACATGTTGCAACTAACATTGCTGAGGCTCAACATTATGTCTCTGCTGCTCTGTTTGACACTGTGCGTTTGGTAGCCAGGGCATCTACCATGTCTGTGGTAACCAGAAGGGCTCTTTGGCTTAAGATCTGTTTGGCTGACATGGCCTCTAAGAAGGCTCTCTTGTCTTTGCCTTTTCAGGGATCCTCCCTGTTTGGGCCTGAGCTCAAGGATCTCCTCAACGAGGCCACTGGAGGGAAAAGTTCTCACCTTCTAGCGGTCCTGAGGAAGAAGGTGCCTGTCAAAAGGAATCTGCTTTTCCATCCCTTTCAGGCAGACTTACGCCAAGCGAACCAGACGGTCCCTCAGGCTCCGCGCTCCTCATCCACGTCTAAGCAGCTTTGTGGAGGTCCAGGTCCTCCACAAAGCCCAAGGCTTCCAAACCTCCTTCTGCATGACTCACCGAAGCCGGGTCCCCACCCGCAGGTAGGTGGCCGCCTCCGCCACTACCTTGCGGCCTGGCATGTCTCTGTGGATGACCCATAGGTTTTACAAGTGGTGGCTTTGGGATACAGGATTCCCTTCACCTCTCTTCCTCCTCCAAGGACCTTTGTTTCTCTTTCTCCCTTAGGAGCAGAAAACAAACGCCTTTTTGAGGAAGCTATTCAGGCCCTGCTAGACAAGGCGGTCCTGGAGCCAGTTCCCCCTGAGGAGAGTGGCTTGGGATTCTACTCCAACCTTTTTGTGGTTTCCAAGAAGGATGGGGGCTGTCGTCCCATTTTGGATCTGAAGGATCTCAACTCCTTTGTGGTCAGGTCACAATACCGCCAGGAGTGTCTACGCACAGTGATAGCGGCCATGTCTCCTGGGGAATTTCTGGCCTCTTTGGATCTTCAAGATGCCTATCTGCACATCACCATTCATCCAGAGAGTCTGCAGTATCTCTGCTTTGCCTACGACCGAGGTCATTTCCAATTCTCTGCCCTTCCTTTTGGCCTGACCATGGCTCCTCAAGTCTTCAACAGAGTCCTGGGAGCATTGATCTCCATCCTATATCGGAACGGCATCAGGGTGACTCCATACATGTACAACCTCCTTCTGAAGGCCTCATCTCCAGAACTCCTTCACCAGCAGGTACAGGACTGCATTCACGCACTCTCCCATCACGGGTGGATCATCAACTTGGACAAGTCAGAACTCGTTCTTTCTCAGAAGATGGTTTTTCTGGGCCTCCTCTTTGACACTCAGAGGGGGATGTTATTTCTAACGGACGAAGTGGCTCATCAGATAGCAGTGAAGGTCCAAGCTATCCTGTCTCAAGATCCAGTTCCAGCCAAGAAGCTGTCATCCTTGGTGGGGAAGTTCATTTCCACCATAGAAGCAGTCCCGTTTGCCATGGCTCACACCAGGGAACTTCAGAGGTTTCTGATCATGGCCTGCAGGGGCCGTCCAGATCTCCTGGAAAGATCCTTATGTCTCCATCTTTCAGTGGAGCAGAGTCTCTCGTGGTAGCTCAACCTGAACAATCTCCTGAAAGGCAGACCTTTCCTTGTTCCTTTCTGGACCACAGTGACGACGGATGCCAGCCTCTCCAGATGGGGAGCGGTGCTGGGGCACTTGAGTGTTCAGGGCCGGTGGTCTCATGAGGAATCTCTCCTTCCCATCAATGTCTTGGAACTTCGGGTGATAGATCATGCCCTACATCACTGGACATGGCAACTGGAGGATTGCCCAGTTAGGGTACAGTCAGACAACGCCACAGCGGTAGCCTACATCCACAAGCAAGGCAGCACAAGAAGTCTCGCAGCTTGGCTAGAGGTCAAGGCTATTTTATCTTGGGCTGAGGAGCATGTCCCTGCCATTTCCGCAGTTCATATTCCTGGCATAGACAATGTTCTGGCAGACTTTCTCAGCGGGCACACAGTGAACAGCATAGAGTGGGAACTACATCCAGAGTTGTTCAACCTCATCATCCAGCAGTTGGGTCTTCCTTGTGGCGACCTAATGGTGACCAGACACAACAGGAAGGTTCCAGTGTTCTGCTCTCGCTGGGTAGATCCCCTGGCTCTGGCAGTGGATGCCTTGTCGATCACGTGGACGTTTCCTCTGGCATACATCTTTCCTCCTGTTCCCCTGTTGAACAGAGTTCTTAGGAAGCTGAGACTAGAGCGCTGCCCAGTCATTCTGATTGCTTCATACTGGCCCCCGACAGCCTTGGTTTCCAAAGCTTCTGGACCTCTCAGTGACAGAACCTCTTCGCCTGTATAGGATATCCTTAATCCCTCAGCACGTTTCACTTTTGAGCCCTGCTGGCTGTAGATCAGCTTGCTGTGTTACAGTTCATGGGGTTTGTTCTTACCCCTGTTCAGTGTCCATTGACACTTTGCGGTTAGTGTTGAGCTATTTATGATCTGTAGGTTCATTGGTGCTCTGGTGACTTTGGGGGCCCGCGCCTGGTCCTTGCCTTTCTTCCTGCCCTAGGGAACTTAATGGTTGGACATCCCAAAATTACCAGTAATCTGTATTGGATGACAGAGAAAATAGGATTAGTCTTACCTGTTAAATCCTTTTCTCTTAGTCCATACAGGTTACTGGTCTCCCACCCTGTCAAGGGACCATGCTTGGCTGTCCTGTGGCAGAACGTGAGGGTCCTTTTGGGTTCATGCTTATGGGAGTCTTCCTTTACCTTCTTACTACCTAGTCAATAGTTAGTCTGCAAATCTTACTGGTTGGGCATTGGCTAGCTGCAAGCTAAGGAGATGGGCTCCACCCAGCTGTCACTTCTCAGAATTGTTCCTGCATATTAAAAGGGCTGATCGCCTACCCAAAGTTACCAGTAACCCGTATGGAATAAGAGAAAAGGATTTAACAGGTAAGACTAAAATCCTATTTTCGCTTATGTTTCTTCTCCAATTCCTCTCATTCTCAGGTTTCTCTGGAAGATCAGCATGGACGGTGCAACCGTGATTCTGGTTGCGCCTTATTGGACCATGAGGGTGTGGTTTGTGGACTTGGTTAGTTTTTCTATTCAGGAACTTCTCCACCTTCCTCCCAGGCCAGACCTCCTACTCCAGGGTTACTTGTGGCACAATGATATGGAAAAGATGGCTTTCACATCATGGCTATTTAACCTACATCTAGAAGAGAAAAGGGTTTTCCATTGATGTAATTTACACTATGGTGCAGGCCTGCAAGCCTGTATCCTCTAACGCCTACCATAGAGTATTGTCTATTTTTCACAAGTGGTTTGCAGACAAGTCTGTGTCTTTGCCGGAGTTTGACCTCTTCTCTTGGTGTTAACCCTTTCTTCAGGAGGGTGTGAACAAAGGACTTAGCTTGAGCTCCTTAAAGGTTCAGATTTCATGACTGTGTTTTTCCACAGATGGATTACTATTATTCCGGATGTCAAGGTTTTTCTTCAGGGGATGGCTCACGCTTTCCCTGCCTTTAAGTCCCCCACTCCTCCATGAGACCTTAATTTGGTTGTGGGAGTTTTGCAGTGGTCTCCCTTTGAACCCCTTGCTTCCATCCTTCTGCATCAAGATGGCTTTTCCTTTGCCAGTGGTCTCAGTCACCAGAGTTGCTGAGATTCAGGCTTTGTCTTGCAAACCATCTTTATTGGTCTTTCATAAAGACAATACGGTGCTTCGAACCTCCCAGGAGTGCTTTCTGAGTTCCACATCAGTCAGGAGATTGTTGTGCCTTCCTTTTGTCCTGACCCCAAGTCTGACAAGTAGAAGGATCTTCATTTGTTAGATGTTGTGCATTGCCTTAAATTTTATGTGCACCTTACTGAGACTTTTTACAACTTTTTTTTTTTTTTTTTTGTCATCCCTGATGGTCCTAGGGCCAGGCCAAGCTTCTTCCAAGATCACAGTTGCCTCTTGGATTTAGGCTAACTACTATAAGCCAGGCGTATGAACTTTGGAAGAAACATGTTCCCTTTAAGGTCACAGCACATTCCACTAGGTCTGTGGGGTCCTTCTGTGACTACAAAAATCAGGCCTCAGCTGAGCAGCTGTGAAAGGCTGCGACCTGGTCCTCCTTGCATACCATTTGTAAAACACTACGGTGTCGATTTTATGGCTTTGGCTGAAGCAAGCTTTGGCCGGAAGGTCCTGAAGGCTACCATGTCTGTCTAGGGACCTGCACACTTGGTTGCCATACTGTTTAGTTTTTTGGGACATTTGACTCTTGTTCTTGTGTGCTCTTGTGGTCCTAGTGAACACCAGCATCATGGGGATGGGGGTGGGGTCTTTTCTTATTTTTTCCCACCTGCGGGATCTAGGTGATGGTATATGTCCTTGAACGTAAGTGAAAATAGGATTTTAGTGTTTTTAACTGTTAAATCCTTTTCTGTTTAGTCCATATGGAACACATGTCTCCCACACAGAGAAAGGGACCTTTGCTTGTGGGCTTGTCTACATGGGCTACTGAGTCTTTCTTCTCCTGCATGCCTTAGCTGTGTGGCTTCGGTCACATTCATAGTGAGCACGGGAACGAGGAATGATTGAGCTGGAGGAGGAAGAGAGAAAGTCTCCACCCTCTGTCTTTGAAATGTGTCCTGCCGTCCAAAGGAGGGGCTTAACCCTACGGTACCTGTGCTTCATACAGATTAAAGAGAAAATAAATTAACAGATAAGAACACTAAAATCCTAATTTGCAGTTCACCTATCTTCCTTTTGGGTTGGCATCTTGTTGGCGGGTATTAACAAATGTCATGTCAGCCCTTGTGGCTCACATCCACTCTTAAGGGCTTCTTTGACCCCCCTATCTGGAGGACCTTTTTCTAAAGGCTGCTTGAGAGAGATTTTGTTCACTTCGTTTGTCTTGCATGTCCATTCTGGAGCAACATGGTTGGGTCCTCAATGTCCATAAATAATATCTGGTTCTGTCCCATGTCCTCTACTTCCTCTGTATGGGATTTGGGATGCTTCAGGGGAAGTTTTTTCTAACAGAGGACCACATTTTGTCATTGTCCCTTAAGATGACTCTGGCAGTATCCCTGGCACCTACAACAGTATGGATATTCACAAAGCTACTAGGCTGTGTTGTCTTTGTCTGGAAGCAGTCCCATTTGTTAAATTTTACATGTGGGAGCTGCATATGGAAATTGGCCCAGAAAGCACTTCCACCTTTCCTGTGTCATGTCACTTTCCAACAGGACAAAGGCGGACCTTTGCTGGAGGCTTCAGAGGCCTCACCTGTCTCTGCGGCAGCTACTGACAGGCTGGGGCACTACTCTGGGGCATCAGATGACACTTGGTCTTTGGACCAAGATGGAGAGTGGTCTGTCCTTAAACATTCTGGAGCTTCGGGCAGGGGGGTCCTCTTTGTTTCTCTGTTCAGGGATTCCCTGTCTTGCATAATAACATAGTTGATGAGGCTGAAAAAAGACATGCGTCCATCAAGTCCAGCCCATGCCAATTCACCCCTGTTGATCCAGAGGAAGGCAAAAAAAATCCAATTGAAGCCATTTCCAATAAAGGGACAGGTGCATAAAAAAATCCTTCCTGACCCCAAATGGTAGTCTGTTCCCTGGATCAACAACCTATCTGCATTGAAGCCATCTGTAATCATTCTCAATGCTGTTCTGTGCTAGGTATGTATCCATGGCTTTTTTGAAAGCAGTTAAAATACCTGCAAGCACAGCATCCAGAGACATCCTCTAATCTCTTTCAGTTTTGTTGCATATAGCTGCACTTTTTCAGTTCAATAATTGCTTTTTTAATAGTCTCTTTACAATTATTGTTACACTTCCAGAAATTCATGAAAGAATACTCCATCCCTTTAGTCTACATTTCTTTATTTCCTCATGGGTTGTGATCAATTTGATCTATTTGATCACCAACCTAGATTTTAGTTTTGTCTATTTTAACCTCATTGGCTGATTATCTTTAGAATGCCAGATTTTATCTTTTCTAAGATTACCTGCCTTACTAAAATGCTTTTAACAATTAGACTTGGGGAAAGATAGATAAAGCATACTATTTTAGAAAGAAGACACCCAGGATCATGTACCTCTAGGCTGGTGCTCGCAAATATTTCTAGAATGTGGCAATATAGTGAAGAAAAAATATACTACTGATATTTAAGATTTCAACCTCTTCAAAATACGAAACGTTTTTAAAATCATGGGATGTCCTACTGTATTCAGTACATTCTACCAGTGTGTGGACAAATGGTACACCATTTGTGTGGTATGACATATGATAGGGGTTGGCTGTCATGAGCACTAAAGTACACCCAACCCCCTCTCATTCACTTTTCTCTGTCCAATATAAAATACAGGTACCTTGTGGAGGTGACAGCTGCTCCCTGTAGGCTGGAACAATTCTAGAAGAAGTTGTAGGTAGAGCCTCCCCTTCCTCCTTATCGGATATCCCACTAGCCCTGACCCAGATAAACTTGTTCCAGTAACCTGGATAGAGGCTGAGATCTTTTCTGCTTGGTTTTTAGAATATTTTATTATTTGCTTTTAGATATGGGGTGTCAAAATTCCCCCATTACGTGGATTACCATTCCTGGCTTCCCCTAGAGGATTGTCCAGCTATCAAGTGCTGTTGTGGACCCTTGCAGCCCTGTGGAGAAAATCATGTAACCCCAACCCATGTTTACTGAGTGGGTCTCACTGTTCCCCTCCATACAGGGGTCTTATAGGAGGATTAAATTCCTGCACTCATGCTGGGTATCTTATTGGTTTGATCCCAGGGTTTTTGGATCTTGGAAGGCTGCATTTTATGTGCTTAACCCTTTCCCTGCTGGTTTCTCAGGGTTATGGGGCTTATTGTGGCTATCTCCGTGATTCATATGTTTTTATTTGTCCCTAGATATTCCCTTTGGGTATTTGGGATCATTCTTCTTGTCGTCCAGTTCACATCCCAATGTCTTGGGGGCCCAGCGAGTTTGTGTTCAAGCATTGCTAGGTATCAGCAAAGAGACAGAAATCCCAGAATGCCAGTTTTGCGGGCTATCTTTTGATTGGCTGTGATTTCAGGCACCATTTTCCTTCTCTCTTTGCTGGAGTATCCTACTCAGAGGCTTGTCTCTCCTTACTCTCCTACTCAGGTTAACCATTTGCCTGCCAGATAAGTACTTTCTTGGGCTTTCTGAGGTGATATTTTAATCTGCAGTATTTGAGTTTCTCATACTGTCTAGACACTTCTCCTGTTAGGATGTCAAATACAAAGGGACATGGGGTTAGACCTAAGGTTAATGACTCAGGGGCCGTCTCTGATACCCCCCCCCCCTTACTTACTGTTCCTCATGCCAAATGGGGCTCCCTAGAGACTACTCAGGACACTTATGCCCCTCATTTTCTGTGGCCTCTACTACTCCATCCAGGCCCTCCAGCCTTGATCAAGAGCCACATTAGGTCAAGGATTTAAAGTTCTCTATAGCACGGTTTCTCTCTCCCTCCAAGGGGTCCTCCATTGTTGGATACTCCCCACTTCTTTCAGGTTTGTGGCCTCTAAGGCCCCTGGCATTCCTGAACTCACAGAAAACTCTGAGGAGGATTCCTTTGTGGATGATAGAGTAAGGTGAGCATGAGGAAGGGGATCATTCATGTGCTTATGGGGACCCCTTTGAGGCTGACCCTGCACCCTCCACTGAGGGCCTCATTAAGGCAGTTTTAACAACCTTACAGGTCACTACTAACACTGCTGAGGGCCAAACTTCTTCTGACGTCTTTCAGTGGCTTAAGAAATTCCTTATAGTTTTTCCACCCAATCCCACTCTGGACCAGGTTATCCTGGATGAGTGGAAAATGCCAGAGAGGTGCCTTTCTCTTTCCAGAGATTTCCCAAGCTTTACCCCTTCTCAGAAGCAGCTACACCACCTCAGGTTGTTTCCCCTATTTTTAGGCTTTCTAAGTCTACTGCTCTACCCTTGGAATACACCACGACTTTGAGGAATATAACTGATGGGAAGCTGGAAGCTATCCTGAAGTCTAACTTTGCTTCCATATGTGCTGCCTTGAGGCCTGCATTGGTTTCTGTTAGGGTCACTAATGCTCTCGCCTTTGGGGCGAACAGCTTACTGAAGCTATCAGTAAAGGTGCCCTTAAGGAGGACCTTTTAGCCCTCTTGGCCAACATGCCTGAGGCGCAGACATATGTCACTAATGCTCTTTTTGATGCTGCCAGACTTGCAGCAAAGGCTTCTGCCTTCTCTGTTTCCGCTAGATGTACATTGTGGCTTAAAGGGATAGTGAAGTATTAACTGTATGGTAGATACAATTAAAAGAGGGTACTTGCACTTATTTGTAATCTCTCAAACCGTTATGGTTTGAGAGATATAGGAAAATAAAGTTCTCTGGTCCCTCCCCTTTACGAGCTGTAAAGCTGTCAGAAGCAGATTCTGGTAATGCGACCAGATGCGGCTCTTCAGCAGCACCAATATAACAATATCTAAAGACAGATACTTCATTTAGAACGGTCTACAAAGTGTGCCTGGTTTGCAATCAAATGACTGGAATCTGCAGCTGTCAGCTAGATGGCAGACTTGAGTAAAACAGCCAGGAAAAGGTAACTTTAACAAGTTATGTCTCTCAAACCATAAAGATTTGAGAGATAAGACTTACATCTATGTTAACCTTTTTTAATGTCTACAATATTAAATCAACTTAAAATGAACCATTACTATCCCTTTAAGATTTGGTCTGCGGACCTAATAAGTCACTGATTTCTCTCCCTTTTCAGGGCAAATCTCTTTTTGGCCTGAACGGAAACAGATTATCAGTGAGGCCACTGGAGGCAAGCATACTCTCTTGCCTCAGGTTTCCAAACGCACCAAGTGGCCGATGAAACAGAGTCTTTTTCTTCCTCACCAAAATGAAGAGCAAAGGCTGAATCAGAACGTGGCTCAGGCCAGCACCCCACGCCAGACCACCAAGACCAGACAGCAGTGGCACTCGAAGCAAGCCATCAAGCCCAAGTCTGCCTCTGTATGACTCACAGAATCCTGGTCCGCAGCTCCCGGTGGGTTGGCACATGTGCCATTTTTCAGGCACCTGGGCATCTTCTGTTGCAGATCAGTGGGTCTTACAGGTAGTTTCGGAAGGACACAGGATTCCCCACAAATCCCTTCCTCCCTACAGATTCTTCCAGTCCAGAACTCCTCTGGGACAATAAAAGCTGCGTCTTTTCAGCGAGGTGGTTCAGGCTCTCTTGGACAAGGGAGTCCAGATTCCAGTTCCTCCTCGAGAGGTTTAGGTTTCTATTCAAACCTGTTCGTGGTGGCCAAGAGGGACGGCGGCAGCCCTCCTATCTTGGACCTTAAAGGGATAGTAATACTTAAAATGTAAAAAAAATATGTTGTAGGGTTTATCCCCCTGAGTAAAACAAGAGTACTCCCACTGCTGAAAGGTGTTTCATTCAAAAGTTATTAATTTTCAAAGTTGAATTTTTTAGGTGCAATATCACAGTGGCCTGAAATTGTACAGTGGCGCTGTTGCTACACGATCCTATGGACAGCTCTGGTCAATTGACCATAAATCTCCATAGGATGGTGTAGCAACAGCGCCACTGTACAATTTCAGGCCACTGTGATATTGCACCTAAAAAATTAAACTTTGAAAATTAATAACTTTTGAATGAAACACCTTTCAGCAGTGGGAGTACTCTTGTTTTACTCAGGGGGATAAACCCTACAACATATTTTTTTTTACATTTTAAGTATTACTATCCCTTTAAGGATCGCTACTTCTTTGTGCAGACTGCATGTTTTAAGATGGAGTCCTTTCACTCTGTCATCACAGCTATGTGTCCAGGAGAGTTCTTGGCCTCTCTGAATCTGCAGGATGCTTACTTGCATATCCTGATTCTTCAGGATAGCCAGAAGTACCTCAGGCTCACCTGCAACTTGGGGCACTTCCAGTTCACCGCTCTGCCCTTTGGACTTACCTCCACTCCTCGGGTGTTCGCCAGAGTCTTGGGGACATTGATTGCCTTTCTGCACACCCGGGGGATTCAGGTGACTCCCTATATGGATGACTTTCTGCTGAAGGTGCCCTCCAGGGAACTCCTGGACCATCACATCCAGGACTGTCTCAGACTCTCCTCTACCATGAGTGGATTCTGAATATGGAGAAGTTTGCTCCAGTCCCCTCTCAGGTCCTGGCTTTCCTTGGTCTCAGGTTCCATACTTGCCAAGGGAAGGTCTTCCTGACCAAGGATTCTATCCAACAGGTCATACATCTGGTGTCCCGAGCTCTGGAGTGGCCATAGGCTCCAGTCTGCAAAATCTTGACCATGGCAGGCCACATGATGTCCACCATGGAGACAGTTATGTATTCCATGGCTCACACCTGGGAGAGCTCCAGAGGTTCACTATCCCTGCTTGACATGGGAATCTGGATCTCTTGGACCACAATGTCTCTCTTCCTCCTGAGGTGAGGCAGGACCTGCTCTGGTGGCTGGACAGGTCCAGCCTGGAGAAGGCGAAACCCTTTGTCATTTGGCACTGGACACTGGTGACGACTAACGCCAGCCTCAGATGCAGGGGAGCTGTCATGGGTTACATGGGGATTAAGGGCAGTTGGACTGCCTGTAATGTTCTGGGGCTCCAAGCAATTCATCATGCTCTGATAGATGTACTGGTCCTCTAGGGGTTGTCCAGTCCACATACTGTCAGACAACGCCATGGCTGTGGTGTAGGAGGAGGTTGAGCTCATGGCTTTGATGGCATGGCTGTTGAAGCCTCCATCCCAAGAAGGAAAGAGTTCTCCTCTGATGTGGTCTCCACTATGATCCAGGCTAGGAAACTGGTTGGTCTATTTTTCAGTCCCAGTGTGTTGACAGGACCTGGCATCTCCCTGTGATCCTGTCTTTTTTTTTTTTTTTTTTGTTCACAGTGTGAACAAAGGACTCAGTCTTAGTTCCTTGAAGGTTTAGACTTCGTCTCTCTGTTTTTTTTCCAGAGACACATTGCCATCTTGCTAGTTGTCAAGGTTTTCTTTCAGGGTGTCACTCATTCCTTCCCTGATCTTAAGGCCCCCATTCCCCAGTGGGACCTTAATCTGGTTTTGGGAGTCTTGCAACAGCCTCCCTTTGAGTACTTGTCTACCATTCCTCTGTGCCTTCTGACATTAAAGGTGGCCTTTCTTCTGTTGCTGAGTTGCAGGCTTTGTCCTACAATCCACCTTTCCTGGTGTTTCACAAGGATAAGGCTGGTTTTCCTACCTTTCAATAATTCCTTCCTAAGGTGGTCTCTGAGTTCCACATCAATCAGGAGATTGTTGCACCTTCCTTTTGTCCTGACCCCAAATCTGACAAGGTGAGGGATCTCCACTTGTTACATGTGGTACGCTGCCTTCAGTTCTTTGTGCTTGGGGGGAGCCGGAGAGTGTTGGGAGGGAGGGGGAGCCGGCGAGTGACAGCAATGGTCGTGTTCTAGACCCACTCCGAGATCCCACTAGGGAATAGGAGATTCTAAGAGTACTCTTGTGACCTATTTGCATTAAATTAATTCTCTAGCTGTTTATCTAGCCTTATGCCGTCGATACATAGCTGGAGAACCCACTCTGGCATCTCTAAGACTCAGACGCTTGCAGCAGTGCCAGTTTTGCACACACCTGAGCTGAACCCGGCTCTGGCCCACTCTCCGGCATCTGCTAATACGCAGTCCGGCTGTCCTGCAGGGGCACGATGACCGAGGAAGAAGCGGAGCTGAGAGATCTGCTGACTACTGCAGACTTAAGGGAGATGTTTGTGGACATGAAGGCCACCTTTAGGAAAGACATGAAGGACCTCAAGATGGACGATGCACAGTTGGGAAACAGAGTACATGTCCTGGAGCATGGGAGTGAGTCACATGCAGATTGTTTGGGCAACCTAGAGCAGTTGGTCCAAGAGCAACAGGACACTATCACCAACCTAATCTACAGACTCTATGACCTAGACAATTGTGGTCATCGTAATAATCTGAGGATAAAAAAAACCTACTGGAGTCTGTGGAAGGCAAATCTCTCAATGCGACCCTCCAGATGATTTTCAGTGCTCCAGAAGCCAGAGTCTTAGCAGGTCCAGCTTGACAGAGCGCTCAGAGCTCGCACAGAGCCGAATCAGACACCTAGCGATGGAGTCGCTGTGACTCACTCCCACAGCGTAGGCCCAAGGCTGCAATGCAGCCCACCTCGAGCAAGAAATTGAAGCAGAACATCTCGCAATGTTGAATGACCGTCTGGGTGACACATGGATTACCTACCCTTGCTAATCAGACCCCTGGCTCCTGTAGCTGCACTCCCGGCCTGGACTCTCCCGAAGGCGTTGGGAGCTGTAAACTCATCCAATGCAGTCTTTCCTGTTGCCTTCTATTACTCATTGTAGATACCATGTTGCGGCCCCACAAGTCTCTGGCAAATGGATGTCCAACAGTGGCACTCTTCTACCTTTGCGCTGTTACCTGATGGTGGAGTGCCCCGTGGCTGGCGGTATTGCAAATGGGGTAAAGTATGGAGGGTTCTGTTAGGCGATGTTTACATATTGTGACTCATATATGTAGGTCTGACAAAGCACAGTTCCTTCATATACAGTATTTGTTTACTATTTGTTTTACTCTCCTCTGCCTAATTTCACAGCTTATCTGCTCTCCTATCTTCCGACGCAGGGGTACCTGTTGGCCGGGTGCTGTGACACCTGGGTAATTCATATATGTATCTTCTGGGTCCCATCACCTGCTGGGGTGCCTGCCCTTAATGGGGCCCCAGTGGGGTATGTGGACAACAGTGGGAAATTATTTGATGTATGTAGATCTCTAGGCGATGTGGGGGAGGTGTCTTTTCTCAACTTCCCTGGTCCCCTTGGGGGTCCTTTGGGACTGTGTGGGGGGGGGGGCAGGAAGGCACCTCTATACTTGGGGAGCGGAGTGGCTGTGAATTGTGCGGTCTGATGTCCCTTACTGTAGAATCCCTGTGGGGTGTGGTGGAGGGTCTGGGCGGGTGTGGGAGGGTCCAGCTAACTCTGGTTCTATGGTTTCCCTCTATCTTTATGGTTATGTGATAGCTATGTCTGGTGATGGCACTCCTTGTTGTTAGGGTGGCAGTGTCTTGGCCCCCCAGCTTGCAATGAGTGCAGGATGATTGGAGATGCATTGCCCTCCGTGGTTGGGGGGAGCATGGCGGTGCGGGGGGGAGATGGGCGACACTGGTTGTCACTGTCTCTCTTCCCCCGGGTGGTCCTGTTCTCCTGCTGTGGCGGGGTCCGGCGCACTATGTCCTTAAATGTCTCATTGATTCTGTATTTAGTTACTACATTTCCCTGGTGGGATCCCTGTTGGCATGTGCCAATTTATTCTTTTACTTTTGTTGGTGACTCTCTTAGTTCACCTATTTTGGGAGGAGTACCCCCCCACACACACACACCTATCTCAAATTTTGCCGCCTTTTGCGGTTCAGACTACCAATCTATGCTAACCTCCTGATCTTTACTTTTTACATATGCTTCCATCTATTTTTTCTCTTCACTAATCTTTTACCTCTACTCATCTTATCCCTCCCTCCTTCTCTTCCTGCCCCTGTCACTGTCTTCCTTTGCCATCTGCGGGGACTAGCTGTAAACACAGTGCTCAACTTGCTGACATGTACTGGCTACATGGCAGTCCCCTTGAACATCCATTGCTGTTGAGTTAATGTCTGAGGTTTAAGCATTCCAGAGAAGAGGAGTATGCTCTTGCAGGAGGCGGTCAGAGAGAACTCAAAAATACAGTTTATTCAGGAAACAATTGTTCCAGAAAGGTGCCCACCCTAAGTTTAGCTCCCACCATTTTCCTCATTAGTGGTACTCCTCTGGTGATAAGAAATCTAAGGGAGTGGCTACACTAATCCACCACTCGCTTCCCTGGGAGACGCTGGATAGCCTTGCTGACCCGGAGGGCCATTGCCTTTATGGTAAAAGGTAGTTTATTTGGTCAGTGCTTATTTCCTCAATGACAAACAAAATGCATTCCTGTCTTAACTCTTAGTTAAATTCGATGACTTCCACAAAGGGGTTCTACTCCTTGGTGGATATCTAAATATCCCTCTAAATCGGCAGCTAGATTGCAACCCGTCCCCATCAGCTCATCCATCTCCGGTGATGCAGAAATTTAGCGCTGCGTTGGCCTCCCATCACTTGCTTGACGTCTGGAAACTGGAGAGGCCAACTGACAAGAGACTATACCTTCTTTTCTCATCCACACAACAAATACGTATAGACCTATTTCTCAGCGACCAGTGTTCGCTTCAGTTTATGCGACAAGCCACCATTGGCCAGATCACCTGGTCAGATCATAGTCCAATCTACATGGAGCTTTGTTTGTCCGGGACGTTCCGGCCGGATACCACCTGGAGTCTTAACGAACTGCTCCTTGACAACAATGAGATCTCGACGTCACTATCATCCACACTTGAGGAGTATTTATCTTTGAATTTCCTTATGCAGTTTCCTGAAGCCAGTTAACTGTGAGGCCCACAAGGCAGTGATCCAGGGAGAGTTTATTCAGTGGAGTGTGCGGAAAAAGAAAGAACGGGTGAAACTCTTGGCTGATCTTGTGTCCAGGCTCGGCTCACTAGAGACACAGCATAAAAAAGCCCTGAGTGCGGAAGTGGGGAGGGAGATTTAGGCTCTGCAGCCTGACATATCAGCACGGGCATTTAGGTCCTACCAATGGTTGCGTTATCTGCCATATTTGCAAGGGAAAAATGGTGGAAGCTGCTCGCCAGACTGGTGAGATGCCAGAGACAGGCGATGCATGATAGTCAGGTCAGGGCACAAGATGGCTATCTTAAGATACTTTACCAAGATATCGCCAATGCCTTCCGCTCTTTCTACCATGATTTATATAATGTACATGCCTCTTCACCTGAGTTATCTGGTGAGGGTTTCCAGAGGAGACTTGTCTTCTATCTCGCCAAGACTGTCCTGACACGTCTACCGGAAACTGTTCTGACATCCCTCGAGGCTGGCTTCACTGAAGAGGAGCTGCGGACAGTGCTGCGTATCATGCCAAAGGGCAGAAGTACAGGCCATGACAGTCTGATGGTTGGGTACTACACAAGACTTCTGCCTCAGCTGTTGCCGCAGATGACTGCTACCTTTAATGCCATTTCTGATGGGATACCTCAAATACTCGAAGCCCACATAACGGTCATACCCAAGGAGGGTAAGGATTCCAGAGTTGTGCAGCAGTTACAGACTCATATTCCTCCTAAACAGGGACCTGAAAATAAATGCCATGGTTCTGCCGCTACAACTCCAACCTTTTCTTCCTCAAGGATCAAGTGGTATTTGTTAAAGGGCGCCAGGCGAAGGACAACAAGGCCATACTGATCTCCCTCTTACATAAAGTCTGAGTTGGGCGTGCCTACTATCTTGCTATCCCTTGATTCAGAGAAGGTGTTTGACAGGGTGCACTGGGGCTTCCTCTTTGGTGTACTTCAGGAGTATGAGTTTGGACCTAAGTTTCTCAACAGGGTTGCGGCACTGTATTCAAAACCCGCATCTAGGATCAAGGTAAATGCAAATTGCCAGATCCCTTCACCATGTCCAGTGGGACTTGTCAAGGTTGCCCACTCTCGCCCCTGCTATGTGTTCTGACCTTAGAACCTGTAACGGTGGTTAGGACACAAGACTCTGTGGAAAGTGTCCAGGTGCTAGGGGCAGCCACAAGGTATCTAGATTTGCTGACGATGTACTATTAACTTTAACATCCCCTGATACCTCTCTGCCAGAAGCCTTACTTATATTAGAGGAGTATGCATCCTTGGCGGGGTCCAAGGTTGTTATAGCTAAGTCGTAGATATTAAACATCAATCTTGATAGCTATAGATGCATTTCTATTCAATCCCAGTACAACATCCAATAGCCGGTGGACCATATCACATATTTGGGTGTTAATGTTACTCCTTCCACTCGTGACCTTTTCTGTTGTAATCTCCCCCCCCCCTTCATTGTGCTCAATCGAACATGATTTAAATTCCTGGGATGTCATGGTTTGGGAGGGTGAATTTAGTTTAGATGATAATGCTACCCAGAATACTGTACCTATTTCAGACTCTCCCAGTTAAAATTGTCTGGAGGATTAAAGCCTCCAGGTGTTCTGTGTGTCTGCTGGTAATGCCCAGGCTTAAGGGGAGACTTAGAAACATATTACCACGCCTGTTTGTTTGTTATTGAATTGGCTCAGAGTGCGGCAGGTTGGGTTTGTGTGGCCTTGGATCCATTGCCTGGTGTAGCTTCTAGACAGCTTCTCTTTGTCTCTCGTTGCACCGTCCCTAATGCCCTCTTTCGTGATCCACTGCTGGGTTCTATCCTGACCTGCTGGTTTTGCAGGAGAGAAGATTACCTCTGGGCTCCTTCTTCCTTACCTTTGCTTTCCCTTCGGGGCAACACTGCCTTCACTCTGGGTAAGGAGCCTGCTGCCTTTCGAGAGTGGTCCAAGGCGGGCCTGGAGTCTCTGTCCTCCCTGGTCCAGGGTGGTCACCTGGCCCCCTTTACCTCTTGGGCTGCTTTGCATAATTTTGCCCACACTGAATCTTGGAGATACCTCCAAGTAGGACATTATGTTTCTCAGGTCCTCAGATTGGGCCCATTTCAGAGACCTTTCACAGAGCTGAAATCTTTCATTCTACCTCGGATGAGTTTTGATAAAACTCTGTCAAAGGCAAATAGGCAGGTTGCAGAGCCCTGCCCATGACTCCCTGTCTCCCTTTGCGATAGCTTGGAGCACAGATTTGGGTGGCACTGCCATGGGTCAGCCAGACACTTGGATAACAATATTTCATAACTCACATTATCTTCCTGGGGATACCCCCCTTCCAAGAAGGGTATTATAAATTGCTCTCAAGATGGTACCTGACACCACACCGCTTGTCTAGGTTTGTTATATAGATACCGGATCAGTGCTGGAGATGAGGAGCACAGGGAGGGACTTTACTGCATATCTGGTGGACTTTTCCTGAGATTGTGGAATACTGGTTGCAGATCACTGAAATTATGTCCAATGCTCTGGGTTTCCCGATCCTGATGTCCTTCTTCTTTTTCCTACCAAGACATTTACTCTTGCACTTCTTGCTCACTGCGGCTAAGCTGACCATCTTAGCCCATTAGAAATAGCGCTCCTGGCCCCCCCCCCCCCCCCCCCCCCCAACGAGCTGGACCACAAGGGTTGAAAAGTTCAGAGTGATTGAAAAAAAAATGCATGCTTACAGGCTCCAGAGACAACAGTTCCATAGGGAAGTGTGGACTCATTGGGAGAAAATGTATCCTATTCTGGATGAACCATTGTCCTTTCCCCAGACTTTATACTGCTGGTTCTGACGTGACCAGTGGTGGTCACCTGATATTCTCCCTGGCTGTGTCCAGCGGGAGGAGTTGTCGGTGGATGATGACCACTCCAGACAGGTTCTTCCCTACCTTCATTTCCTGTTCTCAAGTGCCCCCATCTTTACCCTCATCTCAGTCTGTTCTTTCCTCTTCCTTAGACCTAATCCTTTTATTAGCAGATAATGGTCTGATGATCGTTTAAATTCTGCAGACCTCAAGTCTAATGCATGCAGTGTTTATTGTTTCAGATGCAACTTTGCAAACCTGAGCTGTGCTGGCATGATCTTTTTAGAGAGAAGATGCTTTCTCCTGGCAACTCTTCCAAGCAAACCATACTTGTTCAGTCTTTTTCCAATTGTACTGTCATGAACTTGAACATTTAACATGCTAACTGAAGCCTGTAGAATCAGAGATGTAACTCTTGGTTTTTTGCAGTTTCTCTGAGCATTGCACGGTCTGACCTTTGGGTGAATTTTCTGGGATGTCCACTCCTGGGAAGATTGGCAACTGTCTTGAATCTTTTCCACTTTTGAATAATCTTTCTCACTGTTGAATGATGGACTTTAAAGGGGAACTAGTTCCCCTTTAAATAGTTTGGAAATGGCCTTATAACCCTTCCCAGATTGATGGGCAGCAACAACTTCTTCTCTAAGGTCAGTGCTGATGTATTTCCTCCTTGGCATTGTGTTAAAACACACCTGAATGCTCCAGACTATCAACCTGCTAAAACTTTGGCTTTTATAGAGGTGGTCATGCTTGCTGATGATCAATTAATCAAGGGCATTTGATTAGCAGCACCTGTCTGCTACTTAGCTTCTTAATTCCTATGGAAGCAGTAAGGGTGTACTTATTTTTCACACATGGCTTCTCCATTTTGGCTTTATTTTTGTTAAATAAATCATGACACGGTCTAATATGTCATATGGTGGTAATTATATATATATATATATATATATATATATATATATAGATAGAGATAGATAGAGATAGATATAGATAGATAGATAGAGAGATAGATATATAGGTATAGATATGATATATTGTTCTCTGTCGTCCAGATATAACTCGCAGGTATCGTGGGGAAGGGACGGCTCCTCCCAGTGGGCTGGAATAATTCTACGAGAATTGCAGGGGTGGAGCCTCCTCCTCCTACATATCAGGCCACCCAACTATCCCTCGCCCAAATAGACTTGTTCAAAGATCCTGGATAGGTGGCTGAGAACAGTTCTGCTTAGTTTTTAGTATTATTATTTTATTGTTAGATATGGGTTGTCCAAATTCCCCCATTAGGTGGATTACCATTACTGGCTTCCCCTAGAGGATTGCCCAGTTATCAGGTGCTGTGGTGGACCCTTTGCAGCCCTGTAGAGAGAATCTTGCAGCCTATGTCTCTCTCTCCTAAAGCAGTCTCTCCGAGTCTCCTTTCTCCTCAAAGGTAATCTTAAGAAAGACCTGCAAAAAAGGTGAGCTACCCTTTGAGTGCCTTGGTCCAATTTCCCTACAGTTCCCCTCCGCACAGGGGTCATTTAGGAGTTCCTTAGAACTCCTACACTCATGCTGGGTATTGCATTGTTTGTTCTTGAGGTCATTGGAGCTTCTGTGGTTGCTTTTTTAGCCCCTTCTCTGCTAGTTTCACTGAGTTTGGCAGCTTATTTTGTCTTATCCCTTCAGATGTTTAAGTTTTTATTAACCCATACATGTACTATAGTGTGATTGTTTTGGTGCACTTTTGAAACATTTTTTTTTTTTTTTTTTGTAATCTGCACCTTTAAAATGTGTGCTTTGCTGTGCGACTGCTCTTGCTCCTTTGATTTCTATGGGACAAACCGCTTTGGGACATATCTCTACAACCGTTTCACTTAGAGTTGAGAGAGGGTTCATTCTTCTAGTCTCCTCTAGCCCTACGATCTGGTTCACATCCCCAGTGTCTTGGGGGCCCCTGGGCAAGTTCGGGTTCTGCCGTTGCAAGGTAATAGTTTTGAGAGAAACTACAATTCCCAGAATGCCCGTTTGTGGGTTCCTCTTACTGTTTAGACACTTCTCCTGTTAGGATGTCGGATCCAAAGGGACATGGGGCTAGACCTAAGGCTAAGGATTCAGTGCGTCTCTGCCCCCCCTTGGTTAAGGTTCTTCATGCCAAACTGGGCTTACTCAGGACATTTATGCCCCTCGTGCTGTGGCTTCTCCACCGGGGCCCTCCAGTCTTGAACAAGAGCCACATTGGGTCAAGGACTTAAAGTCCTCTATGGCACAGTTTACTTCAGAAGGTTCTTCAATCTTGGAATCCCCCAACTTTGTTCAGGTTTGTGGCCCCTAAGGCCCCTGGTATTCCTAATCTCTCTGATTCCTCTGAGGAGGATTCATTTGATGTGTCTGAAGATGGTGTGTGCTAAAGGGGCTTCCTCGCATACTTATGGTGACCCCTTTGAGGCTGACCCTGAACCCTCTGCGGAGGGTCTCATCAAGGCGGTTTGGACTACCCTAAACATTCCTGTTAACCCTAAAGAGAGACGGCCTACTTTTGACATCTTTCAGAGATGCAAGAAGTCCTCTTTGTTTCCGCCTAATCCCACTCCAGATCAGGTTATCCTGGATGAGTGGAACACTCCTGACAAGTGTCTGGCTCTCTAACAGATTTACTAAATTGTACCCCTTTTCTGATGCAGCCTTGGTTCAGTGGGCTACACATCCTGAGGTTGATGCCCCTCATTTCTAGACTGTCTAAATCCACTGCCTTACCCTTGGTGGATGCCACGGCTCTTAAGGAATTAACGGATAGGAAGCTTGAAGCTATACTGAAGTCTACCTTTGCTACCATAGGTGCCTCTTTGAGGCCTACCTAGGCTTCTGTATGGGTTACCAGAGCAATTGCTGTGTGGACTGAAGGAGGACCTTTTGAGCTATCTTGTTTAACATGTCTGAGGCTCAGAACTGTGTGACTAATGCACTCTTTGACACCGTCAGGCTTGAGGCTAAGGCCTCTGCCTTTTCTGTGGCTGCTAGATGTACCCTGTGGCTTAAGACTTGGTCTGTGTGCTTATCTAAGTCACTAATTTCTCTCCCTTTTCAGGGTATGTCTCTTTTTGGGCCAGAACTTAAGAACATCATCAGTGAGGCCACTGGGGGCAAGAGCATTTGTTGCCTTAAAGGGATAGTAACACTTCGTTTTAACGTTATTTTATTTTGTAGGCATTAAAAAAACATGAAGAATGATATAAGTCTTATCTCTCAAACCTTTATGGTTTATGAGATATTCACAAGCAAAGTTCCCCTCCCCGCCCCTTTTTCCTAGTGTAAGCCATCTCTTCTCAGATGTGGATCAGGTTGTATGACAGTACAGATAACAGAAGGGGACAATTTTCTTTGTATGAAAACAATGAAAGCCCTTCCCCCCTTGAAAAGTTTTTCAGCTTTTTCCATTATCTTAATTGAAGATTGTCCCTCTCTGCAGTCTACCTGGGCATCTCCCTTCTTATCTGGTTGAACAGTGGGGGGATACTTTGTTTGTGAATATCTCTTAAACCATAAAGGTTTCAGAGATAAGACTTATATCATTCTTCATGTTTTTTTAATGCCTACAAAATAAAATAAAGTTAAAATGAAGTATTACTATCCCTTTAAGTTTCTAAACGCCATAATCTGGCAAGGAAGCAGCATCTTTTTCGTCCTCGCCAAAGCAAAGCGCAAAGGCTGAGTTTGGCTGGGTCTCTGGCCAACACCCCACGCTTCAGCCCCAAGCCCAGGCAGCAGTGGAGGTCCAAGCACTCCTCCACCAAACCTCCTTCGGCATGACTCTCTGAACCCTATTCCGCACCTCCCTGTGGGTGGTAGTCTGCAACATTTTTCAAATTTTTGGGCAGGCTCTGTTGCAGATCAGTGGGTATTACAAGTGGTTTTAGGAGGTTACAGGATTTTCTTTGTATCCCTGTCTCCATTCAGATTCTTCCTTTCTCAATCCCCTCTGTGCAAAGAACAGCTCAGTCTTTTCAATGGGGTGGTCCAGGCTCTCTTGGATAAGGGAGTCCTGGCTCTGGTGACTTTGCTAGAGAGAGAGGTTCAGGTTTTTATTCAAACCTCTTTGTGGTTCCCAAGAAGGATGATGACAGTCACCCCTATCCTGGACCTATAGGACTTCAACATTTTTGTGGTGCATACTCACTACAAAATGGAGTCTTTGCTCTCTGTCATCACAGCGATGTGTCCATGGGAATTTCTGACCTCTCTGGATCTGCAGGATGCGTACCTGTCTTATTCATCCGGACAATCAGAAGTACCTCAGGTTTGCTTGTGCCCTGGGGCACTTCCAGTTCACTTCGCACAGGGCTTAAGCGAATTGATTGCCTTCCTGCACAGCAAGGAGATTCAGGTGACAGCCTACATGGATGACCTTCTTCTGAAGGCTGTTTCCAGGGATCTTTTGGACTGTCGGGTCCAGGAATATGCTCAGATCCTCCTCCAGCATGGGTGGATTCTGAATATGGACAAGTCTGCTCCAGTTCCTTCTCAGGATCTGGTTTTCTGGTTTGATACCTGTCAAGGGCATGCTCTATCTGACAGAGGACTCTGTTCAGCTGATCACGACCAAGGTGTACCAAGCTCTGGGGTGGACCTCCGTCTCGGTGGGCAAGATAATATCTACCATTGAGGCAATTCCATAGTCTGCGGCGCACACCAGTGAGCTTGAGAGGGTCACTATCTGGGCATGCCAGGGGTTAATGAGCAATTGGATGTAATTGGAATAACAGAAACATGGTGGAATGATGCACGTGACTGGGCTGTAAATATAGAGGGCTATTCCCTGTTTAGAAGAGACAGGATTAATAGAAAAGGGGGAGGTGTCTGCTTATATTTGAAAACAGAGCTAAATCCAGTTTTGCGGGGTGATATTAGTGAGGAAACTGGCCACATTGTAGAGTCCATGTGGGTAGAAATCGAGACTAAATGTGGTGTAAAAGGTTAAAAAAAAAAAAAAAAAAAAAAGGGGTTGGTGGGCATATACTACAAACCACCAAATATCGATGACAATGTTGAGGCCCAACTGCTATTGCAAATGAGGAAAGCTGCCCAGCTTGGGCATACTATAATTATGGGAGATTTTAATTATCCAGATATCAACTGGAAAAATGAGACCTGTCAGAGTGCTAAGGGAAGCAGGTTTGTAAACACACTTCGTGAAAGCTACATGTCACAAATGGTGGAAGTGCCGACAAGAAATAACAATATATTGGACCTAGTGATAACTAATAACACAGAAATGGTATCCAATATTAAGGTAAGAGAACATTTGAGAAACAGTGATCACAACATGGTCACATTTGAGATTAGTCTGGCAAAGCAAAACTGTATAAGTTCAACCAAAACTCTTAATTTTAAAAAAAGCTAACTTCAAATTGTTAAGGGCTTCAATGCAACACATAGACTGGGATATTTTATTTAAAGGCAAAAATACTGAGGGGAAAAATGGTCAGAATTCAAATTTAGGTTGCAGAAATGTACCCAAAAGTATATACCAATGGGGAACAAATGCAAAAGAAGTAAGTCACAGCCAATGTGGTTAACTGCACACGTAAAGAAAGAAATGGCAAGGAAGAAAAACACATTCAAATTATTTGTCTGAAGGAACTGAACAATCTTTCTTAAAATACAGAGAGTGCAACAAAGATTGCAAAAAAGGCAATTAGGGTAGCAAAAATAGATAATGAAACTCGACTTGCAAGGGAAAGCAAGACTAATACAAAAACATTTTTCAAATATATAAATAGCAAAAAACTTAAGAGGGAGTGCATTGGACCATTCAAAAATGAGATGGGTGAGTTGGTTAGTGAGGATAAGGAAAAGGCCGATGTTTTAAACACTTTCTTTGCATTAGTATATACAAGGGAGCAAGGAATGGTAGAAGAGCCTCTGCAAGTAACAAATAAAACAATACAATTAATAGATATTGGGTTAACTCAAGAAGATGTCATGGGAAGACTGAACCGACAAAGCACCGGTTCCTGATGGTATACATCTAAGAGTTCTTCAGGAACTTAGTGCAGTGTTAGCAAAACCCCTATATTTACTCTTTAAAGATTCTATCACCACAGGCTCAGTGCCACAGGATTGGCGAAAAGCTAACATAGTGCCTCTATTTAAGAAGGGAACTAAAACAGAACCTGGGAATTATAGACCAGTGAGTTTGACCTCTGTAGTAGGAAAACTGTTAGAAGGGATAATAAGGGACTATATTCATGATTACAACACAAAAAATAAAATCATTAGCATGAATCAACATGGTTTTATGAAGAATAGATCATGCCAAACTAATCTTTTCAGCCTCTATGTGTAAATAAGCAGCAACTTTGACAATGGCAAGGCAGTAGATGTAGCATATCTAGACTTTGCAAAGGCATTTGATACAGTGCCACACAGAAGGCTGGTGTATAAAATAAGGAAATTGGTTCTAGGAGATAACATTTGCAATTTGATACAAAACTGGTTGAAGGATAGGGAACAGTAAATTCTCCAATACAGTTAAAGTGGAGAGTGGAGTACCTCAGGGTTCAGTATTAGGTCCGCTGCTTTTTAACATGTTTATAAATGACCTGGAAATAGATATAGAAAGCAAAATATCAATATTTGCAGATGATACTAAATTATGAAAGGTCATTAATTCAGAACAAGATATTTTCTCTCTACAGATGGACTTACTTACAATGTCAGATTGGGCAAACATATGGAATATGACATTTTATGTGGGGAAGTGTAAAGTCATGCATTTGGGAGGAAACAATCCCAAGGCTGCTTATGAACTTAATGGAATCATTTTAGGGGACTCATTGCTAGAGAGAGACCTGGGTATCCTTGTCAACTACAAACTTGGAAACAGTGACCAGTGTCAAACATCAGTAGCAAAGGCAAACAAAGTCCTGTCTTGCATAAATAGTGGTATCGAAGCAAGAGTGGATAACATTATTTTGCCATTATACAAATCACTGGTATGACCTCACCTTGAGTATGCAGTGCAATTTTGGCCACCGGTTCTGAAAAAGGATATACTAGAACTAGAGAGGGTACAGCGGAGAGCAACAAAATTAATTAAGGGAATGGAGGACTTGACATATGAGGAACGACTAAACAAACTTAGTTTATTTACTCTAAAGAAAAAACGACTAAGAGGAGACCTTATTACATTGTACAAGTATATGAGAGGTCAATACAAGGATCTCTGTGGAGAGCTATTTATTCCATGGCCTAATCAGATGACCAGGGGACACCCCTTGAGATTAGAGGAAAGGAGGTTTAAACTTCAGCAGAGGAAGGTGTTTTTTTTTTTTACGGTATGGTCTGTTAAATTGTGGAATTCATTGCCCAAGGAGCTGGTTATGGCAGATACGATGGATACATTTAAGAGAAGATCAGATACATTTCTTTCAAAAGGGAACATACAAAGTTATACTGTTTATCAGTAGGCAGATCAGGAAGGTCTGATAAAGACTAACTTAATTGGTAGCAGGAAAGCTATAAAATTCTCAGTTACTGGGGCATGAGGAGAAGGTTGAACTTGGACTTGTGTCTTTATTCAACCTAATTTACTATGTTACTAATCCGGAACTCTTGGATCATTGGGTCTCTCTTCCCCAGGATGTGATACAGGACCTCCTATGGTGGGTGGTTGAACTGCTCCAGCCTATGGAATGGGAGACCCTTTGTGATACCGTACTGGACCCTGGTGACCATGGATGCTAGCCTTTAAGGTTGAGGAGCTGGGTCACCTGAGGGTTCAGGGTTGATGGACTGCGGAGGAGACTCTCCTGCCCATCATCATTTTGGAGGTCTGGGTGATTCTTCACTCTCAGGTGTACTGGTCCTGTCCTCTGGGGGAAGGGCTGTCTAATTTGCGTACAATCAAACTATGCCACGCCACAAGAAGCCCCTCTGCTTGGTTAGAGGTCAAGGCTATTTTGACCTTGGCAGAAGAATATGTGCCTGCCATCTTTGCTGTGCACATTCCAGGCGTAGAGACCGTTCTGTTGGATTTTCTCAGTCGCCAGATGGTGGACCCTGGGGAGTGGGAGCTCCATCCGGAGGTCTTCGACTAGCTGGTCCAGAAATGGGATGGGATTGGATAGATCTGATGGCTACCTGGGACAACGGGAAGGTTCCGATGTTTTGCTCCTGCTGGGGGGGATCCTCTGACATTTGCAGCAGATGCCTTATCCATTCCTTTTATCTAGCATACATTTTTCCTTCTCTTCCTCTCATCCCCAGAGTGTTGAGGGAAATTCAGATGGACGGTGCATCGGTCATTCTGTTTGATCCTTATTGTCCCAGGCAACCTTTGTTTCCAGAACTGTTGGCATTGTCTGGACATACTGGCTTTGATGGCATGGCTGTTGAAGCCTCCATCCTAATGAGGAAGGGCTTTTCTCCTGAGGTGATCTCCACCATGATCCAAGGCAGGAAGCCTGTCTCTTCTAAGGCCTACCACAGGGCTTGGCTACCATTCCTCTACGTCTTCTGAAGTGGAAGATGGCTTTTCTTTTGGCCGTGATCTTTGTCCGCAGAGTGACCGAATTGCGGGCCTTGTCCTGCAAACCGCCTTTCCTGGTGTTTCACAAGGATAAGGGTGTTCTTCTTACCTCCCAGGAATTTCTTCCTAAGGTGGTGACTGAATTCCACATCATTCTGGAGATTTTGGTGCCTTCCTTTTGTCCAGACCCTAAATCTGACAGAGAGAGGGATCTCTACTTGTTGGATATGGTGCACTGCCTTAAGTTCTGTGTGCACCATACTGAGTCTTTCCGTAAGACTGATGCCTTATTTGTCATCCCTGAGGGTCCCAGGGCTGGTTTGGTTGCATCCAAAGTGACTATTGCATCCTGGACTAAGTCTACCATCCACAAGGCTTACGAGCTCAGAAAAAAAACTGTTCCCTTTTGCATTACAGCACATTCCACCAGGTTTGTTGGGGCGTCTTGGGCCTACAAGACTCAGACCTCTGCTGAACAGCTGTGCAGGGCAGCCACTTTGTCCTCTGGGCACACCTTTGCCAAACACTACCGAGTGGATGTTCTGGCTTCACAGGAAAGACCTAGCGGCAGTTTTGCCTGTCTAGGGATTTGTTTTCCTGTGCCTTATAGCTCTTTAACCATTTGAGCCCTGATGGCTCTTGTTCTTGTGTTCTGTGTATTTTTATCCAGGGTCTGTTGACACTTTGTTAGTTTGGGCTGTTGCATGTCCTGGATAGTCCATGGGAATTATGGGGACCGGTGCTTGGTACTTTCCTTCACTTCCCACCCATGGGAGCTCAATTTTACATCCCGATGCTACCTGCGAGTTATAGTGGATAACAGAGAAAATAGGATTTTAGTCTTACCTGTTAAATCATTTTCTCTTAGACTATATAACTTACAGATCTCTGACCCAGTGAAAGGGATCATGATGGGTCTCCTGTGGTTGGACGTGTGTGAGTCCTTTTGGGTTCATCGCTCACAGGAGTTTTCCCTTCTTCTTTCTTGTTATCTTGATTGGCTTATTTTTTTTCAAACCTATCTGGGCTGGGCTTAGTGAGGTAGCCTCATATGGAGGGGAGGGGGAGGCTCCACCCCTGCAATTTCATTCCAGATTGTTCCAGCCCACTGGGAGGAGTTGTCGCCTACCCCCATGGTATCTGTGAGTTATATGGACTAAGAGAAAAGAATTTAACAGGTAAGACTAAAATCCTATTATTACAAAATCCTCTTACAATGAGGGTTTGCTTGTGAGCAGCCTTTGGTTATGGAGATTTTGCTTCAGTAATACCAAATATGTCAAACTGCTAAATTACAACTAGCATCTCCAAACCCCTCTATTTTGCCAGTCATACGTTTTGCAGTTGCCGCCATACGTTTATTTGTGGTTCATTTTGTATTTTACCATCTTAATACATTTACATTTCACATTAACCGTTCTTTCCCCTTTTTCCACACCACGTAGAATATGAATGACAGTTGGTTCCTTACTATTCCTCTGGTATTTGGACAAGGAATACAACACATATTCTACCATGTCTGGGCAGCTCTATGCAATGGTCATCAAGGCCTTCATGTGTCTGCTATTTAGCTAAAAGGTGGTACCATTAGCCATAGAAAAAGCAGGAGAGTAAAAGTGTTAACGTTATTGGCTAAGTAGCTCTAGGATGCAAGCTTTCAAGACACTTGGGGTCTCTTCTTCAGGAATATTTTGGATGATGGCTGAATACAAAATACATGACAGGTTATATACTCATGCACATTGTTTTAAGATTTAAATTCCACTGAAAGTAAAATTCTTATCTGCATTGTAAGTAGCTGGCTATAAATACGGCTATGGATGACACCGCTGATCCTTAAGCCCCTGACAAAGTCGCTAGTAATAGTGGCGAAACTCGTTGGGCGATGCCTACCAGTGGGAATATTGGCACATGTTTATAAAACTAAGAAAATTAGGATTGTGAGAGGTTTGGCACTATGGTTGAAAATAGTAATTAGGGCTAGAATGTGGAACAGACTAGCAGATGGCAACGAGGCTTAGTTTGACTTTGTATGTCTGAAAACGGCTAAGTTAAATGATTCTAGCATCTACATCAGCAATGTACATTAGAGCATTTTGTATCTTGCCTCAGCAAATAGAGCCATTTGTATGCTAAACATGTATCCCATTATCAGCCTCTGATACTGTTGCGTCTAGACAGATCACTCCTAAGGTTAAGTAGCAACGTTGATTGGCAAGTGGGCAACCTTCGCGCTTAAGAATCGTGACGGTGGTTGGTCTCTACTCCGCTTGTGAAACTGTTTCATACCTTTCTACTGTGAATGTCTGACTCGGTGAGGACTGCCATTACTTGCTCTGACCGAGAACAGATTGTGTGCAGTAGCATTCTCTGCTAAACTTAAACTGCATTTCACTTTTATCTATACTGCAGGCACTCTGCTACTTGAATGACCCTCCGTGTAGAGTGGTAGTGGTTCACGCTACATAACACTGGCTAGGCTAATAGTAGTTGTGAAAAAATCACACTTGCGATCTCCCTCGTGGGTTACGCCACATTCTGAAGTCTGTAACTAGAGATTAGATCGACAGAAAAGCTTGGTTCAAGGAATACTGAATCTTTAACCCATGAACACACTATTGGAAGCATCCATGAGGCACTCTACATGTTTCACCACTAGGTCTAGCTTCTTCAGACCTCCCACGAGGGAGACAGAGAGTGTCATTAGCCTAGCCACCGTTGTATAGCATGAATCTCTACCACTCTACACGGAGGGTCATTCAAGTAGCAGAGCACCTGCAGTATAGATAAAAGTGAAACCGTGATTGTTTCCTGCTTTAACAAGTGATCATTGCTGTAAATGGGGAAAGCCAATGGTGAATTCCACACAGGTTCAAATAAGTGCTTCCAGCTACTTCATGCCTAAATGAATGCACCTAAGCTAACTTTCCATCTTTATACTAATATAAGCTATGTAAAACATCAAATGTATCCTCTTTCGCTTATATATTGCGTTGATAGCACAATTACTTTGTTGCAGGGTAACAAGACTCTTCCGGGTTAAAATGTTATCTAGCAGGGCATCTGCAGTTACATCTTGATACAGTTTTGTTTTATTTCTGACTCTGTTACCTTTAATCACGCTAGCTCCCAACATATGGATCTATATCTACTGAGATTAAGCAAGAGAACAGTTCTGCTATAGTTTAGCTATTTTTTTGTTTTCTGTTAGATATGGAATGCCACCATTAGGCGGATTACCATTACTGATAATTCCCTAGCGGATAGCTCAGTTTCCAGGTGCTTTGGTGGACCTTGAGTCCTGGGGGGAAAATCTTGGATTACAAGTATTTCCTTAGGAGTTGCCCACTGAGGCTGCTTCTTGATATATGATAATCTGAAGACAGAACACCTGCTGAAAAGGTGAGCAACCCTTTGAGTTCTGAGGTCCACATGTCCCACGCTTCCCCCTCCTCAAAGGGGTCTCCTTTGGAGTTCCAGACACATACTCCTGCACTTACTGGGTTTATCTGTATGTCTGTTGGGTGTTATGGAACAAGTTTCTGTGGTAATGTAACCCTTTGGGGGGTTGTTGGCACTTTTCCCTACTGGGTTCAGTGTTTATTGGGCCTGGTGACATGTACTAGTGTTCTTATGATGTATTTAACTTCATGATAAAACTTTGCAAATTTTGAGTTCTGCTTTACTGCATAGACACCAGGCTCCATTCACCTCTATGGGACTTAACAGTTTGGGACATATCCGCTCAGCGTAGCGACTTCAGAGAAGGCTCATTTTGTTTGTCTGCCCTTACTCTACTATCCGGTCAATGTTTTGTGTGTGTTGGGGGACTCGGGTGGCTTTGGGCACTATTGGGGTACTTTTACAGGGAAAATACATTTCCTATGAGCTATTGCTTTGCAAGCTCGTTTCTGATTGGCTCCCATCGCGGCAGCCATTTTGTGCCTTCCCTCCATGAGTATCCTACGCAGGGCTTGGACTCTCCTTCTCTCCTCAGCAGATTAACCCTTCACCTGACAGATAAGTGCATTTTAGCAATATCTGGGGTGAAAATTTAATCATACACACTGTATTTGGGTGATTCCTTATACTTTAAATGTTTTGACACTGTGAGAATGTCTACTTCGTTGGAGCTTGGGGCTAGACCTAAGACTAAGGATACTGGGGTGTCTGTGCCCCCCATTGCGCACTGCTCCTCATGTCAATCAGGGTTACCTAGAGCATACTCAGGTCTTTTATGCCCAGCATATGCTGTTGCCCCTGCGTCTCCCCCAGGGACCTCCAGCCATGCACTAGAGCCAATATGGATGCAAGAGTTTAAGGCTACTACCAGAGACCTTGGGTCTACCTTACAACTCCTCCCATCCCAGTTACAGGGGGTCTTCCAGTCTTGGCAGCCCCCTACTCCTATGAGAACTTCCCTGCCAAAATCGCAGGGAGTACCTGATGTATCAGATTCCTTTGAGGAGGAACTGTTGGTGGATTCTAATGAAGGGGAATGTTCCGCGATGGTTTCCTCACAATTTTTTGGGGACCCCTTTGAGGCTGATCCAGATCCCTCAGCTGAGGGCCTGATCAGGGCTGTGTTGAATACCCTTAACATCCCCTTTGTGCAAGAGGTTCCTTCAGACCCCTCTGATGTGTTTCAGGAGCCTAAGAGGCCGTATACTTGTTTCCCACCCAACCCCAGTCTTGACAGTCTAGTGTCTGATGAGTGGAAGTGTCCTGACAGAAAGCCTTCCATCTCCAGGAAGTTTGCTAAGCAATATCCCTTCTCTGAAGCGGCGTTAATTTAGTGGGTTCATCCACCTAAGGTGGACGCTCCTGTTTCTAGACTCTCTAAGTCCACTGCTTTGCCTGTCGCTGCCCTTAAAGATTGTACTGAAAAGAATCTTGAGACTTCCCTCAAGACCATCTTTGCTACTACTGGTACCTCCCTACGCCCTGCTTTTGCTGCTGCTTGGGTGAACAGGGTCTTTGCAGTCTGGTCTGAACATCTCACTATGGCTGTCCGTCAGGGAGCTCCTACTGCTGAGATGTTAAGGCTCCTTGCTAACATCTCTGAGGCTCAGCACTATGTTTCTGCTGCCATTTCGATACCATCCGTTTGGTGGGCAGAGTCTCCACTATGTCCGTGGTTGCTGGACGGGCTCTTTGGCTTAAGATCTGGTCTGCAGGCACTGCTTCTAAGAAAGCCTTGCTCTCGTTGCCTTTTCAAGGCACATCTCTTTTTGGACCAGAGCTTAAGGACCTCATTAGTGAGGCCACTGGGGGCAAGAGTACCCTTCTGCCCATGGTCCCTAGGAAGAAGACCCATACTAAGCGTAATTGTTTTTTTTGCCCCTTCCAGGCTGAGATGCGCCTGGAGAACCAGGCGGTTCCCCAGGCTCTGTGTCCCTCCTCCAAGCCAAAACAGCAATGGAGGCCCAAGTCCTCTTCTAAGCCCAAGGCTTCCAAGCCGCCTTTGGCATGACTTGCCGAACCCCGGTCCCCACGCTCCAGTGGGTGGTCTTTGAGCCACTTCCTCAGTGTCTGGACATCCACCATGGTGGATCCTTTGGTTTTGCAGTTGATGTCAGAGGGGTACAGGATCCCTTTCACCTCTCTTCCTCCTTTCAGGTTCTTTCCTTCTCGTACTCCTCAGGGTGTAGAAAAACGTTGTCTGTTCAACGGTGCCATAAAGACCCTTTTGGACAAGGAGGTTCTGGAACCGGTCCCAGTACAGGACATGTGTTTGGGATTTTACACAAACCTATTTGTGGTTTCCAAGAAGGATGGCAGCTGTCGTCCAATTTTGGACCTAAAGGATCTTAATTCCTTTGTGGTCAAGACTCACTATAACCAGTAGTCTCTACTTTCGTTGATCGTGGCCATGTCTCCTGGGGAATTCCTCGCTTCTCTGGATCTTCAGGAAGGATACCTGCATATCTTCATTCATCCAGAGAGCCAGCAATACCTCAGGTTTGCTTGTGACCAAGGGCATTTTCAGTTCTCTGCTCTTCCCTTTGTTCTAACTACAGCTCCCCAAGTCTTCAATAGAATCCTGGGAGCTTTAGTGCCTGTCTTCCAACAGTACGGCATCAGAGTCACTGCGGATATGGATGACTTGCTTCTGAAGGCATCCTCTCTGGATCATCTTCATTAACAGGTAAAGGACTGCATTCATGCACTCACACATCATGGGTGGATCCTCAACATGGACAAGTCGGATCTTGTACCATCTCAGAAGCTTGTATTCCTGGGACTTCTGTCCGACACCCAGCAGGGCATGGTGTTTCTCACAGACGAAGTAGCTCACCAGATTGCCCACAAAGTGTCTGCTGTTCTGGCTCACAATCCAGTTCCGGCCAAGAGGTTGACACCTCTGGTGGGGAAGTTCATCTCCACCATACAAGCGGTCCCGTTTGCCATGGCTCACACCAGGGAACTCCAGAGGCTTGTGATCCATGTGTGCAGACGAAAGCCGGACCTCTTGAAGTTGTTTGTGTCTTTCCCTCTGCGTGGGAACGGAGTCTGTCGTGGTGGCTTGACCTCTCCAATCTGCTGAAGGGCAAATCCTTCCTTGTGTCCTTCTGAATGACAGTGATTACGGATGCCAGCCTGTCTGGCTGGGGAGTGGTTCTGGGCCACATGAATGCTCAGGGACTGTGGTCTCCGGAGGAATCTCTTTTCCATCAGTTTAGGAGCTTCGTTCAATATTTCATGCCCTTCACCACTGGAAGCGCCAGCTGGTGGGTTGCCGAGTCAGAGTCCATTCCGACAATGACAGTGGCTTACATCAACGAGCAAGGTGAAACAAGAAGTCTCGCAGCTTGGTTGGAGGTCAAACCTATTTTGTCCTGGGCAGAAGAGTGTGTTCCTGCCATATCTGCAGTTCCTATTCCCGGCGTAGACCACGTTCTAGTGATTTTCTTCAGTAGACACACAGTGGACAGCGGAAAATGGGAACTGCATCAAGAGGTGTTCAACCTCGTTGTACAGTGGTGGGGACTCCCATGCATCGACCTGATGGCGACAGGACACAACCGGAAGGTCCCAATTTTCAGCTCTCATTGGTGAGATCCTCTAGCCCTAGCAGTGGATGCCATGTTGTTACCTTGGCACTTTCTTCTGTTGTACATTTTTCCTCCCATTCCCATGTTACACAGGGTGCTGAGGAAACTGCGACTGGAGCGCTGTCCAGTCATCCTGATCACTCTGTACTGGCCTTAGCAGGCTTGGTTCCCAAAGCTTCTGGATCTCTCTGTGGCGGAGCCCTTTCGGCTTCCCCGCCGTTCAGATCTTCTACAGGGATACCTGTGGAAGGATGTTCATCACCTGGGTTTGACGGCATGGAAATTGAATCCTCAGTACTGAAGAAGAAGGGTTTCTCATCTGGTGTGGTGATGCTTAGTGCTCACAAGCCTGTTTCCTCTAAGGCCTACCACTGAATCTGGTCTGCTTTTCTCTCTTGGTGTGCTGATAAGGACCTTTCCCAAGAATTTGATCTCCCAACAGTCCTGTCCTTTCTGCAGGACGGAGTGGTTAAGGGCCTCAGTTTGAGTTCCCTTGAGGTTCAGACTTCTGCTCTCTGTCTTTTTTTCAGAGACGCCTCGCTATTCTTCCTGATGTTAAGGTTTTCTTCCAGGGTGTTGCCCATACTCATGCAGTGTTTAAGAATCCTGCTCCTCAGTGGGATCTTAACTTGGTTTTGGGCGTCCTTCAGTGCCCTCCATTTGAGTCCTTGGCTACTATTGCTCTACGCCTGTTGACTTAGAAAATGGCCTTTCTCCTGGTGATCGTGTCTGTTTGCCGTGTCGCGGAGTTGCATGCTCTATCTTGTAAACCACCATTTTTGGTGTTTCACAAAGACAAGGCGGTGCTTCGCATTTCGCAGGAGTTTCTACTGAAGGTGGTCTCTGAATTTCACATTAATCAAGAGATTGTGGTACCTTCTTTCTGTCTTGATCCTCCATCTGACAAGGAAAGGGATCTTCATTTGTTAGATGTGGTGTGCTGCCTTAAGTTCTCTGTGCACCGCACTGAGTCTGTTCGCCAGTCTGATGCCTTGTTCATCATTCCTGAGGGTCCCAGGGCCGAGAGACCCGCATTCAAGGTGACCATTGCATCTTGGATTAAGTCTACCATCCGTAAGGCTTATGAAGGAAGCTGAGGAAGAAGCCTGTTCCCTTTCGGGTCACGGCTCATTCCACGAGATCCATTGGAGCAACTTGGGCTTGCAAGAATCAGGCCTCAGCTGATCAGTTGTGCAAGGTGGCTACTTGGTCATCTGTGCACACCTTCTCTAAACACTACTGTGTTGATGTTCTGGCATTGGCTGATGCCAGTTTTGGGAGGAAGATCCTGGAGGCAGTCTTGCCTGTCTAGGGTCTTCCTCGACTCTTCAATACTCCTTAACTGTTGATCCCAGTTGGCTCCAGTTCAATGTGCTGTGTATAGGTTCCTGGGGTGTTCCCCAGTTTTTGTGTCCATTGACACTTTGTTGTTGGGCTGTCTATGATCTGATGGTTCATATATGCTGTGGTGACTTTGGGAGCCTGCACATGGTCCTTGCCTTCCCACCTCTGGGAAACTCAATGGTTGCACATCCCAAAGTTACCAGTAACCTATATTGGATGACAGAGAAAAGAGGATTTAACAGCCTTTTCTCTTAGTCCATATAGGTTACTGGTCTCCCATCCTGTCACCCTTCCTGTGGCAGAAAGTGGGAGCCCTTTATGGTTCATGCTCACAGGAGTCTTCTTTCCCTTCTTACTACCTAGTCACTAGTTAGTGTATCAAATCTTACTGGAGGGGATTGGCTAGCTGCAGCTAAGGAGACAAGGTAGGCTCCACCCAGCAGTCACTTCTAGAATTGTACCTACCTACTTAAAGGGGTGGATCGCCTACCCAAAGTTACCAGTAACCTATATGGACTAAGAGAAAAGGATTTAACAGGTAAGACTAAAATCCTCTTTCTCTGTCGTCCAATACAGGTTACTGGTAACTTTGGGTAGGTGATCCTCCCTTTAAGTTGGCAGGAACAATTCTAGAATTGACTGCAGGGCATGGAGGCCTACCTTCCCTCCTTGGCTGCAGCTAGCCAACCAGCTCCAGAAAGATCTGTTCCCTGGTGAAAACACAGGCAAGAGAACAGTTCTGCTATAATTTTAGACATGTTTTTTTAGTTTTCTGTTAGAAATGGAATACCATCATTGGGCGGATTACCATAACTGACAATGCCCTTAGATGTGGCTAGCTCAGTATCCAGGTACTTTTTGTGTACCTTAAGCTGTGGGGGGAAAATCTTGGGTACAAGTTCTTTCCTCAGGAGTTGCCCACCGAGGTTTCTTTCTTGATACATGGTAATCTGAAGACAGAAGGTCTGCAGGAAAGGTGAAAAACCCTTTGAGTGCTGCAGGTCTGCATGTCCCACAGTGCCCCTCCGCACAGGGGTTTTTCCTTGGGAGTTCTTATTTCATGCTCCTGCACTGATTGGATCTATCTGTATGTCCGTTGGGTGTTTTGGAGCAGGTTTATGTTATAACTTAACCCTTTAGCTGCTGGTTTGCATCTTTTGGGGGGGGGGGGTTATTGTCACTTTCCCTACTGGGTTCAGTGTTTTCTGGGTCTTCTAACTTGTTCTAGTGATGTCTCATGTAGTTTTATTTCACAGTTTTAACTTTGAGAAAAATTGAGTTCTGGCGCAATTTACCGCATAGACGCCATTGCTCCATTCACTCCTATGGGACTGTTCAGTTTGGGACATATCTCTGCAACTGCTTAACGTAGCGACTGCAGAGATGGCTCATTTTAATTGTTTGACCTTGCTGTATCATCTGGTTACCATTGCAAGTGTGTTGGTGGGCTAAGAAGGCTACCCCTTCTCTGAGGCGGCTCTTGCACAGTGAGTTCATCTAAGTCTACTGCCTTGCCAGTTTCTGAAGCGTCCTCTCTGAAAGGCTGGACTGACAAGAAACTTGAGGTTTCAGCTCACCCTGGCTGTCCGTCAGGATGCTCCTACTTCGGATATGTTGCGCCGCCTTGCCAACATTTCTGAGGCCCAGCACTATGTTTCTGCTGCCTTATTTGATGCCATCCATTTGGTGGCTAGGGGTTCCACCATGTCTGTAGTTGCCAGACAAGCAAGATCTGGTCTGCTGACACTGCGTCCAAGAAAACCTTGCTATCCTTGCCTTTTCAAGGCACATCATTGTTTGGGCCAGATCTTAAGGATCTGATTAGTGAGGCCACAGGGGGTAAAAGTACCCTTCTGCCTTTGGTCCCCAGGACAAAAACCCCTCTCAAGCGTAATTGTTTTTTTAGTTCCTAACAGATTAAGACATATCTGGCAAACCAGACAGTTCCCTCAGCTCCGCGTGTCTCCTCCAAGCCCATACAGCAATGGAAGCCCGAGGTCTCCTCCAAGCCCAAAGCTTCCAAGCCTTCCTAGGCATGACTCACCGAACCCAGGGTTCCACTCTGCTGTGGGTGGCAGTTTGTGTCACTACCACAGTGTCTGGGAGGATTCAGTGGTGGACCTGTGGGTTTTACTGGTGGTGACGGAAGGGTACAGTATCCCTTTCGTCTCTCTTCCTCCCTTTCGCTTTTTCCCTTCTCATACGCCTCAGGGAGCAGAGAAACGCCGTCTGTTCAGCTGCGCTATTCTGGACAAGGATGTTCTAGAGCCGGTTCCAGTTCAGGACAGAGGTATGGGTTTTTACTCAAACCTCTTTGTTGTATCCAAGAAGGACGGTGCTTGTCGTCCCATTTTGGATTTGAAAGATCTGAATTCCTTTGTGATCAGGACTAATTATCACCAGGAGTCCCTAAGGACAGTGATTGCTGCTATGTCCCCAGGGGAATTCCTTGCCTCTCTGGATCTTCAGGACGTTTATCTACACATCGCCATTCATCCAGAGAGCCGTCAGTATCTCAGATTTGCCCGCGTCAGAGGGCACTTTCAGTTTTCTGCTCTTCCCTTTGGTCTGACTACAGCTCCTCAAGTCTTCAACCAGGTCCTGGGAGCTTTAGTATTCGGCCTCCACCGGGACGGCATCAGAGTTACTCCATACATGGACAACCTGCTTCTGAAAGCCTCCTCTGTGGATCTTCTTCATCAGCAGGTTCAGGACTGCATTCATGCTCTTACCCATCATAGGTGGATCATCAACATGGACAAGTTGGATCTTGTCCCATCCCAGCGTCTGGTCTTTCTGGGCCTTCTCTTCGACACTCAGCAGAGCATGGTGTTTCTCACGGAAGAGGTAGCTCACCAGATGACCCACAGGGTTTCTGCTGTTCTGGCTCATGATCCAGTTCCAGGCAAGAAGCTGTCCTCTCTAGTGGGGAAATTCATCTCCACCATAGAAGTAGTCCCATTTACCATGGCTCACGCCAGGGAACTCCAGAGATTCATGATCCAGGTGTGCAGGGGTCAGCCGGACCTTCTGAAGACATTTGTGTCACTTCCTCTTCGTGTGGAACTGAGTTTGTACTGGTGGCTCGACCTCTCCAATCTACTGAAGGGCAAGTCCTTCCTAGTTTCCTTCTGGACCACGGTGACGATGGATTCCAGCCTCTCTGGATGGGGAGAAGTCCTGGGTCGCCTGAGTGCACAAGGTCAGTGGTCTCCAGAAGAATATCTCCTTCCCATCAACGTGTTGGAGCTTTGGGCTATATTCCATGCCCTTTGTCATTGGACTCCCCAGCTGAAAGAATGCCCAGTCCAGGTACAGTCCAACAAAGCCATGGCGTGGCCTACATCAACAAGCAGGGCAGACCAAGAAGTCTCGTCGCTTGGTTAGAGGTCAAGGCTATTTTGTCCTGGGCAGAAGAACACGTTCCTGCCATATCCGCAGTACACATTCCTGGCATAGACAACGTCATGGCATACTTCCTCAGTTGACACATGGTGGACAGTGGAGAGTGGGAACTGCACCCAGAGGTGTTCTCCCTCATCGTTCAGAAGTGGGGTCTTCCTTGCATCGATCTGATGGAGACGAGATACGACCAGAAGGTCCAGAGGTTCTGCTCTCGCTGGAGGGATCCTCTAGCTCTAGCGGTGGATGCCATGTCCATTCTTTGGTTATTTCCTATGGCTTACATCTTTCCTCCCCTTCCCATGTTGCACAGGGTGTTACGAAAATTGAGATTGGAGCACTGTCCAGTCATTCTGATTGCTCCGTACTGGCCTCGGCAGGCTTGGTTTCCAGAGCTTCTGGATCTGTCAGTGGCGGAGCCATTCAGGGTTCCTTGCCGTCCGGATCTTCTTCTCCAGGGTTACCTGTGAAAGGAGGATGTTCATCTTCTGGTTTTGACAGCTTGGAAATTGAATCCTCAATACTGAAGAAGGGTTCTTTCTTCTAGTGTGGTAGCTACAAACCGGTTTCTTCTAAGGCCTACCATCGTGTTTGGTCGACCTTCCTATCTTGGTGTGCTGATAGGGATCTCTCTCAGGATTTTGATCTGCCTACGGTCCTGGTCTTCTTGCAGGACAGTGTGGATAAGGGCTTCTTAAGGTTCAGACTTCTGCTCTCTTTGTTTTCTTTCACAGGCGCATTGCTATTCTTCCTGATGTTAAGGTTTTCTTCCAGGGCGTTGCTCATACTCATCCTGTCTTCAAGACTCCCTCTCCTCAGTGGGACCTTAATTTGGTCTTGGGCGTTCTTCAGCACCCTCCCTTTGAGTCCTTGACTACTATTCCTCTACACCTGTTGAAATGGAAAATGGCGATCGTGTCTGTTTTCGTGTCGCGGAGTTGCATGCTCTGTCTTGTGAACCACCCTTTTTGGTGTTTCACAAAGACAAGGCGTTTCTTCCAAAGGTGGTCTCTGAGTTCCACATTAATCAGGAGATTGTGGTGCCTTCTTTCTGCCCTAACTCCACCTCTGACAAGGAGAGGGATCTCCACTTGTTAGATGTGGTGCGTTGTCTTAAGCTTTATGTATGTTGCACCGAGTCCTTTAGACAATCTGACGCACTGTTCGTCATTCCTGAGGGCCCCAGGGCAGGAAGACCTGCATCCAAAGTGACTATTGCGTCTTGGATCAAGTCCACCATTCGTAAGGCTTACAAACTAAGGAAGAAGCCTGTTCCCTTTTGGGTTACGGCTCATTCTACCAGATCTATTGGGGCTTCTTGGGCTTTCAAGAATCAGGCCTTCACTGATCAGTTGTGCAAGGCTGCCACTTGGTCGTCGGTGCACACCATTTTGAAGCACTACTTTGTTGATGTGCTAGCATTGGCTGATGCCAGCTTTGGGTGGAAGATACTGGAGGCAGTCTTGCCTGTCTAGGATCTTCTTCAGTTCGTTGGTGCTCCTTCATTTTTGAGCCCTGTTGGCTCTAGTTCAGTCTGCTGTGTAACAGTTCTTGGGGTGTTGTTACCCCTGTTCATTGTCCGTTGACACTTCAGTTATTTTGTTGTGCTATCTCTGATCTGATGGTTAATATCTGCTCTGGTGACTTTGGGGGACTTGCGCCTGGTCCTTGCCTTCCCACCTCTGGGAAACTCAATGGTTGGACATCACAAAGTTACCAGTAACCTGTATTGGACGACACAGAAAAGAGGATTTTAGTATTACCTGTTAAATCCTTTTCTCTTAGTCCAGGTTACTGGTCTCCCACCCTATCAAGGGACCATGCTTGGCTTGGCAGATTGTGAGGGTCCTTCGGGGTCATGCTCACAGGAGTCTTATTTCCCTTCCACCATCTAGTCAATAGTTAGTGTCTCAAATCTTTCTGGAGCTTTCTGCAATCAATTCTACTTAAAGGGGTGGATCACCTACCCAAAGTTACCAGTAACCTGTATGGACTAAGAGAAAAGGATTTAAAGGGATAGTAATACTTCGTTTTAACTTCATGTTTTTTTAATGCCTACAAAATAAAATACAGAATGATATAAGTCTTATCTCTCAAACCTTTATGGTTTATGAGATATTCACAAGCAAAGTTTCCCCCTCCCGCCCTTTTTACCTAGTGTAAGCAATCTCTTCTCAGATGTGGAATGCAGTCTATAGACCAGACAGATAACAGAAGGGGACACTCTTATTCCTATGAAAACAATGAAAGCCCTTCCCCCCTTGACAAGCTTTTCAGGTTTTTCCCTGATCTTAATTGAAGATTGTCCCTCTCTACAGTCTACCTGGGCACCTCCCTTCTGCTCTGGTTGAACAGTGTGACATCAGTAAAAGGGGCGGGAGGGGGACACTCTGTCATTGAATTACTCTGGAACTACAACTCTGACAGAATTGAAATAACACCCTCCAAAGTCCAAATACTACGATGATTAATTAAAGCTGCTTTTATTATGAGACATTACTACCCCTTTAACAGGTAAGACTAAAATCCTCTTTTTTTTTTTTTTTGTAGTTTTTTTTTTTTTTTTTTCTCCTGGGTTAACAGGGCTGTTGCCATGTGGGGTGAACAGCTGGTGGAGGCTGTCCGTGTTGATGTTTCCAAGGAGGATTTGTTGGTTATTATGGTCAACAACAACATTGCCTTTTCAGTGCAAGTCCCTGTTTGGACCTGAGTTGAAATAGATGATCACTGATGCTACTGGTGGTAAGAGCACTTTGTTGCCTCAAATGCCCACTAAACGTCAGACCATGGAGACGAAACTGCGTCTTTTTCGTTCTGCAGCCAAACAGAGGTGCAGAGGCCACAAGGTGCACAAACCTCTCAAGCATGTTTCGCTGCAAAGCCCAGCCAAGTCTGGCAGTCCCAGCCCAGGGCCAAACCTGTCAAGCACTCTTCCGCATGACAAGGGAAATCCTGGTCCGTTGTTGCCTGTAGGGGGCCACCTCTGCCTTTTTCAAGACTCATGGAAGGCCTCAATCGTGGACAAGTGGGTTTTGAGGATAATCTCAGAGGGGGTAGTGCATAGATTTCAGGTCCCTTCCTCCATTTCCCTTATTTTTGTCAAGGATGCCTAAAGCCAGATAAGGCATGGCAGATCCAGGAGGCAGTGGTTCCCTGCTGGCAAAACAGGCCCTTTACCTCTCCCAGAGCACTGTTCAGGTTTTTATTCAACGTTATTCAAACAAGGCTTCGAATAAGGTTTACCCTTCACCCTTCAACATTTCAATAGTGACTTTATCAGGCCCAGCTGCTTTGCTGTATATCTTTTATTTTATTGCAGCTTCTAGTTCCTGGTGCAGCTTCGGCCTCTGGCACTGAATTCAGTTGTTGTCCTTCATGTTTATAAAGTTTTGAATACAATTCTTCCACTCATTTTTAGTATTTGATCTTGCAGTTTTTACTTGTGTACCATCTTCAAACTTTAATTCAAACATTTGCCTCCTATATGTTGCCATCTTTCATTTTGCTTTTATTAGCCCTTGATTTTCTATCCTGTTTCTAATATTACCAATTTGCTGCCTTTCTCATAGTTTTTTCATCATGACAACTGTTTTTTGATATCCTGGTTGTTTTTTTTCTTGTTTCACTGTAGGTACAAGGGCATGGGCGGTGACTACAATAGTCTCAATATCTTTTTCATTGTGTGTTGAAATTTCTTTGGAAGGTGTTGCAGCAACACTGAAGCTAATATATAGTGTCAACTCAAAATTCTTATGATTTTCCAATAACTCACTAGTGTCAATCTTCATAAGGCGCTGCGTACACTGTGTGGCGCCATATAAATATATATATACATACATATATGTTTGTTGACTTGATCATTTTCTTTCTTGCAGTCAATTTTGATTAATCATGAACACAACGGTTAGAATACAATTTAATGTGTTTAGAGTTTTAGATGAAATATGAAAAATTTTAATTTTTGCTTCAGTAGATGTATTAGTAGAACCATTTCTATGGTGATTGGGTGTGCCTGTTGACTCTTTGGTTCTATGTTTCTTGTCTATTTCTGCCATTTTGTGTACGTCTACCTGATCTACAATTAATAAAAATGTTAAATTACTTATTCAATATGTGGATTACATATGTGTTTACTTTATGGATTGTTTATAAATAATGCACTCTATGATTGTTTATTTTCCATTATAGGTGCTGATCTGAAAAACTATTTACCAAAGGTGGAGGTTTTACTTGAATCAGAAGAACTTAGAAGCTTGAAGTCCAGTTCATATTTTGAATTTGTTCTGAAAGCAAACTATGAATATTATCTGAAAGTACATCCTTGATCATTGTAGTTAAATTCATAAATGGCCCAGACACTTTTGTACTGTTGACTGTTTAATAAAGCAAATACGTGTTTAGTTTGTTTTATTCATTTAAGGATTACATTTAAAAACTGAAGCTTAAACTAGTAATAATATAGGTAGGTGCAAACCAAATGGACGTTAGAGAATAAATACAAATTCCCCAAATTGCCATTGATTTAAATGTTTTTTTATTTTTTTTAAACTCCTTCTCCTCAAATGCATTACAAACGTATTAATTGGAGAACTGTCTAGCATTTAACCCCTAGAGTGCCAGCTACTTACAGCGTACGAGAATGGACAGCTGTTCCTGCTGTACCAAGCTCGTATGCTGTACATGTAAAATGCAGTCACTGCATAAGCCGGTATAACCGGCATGCAATGTCCACATTTTACAAAAAAATGCACCCCCAGTTATTGATCTCCCAGCCAATTGTGCGGGGAGATCAATATCTCAGAAGGAGAAGCGCAGCTTCTCCTTTCCCCTCTCTCCTACCCGAACTTCCGGGTAGGAGTGGGTGGGACCGGGAGAAGCCTCCTAATGTAATCGGTGACATAGTCACCGGTGACATTAGGTGACTTTCCCTGATCGCGATCACGCCTTGCTTTGCAATGCGCTGGAGACCCCTGTGGTACTCACTGGGTCACTTATTTTGGGGACATTTTTTTTTTCTAAGACCTTATTGTGGGGTATCAGGAGGGGTTCTGATGCCCCTCAATGAGGTCTATAATAACAAAGTAAAAAAAAATTAACCCTGTGTGTGCCACAGGGGGGTCCAATGCAGACTTGTGGCGCACACAGTGCTTTTATCTTTAGTTTGTTTTCAGAGATTGTTAGGGGGCCATCAGGAATGGTACTGATGCCCCCCCAAACAAGCTCTGATTACAAAGTAATTATAAAAAAAACCCTCTGAGTGCCACAAGGGTCCAATGCTTTGCTTTGCAACGCGCTAGAGACCCCCGTGGCACTCACAGGGTCACTTATATTGTGGACATATTTTTTTTTGGTGGGGGATCAGGAGGGGTCCTGATGCCTCTCAATGAGGTCTATAATAATAAAATTTTGTACTTGTAGCGCCCCCTAAGGTAGGCGAACTCATACCAATGAGGTGTCACTTTTCTCCTAAGAGCACTAGCTAATAAATACAGTTGGAAATTCCATGGAATTCACAGATTTCATTACAGTTGAAGGGGCAGAAATGTAAGAAAATTAAATTTCACTGTCGTCCAATACAGGTCACTGGTACAATGGGAGGCGATCCGCCCCTTTAATAGGCAGGAACATTCATTCAAATGTATGCAGGGGGTGGAGCCTCCCCTCCTACTTAAGCTGCCTTCAGGCCAGAGCCAAGCTAGATTGATTTGTTCCTGTGTGCTGTGCACACCAGGTGGAGAACATCTATCATTCAGCTTTAGTTTTTTATTGTTTTCTTCAAATATGGAATACCACCATTAGGAAGGGTGACCATGGCTGTGAATTGCCCTCTTCCAAAGTGGCTAGTGCAGCTTCCAGGGATTTCTGGTGGACCTTATACCCTGAAGAGGGAACAACTTGAGTCAAGTAGCTTCCCTGCTGGGGAATTTACCTCTGGTTAATTCCTATTTAAACATGGTCACCTGAAGACAGAAGTCCTGCAGAAAGGTGAGCCACCCTTTGAGTGCTGAAGGTCCACTTGTCCCCACAGTGTCCCTTAATTGGGCTTGTATTTGGGAGTTTGCATCTTGCACTCCAACACTCATAGGGTGTTTTTATTTCTATTGCTTCTAGTTATGCAATTTCTGTGGTATTCCCTGGGTTTTGGAGCTTTGGAATATTATTTTCCCATGTGTTTAAAGTTTGTTTGGTGTATTTTCTATTTCAGAAATACTTTATTAATATTTATTGTTCCGCGCCTTTAAGCGCGCCTTTTACCGCATAGACGCCATTGCTCCTTTACTCTCTATGGGTTTGCACAGTTTGGGACATATCTCTGGAACCGCTTATCACAGCAACTTCAGAGAGGGCTCATTTTGTTGGTCTTCCTTTGCTCTATCATCCGGTGACTAGTTTCGGGGTGTGGGGAGTTTGGGGGGGCTTCGGGCTCTGTTTGGAGTACTTCTGAGAGAAAACTACATTTCCCATGAGCGCCCGTTTCGCGCTTGTTTTCTGATTGGCTACCGTCGCGGCAGCCATTTTGTGGTGTTATTCTCAGCAAGTATACTACGCAGGGACTGAGCCTTCTCTCCTCTCAGCAGATTAACCCTTCGCTGGCCAGATAAGTCCGAATTTAGACATTTCTGGGGTGAAACTTTAATCTTTCACACTTCTACTGGGTGATTTTTCTTAGTTGTGTATATCTGACTGTGAGCATGTCTACTCCACTGGAGTCAGGGGCTAGACCCAAGACTAAGGAGACTGGGGTGTCTGTTTCCCCCATTGCGTTTTGCTCCTCTTGTCACTCTGGGCTGCCTAGAGAATTTTCAGGTCATTTATGCCCAAAACGTACAGATAGTCATGATAGCAAACCTGGGCTTCCCAGCCACGCTATTGAGCCAACTTTGGTAAAAGAGTTTAAAGCTGCCACTAGGGATCTCAGATCCACTCTCCAACTCTTTCCCTCTCAGGTTCAGGGGGCTCTACAGGTCTGGCAGACCCCCTCCTCAATCAGGACCTCCCTGCCTAAGCCACAGGGAGCTCCTGATGTGTCTGATTCTTCTGAGGAAGAACTTTTACAAGATTCTGATGCTGAGGAAGGCACTGTTATTGAATCTACTAGGTCCATTGGGGACCCTTATGAATGTGACCCTGAGGTTTCTGCTGAGGGCTTGATTAGAGCGGTGTTAACCACGCTCAACCTTCCTCTGACTCAGGAATCTACTCATGATCCAACTGACGTTTTTCAGAAACCCTCTAAGGCGGTTATATGTTTTCCAACTAACCCTACTCTTGCCCGTCTAGTCTCTGATGCATGTAGGAATCCTGAAAAATCCTCTTCTGTGTCCAAAAAGTTTGCTAAGCTTTACCCTTTTCCTGAGATTGAACTGGCAAAGTGGGTTCATCCTCCCAAAGTGGATGCCCCTGTTTCTAGATTGTCTAAATCTACTGCTTTAGCTGTATCAGATGCCTCTGCCCTGCAGGACTGGACGGACAAAAAGTTAGAGATTTCTCTTAAAACCATTTTTGCCTCCATTGGCACTGCCATGCGTCCAACCTTTGCAGTGGCGTGGGTTAATAGAGCTATTGCAGCCTGGACTGAACGACTGACTGAGGCGGTTCGCCAGGATGCGCCCGTGTCTGAGCAGGTACAACTTCTTGCTAACATAGCAGAAGCCCAGAATTATGTTTCTGACGCTGCCTTTGATGCTGTGCGCATGATGGCAAGGGCCTCTACTTCCTCTGTGGTGGCTAGACGTGCTCTTTGGCTGAAAATTTGGTCTGCTGATACTGCCTCTAAGAAAGCCTTACTTTCTTTGCCCTTTCAGGGGAACTTGTTGTTTGGTTCTGAACTTAAGGAAATGATTAGTGAGGCTACTGGTGGTAAAAGTACTCTTCTACCTTCAGTCTTCAAGAAGAAGTTTCCAGCCAAACGCAATCGGTCCTTTCGTTCCTTCCAGACTGAGACACGCTCCACGTCCCAGACAGGTCCGTCCTCTACACGCTCCTCCTCCAAGCCCAAATAGTCCTGGAAGCCCAAAGTTGCCCCTAAGGCCAAGACCTCCAAGACTGCTTCGGCACGACTCACCGAACCCGGGTCCGCATCCGGCTGTAGGTGGACGTCTCCACATCTTTCACCGGATTTGGGAGGAGTCAGTGACGGACCCATGGGTAATTCAAGTGGTATCAGAGGGGTACAGGATACCTTTCTCTTCCCTTCCTCCTTTCAGGTTCCATTTTACTCGTCCTTCTCAGGAACCTATAAAGAGACGTCTGTTCGACGACTCTATTCAGGATCTTTTGGACAAAGAGGTCCTGGAATTGGTTCCACCAGAGGACACAGGTTCCCGATTTTATTCCAACCTTTTCGTTGTGGCCAAAAAGGACGGAGGCGTTCGTCCTATCTTGGATCTCAAGGATCTCAATTCCTTTGTTGTGAGTTCCCACTTTCGCCAGGAATCCCTGCGCTCTGTGATAGCAGCAATGTCTCCAGGGGAATTTCTTGCCTCCCTGGACCTTCAGGATGCGTACCTTCACATCCCTATTCATCCAGAGAGCAGACGGTATCTCAGGTTTGCCTGTCACAAGGGCCACTTTCAGTTTTCAGCTCTTCCCTTTGGTCTGACTTCAGCCCCTCAGGTTTTTCAGAGGGTATTGGGATCTTTGATAGCTGTGCTTCATCGAGAGGGTGTCAGGGTGACTCCCTACATGGACGATCTGCTCCTGAAAGCTTCATCTGCGGAGATTCTCCACCAGCAGCTGCAGCTGTGTATACACACACTGAACCGCCACGGCTGGATTGTGAATCTGGAGAAGTCGGACTTGGTTCCATCTCAACGGCTCCTCTTCTTGGGTCTCCTGTTCGACACTCAGCAGTGCATGGTGTTTCTACCAGAGGAAGTTGCTCATCAGATTGCTATCCGAGTAGCCAGGATCCTGGAATTCGACAGGGTTCCAGTGCCGAAGTTGACCTCTCTGGTGGGGAAATTCATTTCCACAATAGAGGCGGTGCCATTTGCTATGGCACACACCAGGGAACTTCAGAGGTTTGTGATCCAGATGTGCAAGAATCATCCAGATCATCAACATCTGTCAGTCTCTCTACCTCCTCATGTCGAGTTGAGCCTGCAATGGTGGTTGGACTTGTCTCATCTCCTGAAAGGGAGATCTTTTCGGGTTCCCTATTGGACTACAGTCACGACGGATGCCAGCCTCCGGGGATGGGGAGCTGTGTTGGGTCGTTTCAGTGCTCAGGGGAAATGGGGACTGGAAGAATCTCTTCTCTCCATCAATGTTCTGGAACTTCGTGCCATACTACTTGCCCTGAGGCACTGGGAATCTCAGCTGGAAGGCTGTCCAGTCAGAGTGGAGTCCGACAACGCCACCGCAGTGGCCTACATCAACAGATAAGGCGGCACAAAAAGTCTCACTGCCTGGTTAGAGGTCAAAGCCATTTTATCCTGGGCAGAAGATCATGTGCCAGTCATCTCAGCAGTACACATTCCAGGCGTAGACGACGTCATGGCAGACTTTCTCAGTTGTCACACAGTCGACAGCGGAGAATGGGCGCTTCATCCAGAGGTGTTTCACCTTCTCACCCTGAGGTGGGGGGTGCCAGTAGTGGATCTGATGGCTACCAGACACAACAGGAAGGTGCCAGTGTTTTGCTCTCGGTGGAGGGACCCTCTTGCTCTGGCAGTGGATGCTTTGTCAATCCCTTGGATGTTTCCTCTGGCTTACATCTTCCCTCCTCTTCCTCTGTTGATCCGAGTCATCCAGAAGCTGAAGGTGGAGCATTGTCCTGTCATCCTGATCACTCCAAATTGGCCTCGTCAGTCCTGGTATCCGGAACTGCTAGCCATGTCTGTGACGGATCCTGTTCCGCTTCCTGCACGTCCAGATCTACTTCTTCAGGGATATCTGTGGAAGGAGGATGTCCAGCATCTCCATTTGATGGCTTAGAGGTTGAATCCTCAATTTTAAAGAAGAAAGGGTTTTCCTCTTCTGTGGTGTCCACGATGCTTAGAGCTCGCAAGCCTGTGTCTTCCAAGATCTATCATCGCATATGGTCTACATTTGTAGCATGGTGTACTGATAAGGATCTGTCTCTAGATTTCCATCTTCCCACGGTCCTAGCCATTTTACAGGACGGGGTTGAGAAGGGACTCAGCCTGAGTTCTCTCAAGGTTCAGACTTCTGCTCTGTCTGTGTTTTTCCAGGAAAGAATTGCTATTCTTCCTGATGTCAAGGTTTTCTTCCAAGGTGTGGCTCATGTTCGGCCTGCCTTCAAGAGTCCTGCTCCCCAGTGGGACCTCAACTTGGTGCTGGGGGTTCTCCAGAGACCCCCGTTCGAATCCTTGGCTTCTATTCCTTTACGTCTCTTGACCTGGAAAATGGCCTTCCTTTTGGCTATTGTCTCAGTACGCCGGGTAGCAGAGTTACATGCTCTGTCTTGTAAACCTCCATTCTTGGTGTTTCACAAGGATAAGGCAGTGCTTCGTGTGACGGGGGGTACAGGGGTTACTTATTGGTAGGCCGAGGGTTAAGAGATTTATCCAGCCAGACAAAAAGATAATAAATTGCATTTATTAGGGAGGTCACGGCACAAAACATAGGACAACAATTACAGGCAAACAAACAGGGGTAAAACATAAAAACTAAACACTTCTGCTGTTCTCTTCTTAGTTGCATAACTTGCCAGGGGTTACAAATAATACTCACAGTCCATTTTAGCTTAATGCTGGAGCTTATTCATAGTCCCACTAGAGGCAAGAGTAGGCATCCTGCCCACTACACATACTGCTGGAGCACATGAAGGTTCCTTGTATCTTTTAGTCCTGGCAGAGGAGGTGGGGAAGACATCCTAAGATCCTTGTGGTAGGAACATCAGGGTACTCTCTCTCTGTGTCTGAAGCTTCCTTGACTTACAGCCCACAACTGAAAATGGGACCTGGCCCTATAGTGCCCGCTCACTCTAACTCTTCCGGTGAGGGCACTCACCAGTCCCAGTTTCTCCAGTACGCCTGCAGAAAGCACCTGGACCAGTCCAACTCCAGACTGGCCCCAGGCTACCCCCCTCCATGCTGGGGAGAGGCTCTCTGTTGCTCCTACATTCTCCAACTCTCCTCTCTCCCTCTCACTTTCTCTCTCCCAGGTTCTCTCTACCCACCCCCTACAGGATGTGTTGTCACAGGTACCATCTACCAGGTCTGTTCTGCTTGGCCTGATGTGAGTGGGGGAGATGCACACATTCCTCTACCCCCCCTCTCTATCTGACAAACACTGGCTATCTCATAACACAATCTCTGGGTTTAGCTAGACTGAATGGCACCATTCCTCTGTCCATCCTACACACTAACTAACCCATTCACTGCTGGTAACTGGACAACCCTCTCTAATGCATGCACACACAGGGGACATTAAGGTTTCAAGAATGGGAACACGTTAAAACAATGGCAATCACTGAAAACAGACACATTTCATTCTCTGGGTGACACCCATTCCGTCACACTTCGCACTTCCAAGGAGTTTTTACCCAAGGTTGTCTCCAAATTTCACATCAATCAGGAGATTGTGGTTCCCTCTTTCTGCCCTAACCCTTCATCTGACAAGGAAAGAGATCTCCATTTGTTGGATGTTGTGCGTTGTCTTAAATTTTATGTTCATCGCACTGAGTCTATCAGGAAGTCTGACGCCTTGTTCGTCATTCCTGAGGGGCCTAGGGCAGGGAGACCGGCATCCAAGGTAACTATTGCCTCTTGGATTAAATCTACCATCCGTGAAGCCTACAAATTGCGGAATAAGCATGTTCCCTTCAGGGTTACTGCTCATTCCACCAGATCCATTGGGGCCTCTTGGGCGTACAAGAATCAGGCATCTGCTGATCAACTGTGCAGAGCGGCCACTTGGTCCTCTGTGCACACATTCTCGAAGCACTATATAGTTGATGTACTGGCCTCGGCTGATGCCAGCTTTGGAAGGAAGGTCCTGGAGGCAGTTTTGCCTGTTTAGGACTTCTATTCTGTGATCCCTAGTGCTTCCTTACTGTTGAGCCCTGTTGGCTCTGGTTCAGTGTGCTGTGTTAGTTTGGGGGTTGTTTTCCCCCCTGGTTGGTGTCCGTTGACACTTCTGTTACTGGGCTATATGATTAATTTGTTCATAGCAGTTCTAGTGACTTGGGCCTTGCGCCTGGTCCTTGCTTACTTCCCGCATCAGGGACAGCTCAATGTTTGTACATCCCATTGTACCAGTGACCTGTATTGGACGACAGCGAAAATAGGATTTTAGTCTTACCTGTTAAATCCTTTTCACTTAGTCCATACAGGTCACTGGTCTCCCACCCTGTCAAGGGACCATGCTTGGCTCTCCTGTGGCATTCAGTGGGAGACCTTCGTGGCATGCTCACAGGAGTCTTCCTTTTCTTGCTTACCTATGGTCAGTTTAAGTGTCTCAAATCAATCTAGCTTGGCTCTGGCCTGAAGGCAGCTTAAGTAGGAGGGGAGGCTCCACCCCCTGCATACATTTGAATGAATGTTCCTGCCTATTAAAGGGGCGGATCGCCTCCCATTGTACCAGTGACCTGTATGGACTAAGTGAAAAGGATTTAACAGGTAAGACTAAAATCCTATTTTTTTTCCTATAGTGCCACCTTCTGGAAGCATTTGGGCAACAGGCTTTGGGTAAGAAGGCAATTCACCCCTCAATATATGTGGTAGGTTGTCTTCTTTCCAAAATGGTATGGTTTGTCTACCCTTTCTTCACTTCTGTAGTTGTTATAACCATTTTTGTATAGACAGGTAATGTTTGACAAAATCTTAGAAAAATTTGAGGTTGTAGAAGGTGTAGTTTTGCACTTGTAGCACCCCCTAAGGTAGGTGAACTCATACCAGTGAGGTGTCATTTTTCTCCTAAGAGCACTAGCTAATAAATACAGTTGGAAATTCCATGGTTTTCACAGATTTCAGTACAGTTGAAGGGGCAGAAATGTAAGAAAATGCCATTTTTTTTCCTATAGTGCCACCTTCTGGAAGCATTTGGGCACAACACACTTGGGGCAAGAAGGCAAGTTACCCTTCACTAGATGTGGCAGGTTGTCTACTTTTCAGAAATATCCTGTGTCACCTGGCGTGGTTCTAAAAAAGGACATTATGGAACTGGAGAAAGTGCAGAAGAGGGCTACAAAAGTAATAAGGGGAATGGAAAGTTTTACTTATGAAGAAAGACTAGAATAGTTAAACTTGTACACACTAGAGAAACTGCATCTTAGAGGGGATATGATAACAATATATAAATATGTTCTCGAGTCATTCGCTTGAGTAAAGGAGGTTTCATCTACAACAGAGGAAGGAATTCTTTACGGTAAGGACAATAAAAGGTATGGAATTCACTACCTGAGGAGGTGGTGCTATTGAATACATTTAAATGCCTTTAAAAAGGGCCTGGGTACTTTTTTTAAAAGAGCAGAACAAAGAGGGCTATGTATGTTAGTATTGGAATTAATATTTATTTAGTGCTTATTGATCCAACAAGAAATCTGATTGCCATTTGAATCCAGAAGGAATCCCTCCCCTTCCCCCATTCAAACCAAGCATACAAGATGTGAGAGGCTTCTGAGGACGAACAGCAGCACAATGGCCTGTTCTATGGTTAGTCACCACTCGGAAGCATCACGTTTTAGTTCTCTAGGGCCATTACAGAGGATACATTTCCCGCCCAAAAGGACAGTCCAGTTCCAAAATGATAGGCAAGTCCCCTCCGCACGGGAACACCAGCTAACCCCAATGTACGTTTTGGCCTTGTTGGGCCTTGTCAGGAGGGTGCAGCTGGATTCCCTAGGCACTGAGAGCAAGGGCTCCATATCTGGATTACCCTTCGCTCTTAGGAAGACCCCCTAAGAGTATACAAAATAAGCATACAAGATGTGAGAGGCTTTTGAAGACGAACAACAGCACAATGGCCTGTTCTATGGCTAGTCATCACTCAGAAGCATCACGTTTTAGCTCTCAAGTGCCATTACAGAGGAGAAATTTCCACATACACATTCCAAAATGATAGGCAAGTCCCCTCTACACGGGAACATCAGCTAACTCCCGACATACGTTTCAGCTTTGTTGGGCCTCGTCAGGAGGGTGCAGCTGGATTTCCCATTCAAAGCAGAATTTGAAATTTCTGTAATGATGGGTTGCATCAACAACAGTAAACTGGAATAGGAAAAGGGTTGAACTTGATGGACGCAAGTTTTTTTTTCAATCTAAACTACTATGTAAGGCTCATGCTCTGTTTGTCATTCCTGAGCATCCCAAGGAGCCAGTTAGGCAGTTTCCAAAGTAACCATTGCCTCTTGGATTAAGGCTACCATACGGTAAGCGTATAAGATTAGGAAGATGTTAGTTCCCTTAAAGAACACTGCACATTCCACTCAATCTCTCTGTGCTTCCAGGTCCTACAAGAACCAGATCTTGGCTGAACAGTTGTACAAGGCTACATCTTGGTCCTTTTTTCATACTTCCATCAAACGCTCCTTTCTCCTTTACCCCCCCCAGGAATCCTAGCTTTGGTACATGAATGAAGATTGTATTTTCGTGTTCTTACCTGTTAAATCATTTTCTCTTTAGTCCATATGGAACACAGGACAAAAAAAAACCTTACCTGCATTCCTTTTCCCAGGCTGAGGAGTCCTCTTAGGGTCTTATTCTGGGGATATTTTCTTCTCTTCTTACCAGCTTATTTACTTCAATTGTGGCTCTCTTTTGTCTCATGAATTCTGGGAGATTGTAGAAGGGGTTGAACTGTAGGAGGAGGATGTCCCCACCCTAAAGACCCTGTTTTTTTGAATGTGCCCTGCCCTCCAGTAAGAGGTACTTCCCACCCTATGGTACCTGTGTTCCATATGGATTAAAGATAATGGATTTAACAGGTGAGAACACTAAAATCCAATATTTTTTTCTAGGTTTTAATTATTTTCCTTTGGATAGGGGGCTGTAAAGGCCTCCATTAGGTGGACTCCCATCACTGGCTTCCCTGGAGTTGGATTGCCCAGTTCACAGCTGTTTTGTGGATATTTTTTCCCTGCGGAGGGTGACTTTGTTAGAAGTCCATTCCTCATGGCCGAGTCTCTTAGAGATTATGCCTTACAGAGAAGTTAGCCTGAAGACAGAAGACTGGTGAGTAACCCTTTAAGTGTCCTAGTCCACTGTATGTTCCATTCTGAGTCTCTGCTCACTTTTTCTTTTATGCATTCATGTCTAGCTCTTAGTCTTGGGGTACAGATGGCTGCAGTAGTTTTCAGGTCTTAAAACTTTCACTGCTGTTGTTATTCAGTTATATTAATCTATGGATTATGGAGGTTTTTGGGGAGCTTCTAGTTGCGCCCACATCACTTTAATATTTACTATGTACCTCCGCCGGTATGCCCAGGGATTTACTTTTCTGTATTTTTATTTCACAGTTTGTTTTTGTTTTTTTTTTTTGGGGGGGGGGTTAAATAGTGTTTGGCTTCTTTAAGAACTGGCCCCTGCTCACAGCCATCTTTGCTGCATAGATTTTAATGGGAGAAACGTCTTTTGGACATATCTCTTCATCAGTTTATGCTAGGCAGGGCTCTTTCTTCTGGTCTTTTTATGGTCTATGGCATGGTCCACTTTGTGAGTGCCTACTCACCATGGAATGCAGCTGGGGAGCCACATATTAATAGGCAGCAAGTATTGGCGAAGACTACTGGTTCCTGGGGTTTTTTCCAATTGGCTGGAGTCCTTTCTGGTTACCAACTTGCTTCCTTACTTATCCTATTCAGTCTGACTCTCCAATTTAACCCTTTGCATACCAGATTAGTACTTTTTGGGGTCTTTCATTAAACTGTAGATACTTAACTAATTTTATTTAGTTTTAGACACTTTCTCCTAGACTTGTCTGACCCTAAGAGGCATATGGGGAAATCAAAGACTAAGGATTCAGGGACTTACCTTACCCCCTTCACTCACTGTTCCTCATGCTATGCTGGGCCTCCAAGTAAATATTCTTGGTCTTTCTGCCTCTCATACTGTAGCTCCTACTACTCCCCAGGGCCATCCAGCAATGACCAAGAGCCTGCTTGTGTTAAAACCTTATCCGCAACAGCTATACCATCTTCCTTCAGGGTGTTCCCCATTACTGGAAACTCCTACCCACTGTCAAACAGGTTGAACTTGTTTTTAAGTGTCATTAGACTCAGATTTAGATTCAGAAGAGGAAGACATGGAATCTTCCTTCTATGGAGATTCCTATGAGGTTGGCGCTGTCCCTGCTGTTGAGAGTTTCATCAGAGCGGTGTTGGAGACCCTTCAGAATGACTCTCCTGTCTTTCCCCCCAATAATACACTTTACTAAATCCTTTAGTCAAAAAAACTCCAGATAAGAGACTCTTCCTCAATAAACACATCTCTAAGCTATACCCCTTTATGCCTGATGCACTGGCACAATGAGCTCCCCCCAGCTTGTTGACCCCTTCCTTTTATTTCACACCTGGCAAATAACACAGACCTTCCCCTGGTGGATGCCGCTGGTTTGAAGGATCAGGCTGATAAGCTGCTTAATTCCCTACTAAAGGCACAATTTGAGGCTACTGGGACTTCTCTGCAGCCTATTTTTGTCTCTACATGGGTCAACAAAGCAATTGCTGTGTGGGGAGAACAGCTGTCTGATGCCATGTATTCTGATATTCTCTAAGAGTACATTTTGTTAGTGAACGCCATGGAAGCTAATGCCTGTATTACTGAAGCACTGTTTGATGCAGCTAGATTATCAGGAAATTCCTCAGCCTTCTTTTTTAACATGCACTTCACCTTTTGGCTGAAGATTTGGTCCGTGGACCAATCCTGTAAGAATTCACTGGTGTCCTTGCCTTTTCAGAGCAAGACCCTGTTTGGGTCTGACTTGAAGCAGATCATTAGAAAATGCTACTGTTGGAAAAAGCACGCTTACCCTAAATTTCAACCAAAAGGTCCTTTCTTTCAAGGAAGAAGTGTTTCATGACTGATAATCATGGAAGCAGATGGCATAAATACCTTAGGTGTCTCTGTTGTTGCCTGTAGGGAGCCATTTCCACCACCTTTTCTGATGTCTGGACATCCATAACAGACCGGTGGGTTTTGTAGACAGTATCAGAGGGGTACTCCATAAACGTCCAGTACCTTTCTCCCTATTGCTTTTTATCAAAGGTTCTGCCGGACCCAGTGTGATCATGTCTGTTAACTGGAAAAACAGGTTCTGGTACAAGACCCAGGTTTTTATTTAATCCTTTTTATGGTTCACAAAAAGGATGGTGATTCCCATCCTATTTTGGACTGGAAGTAACTCAACTGGTAAGTGTTTGCTACCTGTTTCAAGATGGAACCTTGCCTTCTGTCATTACAGCAATGTGCCTGGGAGTTTGACTTTCCTGGATTTTCAGGAAGCGCATGCAATCACTACCAGTTCATTGGTCTGCCATTTGCCCTGGCGTTGGTGAATAAAATCTACACAAACATGATGGTGTGTCACTGGCGCTGGAGTAGCCCTCAGCAATGAAGGACTATATGAGAGTCTTAGGTCATCTGATGTCTGCCCTGGAAGCAGTCCCCTATGCTCATTTCCACATAAGGAAGCTTCAACAGGACATTCAGCATGTGGTCCAATCAGTGAGAACATGTCTCTCATCAAACAATGGTGGCTTCATCTACCACATCTGACTTAGGGGGAGAATTTTTGTGGTAATGGAGTGGAACCTTGGTCACCTGGGGGCACAGGGCCAGTGGTCCATAAACATTCTGAACTCTTAAGTAATTTTCTTGGCTCTCCTACACTGGTCCCAGTTACAGGGATTCTGGTGAGGATTCAGACAAACAGAACTCAAATAGCAATAGATCTGATGGCATCCTGTAGAACAGGAACATTCTCCAGTTCTGTACATGGACCAAGGATCCTCTGGCAGAACTTCCACCTGTTTTATGTGTTTCCTCCAATCCCTGTCATCCCCAGGGTGGTACAGGAAACAAGGAGAAAGCTCTAGTCATCCTAATCGCTCTGTTCTGGCCCCCGCGGACCTGGTTTGCAGCTCTTATCCACCTGTCCATTCAGGAACTGCTCCACCTACCACCGGGACCAGACAACCTGATTCAGGGGCACTTGTGGTAAGAGGATGTGAAGTAGCTGTCCTTGACGGCATGGCTTGTGAGGCCAGTATTTTGAGAAGAATGGGATTCTCTGAAGTCCATCTCCACCATGATCCAGGCTAGGAACCCTGACTTCTCTAAGCTATACCATTGAGTCTGGTCCATCCTCTGCTGGTGGAGTGCTGACAAGAAGGTGTCTGCTCAGACCTTTGATCATGGGCCTTTCTTCAAGATGGAGCCAACAAAGGTCTAAGTCCCATTTAGGTACAGATCTCAGCCTTCTCTGCTCTCCTTCAGAGATGCATTGCCATTCCGCCAGATGTTGAGACCTTCCTACAAGGGGTGGCTCCTTTTCTGGTATACCCTTTGGAAACGAATACAAAAGAAGCAAAACCAATGTGGCTAACCAATAAATAATTCACAACATAAATAACAAGAAATCAGCATTTAAACATTATAAAGCTGAGGGATAAGCAGAGGCATTTGCAAAATACAAAGATGCCAACAAAACCTGTAAAAAGATTTAATTAACTAAACTGGAAAAAATAAAGGAGAGCAAGAACAGCCCCAAAAAATTCTTCTACATTAATGGCAAAAAATTAAAGTCTGATAATGTTGTCTCTTTGTTATCTGAAAAAGGTGAGATGGTCAGTGGGGACAGAGAGAACGCAGATATTTTAAATAATTTATTTTCTTCTGTTTTTACCAAGGAAGACCCGATGGACAAGAACCTGCAAACTACTTTTACAGAACAGTTGCAGAAAGCATGGGATTGGCTGACACAAGAAAAAGTGTTAAAACAAATGGTGTTAAGGTAGACAAAGCCCCGGGGCCGGATGGTATACACTCACGGGTACTAAGCCAGGCCCTGGCCAGACTGTTGTTTTTGATTTTCAGGGATTCTTTTATTTCAGGTATGGTGCCCACTGAAAGCAGATGTGATGCCCATATTTAAAAAGGGATCAAAATCCCAGCCGGGAAATTATAGACCTGTAAGCTTGACATTTGTGGTGGAGAAGCTGTTTGAAAGGTTGCTAAGGGAATACATTCAAGAATTCATGGTGAACAGGAATATAATTAGCAGGAGCCAACATGGCTTTGTGAAAGACAGGTATTTGCATGTATTAAAAGGGGTATTGACTCATGGGAGGAAGATATTATTCTTCCTCTTTACAGGTCCATGGTAAGACCCCACCTTGAATATGCTGTTAAATTCTGGGCACCTTTTCTGCAAAAGGACATCGAACCAGAGAGAGTGCATTTTAGTTATGAAGAAAGGCTAGTAAAGTTAAACTTGTACACACTAGCGAAAAAACATCTTAGAGGGGGTATAACATTACATAAATATTTTCGGGGCCCACACAAAGGGCTCTCCAAAGACCTGTTCATTATCAGAACAGTACAAAGGACGAGGGGGTCACCTGCTTAGACTTGAGGAAAGGAGATTTCACTGTCGTCCAATACAGGTTACTGGTACAGTGGGAGGCGATCCGCCCCTTTAAGTAGGCAGGAACATTTGTATGCAGGGGGTGGAGCCTCCCCTCCCTCTTAAGCTGCCTTCAGCCAGAATGATTTGTTCCTGCGTGCTGTGCACACCAGGTAGAGAACATCTCTCAATCAACTTTAGTTTTTTTATTGTTTTCTTCAAATATGGAATACCACCATTAGGCGGGTGACCATGGCTGACAATTGCCCTCTCCAAAGTGGCTAGTGCAGCTTCCAGGGATTTTCTGGTGGACCTTATGCCCTGAAGAGGGAACAACTTGAATCAAGTAACTTCCCTGCTGGGGAATTTTCCTCTGGTTAATTCCCGTTTCACATGGTTACCTGAAGACAGAAGTCCTGCAGAAAGGTGAGCCACCCTTTGAGTGCTGAAGGTTCACTTGTCCCACAGTGTCCCTTCATTGGGCTTGTATTTGGGAGTTCTCATTATGCACTCCAGTACTCATAGGGTGTTTTTCTTCATATTGCACTGTATTTATGCAATGTCTGTGTGTATTCCCTGGGTTTTGGAGCAGTTTCTGGGGGTTTTAACCTTTTCCCTGCTGTTTTCCTCATTGGGATATTATTTTATCATGTTTTACATGTGTTTTATATGTGTTTGGTAACTTTTTCCTGTCAGGGTATCTTTATTAAAAGTTATGTTCCGCGCCTTTAAGCGCGCTTTTCCCGCATAGACACCATTGCTCCTTTACTCTCTATGGGTTTACACAGTGTGGGACGTATCTCTGGAACCGCTTGTCACAGCGACTTCAGAGTGGGCTCATTTTGTTGGTCTTCCCTTGCTCTATCATCCGGTTGTATGATTCAGTGTGTTGGGGGTCTTGGGAGGGGCTTCGGGCACTGTTTTGGGGTACTTCTGAGAAAGACTACCTTTCCCATGAGCGCTTGTTTCGTGCCCGTTTTCTGATTGGCTACCATCGCGGCAGCCATTTTGTGAGTTCTTCTCAGCGAGTATACTACGCAGGGACCGAGCCTTCCCTCTCTCCTCCACAGATTAACCCTTAGCTTGCCAGATAAGTTTAATTTTAAGCATTTCTGGGGTGAATTTTTAATCTTTCACACTTCAATTGGGTGATTCTTGTCAGTGGAGTATATCTGATGCTGTGAGCATGTCTACTCCACTGGAGTCAGGGGCTAGACCCAAGACTAAGGAGGCTGGGGTGTCAGTTTCCCCCGTTGCATTTTGCTCCTCTTGTCACTCTGGGCTGCCTAGAGAATTTTCTGGTCATTTATGCCCAAAATGTGCAGAAAGCCATGACAGCAACCCAGGGCTTTCCAGTCACGCCATTGAGCCAACTTGGGTGAAAGAGTTTATGGCTGCCACTAGGAATCTCAGATCCACTCTTCAGCTCTTTCCCTCTCAGGTTCAGGGGGCTCTTCAGGTTTGGCAGACCCCTTCCACAGTCAGGACCTCCCTGCCCAAGCCACAGGGTGCTCCTGATATGTCTGATTCTTCTGAGGAAGAGCTATTACAGGATTCTGATGCTGAGGAAGGCACTATTATTGAGTCTACCAGGTCTATTGGTGACCCTTTTGAATGTGACCCTGAACTCTCTGCTGAGGGTTTGATCAGGGCTGTGCTAACCACACTCAACCTTCCTTTGAGTCAGGAATCTACTCCTGATCCAACTGACGTTTTTCAGAAACCTTCTAAAGCTGTTATATGTTTTCCTACTAATCCTACTCTTGCTCGTTTAGTCTCTGATGCGTGGAGAAATCCTGATAAATCCTCTTCTGTATCCAAAAAGTTTGCTAAACTTTGCCCTTTTCCTGAGACTGAACTGGCTAAATGGGTTCATCCTCCTAAAGTGGATGCTCCAGTTTCTAGGTTGTCTAAATCTACTGCCTTAGCTGTATCTGATGCTTCTGCCCTGCAAGATTGGACGGACAAAAAGTTAGAAACTTGTCTTAAATCTATTTTTGCCTCTATTGGCACTGCCATGCGTCCAACCTTTGCAGTGGCGTGGGTTAACCGGGCCATTGCGGTCTGGACTGAACAGCTTACTGAGGCGGTTTGCCAAGATGCGCCAGTGTCTGAGCAGTTACAGCTTCTTGCTAATATATCCGAAGCTCAAAATTATGTTTCTGACGCTGCTTTTGATGCTGTGTGCATGATGGCGAGGGCCTCCACTTCCTCTGTGGTGGCTAGACGTGCTCTTTGGCTGAAAATTTGGTCCGCTGACACAGCTTCTAAGAAAGCCTTGCTTTCTTTGCCCTTCCAAGGGACTTCACTGTTTGGATCTGAACTTAAGGAGATGATTAGTGAGGCTACTGGTGGTAAAAGTACTCTGCTACCATCAGTCTTCAAAAAGAAATTTCCTGCCAAACGCAATCGGTCCTTTCGTTCCTTCCAAACTGAGACACGCTCTACGTCCCAGGCGGGTCCGTCCTCTACGCTCTCCTCCTCCAAGCCCAAACAGTCCTGGAATCCCAAAGTTGCCCCCAAGGCCAAGACCTCCAAGACTGCTTCGGCATGACTCACCGAACCCGGGTCCGCATCCGGCTGTAGGTGGACGTCTCCACATCTTTCGCCGGATTTGGGAGGAGTCAGTGACGGACCCTTGGGTTATTCAGGTGGTATCAGAGGGATACAGGATCCCTTTCTCTTCCCTTTCGGTTCCATTTTACTCGTCCTTCTCAGGCGCCTACAAAAAGACGTCTGGTCGACGCTATTCAGGATCTTTTGGACAAAGAGGTCCTGGAATTGGTTCCTTCAGGGGACACAGGTTCAGGATTTTACTCCAACTTGTTCGTTGTGGCCAAAAAGGATGGAGGTGCTCGTCCTATTTTGGACCTCAAGGATCTCAATTCCTTTGTTGTGAGTTCCCACTATCGTCAAGAATCTCTGCGCACTGTGATAGTCGCAATGTCTCCAGGGGAGTTCCTTGCCTCCCTGGACCTTCAGGATGCATATCTTCACATCCCTATTCATCCAGAGAGCAGGCTGTATCTCAGGTTTGCCTGTCACAAAGGCCACTTTCAGTTTTCAGCTCTTCCCTTTGGACTGACTTCAGCTCCTCAGGTTTTTCAGAGAGTATTGGGAGTTTTGATAGCTGTGCTTCATCGAGATGGTGTCAGAGTGACTCCCTACATGGACGATCTGCTCCTGAAAGCTTCATCTGCGGAGATCCTTCACCAGCAGGTTCAGTTGTGCATCCAGACACTCATTCGCCACGGGTGGATCGTGAATCTGGACAAGTCAGACTTGATCCCATCTCAACAGATCCTTTTCTTGGGTCTCCTGTTCGACACTCAGCAGTGCATGGTGTTTTTACCGGAAGAAGTGGCTCATCAGATTGCTCTCCGTGTATCCAAGATCCTGGATCTCGAAAGGGTTCCAGTGCCGAAGTTGACTTCTCTGGTGGGGAAATTCATTTCCACAATAGAGGCAGTGCCATTTGCCATGGTGCACACCAGGGAGCTTCAGAGGTTTGTGATTCAGACGTGCAGAAATCATCCAGATCATCAACATCTGTCAGTCTCTCTGCCTCCTCATGTCGAGCTGAGCTTGGAATGGTGGTTGGACCTGTCTCATCTCCTGAAAGGGAGGTCCTTTCAGAATCCATATTGGACCACAGTCACGATGGATGCCAGCCTCCGGGGTTGGGGGGCAGTGTTGGGTCGTTTCAGTGTTCAGGGGAAATGGGGACTGGAAGAATCTCGCCTCTCCATCAATGTTCTTGAACTTCGTGCCATCTTTCTAGCCCTGAGACACTGGGAATCTCAGCTGGAGGGTTGTCCAGTCAGAGTGGAGTCCGACAACGCCACCGCAGTGGCCTACATCAACAGACAAGGCGGCACGAAAAGCCTCACAGCTTGGTTAGAGGTCAAAGCCATCTTATCTTGGGCAGAAGCTCATGTTCCCGTCATTTCAGCGGTACACATTCCACGCGTATACAACGTCATGGCAGACTTTCTCAGTCGTCACACGGTCGACAGCGGAGAGTGGGCACTTCATCCAGAGGTGTTTCACCTTCTGACCCAGATGTGGGGGGTACCTGTGGTGGATCTGATGGCTACCAGACACAACAGGAAGGTGCCAGTGTTTTGCTCTCGGTGGAGGGACCCTCTTGCTCTAGCAGTGGACACTTTGTCAATCCCTTGGGATTTCCCCCTAGCGTACATCTTCCCTCCTCTCCCTCTGTTGATCAGAGTCATCCAGAAGCTGAAGATGGAGCGTTGTCCTGTCATCCTAATCACCCCGAATTGGCCTCGTCAGTCCTGGTATCCGGACCTGCTGGCCATGTCAGTGGCGGATCCCTTCCCGCTTCCTGCCCGTCCAGATCTGCTTCTTCAAGGATATCTGTGGAAGGAGGGTGTTCAGCATCTCCATTTGATGGCTTGGAGGTTGAATCCTCAATTTTGAGGAAGAAAGGGTTTTCCTCTTCTGTGGTGTCTACGATGCTTAGGGCTCGCAAGCCTGTGTCTTCCAAGATCTATCATGGTGTGCTGATAAGGATCTATCACTTGATTTCCATCTTCCCACGGTCCTGGCCTTTTTGCAGGATGGGGTTGAAAAGGGACTCAGCCTGAGTTCTCTCAAAGTTCAAACTTCTGCTCTGTCTGTATTTTTCCAGGAACGCATTGCTATTCTTCCTGATGTCAAGGTTTTCTTCCAAGGCGTGGCTCATGTTCGGCCTGCCTTCAAGAGTCCTGCTCCCCAGTGGGACCTCAACTTGGTGCTGGGGGTTCTCCAGAGACCCCCGTTCGAATCCTTGGCTTCTATTCCTTTACGTCTCTTGACCTGGAAAATGGCCTTCCTTTTGGCTATTGTCTCAGTACGCCGGGTAGCAGTTACATGCTCTGTCTTGTAAACCTCCATTCTTGGTGTTTCACAAGGATAAGGCAGTGCTTCGCACTTCCAAGGAGTTTTTACCCAAGGTTGTCTCCGAATTTCACATCAATCAGGAGATTGTGGTACCCTCTTTCTGCCCTAACCCTTCCTCTGACAAGGAGAGGGATCTTCATTTGTTGGATGTAGTACGTTGTCTCAAGTTTTATGTGCATCGCACTGAGTCTATCAGGAAATCTGACGCTCTGTTTGTCATTCCTGAGGGGCCTAGGGTAGGGAGACCGGCATCCAAGGTGACTATTGCATCTTGGATAAAATCTACCATTAGTGAAGCCTACAAATTGTGGAATAAGCACGTTCCCTTTCGGGTTACTGCTCATTCCACCAGATCAATTGTGGCCTCTTGGGCCTATAAAAATCAAGCGTCTGCTGATCAACTGTGCCGGGCGGCCACTTGGTCCTCTGTGCACACATTCTCGAAGCACTATCGCGTAGATGTACTGGCCTCGGGTGATGCCAGTTTTGGGAGAAAGGTCCTGGCGGCAGTTTTGCCTGTCTAGGATTTTCTTCTTCTGAGGTTCTCAGTGCTTCCTTACTGTTGAGCCCTGTTGGCTCTAGTTCAGTGTGCTGTGATCGTTTAGGGAGTTCGTTTTTACCCCTGGTTGGTGTCCGTTGACACTTCTGTTTTTGGGCTCTATTATTAATTGGTTCATAGGAGTTCTGGTGACTTTGGGGCCCTGCGCTTGGTCCTTGCCTTGACGACAGTGAAAATAGGATTTTAGTCTTACCTGTTAAATCCTTTTCACTTAGTCCATACAGGTTACTGGTCTCCCACCCTGTCAAGGGACCATGCTTGGCTCCTGTGGCATTCAGTGGGAGACCGTTGGGGCATGCTCACAGGAGTCTTCCTTTTCCTTCTTATCTCTGGTCAGTATCTGTGTCTCAAATCATTCTGGCTGGTTCTGGCTGAAGGCAGCTTAAGAGGGAGGGGAGGCTCCACCCCCTGCATACATTTGGAGAAATGTTCCTGCCTACTTAAAGGGGCAGATCACCTCCCACTGTACCAGTAACCTGTATGGACTAAGTGAAAAGGATTTAACAGGTAAGACTAAAATCCTATTTTCATCTACAACAATGGAAGGGATTTTTTACGGTAAGGACAATAAAGGTGCCTTTAAAAAGGGCATGGATACTTTTTTAAAAGAGAAGAACGTAGAGAGCCATGTATGTTAGTATCGGGATTAATATTTATTTACTGCTTGTTGATCCAAGGAGAAATCTGATTGCCACTTGGAATCAAGAAGGAATTTTTTCCTCCCATTCAAAGCACAATTTGAAATTGCTGTATTGAGGGGATTTTTTGCCGCCTTTTGGATCAACAGCGGTAAATAGGAAAAGGATTCAACTTGATGGACGCAAGGTAAACTACTATGTAAGATCATGTCAAAATAATTTACTTGCATTTTACTAAAAGGATTTTGGACTAGGGAATTGCTGTTGATGTAGTATAATTGGATTTTGTAAAAGCTTTTGATACAGTTCCTCACAACAGATTACTGCATAAAAATTAAAACCAGTTGGCTAGAGAACTGGTTGTTATAGATGGGAGAGAGTTGTCATAAATGGACCTTTTCAAGTTGGTCTAAATTTGTGGTGCCACAGAGTGCAGTCCTGAGCCCAATGGTTTTTAATTTATGAATAATATAAATCTGTGTAAGAAAATACAGAGCTAGATGTTTTTACTCTGCAGAAGGATTTAGATAAAATGAGTGGACAGAAAAGTGGTAGATGGCATTTAATGTAGATAAATGTAAGGTTTTGCATTTGGGCTGTAGAAACAAACATGCTACATATGCACTAAATTGGAAACTACTTGGAGAATCCTTATTAGATAGAGAATTAGGAGTACTGATAGTCTATAGCAGTGGTTCTCAGCCTGTGCCCTCAGTGGCCACTAACAGGCCAGGATTTGATGATTTCCTTGTTAGAGCACAGGTGAGTTAATCAATGTGAATTAACCTCTGATCACCACACCTGTGCTCTAGCAGGGGAATTCCTAAGTCCTGGCCTGTTAGTGGCCACTGAGGGCACGGGTTGAGAACCCCTGGTCTATAGATTTCACAGAAGTATGCAGTCATTCAGCTGATGCAAGAGCAAATAGGAAATAGGGTACTATCCTGCATAAAAAGCGGTATAGATGCACGGCATGCTAATATAATTCTACCTCTATTTAAATCCTTGGTAAGGCCTCATTTAGAATATGGAGTACAGCTTTGGGTACCAGTCCTTACAAATGAAATTATTGAACTGGAAAAGGTTGAGACTTGCAAAAAAATAAATGATAAAGGAACTGTAATATCTGAATTATAAAGATAGACTAGCCAATCTGGCTCTAAGGGGTGATATGATTACCATTTACAATTCTATTCAAGGTGAATACAAATAATTCTCCAAGGAAATATTTTCTCAAATAGCTGAGCAAGGAACAAAAGGTCCTCCATTAAGACTAGAGGAAAGGCTTTTCTGCTAAAACAGGCAGGGATTTTTTACAGTCAGGGCAGTAGTTATGGAATTATTTGCTGTGGGATGCAGTGCTTGCAGGTACTGTAATTGCTTTCAAAAAGTAACGGATTCCTATCAAGCACCGAACAATATTGAGAATGTATCATTGGCTTCAAAGAATATAGGATGTTGATCCAGTGAAATATCCATCTCTCGTTTCAAGTTGGGAAGGAGCTTTCTTTTTTTACCCACTCAAGGCTTAATTGGAAATGGCTTCAATGGAGTTTTGTTTTTTGTGCCTTCCACTGGATCTACAGGGGTGATCTGGCACGGGCTGAACTTAATGGACGCTTGCCTCAACTGTTACTATGTATATTTGTTTCATGTATGTTCTATATATACATTTTTTATTTTTTTTTTTACTATCAATTGCATCTATACAATATACACATTCATTAGTATGATAGACAAGGTTGTCACTTCTGAAGCCATTAAGACCAAAATGCATGCTAACCTCAATAGAAAGGAACATTTAGCTATTACACAACTTGCTACTAATCCTGGTATAGACTGCTAGACCTCAGACTCTGATTTGTACAGTGTACAACTTCAGAGCTCCAACTTTTGCTTCAACTTCAATTCCATCTTGTTGATGCCTCCTTGGCAGCCGCACTCTGCCAGTCTCGACCCCGATTTGCCTTGGTTCTGTTCCAGTTCTTACTCTGTCAATGTACACTTGCTCCTCACACTGCCCCCATCTTTCAGTTATCTTTGTTCCTCCATATTATGGGATTCACCTGTACATACTCATCTCAGGAGTGGCCTATTAGTCATCTGGGGTAGTTTGTTGTGGTCTGACTCTCAGCTTGTCTGGGGTTGGATATCTAGCCTTAAGGCCTGAAACTTTACTGCCTGGAGCTTGTGGTGGATGTTGATGCCTCTGAGGTGGGGGCCGAAGCATTTCTGTCCCAAAGGTTTCAGCACAGAACAGTTACATCCTTGTTCGTGTTTCTCCCAACAATTTTCTTACACTGATAGAAACTATTATGTTGGCAACAGAGTGCTACTGGCAGTTGAGCTTGCCCTTGAAGAGTGGTAGCATCTGCTGTAAGTCAGTTACCTGTTGCCATCCTTGTGGATCACAAAAATCTCCAGTTCCTAGATCCAGCCCAGCACCTGAATCCTTGATAGGCTCAGATGGGCCCTTTTCGTCATACGTTTTAACTTTGTGATCGCCTTTCAACCTGGGTTCAAGAACACTAAGGTGGATGCCATATCACTGCAATTCCCTTCAGCTCCAAATCTCTCTCCTTGCCTATCACTTTGTCAGAACCATTTCTTCAGAGACCTTCTAAGGTCCAACAAGCCCAAGAAACTGTTCTAACGTCCAGTGTCAGACCCAACACCCTATTTGTTCCTCCCCGATATTGGGTAAGGGTTCTTACATGGGCCCATTCCTTTGTTACATCTGGACATCCAGAAGTTGTTCAAGCTCAGGAAATAATGGATAGATGGTTTTGGTGGGCTTCTGTTACATGGGACTTGAAGGAGTTTAAGGCTTGTGACTCCTATGCACAGAATGTCTCCTCGCCAGAAACAGTCTGGACTTCTGGTACCTCAGGAAAGTCCTTGGATGCACCTAGCAATGGACTTCATAGTTGAATTACTGCCTTCCAACAAGTGCACAGTGATTTGGGTTGTGGTAGACATATTCTCTCTGTAAGCCCACTTCACACTACTGTCCGTTCTTCCCTCTGCGTCCCAGTTAGCTTTGTTTTTTATCCCTAATGTGTTCCATCTTCATGGCCTCCCTCTTCACATCATGTCTGTTCAAGGTCCTCCATTTGTCTCTAGGTTCTGGAGGAATCTGCTTTTTGCTTGGCAATCAAAGTACACATATATTCTGTCTACCATCCCCAAGTCAACAGGCAAATAGGACATACTAATTGGTCCCTAGAACACTATCTCCACCACTATGACAACTCTCATCCCTCAGAATTCCTTCCTTTGGCAGAATTCACTTTTAAACAACCTTCACAACAAATTCTGTTTGTAACGAGATCCTAAGTCCGCGGATGGACGTAGCTCGTTCTGCCGGGTCTGTCAGGCTGATTGCCGGTTACAGTTTAGCAGCTGGCTCCCTCTCACACGCTCCAGGAATCCCTCAGAAAGGGGGTCAAGACAAGACCCTTGATACCTTCCCCAAAGCAACGTACAGGACACGGTTGAAGTGCAAACTGTAACTGTTTATTTCTGACTGAACTCAGCTCTTTTATGCAGGGTTAACAGTATTATTGTAACCTCATCAAAATAACCATACAAAGTACTGAACATGAATACAATGGGAAACCCTGATGAGGTTAAGGGAACATAAAAGGGAACAAAGGGCTGACATTCACATACAATGGGTTCAGGGAGTCCAGGGAACAATAGAGCCCAGACTTAGAGGCACCTTCGAATTGGCCGCTTCATCTTTTCAGCCAATGGGCTGCCGAGCTACTGGCTTCAGGCAGCCAATCCCGTGGCCGCCTACATTTCCCCATGTTACACTAAGGGAGTCCCTTTAAATATGTCCTGGCGTCAGCGACCAATCAGGAGACGGCCGACATCCCCGTTGTATTTCAATGGGACTTGCTCAGCCAATGGGAAGGGCGCCTACTTTCTGCCATGTTATCCCAATGGCAGCCCTTTAAACCCCATGAGCCAATAGGAATCCGGCCGACAATGGAAGTCCAAAGGACACTGTTCCCTCCGTGTACTCCCCGTGAATATCTGTCCTTTTTAGGAGGATAGTATTAGGGCAAATGTTATAGTAACGGCCTGCGGTCTGTTACACCCCCCCCCCTTCCAAGCGCCCAAGTCCGTTGGTGGTTTGCAACAAGAAGGGCTTGGGGAAAACAACAGAAACAGAGGTCCGCAGGCTGAGGGAGGTTAGGCATCCTCCTGTCGGGACAACCCATCCGCGTTTTGATTCTGTTTGCCCGACCGGTACTTGACTGAAAAAACGTAAGGTTGAAGAGCCAGGCTCCACCGTAGTAGCCGCCCATTATCCCCCGAGGTTTTATTGAGCCATACCAGGGGATTGTGGTCAGTTATCACAGTAAATTCTTTCCCATAGAGGTACGGTTGAAATCTCTTGATGGCCCACACTAAGGCCAGACATTCTTTCTCTATGGCCGCATAGTTCATTTCTCGGTCCAACAATTTGCGGCTCTGAAAGGCGATGGGGTGCTCCTCGCCAGCGTCATCCACTTGGCTCAGGACAGCTCCTAGGCCAAGGTTGGAGGCATCTGTGTGGATCAGAAACGGGAGGTTAAAGTTGGGAGCAGCCAGTACCGGTGCCTTTCCTAGTGCATCTTTCAGATATTCAAAGGCCTGAGCACAGGCTGGGGTCCAAGTGACTCGTCGGGGGTAGGGCCTTTTTAGTAAGGTCCATTAGTGGCTTGGCTATGTCGCTGTAACGAGGAACAAACCTGCGGTAATAGCCGGCTGTCCCTAGGAAGGCCAGAACCTGCTTCTTGGTCTGAGGCTGGGGCCAGTTGACAATGGACTCTATTTTGGCCGTCTCGGGTCGCTGACACCCGCTACCCACCCGGTGGCCAAGGTACTGAACCTCCCCCATTCCCACCTGACACTTGTCGGGGCGTACAGTCAGTCCTGCCCCGTGAATTCTACCCAAGATAGCTTCTATATGTAGGAGATGATCCTCCCAGGACTCGCTGTAGACTGCAATATCATCCAAGTAGGCACAGGCAAACTCCTGAGCCCCAGATAGCAGGCGGTCCACCAACCTCTGGAAGGTAGCGGGGGTATTCTTCATCCCGAACGGCATGACTGTAAACTGGTACAAGCCGAACAGGGTGATGAATGCCGATTTCGCCATTGCCTCAGGGGCCAAGGGAACCTGCCAGTATCCTTTACTTAGATCCAGTGTAGTAACATAGCGAGCCCCAGCGAGTCGATCTAGAAGATCATCCACCTGGGGCATAGGGTAAGCATCTGTCACCGTCTTGTCATTAAGCCTCCGATAGTCAACGCAGAACCGGATGGTCCCGTCCTTCTTGGGGACTAGGACCACCGGGGAGGCCCAGGGGCTGTCCGACTCCTCAATTACCCCTAAATCCCGCATGTCCTGGATCTCTTTCTGGATGTGAGATTTTACTGCCTCAGGCATTCGGTATGCGGGTTGTCTCAGGGGCATTTGAGCGAGGGTATCTACCTTGTGACTGGTCAGCGGGGTACGCCCCAGTCTATTTGAGAACAAGGTGGGCCAACGGGACAGAATACCCCGGACTTGGTCCTGTTGCTCAGGGGTAAGATGGGACCCTAACGAGACTGGGCTATGGGAATCGCTAAGTTGGGTGTTAACTAGGAGGTCAGGGAGCTCCTGGTCCTCTGTCTCCTGGCTGGCCTGGGTGCATATGGCCAGAATATCTTCTGGCCGCTCCTCATATTTTTTGAGGGCATTAATGTGGGAAATTCGCCTGTCTTTTAGTTGGGGGCCTCGGGCTATCAAGTAAGTAGTCTCTCCCTGGCGGTCTATGACCTGGTAGGGCCCTTCCCAAGCGGTTTGGAGCTTGTTCTGTTTCACCGGCCGAAGGGCAAGTACTTTTTGCCCCACCAGGAATTCCCTGAATGTGGTCTGCCTATCATAATACCATTTTTGTTTGGCTTGGGCGGCCTGGAGACTCTGCCGGGCCAGGCCCGTCAGAGTGTCCAGACGATCCCTCAGTTCCAGGACATAGGTGACAGCTGGGGTCTCTTCCGTGTCACACTTGCCTTCCCAGTACTCGCCGAGGATGTTCAGGGGTCCCCGGACTCGTCTCCCAAAGAGTAATTCAAAGGGAGAGAAGCCCGTGGACTCCTGAGGGACCTCCCGGTATGCGAAGAGCAAGTGCGGCAGGTATTGTTCCCAATCCCTATGGGAGTCTGTAAAAGCCCGGAGCATTTGTTTTAAGGTCCCATTGAACCTTTCACAAAGCCCATTCATCTGAGGGTGGTAAGCAGTGGTTTGAGTGGATTGCACCCCGCACAGTTTCCAGACCTGTTGCAGCAATTCGGAGGTGAATTGCGTGCCTCTGTCAGAGAGTATTTCTTGAGGGAACTCCACCCGGGTGAAAATGGTGATTAATGCAGTAGCTACGGATTCTGCAGTGATGTTGGCCAGAGGGACTGCCTCCGGATACCGGGTGGCAAAGTCCACCACAGTAAGGATAAATCTTTTGCCGGAGCGACTGCACCTGGCAAAGGGTCCTACAATATCTACAGCTACTCGTTGAAACGGGACTCCTATGATGGGAAGGGGCTGTAAAGGGGCATTAGATCGGTCGCCCCGCTTGCCGACCCTCTGACAGGTGTCACAGGTCCGGCAGAAGGTGCGAACATGCTTGGAGATCTGGGGCCAGAAGAAGGCCCGAGTGAGTCGCTGTTCCGTGCGTCTGACTCCGAGGTGCCCAGCCAGTGGTACCTCATGAGCCAGGGCCAGCAAGGCAGCTCGATGTACAGTGGGGACCAGTAACTGAGTCTTGGCTATCTCTGTCTGTCCCTTTCCTATTGCCATAGTCTGCCTGTATAGTAACCCTTCCCTCCAAACTATGGTCTCCCCGTTGGGGCCCGGGGTCCCACTATCTGCCTGGCGTCTATACCCCGCTAAGGAGGGGTCAGTCTGTATGGCCGCTCTGAATTCTGTCGGGGGGGACCAGGTAACACTAGTGCCTGTGGGATGCGGGGATGGGTCAGCGTCCGGAGCACTTACCACTGGTTGTTGAGCTTGTGCACGGGTAATCGCCTGGCATTCCTCCCGGGTGGCTTGGGGCTCAAAATGGCTTTCCAGTCGCCCTAGGTCGTTGCCCAATAAAACATCGGTGGGCAGGCCTGGCATGACTCCCACTGTTTTATATCCATGTCCGGTGCCCCAATCCAGGTGGACCCGTGCCATGGGTAGCTGATAAATCTTGCCTCCGGCCACCCTGACTTCCACGGCCTGGTTGGTGCGAGGATGGCGCCGGAGACAGTAAGGTTGGATCAGGGTTAACGTGGCCCCGGAATCCCGTAGCCCCTGGGCTGCATGTCCATCCACTTGTACCACCTGGATATGATGGTTTCTGTTATCCGAGGGGGATTCTTGAGCCAGGGCTACCTCATGATAATAGCCCCAAGGTGACTACTCTGTAGGCGGTCGCACGATTTCCCTAGGGGATGGCCAGTCATAGTCTTCTCTATCTGGAGTATCCACATAATACACAGTCCTATGTGCCCCCCGCCCCGGAGGGCCTGACGTATTCCAGCGAGCGGGGCCATTTTGTGGGCCAGGGGGTGGCCGATTTTGGGGGCAATTGGGCCGAGTGTGCCCCCGCTGGTGACACTGGTAGCATTCCGGGCCAGGGTTAGGGCGAGAGGGGCCTGCCGGAGTGTACCGCTGCGCATTAGCAGGCGGGATCCGGGTATTCGGATTGGAGGAACTGGCCATCCTGCTCCCGCTAACCCCAGGGGGACCGCGGACAGTAGCTGACCGAGATCCCACTCTCCGGGATTCCTCAAATTTATCTGCCAACTCTGCTGCTTCAGTGACGGTGCGGGGCCCATGATCATGCACCCAATCTCGTACCTCCGATGTGACTTGGAAAAAGAATTGTTCCAGCAGCATTTGTTGGCAACAATCCTCCAGTGTGCGAGCCCCACATCCCTGTAACCAGTTGCGGCAGGCCCGCTCCATCTTATAGACCCATTCTATGTGGGTCTCTTTGGTCTGGCGACGTCCTTCCCTGAACTGCCGCCTGTAGGTATCCGGCGTGATGGCAAACCTCTGGAGCAGCCGCCGTTTCACCTCCACATAATCTGCAATCCATGCATCGGGGATTGCCCAGTAGGCTTCCGCAGCCCTCCCCGTGAGCTTGCCCGCCAAGATAGTTACCCAGTCCTGTTGGTCTACCTGGACCACCTGGTATTGGCGCTCAAAGTCCTTCAAGAACCCATCAATGTCTCCCCCATTGTCGTCAAACACCTTAAACAGCTGGTGTGGCAGCCACCTATTATTTTTATTCTTTATTTATATAGCGCCAACTAATTCCGCAGCGCTGTACAATTGGGGAATAGACATACAGAGGTATTAAATAGTACAATCAGATGTGTAGAACAGGAGGATCAGAGGGCCCTGCTCGTGAGAGCTTACAGTCTAGAGGAAGGTAGGTTTGATACAGAAGGAGTAAGTGCTATTGTGTTTAAGTGCCTCCTGCCACATGAACTGCCAGTCAGTGGGTGGGAGTGAGAAGTGCCATTGAGTGCAGTAGTCCGTGCAAGGGGTGAATCTTGGTGATGATGTTTATGGAGGCAGTTGATAGGCCTCCCTGAAGAGGTGAGTCTTCAGGGAGCGTCTGAAGATTTGAAGGCTGGGGGAGAGTCTAATTATGTTCCATCATGTCCGACCGGGTCTCGCTGGGCTGCTTAGGAGAACTCAGTGGAGTCTGTGCCAACTCCTCTAAGTACTCCTTTTCCACCGCCAGAATTGTCCTGATTTTGAATTCTGCAGGGGGGTCCGGTCCTGCTAATGCCAAACGTGCTGCCACCCTTTGGCTCACCACATCAGCTTAGGACGCAGCGGGCAGAGGGCCCGGTGGTGATCCGGCTGGTTTGGAGTGAGGGCTGTATGTCTCCTCCGGTGGCAAATCAGTGTTCCGGGCCCGCTCCACCATCTCCTCATCCATGTCCTGCAGCATGGTGACCAACTCTTGTTTCCTCAGCCCCCTAGCATCCTGAACTCGCTCCTCGACCATCTGTTGGAGTTCTGTAATTGAGCGGTGTCTGTATACCTCAGCCATGATGACCCAGTTGTTGCTAAGACCGGGGTCAAGCCAGCGGCTGTTTTTCCCCCTGCTGGGCTGGTCTTAGTGTAGCTGAAACAGGGGTCAAGCCAGCGGCTATATCTCCCCCTGCTGGGCTGGTTTCAGTCCGATCCACCGCTTGCCACCAGTGTAACGAGATCCTAAGTCCGCGGATTGACGTAGCTCGTTCTGCCGGGTCTGTCAGGCTGATTGCCGGTTACAATTTAGCAGCTGGCTCCCTCTCACACGCTCCAGGAATCCCTCAGAAAGGGGGTCAAGACAAGACCCTTGATACCTTCCCCAAAGCAACGTACAGGACACGGTTGAAGTGCAAACTGTAACTGTTTATTTCTGACTGAACTCAGCTCTTTTATGTAGGGTTAACAGTATTATTGTAACTTCATCAAAATAACCATACAAAGTACTGAACATGAATACAATGGGAAACCCTGGTGAGGTTAAGGGAACATAAAAGGGAACAAAGGGCTGACATTCACATACAATGGGTTCAGGGAGTCCAGGGAACAATAGAGCCCAGACTTAGAGGCACCTTCGAATTGGCCGCGTCATCTTTTCAGCCAATGGGCTGCCGAGCTACTGGCTTCAGGCAGCCAATCCCGTGGCCGCCTACATTTCCCCATGTTACACTAAGGGAGTCCCTTTAAATATGTCCTGGCGTCAGCGACCAATCAGAAGACGGCTGACCTCCCCGTTGTATTTCAATGGGACTTGCTCAGCCAATGGGAAGGGTGCCTACTTTCTGCCATGTTATCCCAATGGCAGCCCTTTAAACCCCATGAGCCAATAGGAATCCGGCCGACAATGGATGTCCAAAGGACACTGTTCCCTCCGTGTACTCCCCGTGAATATCAGTCCTTTTTAGGAGGATAGTATGTTATAGTAACAGCCTGCGGTCCGTTACACTGTTAGTTTTATTTTGCCTTGGGATGCCACTCTTGCTTCCTGCCTACACATAGGGAGTTCCTGTGGCTAACACAATGGTGGATGATTTGCATGTCCACCAGTTGATTATTCAGTGACATCTCAAGTCTTCTGCTGCTGACAAACATAATTCCTCACTGCCAACAGTTCTAGAGACAATGTCTGGCTGTCCACCATACATCTACTCCCTCAGCAACCTTTTGGCGTGTTCCGTCCATGCTTCATGACCCATTCCATATCGGGAAAATCTGTCTCCTGTGTAATTTGTACTTGACCTTTCTTGCTCTGAGGATTGCTCTTGTATTCCTTGTTTCCTAATTGAATCTAATGGTATGCAACCAGTTCTCTTCGGTGTCCAGGAATTCATGATCCAGAAGATTCTTGATTGGTCCAAGGAAGTCTCCAGTTCCTCCTTTGTTGGAAGGGCTATGGTCCAGGGGATCTGTGCTGGGTTCTGCCTTCAGTAGTTCACACTCCTACACTGATAAGTGCTTTCTATCAACAATTCCCAGTTGAGCCTGGAGGGCTCCCATTGAGGAGGGGGGCACTGTCACTTTGTTCATTATTTCTTAAGGGATTTTTTGCCCATTTGTTCTGGATTGGTTACCTGGCCTTTAAATCTTGCTTCCATTATGTCTCCTGTGTCCAATCTTTGAGCTTATACATCGTTTTGTTTCTGACCTTGTTTTGACCACTGCCTGTTTTTTGACCTCCGACTCAATCTGCTGCCTTTGCATTCCTGCTACTCAAGCCAATCTCCAGTTGGTTTGATATTTGCAGCTTCCTGTCATATCAACTTAGCAAGTTACATCTGCCTCTCCTTGCTCTCATTGGTGGACTGATAACCGACCGTGTACAGCGTTTGCAGGTGGAGCACATTTTGATGATCTAAAACAGTCTGTGCCCTCACCAGCAGGGGCGTTGCTAGGTTCCAAAAAGACCTGGGGCTAGAGCCCATGGCAAAATTCTACAGCGCACCCGCCACTCTCAGTCGTGATAACAATGTGCACATATACACTCTTACATTTATGTAGCACGTATATGTATTATAAATATATTTAACGGATGCCCTTTTGACATTCACAATACTTTAATATTGGGACAGCCAAAAAGTGGCACTCAACTTCTCCTGCCTCCCACCACTTCTGTCTTTCCTTGGCTTTCTCCCCAGTCGTTATCATTCCACCCTTGCCCCTCTACTTCATTCGCATTCTGTTCCCTTTGTCTCCAACTCCCTAACCCAGTCTTGCTTTCTGCCCACAGTCTTTTATTCTTTCCCCATTTTTTTTTTCTCTCCCAGTCTGTCATTCCTCACCCAGACTCCATATCTCCTCCTGTCCCTGTCCTTTTTCTACCTTCCTTTTTTGTTCCTGAACGTCTTTGCATATCTCTTTATCCTCTCCAGTCCATCTCTATCCTTATCCACTCACTCTCTGTCCATCCCCTGTCCTCCTCCACTCCTTTTTAATTAAAAAAGTATTAGGAAATATGTTGAACATTCAAATTGTTTTTTTGATTTAAAAAAGGGGAAATTATTTTGTATAAAAATAAACAAGGATGTGCTACTAGTGTAATACATCCAATGTATTATTCACCACACCATCACCATAGAATGTTACTCACAAAAGAATATGCTGGAAAGACCCATATTTGTAAACCAACACAAGCTCTAAGGGATTAAAACTGGACAGTATCAATATGAGGCACCCTCATCAATGGTAATTCACAATCAAGGGCTGCTCTTTTCCAGACTCTCAGATGTAGAGACCAGATATGCTGAGAACAGAAAAAGAAAGGGCGCCCATAGTGCATATCATTCCGTCCGAGAAACAAAATAGATAATTAAACATCACTCAAATTTAGATGTAGTTGAGAGTTAGAACAGGGGACAGGTTTATTAGCCCCACAAGCCTGATTTTGTTGTGAGCAGGTATACACCTAACTCTCATCTACACCTGAATGTGAGTGGTATTTTATTATCTATATTGTTTCAATGCTTCAATGATATGCAGTATGGGAGCCCTTTCATTTTTTTTTTTTTTTTTTTTTTTGTTCTGTGCTATAACCAGCTATGCTGTAAGTGGCTGAGTGGGTAGGGTTAACCAAAAGAAATTAAAGCGTTCTCAGACCAACCCTTAGACATGATTACATTTCACACACAAAAGGGTTGCTGAACTCAGACAATGGACACAAAGACTTGAGGGCTTGAATGGATTAACACACAGCAGGGGGTCTCAGTACAGTTCACAATACACTGCCTTGAGTGGCTACAATGCACATTGAAAGTAACTTTAGGTAAACTCAAATAATTAACCCCTAATGGCCCAGTTCCTTGAAAGCAGGGTATTATTTTTAGTCCTTTTGGAATAGTTGTCCGCCAATATAACGTCTAAAAGTTCTACATAGCAATATTAACTGCAACAGTCCACAGAGTCTGTAGGAAGGGGGCTGGCCCCCAGGCCCCTCCAGGAGCCAAGGGCCCGGTGGTTCCTGTGACAAGTCTCCAACCTCTCTAGCTTTCAGAGGCAGAGTGCAGAACCGAAGTTGGCACTGAGGTTGATATGACATCACATGGAGCCATATTCTTCACATAGTGTGGAAGACTGAGGATTTGGCACAATACTTTTGTCTCTGATTGCAGGGGGGTCAGTATCAGAGGGCTGCAGAGCTGTGGCTGGTGGACTAATGAGATTCAGGGCTGCCCACCAAACAATTGGAGCTTCAGCTCCCTTAAACCCCCCCCCACTCAATTTGTTTGACAATGCCAATGGATTAAGCCTAATCAAATGCCTTCTCGCCTAGCTGCAGTGATCACAGCACGTATTTCTCTCTATTAAAAGCTGTGTACTGTTGCACTTCAACCTTCTGTACTTGCCCTGCAAACCCCCCATTACAACGTCTTTTTGTGGAGTATCTGCATGCAGAGGGACACATACTGTACATGCTCCCTGCCATCTAGCTACACACCCTTCCACCTGTTCACTGGCGTTCAATATCTGCATAAGGTGTGTCCCTCCCCTCCTCGACACATACATACAGACATGCACACACTTTATCTGGTCCTTACTCACTGATGAACCAGCTTTTGTTTTGCACTGTCGACCGCTACTCCTGCTGCCTGCTCTGTGACCGTGAGCAACAGCACAATGCCGCCATCATACGCACTTGACAGCTACACTCGGGGCTTCAGCCCCCTTAGCCGCCACCTAGCAACGCCCATGCTCACCAGCAATACAGCATACAGCCTTCCCATCAGAACACCGTGTGATCTTTAACAGTCTATGTCTATGCCTGCAACACTGTAAGACATTCACCAGTTCCTAAACTTCTTCAGTATACCACATTCTGTCGATCTTCAACTCCTGAATAGCTTCTTCAGACTCTGCAGCCCTGATCTGAGTGAATCTGTTTCCTAGTCTGCAAGGGCTCTCTTTTTCTATAGCATTTGATCTTTGTTCGCCAGCCTCTCACACCAGCATCACTCCCTAGCATCCTAGGTTTAGAGGAACATTGTTACAGTTTTGAACATATTGTACTGGACATTTCTGATCCTAAGGGGCATTTGGGAAATCCAAAACTAAGGATTCAAGGGTTTCCTTTTATCCCTTGAATCACTGTACCTCATACCAAGCTGAGCTTCCCAGGGAATATTCGGGGTCTCTATGTTCATCTTATACTTTGGCCCCTGATACTCCCTGGGTGCCATCCAGCACTGACCAAGTCTGCTTGGGTAAAATCCTTTCGTAATCTGTGGCAGCTATTTCAACTTCTTGTCATGGGGTTCTTCAATCCTGGAAATCCTTCCCCATTATCAAGCAGGTTGAACCTGTCTTTTCGGGACAGTCTCAGGTTACTGGGACAGCTTCTGAGAAGGCTTACCACTAGAGTGATGGTGGAAAACCTTCAGATTTCTGAGAAACAACTCCCCTGTCTCATACATAATACACTTAATAACGTCCTCTTGGAAGAATGGAAGACTCCAGATAAGAAACCTCCCTAATAAATATGATGCTAAACCTTACCCTTTTGCAGCTGAGGAGCTAGCTTAGTGGGCCTCTCTCCAGCTGTTGATCCCCCCCTCCTCCATTTCATACCTGGATAAAACCACAGCCCTTACTCTTGTGAGTTCTGCTGGGCTGAAGGACCAGGCTAAGATTATGGATTCTCTACTTAAAGCCCATGTTGTGGCTACTGGGGCAGTGCTGAGGCCTATTTTTTCTTGTCTCTTCTTCAGTCAACAGCATTATTGTCATGTGAGGAGAACAGCTCTCTGATGTTACTAGAGAGGATATGCTAACTATGTTTGCTAACACTATGGAAGCTAATGCATGCGTTACTGAAGCCCTCTTTGATGTGGCTAGGTTCTCAGGTAAATCCTCTGCTGCCTTTGTTGCTGTGTGCCACACCCTGTGGCTCAAGATTTGGTCCTTGGACCAATCTTCTAAGATGATACTAGTAGAAGCCGGTGAGATAGCTCAGTGGTAATTTCCCTGACTATGGCGCCTGTTCAAACCTCAAGGTTGTAGGTTCGAATCCCGGCAGGGTCAACTCAGCCCTTCATCCTTACAAGGTTGATAAATGAGTACCATTGATTGGGTAATAATATCTATTCAGAGTGTGCTTTGAGTCCCACTGGGAGAAAGGTGCTATATAAAAGTTATTATTATCATCATTGTCATTTCAGAGCAAGGCTTTATTTGGGCCTGACCTGAAGCAGGTCATGATGCAACTGATGGAAAAAGTATCCCTTTTCCTCAAATGTCCACCAAAAGATAAATTCTGGCAAGGATGATGCATGGATTTTCTTCCCCTCGCCCAGTCCAGGGGACAAAGAGCACAAACCCCCTAAGATCTTCCAAGTGCACCTTGCCACAAAGCCCAGGCAGACATGGCAGCACAAGAAATCTTCGGCAAAGACAAAGTCTGACAAACTCATCTCCACATGAATTGCCGAGTCCTGGTCCATTGTTGCTTGTAGGGAATCGTCTCCAGGTTTTCCAATACACTTGGGTATCCTCCATAACTGACCAGTGGATTTAGCGAGTTGTGTTGTAATGGTACCAAGTAGATTTCAAGTCCCTTCCTCCCTATCGCTTCCTTTTGCAAAGGTTCTGCAGGACCCAGAATGGATGCATCTCTTTAGAGATGCACCTCCTCTCTACTAGACAAGCAGGTTATAGTACTGGTCCCAGCCCAAGAGCTTTATTCAAAAATAGGAGGGAGAGGGATCCTTTTTGCTTGAATTGTGATTGAACTACAAAACTGTAAGTGTTAAAATATAGCGCTCTGTGTTAGAAAAAATATAAAGAAGACTCGGACCTGAAGTATTACTATCCCTTTAAGACTTAGTCAGACATTCTATATTTGTTGTCAGTCCTTAGTTAGATGATTCTGACTTGACCAAGATGATGGTTTCTGCTGTCGATAAGGATGGTCCGTAACTAGGGGCTACAATTCACTAATGCTGATAATAGGACAACAATGATAATCTTTGATCAGTGGAATACATTTTGAGGGGGTAAATTCCTTTTATACACAGAGAGAAGAAAAAGATTGGGATTACTATCAGAACCCAGCCCAAAAATACAAAAAATAATACTGAAATATCCAAAAGTATAAATGTTTTAAAATAATCCACAACCCACATTTATAAATTGTATACAGTTTATGAATAAAAGTAGACTGGAGAGACCAAAAAGTGTGAGCAATTACACCCCTCCCTCCCCACCACACCAATACCTCCAATAATACCTAACATAAAGGGAAAACCAATAAAAACAAGGAGGATGTATAATCACTGGTACCAGTTCCTTTTATACAATTTCTTGTTTAATTCTCCAGTTTTATTCAATTTGATGAATAAAAGTTATGTTTTAGAACCTTTTCTTCTCCCAACAATCCAATAATCTTAGGGAGATAAAATTGAAGAATAGCCAATTCAGTGTGCTTGGCATTGCAGAAGTAAGAGTAATTTCTTTCTCTTTCAATTACACGTGCTTCTCTATGTGGAGCATATTGAGCAAGTAATTAGCATAAAGTGCCACACTGTCCCACCAAACATAAAGGTACATTTCTCAAGAGTGACTTCTTTTTAAGAGAAATGGAAAAATATAAAGACAGATTTTAATTCTCTGAAATAAAACTCCACTTGCCTTAAGGTGGAAGGTGTACAGGACTTATTTTAAAATGATGTGCAGGGAGAATTGAGATATATGCCCTGAGAATTTTCAGTTCACAGGTTTCATTCTGACTGAGCCTGACAGCCCTTTCAGTTTCTCTTTTCTTACGCACATAAGTTTGTCTTTTCCCTGCTCACCACTGCAAACAGAAACAAAAGGGTATATTTATCATGCCAAGTGTGAAGCAAATGTTAAACAATTTCATTACTTTCAGCTGGGATTTTTTTTTTGATAATCACGGAGCAGTCACCTTCAGAATTGCTGTACTTTTGCATTGATGAATGTGACTGTTTTTCAACCTTAATTGTGTACATCTGCACATCCACTGGTGACTAGCAGTTCCTTCCATCATCATCTTCCCTTTAGATCTTGTGTCAGGCCAGGCTCTGTACCCCAGTCAGCCATCATATACTTCTGCCACTCCTCTGATATTCCTATTCCCTTTCCCTATCATTGTATGGAATTACTAATTCATTTTGCTACCTACCATATTTGTAATTACCTCATTATTGGGGAAATGGTCTCCATCCAGCTTGTAGTCTGCACTCTTGGAGAACTCTACCATCATGCTCAGTATGCCGTCAGTCAGCTGAGGTTGATCAACATGCTTCATAAGAAGAAGGGCCATATGTTGTTCAATAATTAAATCGGTAAAACATAAGTGGCGAAAGCTAAATGTCCCCAACTTCATTGCCTTCCATCTCTTTCCCATCTTCAGTCAGCAGGATTTAACCACTACACCCTCTGTTAGTGCAGAGAGGAGTAGGTGTCATAGAGTGATTGTGCTTAACAGCACCATCTGCGGGACTGTGCAGATAATCAGCTGATAGCATCTGGATTTTATACCCTTATAGGAATATATTATTCAATAATTCAAGTAAATTCATGGATATTAAAGATGGTAAAACTGCTTTAATATACATATTTCAGTTCACCATACAATCTATCAATTACTACCACAGTACATGGAAAAATTGATGCCAAGCAGCCAAAGGAATACAAATGTATAGATCTCCTCATCATTCTGTATGATGTACAAAATTGAACTTACTATTACCCACCCATAACCCCCCACACCAGAGGTACCATCTACCAACCAGCCTCTTTGTTCTTTTCTGTCTTGCTCTGCCTCCACTCTCACTGCTTCTTCTCCTCAGACATCATGCAATGCCGTCACGCTAACACAACAACGTCTGTCATCCCACTGCTGTAGACCGTCTAACATGTGTGGAGTCTGATTTTGAATTTTCAGATAATCTGGTTTTAAGATACCGCGTAGAAGTGCAGCCTTTTTCTTTGTTGTTGAACTTCAAGGATTGGAACCCTTGTGAACTGCACCGCTGTTGATCACCAGCTTTGGTGGTTAGTGAGTTTTTGTTCAACACATAGTTCTTTTTTTCTAAATGACTGACTTGAAGGTAGTGCCATTGATTTTTTTTCCATTTATCATGCTGCTGTAGTCACTCTTCCTCCTCCTCCGCCACTTCTTATTGTGTGACTTGTACAGTGAAATCGGCACACCGCAGTAAAGTCCAGAGACTCGCTAGGGGCCAGGTTGCGCTTTAACCCCACCCCCACCCCCACACACACACACACACACATATATATAATTACAACATAAAAATCCAAATACATGAGGACCCTGGAAGTGGGTGGACTGGGGGGCGTGACTGGTCCACTGCCGGTGGCCCTAGAAAATTGTGTACCCTAGACCAGTGCCTAGTCTGCAGATTCAGAAATCTGGCCCGGGTCCCCAAAAAGGATGGCGGCTGCCATGGGATTCTGGACCTGAAATACATTGTTACTATACAATTCAATGTGGAATCTTTGCGCTCTGTCATGGCCATGCTGTGTCCAGGGGAGTTTCTGGTAGGCTTCCTGGAAGATCCAGGGATGTCTACACTTCCCATTTCCTGTGGATCTCTAATGCTTCCTGTGTTTTGCTTTTGCATGCAGTCACTACCAATTCCCTGCACTACCATTTATCCTGGCTTTGGCTCCTAGAATCTTCATGACAGCCCTAGCCAAATACATCTATTCTCAAGGCGTTTCTCTTAACACCATATTTGGACAATTTGATCATCATTTTTCCTTTAAATGAAATCTTTTCTCCCCATATCCAAGCGTGTGCCTGCATTCTAGTGTATCACTTTTGGATCCTCAACCTAAAGAAGTACTTTCCTATCCCATCCCAAGTCCTGGTCTTTCTGGGAATGAAGTTCAACACTCCCTAGGGGAGGGTGTTTCTCATGGAGGAGAAGATCCAACTCCTGTCTCAGTATGTCATTGATGCTGTAATGGCCCTCACAATGATAAAGAACTACATGTGAGTTCTGGGTCCCCTATGCTCCGTTCCACATGAGGGAACTTCAGTGGGACATTCTCAGGATGTGGTCCAGTCAGCAGGATCATCTCTCGCATCAGATGACACTCTTTCCCACACCTGACTCAGGGGCACACCTTTGTGATTCTGGAGTTAACCTTGTGACTATGGAAGCAAGCCCGAGATGATGGGGTGTGACCCTGGGTCACCTGGCAGCCCAGCTCAGGTGGATGGGGAGGAAAGTCTCCTGTTCATCAGCATTCTGGAACTCTGTGCCACTTACCTGACACCTACACTGGTCCCAGGTACTCATGGGATCTCCGATAAGAGTTCAGTTAGACAACTCAACTGCAGTAGTTTAAATCAATTGTCAGGGCAGAACCTACAGTAATACGGCATGGAAGGAATTGAAGGATAGCCTTCTCAGGGTGGAGGACCACGTGCCAGCCATCTCTGCGGTCCACATCCCAGGAGTGGAAAACGTGGTCACAGACTTCCTCAGCCATCAAGAAGTGGATCTAGGAACCCTGGAGTTGCATCCTTAAGTGTTCTACCAAATAGTTCAATGCTGGGTTATCGCAGCAATAGATCTGATGGAGTCCCAAGAGACTAGGAAGGTTCCCCGTGTTTTACACATGAACCATGATGTGAAGGCCTCAGTCTGTGCTCCATGAAGGTCTGAGCCCTTTGTGTTCTTTTTCAAATATGTAGAAAACAAATGCGGTTGCCACATAATTCCAAATGCATTATCAGGCAAATCGGTTGCATTCATAAAGTATTTGAACTCACCCAGTCTGAAGTTTTGAGGCAAGTCCGGAGTAGCCCCCAACAATCACTGCAGGATTTCAGCAAATAGACACAGGACGGGAGCACTCTATGAACCCACCAGAGCTGATAGACCATTCAGGAAACTTACATATATTTAAAATTCCATTTTATTGATAAATTTAAAAGCATTTAGCAAATATTCTTTTAGGAGGATATAAATGTTAAATGACATCAGTGGTGATGATCTGCCTTACGTGTTTCGTGGGGAGACACCCCCTTAATCATAGGCCTGAATCATAACCCTGATCCATCACAGAGTCATTGTCACAAAATACCCGTCTCTGTACATCAAACAAAGCTGAAATGGCTGTTAGCTCAAAGCACAAAGTCGCTTAAAGGGATAGTAATACTTTGTTTTAACTTTATTTTATTTTGTAGGCATTAAAAAAAACATGAAGAATGATATAAGTCTTATCTCTCAAACCTTTATGGTTTAAGAGATATTCACAAGCAGTTTCCCCGCCCCTTTTGCCTAGTGTAAGCTTTCTCTTCTCAGATGTGGAATGCAGTCCATAGACTGGACAGATAACAGCAGGGGACACTCTTCTTCCTATTAGAACAATGAAATCCCTGCCCCCCTTGACAAGCTTTTCAGGTTTTTCCCTTATCTTAATTGAATATTGTCCCTCTGTGCAATCTACCTGGGCACCTCCCTTCTGCTTTGGCTGAGGAGTGTTACATCAGTAAAAGGGGGGGGGGGGGAGGGGGACACTTTGTCATTGAATTACTCCTGAACTACAACTCTGACAGAATTGAAATAACACTCTCCAAAGTCCAAATACTATGATGATTAATTAGAGCTGCTTTTATTATGAAACATTACTATCCCTTTAATTAGTGATAGGCTATACTAACACTTGTCTCAAGTTCTTTCCACAAGGGTGTCTCAGACAGAGCAACGGAAAAAATAATTTTCATGTATTTACATCAAAATATATCTGCAAAATATATAAATATGTGCTTCACACTCTTTCTGCAATGCTGATTCGCTCGGAGTTATCCCTGAAAGAACTAGGGTCAGACAGCATCCAAAGTCTCCATTGCCTCTTGGATCAAGGTTACCATATGCCAAGCATGAGTTATCAGGAAGAGACCTGTTCCTTTCAATATTACAGCGCACGCCACCAGATCTGTTGGTGCTTCTGTAGCCTACAAAAACCAGGCCTCAACTGAACAGCCATGCAAGGCTGCAACATGTTCCTTCTCTGTCAACTTGTAATCCCCATCCAGTCTGAACAGCAGCCAGAGACTGAGATGAGACTAGGTTGATGGTGGAGCAGCTAGTGTGGAGGAGAGTACGTGTTTTTTGGAGGAAAGCAGTAAGGAATCCGAGAAAGATGTAAACTGGGATGGACATCACTGCCAACACCAGCAATGAAATTATGGAGTCTGCTGATGCTGAGTTATCAGAGGCAGACTTTTATCTGTCACAGCAGCAGGATGATGATGAGGGGAATAGTTTGCCATAGACTACTGTGGCCACCACTGGACTGAGTTCAAGTAGTGATATAGGATTAGGACAGGCTCCACTTTCTACAAATATCCGGTCTTAGCTACAGTGCTGTTGCTGAGGCAGCAGCTGCAGCATCCCCTGCCCCAACCAGTGAAGGTGATTCTGGAGGACATTATTCTCCACTTCTCCCTTCACTGAAATCAGTGGTGTTGGAATATTTTTCCACTGGGGCAGGCACAGTGTAGACATTTGTGACTGTACTGTGCACTGTGTGATAAAGTAGAGAAAAGTGAAAGGAGGGGACACTTCTTGGCACATCTGCCCTCATAAATCACATGCAACACAGACACCAAAATGTTAATCATGTGAAAGCCAACCCCCCTCCCCTTCAAAAGAAATTGAGAGATATCAGCTGATAGTGAGTCTATTGATATGCGGATCTGGCAGCTCTTGTTCACCCATGTGCGATATAGTGTGGTGTTCTGACCACACATGGCAAAGTGGTGGATAATAACAAAAAAAGCGAGAAGGGTTTGTAAGGAAGGTAGACTTAAGAGGGATGGTGTGGGTTTGAGGAAGCAAATCAAGAGCATGGGGGAGGGAGGTTGTGCAGGTGCCAAGCCCAGAGTCTGCACCTGGGGTAGCAGTTTCCGTAGAGGGAAGACAAAGGGGGGTGAAGGACCAAGGAGGTCAGGCAAGTCCCAAAGGAGAGCTAAGATTCCACAGAGGTCGTCTGATCTATTATACGTATGTCTTTTAAGTCTTTCTCTCTCCCCCCCTGCCATGTGGTATAATAATCTATCCAGAGGTCTCAAACCTGTAAGAGGACAAGGTGTCGTCAGATGCTATATATATAAACTTCTCGAAGAGCATGATGTCATTAACTTTGGAATGACACTTAGAGAGGGACAATGAGGCACTGCTCCTCCAGCACAATGGGATGCACATTCTTGCCGCATTGAATAAATGTATGAGAATCCTGCTCTTATGGCATTTAACCAAGTAAACTGCCCCAATGGAAAACAAAGCAAATATTTGGTCCTCAGGGAGCAAAAGAGTTGACCCTTCATCTGCCAGAACTCTCCAGAACGTCATCACTCCAGAGAAGGTCCACCAGATGTAAGGCTTATGTCCCACCTCTCTCCCACACCACCTGCAAAGCTGGGAGGAGTCAGGAAAAAAGCATGCATGACCTCTCATGTCCTATACCAGTGTAGCAAAAGTTTGTAGTTCTCCCTTAAGACAGTCTCTCTTCTGGGATGGAAATGCTCAGCTCAGTTTCCCATGCTCATTCATTAGGTTATACAATTTAGAGAGATAGTGGGAGGGTGTATCCCTAGTATGTATGCAGGGATGGCATAATAATTCAGATGGAGTGAGATGGCTAACCAGATGCTACTTGGCAGGGTGTTGGGAGAGAAAGTGGGAGACCTGCAGGTTCTCGATCATAAGTAAACACAGGTAGCATGAAATGCGTTAATCAGTGTTCCTGTGGCTTTCTGAAACACCAGTTCTTGCACCTGATCTGGAAAGACTCTATTTGCACATTTATGGACATATGAAGCTGTAAGATATTTTTTAAAGGGGGACATTCACATAAGAAAAACTTTTGTGTAGTGGTTTCAACAACTGCAACAAGCGGTGTTTTTTTTACTACTACTTACCTACTAGAGTTAAAATGTGCTACTTCCGGGTTACGTGGCACACTGTATATGCGGCACAATGCCTCAGGACTTCCCACCTTCCTCCCAGCTGCCCCAGGCAGCATGTTAACTCTTCCTTTTGTGGGGGAATTTATGTGGGCTATCATTAAACAAGCTCCATTTACCATGCTACTGATGTAAGTAGCAGGTAGGTAAGTAGAATAAAAAAAAAAAAATCTGGTTGTAGTGGTTGAAGCCACTACACGAAAGTTTTTCTTATGTGAATGTTCCCCTTTAAGCCTATTTTTGAATAAAGTGTTTGATGTTTTTAATACTGGGCTTTTTGTTGGATATGAATATAGTGGTGCATATGTTTTTGAAAATAATTCTTATAAGAAGAGCAACAGACAATCTTTTTATACTTCACACTCAGTATCCTGTTTAGCCTTGTTCAGTCATCTGGACGATCTATTCTATATATGGTAAGTTGGCTTGACTGCACATGCGCACACTGGGAAATATGACACTGTACATATGTTTGGCAGAAAGAGCAACATGTTTTCTGTAAAACTGTTTGGATTTGCAGATAATGCCAGTATTCATTCAACTGTAGGGAAAAGCAGTTTTGCTAAAGAACAATCCTCGAGAAGATCAGAAACAAGAAGGTTGCCATCTGTGTGCCAGTGGAGCGAGGATCTATCAGGATGACAAGGGGGGAAATCAGGATTGGCTAGAAGGGGATATGAGTGGCGATGGAGTACTAGATAGTGAGCAATGGAAAAGAGGTGAAGAGACTAGGGCCTAGTGATCAATTGGTGCAGACCTAACACTGTTTAGAGGAGCCAGAGTGAAACCAGTGGAGTATAGATGACAGATGAACAGAATGATAGCACCTGGTAATGTAAGATTGTGTGAAGATGTTGATGAGAATTTCTCAGAATTGGCAACACTGGAGAGGGCTGATTCCTCTAGCAGCCAGGGGAACAGTCCTCCTTCCAGGCTAGATGGGATGCAGAGCAGGCAGAAACCAAGGCAGGTGGTGGTAATAGGGGACTCTATTATTAGGAGGGTAGATAGGGTAATCTGCCGCCAGGAACGTGAATGCCGAACAGTATGCTGTCTCCCGGGTGCTCGGGTTCGGCATGTTGCGGACAGGGCTGACAGATTATTGGGAGGGGCTGGAAGTGATCCAGCTGTCTTGGTACATATTGGAACCAATGACAAAATAGGAGGAAGATGGAGGTCCCTAAAGAATGATTTCAGGGATTTAGGGTGCAAGCTTAAGGCAAGGACCTCTAATGTAGTATTTTCTGAAATACTACCTGTGCCATGCGCCAGTGCAGGTAGGCAGAGGGAGCTCAGGGAGCTTAATGCATGGCTCAAGCAATGGTGTAGGAAGGAGGGGTTTGGGTTTTTAGAACACTGGGCAGACTTTGCTCTTGGGTACAATCTATATGGAAGAGATGGATTGCACCTAAATGGTAGAGGAGCCTCTGTGTTAGGGGAGAGAATGCTAGGAAGCTTGGAGGAGCTTTTAAACTAGGAAAGGGGGGGTATAGATAGCAAAAATGGGGTAGATAGAGCAGATAGGAACTGGGTCCAAGTAAATGACCAGGGGGGTGGAGAAAGGGTGGGGAGAAATTTAGTCAGTAGGGAGGAACTCCTAGTAAATGAAGGTGAAGAAAAAAGGCATGTAGGGATTAATATATGTAAAGACTTCAAAATCAATTGTATGCTAGCAAATGCAAGAAGTATGGTAGATAAAATAGGAGAACTAGAGTTGCTGGCGGTTAATGAGCAATTGGACATAATTGGAATAACAGAAACATGGTTGAACGATGCACATGACTGGACTGTAAATATAGAGGGCTATTCCCTGTTTAGAAGAGACAGAATTAATAGAAAAGGTGGAGGTGTGTGCTTATATTTGAAAACAAAGCTAAATCCAGTTTTGCGAGGTGATATTAGGGCTCGATCCAAATGTTGGCGTCGCCAGAAAAAACTGGAGACGCTGGTTTTAACGTCAATTGAGCAATGCAAATGTTCTACTAGAAACAAGCGACACCAGTTCTGAAACAGACATCGCCCGTCGCCAGAACAGCAAGATCTCACCCATAGAGGATAATGTACAAACGATGCCAAAAGCTATTCAAATGTTGGAGTTAGGGCTAACTCGCGTTAAATTGCAACATTTATCTCCAGAAATCTAACGCCTATTTTTTTTGGAGTACAGCCCACAAGTAAGAGTAGAAAACCAACGTCTCCAGTTCTGAACAGCATTCTCTGTGCTTTTCCCTACCCAGCCACTAGGGGAACACAGAGAAGGCTTTCAGCACCATGGACAGCTTTGAATGCCATAGGGATGTGCACTGCTCACCCCTGTGGCATTCAAAGGGTTAAAATCAATAAAACTAGTACACCAAGCACTACACAATGCCCCCTTCCACATCCCCCCCTTAGTATGTCACATATATTGCATATATGGGACATACTAACCACATCCACCTCATGGACTTCCATGTAGTGGACAAATCTGCCTTTTATTCCACAATTAACCCTTTGAGTACCAGAGAGGTAGGAAAGCATTGCTTAGCATGTTTCCTACCCCTCTGGTACCCAAAGGGTTAATAGGCAACGTATGGACTACATACCTTGCCTATATATATATATGTGTGTGTTTGTGTGTGTTTTAAACTTTTTTTTAATTAAAATAGTATTATTAGACAGTTTAACTTACATCTCATTCATTGTTAACCCCCTACCTCCTGTGTCCCATTGCTATTAGTACTTTTGCTCCACTCTTCTTCAAACTGAGAGTGGAGCAAAAGTACTAAAAGCAAAGGGACACAGTAAGTATGGCATCATCAATGGTTGAGATCTAAGTTAACCCTTTGAGTGCCAGAGTGGTTCGCAACGCATTGCAAAGCAATGCGTTGAGTACCACTCTGGCACTCAAAGGGTTAACATACAACTGAGGGAGCAGCCTGCACTGTGAATGCAGCGCTTCCCTCAGCTTTAATTATGCATACTTTATTTTGTAATAAATTATTTATTTGTCTTATTTATTTTTACTTCTAAATTATTTATTTATTCCCTTGCTGCGGGCGGCTGTGAAGCCCGCAGCATAATAAACCCTTGTGCATAGAGGCATTGGCGACAGCGGGAGGAGGGGACAGAGACATTGGAGGAAGCGGGTGGTAGGCTTGTACTTGCTGCCCGCTTCCTCCAATACCTCTCCTCTAGCGGTGGCATTGTGCCAGGCTGCCTGATCGCCTTGTGCAATTCGTCCCTTTGCACAAGGCGTTGTACAACGTTGTACAACGCCTTGTGCAAAGGGACGAATTGCACAAGGCGATCAGGCAGCCTGGCACAATGCCACCGCTAGAGGAGAGGTATTGGAGGAAGCGGGCAGCAAGTACAAGCCTACCACCCGCTTCCTCCAATGTCTCTGTCCCCTCCTCCCGCTGTCGCCAATGCCTCTATGCACAAGGGTTTATTATGCTGCGGGCTTCACAGCCGCCCGCAGCAAGGGAATAAATAAATAATTTAGAAGTAAAAATAAATAAGACAAATAAATAATTTATTACAAAATAAAGTATGCATAATTAAAGCTGAGGGAAGCGCTGCATTCACAGTGCAGGCTGCTCCCTCAGTTGTATGTTAACCCTTTGAGTGCCAGAGTGGTACTCAACGCATTGCTTTGCAATGCGTTGCGAACCACTCTGGCACTCAAAGGGTTAACTTAGATCTCAACCATTGATGATGCCATACTTACTGTGTCCCTTTGCTTTTAGTACTTTTGCTCCACTCTCAGTTTGAAGAAGAGTGGAGCAAAAGTACTAATAGCAATGGGACACAGGAGGTAGGGGGTTAACAATGAATGAGATGTAAGTTAAACTGTCTAATAATACTATTTTAATTAAAAAAAAGTTTAAAACACACACAAACACACACACATATATATATATATAGGCAAGGTATGTAGTCCATACGTTGCCTATTAACCCTTTGGGTACCAGAGGGGTAGGAAACATGCTAAGCAATGCTTTCCTACCTCTCTGGTACTCAAAGGGTTAATTGTGGAATAAAAGGCAGATTTGTCCACTACATGGAAGTCCATGAGGTGGATGTGGTTAGTATGTCCCATATATGCAATATATGTGACATACTAAGGGGGGGATGTGGAAGGGGGCATTGTGTAGTGCTTGGTGTACTAGTTTTATTGATTTTAACCCTTTGAATGCCACAGGGGTGAGCAGTGCACATCCCTATGGCATTCAAAGCTGTCCATGGTGCTGAAAGCCTTCTCTGTGTTCCCCTAGTGGCTGGGTAGGGAAAAGCACAGAGAAAGCTGTTCAGAACTGGAGACGTGGGTTTTGGATTTTCTGACTGAACTTGATACTTTGCAGTGCTGTGATTGGTTGTGGTGCTAGGTAACATTTTTATTGTGTGTTTTTAGGTAAGATTTTCTATGCGACGCAGGTTTAAGATTAACGTGTATTTTGTTGGTTATCGCTCGTTAGGCTTTCTAGGTAAGGAAGATTTGAATCTCACGTTACCTGGTCTTGCTTAACGAGCGAAGGCAGTTTTTTTCTTCACGTTGGTTTTAACGCCAACATTTGAATCGAGCCCTTAGTGAGGAAACTGGCCAAACTGTGGAGTCCATGTGGGTAGAAATCGAGACTAAATGTGGTGTGAAAGGTAAAAATAAGTTGTTGGTGGGCATATGCTACAAACCACCAAATATCGATGACAATGATGAGGCCCAACTGCTATTGCAAATGAGGAAAGCTGCCCAGTTTGGGCATACTATAATTATGGGAGATTTTAATTATCCAGATATCAACTAGAAAAATGAGACCTGTCAGAGTGCTAAGGGTAGCAGGTTTTTGAAAACACTTCGTGAAAACTACATATCACAAATGGTGGAAGCGCCGACAGGAAATAACAATGTATTGGACCTAGTGATCACTAATAACACAGAAATGGTATCCAATATTAAGGTAAGAGAACATTTGGGAAACAGTGATCACAACATGGTTACATTTGAGATCAGTCTGGCAAAGCAAAAATGTATAGGTTCAACCAAAACTCTTAATTTTAAAAAAGCGAACTTCAAATTGTTAAGGGCCTCAATGCAACACATAGACTGGGATATTTTATTTAAAGGCAAAAATACTGAGGAAAAATGGTCAGAATTCAAATTTAGGTTGCAGAAATGTACCCAACAGTATATACCAATGGGGAACAAGTGCAAAAGAAATAAGTCACAGCCAATGTGGTTAACTGCACATGTAAAGAAGGAAATGGCAAGGAAAAAAAAAAGCATTCAAATTATTTAAGTCAGAAGGAACTGAACAATCTTTCTTAAAATACAGGGAGTGCAACAAAGATTGCAAAAAGGCAATTAGGGTAGCAAAAATAGATAATGAAACTCGAATTGCAAGGGAAAGCAAGACTAATCCAAAAAAGTTTTTTAAATATATAAATAGCAAAAAACTTAAGAGGGAGTGCATTGGACCATTCAAAAATGAGATGGGTGAGTTGGTTAGTGAGGATAAGGAAAAGGCCGATGTTTTAAACACTTTCTTTGCATCAGTATATACAAGGAAGCAAGGAATGGTAGAAGAGCCTCCGTAAGTAACAAATAAAACAATACAATTAATAGATATTGGGTTAACTCAAGGAGATGTCATGGGAAGACTGAACAAAATTAAGACCGACAAAGCACCGGGTCCTGATGGTATACATCCAAGGGTTCTTCAGGAACTCAGTGCAGTGTTAGCAAAACCCCTATATTTACTCTTTAGAGATTCTATTACCACAGGCTCAGTGCCACAGGATTGGCGAAGAGCTAACATAGTGCCTCTATTTAAGAAGGGAACTAAAACAGAACCTGGGAATTATAGACCAGTGAGTTTGACTTCTGTAGTGGGAAAACTATTAGAAGGCATAATAAGGGACTATATTCAGGATTACAACACAAAAAATAAGATCATTAGCACGAATCAACATGGTTTTATGAAGAATAGATCATGCCAAACTAATCTTTTCAGCTTCTATGAGGAGGTAAGCAGCAACCTTGACAATGGCAAGGCAGTAGATGTAGTATATTTAGACTTTGCAAAGGCATTTGATACAGTACCACACAGAAGGCTGGTGTATAAAATAAGGAAATTGGGGCTAGGAGATAACCTTTGCAATTGGATACAAAACTGGCTGAAGGATAGGGAACAGTGTGTGGTTGTAAATGGAAAATTCTCCAGTACAGTTAAAGTGGAGAGTGGAGTACCTCAGGGTTCAGTATTGGGTCCGTTGCTTTTTAACATGTTTATAAATGACCTGGAAATAGATATAGAAAGCAAAATATCAATATTTGCAGATGATACTAAATTATGCAAAGTCATTAATTCAGAACAGGATATTTTCTCTCTACAGAGGGACTTACATACAATGTCAGATTGGGCAAACATGTGGAATATGAAGTTTAATGTGGTGAAGTGTAAAGTCATGCATTTGGGAGGAAACAATCCCAAGGCTACTTATAAACTTAATGGAATAATTTTAGGTGACTCGTTGCTAGAAAAAGACCTGGGTATCCTTGCCAACTACAAACTTGGAAACAGTGACCAGTGTCAAACAGCAGTAGCAAAGGCAAACAAAGTCCTGTCTTGCATAAAAAGAGGTATTGAAGCAAGAGTGGATAACATTATTTTGCCATTATACAAATCATTGGTAAGACCTCACCTTGAGTATGCAGTGCAATTTTGGGCACCGGTTCTGAAAAAGGATGTACTAGAACTAGAGAGGGTACAGCGGAGAGCAACAAAATTAATTAAGGGAATGGAGGACTTGACATATGAGGAACGACTAAACAAGCTTGGTTTATTTACTCTAGAGAAAAGACTACTAAGAGGAGACCTTATCACATTGTACAAGTATATGAGAGGTCAATACAAGGATCTCTGCGGTGAGCTATTTATTCCAAGGCCTGATCAGGTGACCAGGGGACACCCCTTGAGATTAGAGGAAAGGAGGTTTAAATTTCATCAGAGGAAGGGTTTTTTTACGGTAAGATCTGTCAAATTGTGGAATTCATTGCCCAGGGAGGTAGTTATGGCAGATACAATGGATACATTTAAGAGAAGATTATATACATTTCTTTCAAAAGGGAACATACAGAGTTATACTGTTCAGTAGGCTGATCAGGAAGGTCTGATAAAGACTAATTTAATTGGTAGCAGGAAAGCTATAAAATTCTCAGTTACTGAGGTATGAGGCGAAGGTTGAACTTGATGGACTTGTGTCTTTTTTTCAACCTAATTTACTATGTTACTATGTAATGTATGGTGCACCTAGACCACCCTCTGCTCTTGGACCCATGACGACTGAAAACCAGAGTCTGGCCAGCTTAAAGTCCCAAATGAATCTGTTAAATAAGTATTGCAAATAATTAAAGTATGAATGAGAGAAGGATATGGGGGAGGATCTGAAAGTGATGAAGATCTTTAGGGAAATAAACTGGGTGCTAGGGGCATTAGTAGCAGAAAAAGGGAAGTGGTCATACTACTCTACAGATCTCTGGTTATACCTCACCTAGAGTATTGTGTACAGTACTGGAGACCCCATCTCCAGAAGGATATAGATACTCTAGAGAAAATTCAGAGAAGGGCTACTAAATTGGTGACAGGTTTCCACGAAAATAAATATCAGGATAGACTAAAGGATCTGAACATGTATAGCTTGGAGGGGAGAGAGAGAAGGGATATGATAGAAACATTCAAATACATGAAGGGATTCAAAAGTGCAGGAGGGAAGTACATTTCAAAGGAGTACAAATGTTAGGACAAGAGGCCATAATGTAAAACTAGAGGGATACAGATTTATTTATTTATTTATTTGTTATTCATTTTAATGTTATACAAAGACAATATTGATACAAACATAAACAAAATATATTCCATACCATGTTTACCAACATTACCTATTTAACATACATAAAACAAAGACGTCACCAGTACTCTGCCTTCTTATGAGGCACCACAGTCGACCATTCTCTTAGTGATCTACTTAGGACCTTAAAGGGATAGTAATGTTTCATAATAAAAGCAGCTCTAATTAATCATCATAGTATTTGGACTTTGGAGAGTGTTATTTCAATTCTGTCAGAGCTGTAGTTCAAGAGTAATTCAATGACAAAGTATCCCCCTCCCGCCCCTTTTACTGATGTAACACTGTTCAGCCAGATCAGAAGGGAGGTGCCCAGGTAGACTGCAGAGAGGGACAATCTTCAGTTAAGATAAGGAAAAAACCTGAAAAACTTGTCAAGGGGGGCAGGGCCTTCATTGTTCTCATAGGAAGAAGATGGTCTCCTTCTGTTATCTGTCTGGTCTATGGACTGGATTCCACACCTGAGAAGAGATGGCTCACACTAGGTAAAACCGTATCACGGTGCCGTGCTTCCAGTGCTGAGCGGCGACATTATTATTCTCTGCTGCCTTCTGATTGGCTGCTCTTAATTGCTACCACTAGGGCTTGTCTTTATATACCCTGGGATGTCCTCCCTTAGGTGCCCTTTCGTGGTGTACGAGTTCCTGAGTCTATTCTGCACTTATGCTGATTCGTGTATGACCTGGCCTGCCTGACTACGAGTTTGTTCCCGAGTTCCCGTTGCTAAGCTCCGTTGCTGACTGTATCCTTGCTGAGAACCTGCTCCGTTGCTGACTGTATCCTGGCTGAGAACCCGCTCCGTTGCTGACTGTATCTGGCTGAGGACCCGCTCCGTTGCTGACCGTATCTGGCTGAGAACCCGCTCCGTTGCTGACCGTATCTGGCTGAAGAACCCGCTCCGTTGCTGACTGTATCTGGCTGAAGAACCCACTCCGTTGCTGACCGTATCCTGTTGAGAACCCGCTCCATTGCGGACTGCTGCTGGCTGGAGAACCCGCTCCGTTGCTGACTGCTGCTGGCTGGAGAACCCGCTCCGTTGCTGACTGCTGCTGGCTGGAGAACCCGCTCCGTTGCTGACCGCATCAGACTGAGAACCCGCTCCTTTGCTGACTGTATCTGGCTATAGGACCCGCTCCATTGCTGACCTCTGGTGGCACTGTTCCGCTCCGTTGCTGTCTCCAGTTTGGTTTACCGGCTCCAGTACTAACCGTGTCCGGTTGTGCCCTGGGCGACCCCTTGTGGTGATCGTGATACTGGGCCTTGCATTGTTTGTAGTGGTGCGCCGCGTGGCGCTGTTCCTTGTCGATCAAAGGTTAAGCTTGGGCTTAAGCTGCTCCTATAACCGCTGCTGGCAGTGTGCACATTCGAAATACCAGTACAAGTGTTCTTGCACTGACTGTGTTACTCTGATCTCTCTCTCTGTGGCCTTCCTACCTTTAACGCTGTGCTCACTCCCTCTGGGAGTTTTCAGTAAGTCTCTGGGCATTGACCATTAACCCTGTGGATACCTGGATATTCCAGGTAAGGGCTTACACTGTTCACTGCAGTAACCTCGAGCTAAAGCCAGCGTTGTACATTCCATACTGTAGGTTGTGTGGTCACTGGCTGTGTTACAGTTTCCTATTGTTGCCTCGATCCACCCCTAGCTTTCTAGGGTCTGTCTCTAGCAGCTGCCTTGGTCTCCGTTACCCTTCCAGAGGGTAGTGTTGCCACTCCATGGTTGCCCGGTATATGCGGCCTGAGCCTGGGTCTGCGATGCCTCGTTACCATATCATACAGTCTGGGTCAGAGTTGTCTCTCTCCTCCGGGTTTGGTGCCCAGGCATCTGGGCAGTGCCAATCCTGTTACACGTGAACCTCCAGTGTACGCTCACCTATGGTTAGCTCTCGAACGGGTTGCCTTCAACCTCACTGATCCTGCCGGAGTCTTTACTACCAGTTTGTAATCTGTTGTTCCAGTCCACCTATTCTGGTACTGCAGGCTGCTTCCTATTGTGTATTTATATATCGCTGTTTGATTTGCCTTGTGGGCCCCAGGGCCTTATTCCTTGCATGCTCTCGTTCAATAAAGTCATTTTAACCTTACAATCCTGTCTGAGTGTTCATCAAAAAAACATGACAAAGGGGAGGGAGAGGACACTTTGCTTGTGAATATCTCTAACCATGAAGGTTTAAGAGAAAATACTTATATCGTTCGTGTTTTTTTAATGCCTATAAAATAAAATAAAGATAAAACAAAGTATTACTTTCCCTTTAATATAATGCCTACTGCTATTCTATCCAGACTTAAATAATTTGTGTCTTAACCACTTTTCTATATACTTACCATCTCTTTTGCTGGTTTGATTCATCCACATTGTCCCAACTCCATAGTCAATTGATATAGAATTTGATTTCTAATTTGGGACCAGGTGCCTGCCAGCCTCTTTTTCCATTGCCTTGCTATCATAAGTTTTGCAGCAATCAAACAATTAGTTACCAACAGCCTAGATGATCTGTCCATTTGTGGCCAATTAAGATATAACAACGCCACATTTGGAGTTCTCTTCAGTTTAACTTCACACGCCAGATCTAGGATATCAAAGACCAATCTCCACATTCCCTTAATCTCATCAATTTTTGTAGGTACAATGTACCATCTGTTCATAACTTTAAATTGATTCTCTAAAATATTCACACAGTGAATTAACTCACACATATTTCTGAAGGATTTATTCCAGGCTGACCTATCAATTAATATTTAATTTAATTCCATTGACCATTTATTTAATGCGGGTATACTGTCTCTATTTATATGAACTAATTTAATATACCTGGACAGAACCTTAGTTGGACAATTTCCCCAAAAAATATATCACAGTTTATTTAATAAACATTGATCCTCCACATATAAGTTCTGATTCAAAAAGTGCTTTACTTGTAGATATTTAAATATATCTCTGCATGGAAGATTGAATCTCTGGACCAATTATTCAAATGATTTCAGATTGATACCCTCTAACAAATCTTTTACTTCCCTTATTTCTGTGGATTCCCAATTTTTTTTTATCTTCCATCAGAGACATTAAGTTAGTTATCTTAGCAAAACTTGGTAATTTGTTCTCAAGGTGCCAAACCCATTTTATTTTTACCCACACAGGCAATAAATTCCTAATAATAAAATTACTACTTTTAGATTTATTAATCTTAGGATTGTGTTGGGGACACCATACCAAATTAAGGAGAGAGAGTTCCTTTACTTCATAACATTCTAACTTATACCAAGGTTCTGTTGTATATATTTCCACCTGCATCATATGTATATGTCTAATAATATTGGCTGTTTAATAGTGGCTTATAATTGGTAGTCCTAGTTCTTCCAACCCACTTTTATTAGTTAAAATCTCAGCCACAATCCTAGGTTTTTTATTCCTCCAGATGTATTTCATAATACTAGTTTGTATCATTGATAGCCAAACATTAGACATATGCAGTGGCAGATGGCTGAATACATAATTCCATTTGGGCAATATGTATGATCTAATAACATTTATACATCCTATCCAAGATGTTTCCACTTATTTAAAAGCATATTTATTTCTCTAAATATATACCATATATTCAGCTTCATCAAATACTCAACCTTAGAAGTAAGATATATACCCAAATATTTTACTTCTTGTAGGTTCCACACAAATCCATATTTGTTTTTCAGCACATTACATAATTCAACATCAACATTTATTGGTAGAATTATGGACTTATCAACGTTCATCTTATAATCTGAGACCAGGGAGTACGCCTCCGCAAACTCCAATAGTGAAGGCAATGACCGAGTTGGGTCCTCCAAAGTTACCATGAAATCGTCAGCATACGAACAGATTTTATATTTCTCCGCACCTATTTTACATCCCTGTATCCTTCTCTCTTCCCTAATGCTTATAGCCAACAATTCTATCATTAAGATGTACAGCAGTGGGGACAGGGGACAACCTTGCAGTGTGCCATTCCTAATCTCAAACCACAAATCCCAAAACACAAAAACATAGGAGCGCCAATCTTAAACCAGTCTGGCCTAAGATGCTGCCCTATAATTCTAGCTGATAGATCACCATACAAGGATCTTATCTCTCGCAGCATGCAGCCCCCTATCCCCACTACTTCTAGCACTGCAAATAAAAAATCCCAATTTACTCAGTCGAACGCCTTTTCCGCATCTAACGCTACTATTAGTGTCAACGTCTTCCATATATTTACCAAATCTATCAGAGCTATCATTCTTAGTATATTATTATAAGAAAAATTCCCTGTTATAAACCCAAACTGATCTGTATGGATTAAGTTATTAAGAATACTCTTCAATCCATTGGAGACTATCAAGGAGTAAACCTTAGCATCTAAATTTAGCAGCGAAATTGGTCTAACTAGTGATAGGTCAGATCTTTCCCTTGTTTGAGTACTGGTATTATGTTTGCCCTCAATATCTCTGGTGGACAGGTAGCTTGATCGCTGCATTCATTAAACAGACATAGAAGATAGGGGGCCAATTATTTCTTTACGGTTTTAAAAAACAATGCTTCAAAACAGTCAGGCCCTGGAGCCTTATGTATCTTCAAGTTACTAATCACATCTAAAACCTCACGTTCAGTAAATGCTTTACACAATTGTTCGTAATCAGAAGCTGAAATCTTAGTCATTGAACAGTTACTTACATAATAGGCAACTTGTTGTTTAGTTACCCCAGTAGTTATATTATACAATGAGCTGTAATATTTATTAAAACACTTCCCTATCTCTTCAGGCTTTAACAGAATTTCCTCCCCTTTTCAGATCTTGAATATAGCATTATTAGTTTGTTTTTCCTTCAGTTTATTACTTGGCATCTTAGCGGCTTTATTGCATCTGTAATAATACATAGTTACATAGTTACATAGTTACATAGTAATTTAGGTTGAAAAAAGACTTGCGTCCATCCAGTTCAACCCTTTTCCTATTCCTGTTTACCATCGCTGACCCAAAAGAAGGCATCTGACTCCAAATGGCAATCAGACTTCTCCCTGGATCAACAAGCCCTAACTAAATATTAATCCCAATACTAACGTGCATAGCCCTCTATATTATGCTCTTTTAAATAAGTATCCAGGCCCCTTTTAAAGGCATCTAATGTATTTGATAGCACCACCTCCTCCGGAAGTGCATTCCATACCTTTATTGTCCTTACTGTAAAGAAACCCTTCCGCTGTTGTAGACTAAATCTCCTTTCCTCAAGTCTAAGCGGGTGGCCCCTTGTCCTGTGTACTGTTCTGTTAATGAACAGGTCATTTGAAAGCCCTTTATATGGGCCTTGAACATATTTATATAGTGTTATCATATCCCCTCTAAGACGCCGTTTCTCTAGTGTGTACAAGTTTAACTTTTCTAGCCTCTCTTCATAACTAAAACATTCCATTCCCCTTACATCTGTTTTAAAGCCTTAAGATTCCTACCTACTCTCTCCTTCTCTTGGAAGTTGATACTCTGTTTTAACTTTACTATCTTATCTACAGTTTCCTCACTAGGGGACTGATTGTTTATACTCTCCATCTTATATAAGGATAAATACAACATAGAGAGATTTGTTCCTCTCTTTTTGTTAGCTATAGAACCCATTTTTATTAAATATCCCCTCACCACACTTTTATATGCGCATCATAAAGTCGAAACTGAACCAACCATCCCTTCGTCTTCCCTGAAATAGTTTAGTCAATTCTACAAGTTGTCGGACATTATCAATGTTCTGTAACAAGCAGTCATTCAGTTTCCAATCTTTAAGGCTGCGCACGTTACCATCGCTCTTTGTTTGCCAAAGCACTGCATAATGGTCAGATCACACCACCTCTCTAATAAATGATTTTGTGGTGGTGTTAACCAGTTTTACACCTCCCACCACCAAATCAATTTATGAGTAGGAATTATGAACATAAGAATGTGTATAATCCCTCCTATGAGGATGAAATATCCTCCAGATGTCAAATAAACCTTCTCTTCTTAATAAATTAGAGAGGGGTTTAGCCATTCTAATAGATCCATTCTCTTCCATCAGAGCTTTCCCTCTACATTTATCCAGCAAAACATCAGTCACACAATTAAAATCCCTTGCTATAATCACAGTACCCAGAGCGATTTTCCCCACTTTCTCAAGGAGCACCCTTAAGAATGCCACCTGCTTAATATTTGGGGTTTATACATTCACCAAGTTATGCAAGAAATTATTAATCCTACATACCAGGATGACGTATCTCTCCTCACTGTCACATTCTTTATAAATAATCTGCAAGTCAACAGATTTCGTTACCATTATTGCAACCCCCCCTTGCCGCCTTCTCCTGTAGGGAAGCTGCAATAACTTGTGCAAATCTGTGACTCATATAACCCGTGATATTCATCCTCAAGAGTGTTTCTTGGACTAAACAGATATCAATTCTTTCTTTCTTTATCAACTTGTACAAAATTGACATTTTATATGGTGAGTTCAGTGCCTGGGCATTTAACGATATATATATCGCCATTTATACTGCCATATTTCTATTTCTAACTTTGACTGTGAAAAGTATCTGGTGATGTCACATAAAAACAAATAAACACATACCCACACAACCCCTAGATGGGTCTCCTTGCAACCCATTGTTCTTCTCCCCTTAGTATCCTAATTCCACCCACTAACTCCTAAGGATACTTATCAACTTAAGCTATAACAATAGCTAATCAGATGGCAAAAGTTAGGAGGCCAAGCACCGCATGTCTCTAAAGGCAATAATATGCCAAAAGGGAAAGAGAGAGAGGAAAGGGAAAACAAACAAACAAAAACACCACCACTCCACTCAATGACCGATATCATCCCATCACAGCAAACAAAAACTATTACCATGAGTATTCTTATTGCAATCCTTAATTTTAAATGTGCATCTTTATTCTAAAGTATAACAGAAAACTACCAATTTATTCTACTTCATTCAACCAACCTTCTCTAACAGGAGAATAACGTAAACTAAACTCCTTCTCACTACTAAATCCTCCACCTCATTATGAGGGAGAAGAAAAAAAGACACTCCACCTAAAAACAAATATCATCCCATCACAGCAAACATCAGCTATTACCGTAATTATTCTTCTCATAAACTTTGATTTAAAATGTGCCTCTTTTTTCTAAAGTGTAACAGAAAACTGCCCATTTATTCTACATTATTTAACCAGCCCTCTGAAATAGGATAATGACATATACTAAATTAAATTATGCTCCTTCTTAGTACTCAATCCTCCACCTAACTATGGCTCCTATGTATGAGTTAATAACCCCATTATAAGGAGAAAAAAAAAAGCCCTCCCACCAACTTAACTCCAACACTCTTATTGCTCTTCCACAATATTACAACCTTGAAGCCGAGAGGTCCCCTGGCCATTTCAAGGCTACCTCTGGTTCCAGAAGTGTATGCCATTCATTTCCATAAAAACTAACAGATGTCTTCTTTTGGTGAATAAAACCAGTAGTAATCTTTATTACAGAAGATCAGGACAGATGTTACACATGCCGCAATAGTCTCAAGCGTTTCGCACCTGAGTGCTAAATCACTCAGGTGCGAAACGCATGAGACTGTTGCGACATGTGTAACATCTGTCCTGATCTTCTGTAATAAAGATTACTACTGGTTTTATTCACTATGTGTGAGTGCGGTTCATATTTGTTTGTTCAGAGATGGTGGGTTAAAGGGACCCTTTGAGCCAGCACCGCGAAGAAAAGGCCAGAAGATGGTGAGTGCTTGACTTCTTGAAATATTGTATCCACGTAGAAGTTTTTGTAGCAGTGCCATTGCTTTCTTAACTGCATCTTCTTTTGGTGAGCCATGATAAGTCTGGTAGGATCTTAATTGAAGCAAATCTATCTTCTAACTTATCTTGCAATTTATAAGCATTCCAGATCTTTTCTTTAAAGCCATACGAGTGAAAACAGACAATCACATCCCGTGGGGCTGCCTGAGGTGTTCCTTTGGCTTTATGCAGTTTGTGATATCTTTCCATCACCACATCATGAGTACTAATTGTAAACTCCAAAGCAACAAAATAGTCCAACAAAAATTGCTTCAATTTGGCATTACAATCTCCTCAGGGAGATCCCGAAATCTCATATTACATCTTCTTGTTCTATCCTCCAACTCATTCAACTTTCCCTCCAACATATCACATTGTTTAACAAGCTGATTGTAATTATCATTAGGTTTCAATGTTGATGTGAATTTCAAGCACAGGATAGGTGAAGATTTTTTTAAATGAATTGTTTAGTGCTCAGCTCCTTCTTCTGAGTATGGCAATACCCCATATGCAGAGGTTGCTGAAAGTTTGAGGGAGGTACGGGTCCCAATTTTGAACAAATATTGAATTTTCACATCTTGCTTAACTGGTGCTATGTCTCATTTGGGGCTTTGTCCCAGTGCTCCACTCTAAGATTTCCCCCAAAAAACTGTATATTTTTGGAGAGTAGACACCCCAGGCTTTAGTTTTAGCCATGTTTTCAAATTACCGATACTTTTTTTGCAGTCATTTGCCAGTTTGTTTGTGTAAGCAAGCTCAAACAAATTTCACGATAAATAAAAAAATAAATAACAAATAATAAATATAACATGGTGTAGAACCAATAGTGCAATAAAGTGCAATATAACAACAATGTTCTGTTCAATTATGGGGACTGGGGAGTAACAGTATGAGCTAAATTACATTTGATTGGTAATGAAGCTTTACCAATGCTCTGATTACAGTTCCAACTCCATTAGCCTATGGACTTCGAAAAGTAAAAAAACAGAGCATTGGTAAAGCTTAGCTTACCAATCAAATGTAAGCTAATTCTAAATGAATAGTCTTGAATTATTTTTCAAATGTTAGAGGCAGTTTTTTTTTAAGAAACAGAATCACCTCTGCATGTTCTGCTAGAAGCCTGTTTCTACTTTCACTCAGTACATTTGACACCGAGCTAAACAGTCTTTCGCTTTCCACACTACTGCATGGGGCTGAAAGATATTTTTGGGCCATTTAAGCCAAAGCCAGGAAACGCAGTTTATTAACAGCCCAGTACTTCAGATGTTCATCTGACCGAGGCACAGTGATCTCTCCAAGGTAAGTCTCTAGTTGAATAGAAGCAGCTGTTGGAGGAGCACTGTTCTCAGACAACGAGGAACCTTCCCCTGCAATCTCCTCAGACTGTCCAGACTTGTACCTGGCTGCTCACTGTGGGGCCTTTTGAGAGCTGGTTCCACATGCTCCTCAGGTGTTACAGACATCTTCTGCAGCTCCAGCAGGAACAGTTCTCTGACTTGCCTGGCAGTGTCTGGCTTGTTAAAAAATCGATCTTTGTACCTACGAGAAAACAAACACAAAAGTTAGGGAATATATATGTAGCAGCATACTATTCTTTCTGTGCTGTAACTAAGAAAAAAAAATATATAAATCAGAGCACTTTAAAAATAACAAGGAAAAAAAAAAGAAATGAAACCGTAAAATCAATACAGAACTAAATAATCACTCTAACAGCAGAAATTAAACATATATTTCATTGGATCAAGCAAAGGTGCAAGGCAGTAAAGTGGGTTTTCCTCTGTGTCGAAGAAGCGTTTTCTCACAGCAGCAAGCAGAGTAATTTTCATGGTCTTCACTCCATTGTCCTCGTCCACAACATGTGCAGCAGCACAGTGACAGCTGGAATGACATCTGAGGAACTCACTTGGCGAGTCAACTCTTTAAAGGGAGACAAGATATTCAATGTCTTCTCCATAAGACTCCACTGGTTTGGAGTAAGAGTTGCTGGAAGCTCGTACTCCAAAGCATACAATCCCAGCGCCCGTTTCTGCTCAAGGAGAGACTGCAGCATGTAAAAGGTGCTATTCCAGCATGTCGGCACATGTTGCTGGAGTCTCTTCACCGTCTGAGCAAGCTCTACCTGGATGTCCTGAAGGTGAGAGTAAGTCAGATTAGAATTTTTAAAGTGGCCAACTATTCTGCACCCGACTCCCACCGCATCGGCAATGCTGAGCTGTGATAGCAGACCCTCCGAGACAGCCAGCTGCAGTGTATGAGCCACACAAGAAATACTTTGAACTCCAGCATCTTCCATACCTCTTATTATATTTCTTGCACTGTCGCGCACCACAACATGGACAGAGCTTTTCTGGATCCCCCAAGTCTCCAGCATTCCTTCAAGCATTGCAGCTATTGCTTCACCGGTGTGCGAGCCTTGAAACTTTTTTGCGTGGAGCATGACTTGCTGAAGTTCGAAACTGACATCAATCCACTGTGCCGTTAATTTGATTAAAGACACTGGGCTCACACTACTGCTCCAAATGTCCGTGGTGAAGTTAATTGCTTTTAAGCCATCATGCAAAATGCTGGAAATGTATTTCTTCACTTGGTCGTGTACCTGGGGCAAGACCACATCTGTGACATAGCGGCGACTGGGCATATCATATTTCGGCTCCAACACATTCACAAGTTGTTGAAAACCTTTGTTGTCCACTACTGACAGCGGCTGATCATCCAGAACAATTACAGTTATCTTGATGGCTCTTGGGTTCTCCTTGGACATTTTCTCTCGTCTTGCAAGAGTTTGCTGCAAGGTTAGCTGCTGCTGGGAGCTTCCACTTGTACTCTTAACAAATTCAGCACGCTCGCTCTGGTGTTTTAATCGCAGATGTTTTATGAGATTGCTTGTGTTATAAGCGCTAACCTTGGTACCTCCTCTCAAAATTCTGGCTGAGCAGACTTTACATGCAGCCATGCGTGGGTTGTCCTCGCAGATTTTAAAATAGTTCCACACTGCTGACATGCTGTCTGCTGGTGTCGGTACCGAAAAAGTTTTGTACCTGTAGTAGGGAAAAAAAGGTCAATTAAAAATCTATATCAAACTGGACTGTCACGCAAATTTTATAAAAGCAGGGTTATATAAAAATGTGCATGTAAGCAAAAAATAGTTTCTTTATTGACCACTGACCAGATTGTGATACTTAGATTGCTCTGCTCTCTGAATTAGGTACTTAAGGGGTTAACTTAAGTCTCTCCACCAGTCTCCACTTAAATGAAATGGGAACATGCAATATCAAAAATGCCACAAAATGGCATACAGGTAAGAAGAAGTTAAGAATGATTAAGAACTGGCAAAAATGTGAATGAATGTTCCTCATGGTACTTGCTTACTTTTACTGCTTTCTCTTGGGCAGAGAGAAACAAACCACAAGACATCACAGCAATAAAAAAAATATTCTGTATATATTAGCAGCAGAGCACTATTGCACTTTTTTTGCATACTGGTCATACAAGTGGGGTGTAGTAAAAAAAAAAAAAATGTTGGTGGCACATATAGTATATACTACATTTTTGCCAATCATCCCCATATATATCCTTTTCAATAAGAGGAAAAAAAAAACAAAAACATTTGGCAAAAAAATGTATTATTTATATACGTATATTAGTGCAACACTGCTGCATAAGCCTTATGAAACTGAGAAGGATATATATGGGGATGATTGGCAAATGTATACTAACTATATTAGTGCATAGGCCCATCATCCCTAATGAATTATTATTTAATTATCCCCCAGCTAGCTCACCTTTTGGATGCTCTCAGACTAGTCCCATCCCAGTGCAGTCTGTGCTCCGTTTTTCCTGCAATGTGATTGGCCTGTCTTTCTGGTGAGTTGATTGGCGGGGTGTACAGCATAGGTTTCCCCATTGGCTGACTGTTTAGACAGAGGGAGCCACCAGCCTGCTGCTTGTGGAGGCTCGTCACAGGGCGCACGTAGGAAGAGATAAGGAGCATGAAGGCGATAAGAAATGCATAGAGGAGATGAGAAACACGTGCGGACTGTGGAGAAATGCATGCGGAGAGCACAGGCAGCTCTCCAACCCCGTAGCACTGCGTCACCATCATTATATCAGCCCCATAGCATAATGGCATTTTTTTCTTGGTCATAAAAGGGGAAAGGAAAACCATGCATTTTAAAACACATTGGAATGCCACCACCAGAGCAATAAAGAGTTATATGTCACACATACAGTTATATGTCACCAGCACAGCAATACATATATGCCACCACCAGAGCAACACAGTTATATGCCACCACCAGAGCCAGAGCAATAAAGAGTTATATGTCACCAGCACAGCAATACATATATGCCACCACCAGAGCAACACAGTTATATTATATGCCATCACCAGAGCAATACAGTTAGATTGTTACCATAATTAGATGTCACCATAAGATCACAATACATAGTTATATTCTAAATATATAAATAATATAATATATATATATAGAGAGAGAGGAGGGCAGCAGCTCTATATTTTATTCAATTTAATTTTGGGGATTGTGCACCTGGGCATCAATGGACTACAAAGCGAATGGCCGAGTGCTTTCAAAATAAAATAGTAAAATACTCTTTTGATGTGTAATCAATTAATATATACACACACACCACCTCTTGACTCTTGATTCTCCCCTTTTGCCTCTTTCTCCCCCTCCTGATCCCCTCTCTTTTTGCCTCATGATCACCCCACCATTTGCTTCTTTTTCCCCCTCTTGACCCCCCTCTGCCTCTTTCACCCACTCTTGATCTTCCTTTTGCCATTCTCTCTTTCTCCCCCTCCCTCATTGACTCTTGATCCCCCTTACTTTTGCCTCTCTCTCCCCTCCTTGACTCTTGATTCTCCCCTTTTGCCTCTTTCTCCCCCTTCTGATCCCCCTTACTTTTGCCTCATGATCCCCCCACCATTTGCTTCTATTTCCCCCTCTTGACCCCCCTCTGCCTCTTTAACCCACTCTTGATTCCCCCTCTTGATATTCCTTTTGCCATTCTCTCTTTGCCTCCTTCTCCCCCTCCCTCATTGACTCTTGATCCCCCTTACTTTTTCACCTCTCTCTCCTCCTTGACTCTTGATCCCACCCTTTTGCCTCTTTCTCCCCCTCCTGAGACTCTCTCTTTTTGGCTCTACTTGGCCCCCCTCCTTTTGTCTCTTGATCCTTCCTTGCCTCTTTTTTTTTTTTTTTTCTCCCTTAGTAAATTTTGCCATTTTTTTCTCCCTCTTGACCCCCCCCCTCTGCCTCTTTTACCCGCTCTTGCCTCTGATCCCCCTTTGCCTTCATTGGATGATTGTGCTGTTGTTTCCCCAATTCCCTTCCCCCTCTTACCTGACTGCTGAGCTGACTCCTCTGCTACCGCCTCCCGCTCAGCGAGCTCTCGTGACTGATTCACAGACACAGGCTCGCAGTGCTCTTCGTCACACTGCTGCGTAGCCTGTGTCAGACATCACAGTCCCGGCCGGCCTCCACAATGACAAGCTGACGCACCCGGCAGCATCCAATCCATCTTCCAACAGGTCAGCAGATTGAATTGCCCTGCCCTGGTATCGGCACCGGTATTGGCCCTATTTGCACGAGTAAGAGTACTCGCGCAAATAAGGGTATTGGTACCAGTACCGGTATCGGTGCATCTCTAGTTTTTTGCATTTAGCTCAGCGTTTTAAGCTCTTCTAAATGCAAAAAACTTTGTTTTGGACATTACTAACACTTTCAATCAAAGTATATTTGCAAATTTTTTTAAATGCTTCACATTTGTGTTTAGATACATCGTCTGTGTATGGCAATGCCCCATATGCATAGGTTTGTCAGGGTTTGGGGGAGTTACTGGGCCCAGTTGGGAACATGTGTGTTTCCATTTACAGGCATGCCATTTTTACAGCTGGTGCCTTGTCTCATTTCAGGCTGTTTGACAATGCTGCAATAAATTTCACCCCCAAACGTATACGTTCTACAAGAGTGGACAACCCTAGCTTTCATTCTATTTGCATTTTATCAATTCGCTTCCACTCTATCACCAATCCCTACCAAAACCTGCAGTAAGGAAGAGAAACACCATTTTTTTACACTTAAGTTTTAGTGTTGCTCTGGATTTCAATCAGATGATATTTGCAGATTTTTTAATTGCTTTACATTAGTGGTGAGTTACATCGTCTGACAACAATGCCCCATATGCATAGGTTTGTCAGGGTTTGGGGGAGCTACTCCACCCAGTAGGGAACATGCGTGTTTCCATTATCAGACATGGAAAAAACTTAGGGTGCTTTGCTTCCCATTATATTTTGATAGTGTTAGATCTAAGGAGGGATGTGCTGTGAAAACAAAAAAATCAGGATATTTCAAGGGGAAAAAGTGGCGAAATAATGAAATAAACTTTACAGCACTACTGCATTGTGTCTGCATGGTATTGCTTGAAGCAGTCGCCAATGCACAGGCCAGGTTTGGAAGGGCAATCAGGACACTAAGCAGTGGTGTCTGTCCATATTCCCTTGCTGTAGCAAACCCTGCAGCACTTCTGTGTTTTTTTTCTTTTGGGGAATTGGTGGTGATTGTATAAATAAAGTGTGCTACCCTGGGTCTTGCTGGAATGATTTCTGGCGCACCTTGAAACAAAAATAGGGAAAAGAGTTGTAGCTGATACTGTAAAAAACTACATTTTGGATTGGGGTTTGCCAGTTTGAAAAGTAAAAATGAATTGTGTACTGCAGTCTGCATCATATAGATGGCAATTTTTTTGTACCATGCCCTACACTGGTCTCATAGTGAGGTATGGCTGCATTAGTTGATCACACAGATCAACTCCCCCCATGTTTTTGTTATAGTCCCTGATGCAGACTGGGTTTTTCAGTACCCCTCTCCTGCCACGAACAGTGACTGCCACAGTTTTGTCCTCATGCATGGTGGTCAGCATGTAGACATCTTTTTTGTCCTTGAACTTAACTGCCAGCAGCTCTTGTTGGCACAAAGATAAGGACCTCCCAGTTTTTAGATTGGTATCAATGAGTTTTTTGGAAAACTCCCTGCAATTGCGCCTAACAGTGCAACAGGCCACGGTGTCAAAACAAAAAAGACTTAAATAAAAGGGGGCTGGTGTAGCAGTTATCAACAAATAACTGATAACCTTTATTTAATAAGGGGTAAATTAGATCACAAACTATTTTCCCATTTGTTCCCACAAATTCGGGGCAACCAGAGGAGGATCAAGTTGGCTGTTCTTGCCCTCGTAAATTCGAAAAGCCTGGGTATAGCCTGTGGCACTTTCACACAATTTATAAAATTTAACACCAAACTTGGAACACTTGGAGGGGATGTATTGCTTCATTAGGGATTTATCTATACTAATTTGTAGAGATGCACCGATACCAATCTTTTAAGACCGAGTACAAGTACCGATACTTTTTTCAAGTACTCACCGATACCAATTACCGATACCTTTTTTTTTTGCGGTCATTTGCCAGTTTTCTAAGTACCTACATGTTTTAGGTACTTGGAAAACTGGCAAATGACAGCAAAAAAAAGTATTGGTAATTTGTATTGGTGAGTACTTGAAAAATATTATGAGTGTGTGTGTGTGTGTGTGTATGTGTGTGTGTGTGTGTGTGTATATATATATATATATATATATATACACACACACACACACCACCTCTTGACTCTCCCTTTTTGACTCTTTCTCCCACCTTTTGCTTCATTCTACCCCCTTGAGCCCCCTTCTTTTGTCTTGGCTTTTGATCCCCCTTTCTCCAACTCCTCCTTGACTCACCCTTTTGCCTCTCTCTCCCTCCTGATCACCCCTCCTTTTGCCTCTTCTTGGCCCCCCTCCTTTGGTCTCCTGATTCTTCCTCCTTTTGACTTTTTCACCCTCTTCACCACCCCCTGACCCATCCTGCCTCCTTTACTCTCCTCTGCCGGGTGCTCGCTGTTCTCTCGCGAGCCCCGGCAGAGGTCAGCGTCGGAGCGTTGCCATGGTAACCCGCGGCAATGCTCCGACGCTGTAGTAGTGAGAGAGGTGACCGGGGAGCATTGTGAGCAGCTCCCCGGGCTCCCTCTCTGCAGCACCGACCCTGACACAGGGTATCGGTGCTGGCATCGGCTGCATTTACGCGAGTACAAGTACTCGCGCAAATGCTGGTATCGGCACCGATACCGATACCAGTATCGGTATCGGTGCAACCCTACTAATTTGTTTTTGGGGCATATATATTTGGGAAAACTTTTTCTGTAAATGATTTATTAGGGGGCGAATTTTGTACAGTCTGTCATACTGGGGATGTTCTTTTGGGAGGCACAGGGTATTATCACTAAAATGCATAACGTGCAAAATCACTTCAAATCTAGACATAGTCATTGTCTTGGAGAATATAAGCGTATCACAAATGTGGTTTCTGCTCCAGTAAGATCTATTACTTGGCTTTTTTATTATCCCCATTGCCATTATTAGGGCCCAGAATTGTTTAAATTCTGTGCTGTCTGTGGGTTTCCATACTTCTTGCTCAACAACAAAAACTGATGGGTTGGGTGCAATATACTGAGCTGCATACAAATTGGTTTGGGACACAATTTCCCCCAAAATATCTTCCCCCAAAAACAAATAGAAATACTGATCATGAGTAAATCCTTCTACATCAATTCAAACTCCTGGGTTGCCTGTGAATTCTGGGATTTGTGGGCATAAATTGGTTGGTGATACCCACTAATTAGGATCAGAAAGAGTGGCAGGTCTTGGGGCATTTCTTTGGGCAGCTCTTTGGGAAGGTCTTTTGGCAGGTCTTTGGACATCTTTTCTTTATAGAAGGCCCAACGTCATCACTAGAGCTTGTCTCACTCTCTGAAAACTGCGTTATATCAAAGTCTGACGCAGTGTCTGTGGCTTCTGACTCAGACTCCAAAAAGGCAAGTGCCTCTTCTAAACTATAACGCCGCTGCATTATGTACACCTACTCTAAAGTAAATCAATTTCTAATTTCTCCTAAATAACCACTGACCCGCTACTTAACTATTACTATGTAAATACTATACCTAACTCTAACCCCACGCTACTCCTAAACCTAAATCTATCCCTAAGCCTTACCCTAACCCACATATTCCCTGAACCTACCTAACCCAAAAAGTATATATATATATATATATATATATATATATATATATATATATATATTAAATGTACTCAGCCTGGGAAACCCGGGTTGTGGTAGGAGACCGCACACTTCAAAAGATCTCAGTGATATGGAATTCTATATTTCAGAATCATGTGAAGCCAAACGTTTTCGGTCCTAGTGTGGACCTTCCTCAGGGCAAATAGGTGTACACTGATCTGTTCCCCATATATATATATACAGAAAACAAATGTTAAAACATCACAAGAGATAGAGGACAGACTCACCATTCCCCGCCGAATCCACCGGTGGAACGCACGGTAACAGCGTAACCCGGCGTTCAACGGGGATTGGTGATGTCGCATGCTAAACATTCATCCGGTTGCTAAGCAACCAGTACTCGGATCATATAAGATCTTGCGGCTGCCGACTGAAGGCAGCATCGCACACTACGCTCACATTATGTTTGCTGAAGGCAACCACAGGGTGAAGCAGACATTGAAAATATATCAGTCACACTTAATAAAGTATATAGAAAAACACTGAGAGTGATCAAACACACTGGTAGTGATCAAACACAAAAAACATCAAGAGCAGCTCAGTCTATATAGCTGTGGCAAGCTAGTTAGTGGCATCATACAGTTATTAATAGATCAAATGTTCAGTTCCAATAGAAATTAAAGATCATAGTGAGTTGTAGTATAAATCCATATCTAACACTGTCAATAATATCCTCCCTTGGCAAACAACAATGGTATCTCCAATCCAATAAGATGGCACATCTTGAGGCAGACGATATAATCACAATTATTAATGTCTTGCCTTAGCAAATAGCAAGGGATTGATCGATGGAGTTTCATAAATTCCAGGGGTAGAATAATACAACCCCAACGACATTTATTATATTCAAAGATCCATAATCCATCAAAGGAGCATTGCTACATCATTAAGGGCCCATTCCTGTATGCTCAATACAAGGAGTGCCCAAGGAAACCGATGTAAAGCGGTATCTAGGTTCCTAACACCAATCAGAGGTGTTTGCCAATATTGATACCGTTATTGCAGAACACACAATTAAGTCCTTGAATGCCTATAGGAAGCTGCTAAATGATAATTCATGGTTCAAACCTTTAGGTGTAATAGAACCAAAGTCAAATATATATTTAGCCTCCTGTTGCAGTAGTAGTTTATGGCGATCCCCTCCTCTAGGGAGTTTCGGTACCATATATATAGGCATAAAACAAAGGTCACTTAAATTATGTTGCTCCATCAGGTAATGTCTGGCCACTGGTTGATACGAATATTCCTTGGTGTCCATTCTGCCCTCAAGAGCCTTTTTTATAGCGGATTTGTGATTATTTATCCGCTCTTTCAGCATAGTTGTAGTTTTTCCAACATATATCAGTTTACACGGGCATGTAATGAAGTAGACTACATAGCGACTCTCACAGTTCATAAATTCTTTAATGTTTATCATTCTGCCAGTACGTGGGTGCTTGTATTGTTTGCCAGTTAAAATGTTGCCACAGTTTGAGCATCCTCTACATTTAAATACCCCCTTGGGACGTGCTAACCGCTGGGTAGACTTAGAGTATTTATCTATAGGATCATTATGATTGAGCATATCCACCAAGTTTCTCCCCCTCCTATAACAAAAAAGGGGTGGGTTTTTAAAGAGATGACCAATTTTAGGGTCCCCACTTAGTACATGCCAGTTAGCCAACATTACTCTCTTTATATCAGCAGAGGCAACAGTGAACTCTGTCTGAATACAAAACCTTTCGGATTTTGAAACAGTCTTAGTAACGCCACTCAACAATTGGGTACGATCCAAAAGCAATGCTCGTTGAAGAGCTGAGCTAACTTCATTTTCAGGATATCCCCTACCAAGGAATCTCTGTTGCATGCTGAGTAGCCCCTGTTTACATTCTTCAGGATCCGTAGTTGTCCGTATGACTCTAACCATTTGTGAATATGGTAGACCAGCTTTAAGTGGAGGGGGGTGATGGCTACTCGCATGCAAGAGAGTATTTCTGTCTGTGGGTTTATGATATATTTTAGTCAGGATCTTGCCATCTTCTCTGTACACAGTAATATCAAGAAAGTTGATACTAAATTTATCAAACGCAAGTGTAGATCGGATGGTGGATTCTAAAGAATTGAGGTAGTCAACAAAAAACCTCAGCGCTTCAGCACCCCCATTCCAAAGCAGAAAGATGTCATCAATGAAGCGTTTATAAAAAATATGTCTTGCAAACTGATCCACAGAGAAGATGTGCAACATCTCATAATATTGCATGAAGATTGTGGCGTAAGATGGCGCCATATTGGATCTCATGGCCATTCCTTGTAGCTGCACATAAAAAGCGTCTTCAAATTTAAAGTAATTCTTATTTAGAATAATATCAATAAGTAGCAGCAAATATTCTAGTGGGGGACCATCATATGTTGGGTCTCTACCAATAATAGTAGTCACTGCTTCTTTGCCTACATCATGAGGGATGTTTGTATATAGACTTGTGACATCCAATGTAACAAAAAGGGTCTCATCATGAATCAAAGCTGGTAACTGAAGAATAAAATCTGTGGAATCCCTAATGTAACTGTCAAATTTTTTTGTAAAAGCCTGAAGATAGAAATCAATATATTGGGATATAGGTTGACATAGGGCTCCTCGTGCAGATATTATTGGCCTACCTGGTGGTTTATGTAGGGATTTATGTATTTTAGGTATACAGTATAATATAGGGGTACGTGGGTGTGGCTGTGAAAGGAAATTTTTAGTTTCCATTGAAAGCCATCGATTGTTGAACCCCAGCTGTATAATAGAATCTATTTCAGTTTTGTAACTAAATGTGGGATCTCTCGACAGTTTCCTGTAATGATCACTTACATTAAGTTGTTTAAGGACTTCATCATGGTAATCACTATAATCCATTATCACAACACCACCAGCTTTGTCAGCCGGTTTAATAATAATATTTCTATCATTAGCTAAATCATTAATAGATTGCTTTTCTTATTTAGAAACATTATTGTAACTGACTTGTTTTCTAGCCAATATCTCCCTGGTTTGTTGGCCACTAGGTTGATAAATGTTGCAATATGTGGATTACTACTAGTCGGTTCAAAAGTACTTTTCTTCTTAAACAAAACAGAATCAATTTGTTGTCCACTATCTGTACAAAAAATATCTTTAAGTTTAAGTTGACGATGCAATTTATATAGGTCTACTTCCCAATCAAATTTGTTCTGTTTAACAGTAGGTACAAAACTCAAACCTTTGCTAAGTATAGCCATTTCAATATCAGAGAGTATCCTTCTTGATAAATTGTATACTGCTATTTTGGTCTTACTCTTAAGGTCATTTGAGTGGAGGTATTTGGAGTGTTTTCTTCCTCCCCTCCTGACTTTTGGCTTTGGTGGTTTGGGTTTTGCTCGTCTCAGACCTCTGGGTAAAAAAATTCTCCAGAAGTTTGGTCTGTATCATCTGAATATGTGGAGGAATCCGTTTCTCTAATTGATTCAACTCCACTCCTATTGGTTCTACTGCGTTGCCTTCTAGCATATAGTGGGCGTCTATCTGATAAACCAATTTGCCACGGGTATACGTTCAACTCCTTATAGTCACTTTGGACTTGCTTTAATTTATCCCTTTTAATAGAAGCAACGTTTTCTTTATACTTATTAATACCCTGGTCTAGTTTATCACATAGTTCCTTACAAGTACTAGGATTAAAAGTATCCTTATGTTTGTCCTCAATCGAATCCACCGGTGGAACGCACGGTAACAGCGTAATCCGGCGTTACGCTGTTACCGTGCGTTCCACCGGTGGATTCGGCGGGGAATGGTGAGTCTGTCCTCTATCTCTTGTGATGTTTTAACATTTGTTTTGTGTATATATATGGGGAACGGATCAGTGTACACCTATTTGCCCTGAGGAAGGTCCACACTAGGACCGAAAACGTTTGGCTTCACATGATGCTGAAATAAAGAATTCCATATCACTGAGATCTTTTGAAGTGTGCTGTCTCCTACCACAACCCAGGTCTCCCAGGCTGAGTACATTTAATATACCTATCTCTATGGGACGTGCACCTCCACATACATTTATTAATATAATGTCTTTTGATTTCTGTAGTGTGTGCCATTGCCTTATGCTTATTTGTATATATATATATATATATATATATAATATATATATATATATATATATACACACACACACAGTTGAAACCAGAGGTTTACATACACTATATAAAAAGACACATATGCATGTTTTTCCTCATTATCTGACATGAAATCAGAATAAACCTTACCCATTTTAGGTCAGTTAGGATTACCAAAATTATTTATATTTGCCAAATGCCAGAATAATGAGAGAGAGAGAGAATTTTAAGGCATTTTTATTACTTTCTGCAAAGTCAAAAGTTTACATACATTTCATTAGTATTTGGTAGCATTGCCCTTAAACTGTATGACTTGGGTCAAACATTTTGAATATCCTTCCACAAGCTTCTCACAATAGTTGGTAGGAATTTTGGTCCATTCCTCCTGACAGAACTGGTGTAACTGAGCCATGTTTGTAGGTTGCCTTGCTCGCACCTGCCTTTTCAGCTTTGCCCATAAATTTTCAATAGGATTAAAATAAGGGTTTTGTGATGGCCACTCCAAAACATTGACTTTGTTATCCTTAAGCCACTTTGCAACCAGTTTGGCAGTATGCTTCGGGTCATTGTCTATTTGGAAGACCCATTTCCGCCCAAGCTTTAACTTCCTGGCTGATGTCTTGAGATGTTACTTCAGTATTGCCACATAATCTTCTTGTCTCATGATGCCATCTATGTTGTGAAGTGCACCAGTCCCTCCTGCAGCAAAACAACCCCACAACATGATGCTGCCACCCCCGTGTTTCACAGTTAGGATGGTGTTCTTAGGCTTCCAAGCTTCTCCCTTTTTCCTCCAAACATAACGATGGTCATTATGGCCAAACAGTTCAATTTTAGTTTCGTCAGACCACAGGACATGTCTCCAAAAATGTAGGTCTTTGTTCCTGTGTGCATTTGCAAACATTAATCTGGCTTTTATATGTTTCTTTTGGAGTAATGGCTTCTTCCTGGCAGAGTGGCCTTTCAGCCCATGTTGATACAGTACTCGTTTCACTGTGGATAATGACACAATCTTACCAGCTTCCGCCAGCATCTTTTGCTTTTGTTCTTGGGTTGATATGCACATGTCGAACCAAAGCACGTTCATCCCTGAGACACAGAACCCATCTCCTTCCTGAGCGATATGATGGCTGGACATTCCCATCTTGTTTGTACTTGCGTATAATTGTTTGTACAGATGAACGAGGCACCTGCAGGTATCTGGAAATTGCACCCAAGGATGATCCAGACTTGTGCAAGTCCACAACTCTCTTCCTGATATCTTGGCTGATTTCTTTAGCCCTTTGAGTGCCAAAGGGGGTACGCAATACATTGTAGAGCAATGCGCTGCGTACCCCCCCCCGGCACTCAAAAGGTTAGACTTTCCCATGATGTTACACACAGAAGCAGTGTGTTTCTGGTGTGCATTAAAATACATCCACAGGTGTGCCTCTAATTAACTCAGATGTTGCCAATAAACCTATCAAAAGCTTCCAAAGACATGACATCATCATATGGGCTGTCCCAAATTGTTTAAAAGCATAGTAATCCTAGTGTATGTAAACTTTTGACTTTGCAGAAAGTAATAAAAATGCCTTAAAAAACTCTATCTCTCATATTATTCTGGCATTTGGCAAATATAAATAATTTTGGTAATCCTAATTGACCCAAAACGGGTAAGGTTTATTCTGATTTCATGTCAGTGAAAAAAAACATGCATATGTGTCTTTTTATATAGTGTATGTAAACTTCTGGTTTTAACTGTATATATATATATATATGAATAAGCCTCATTGCATAATTTATGGTACCCCACACACAGAACATAATTTATGTCTCCTCAGAAAAGAAACTTGCATTGAACAGAATGTCTCATTACATAATTTATGTCTCATTAGGAGACACAACTCCCATTGGGTGATTCAATGGGGACTTTACTGCTCCCATTGGGTGATTCAATGGGGGCATGTTTATCATACAGGGAGTTGGCCCGCCACTATCCAACTGACAAAAAAAATATAGCTGCCACTCTCTCCTGAGGTAGGGGATATCAATAACTTCTCCCGGTCCATACACACTCTCACTCAGGATCATGACCCCACAAACACACTGTTTCACCTCCCACAGATAATTGTAACCCTCCATACACTCTGTTTCAGTACGAGGGTGTAATGTTTCCATAAAATACAAACTCAGGGTTTAACTTAATAGCAACTCTTTTATTTAACACTTTTCATCTCTTCAGTCACCTCACTAACTGTTTTCAACGGTCACTCCTCCGCTTCCTGATTCCCACCCTTTCTCCTTAAAGGGAGAGAGATGCTTTGCTCTATATTACAGAGGGCAAGCCTCAAACACCACTTTCTTTTTGTTCCCTCAGCATATTGCTACGCTGCCTCAACTGAAGAGCCACCCAGGGTCGGCCCAACACATTGTGCTGCCTGGGTCCAAGGATGAAATGCTGCCCCCTTCCCAAACTACACCCACCAAAACACACCCATATGGCTGCTCTAAGCAAATTTAACCCTTTGAGTGCAGGGGTATGCAGTGCATTGCACTGCATACCCCTCTGGCACACTAAGGGTTAAGCCCCAGGTCTTTCAAAGCCAAACAACTCCCCTGGTTACATTCCCTGTGCAGTTAGTATAATGTGAAGACAAATGGAAGAACTGCACATTTTAGATAATATTTTAAAACTGTCCATTTTTTTTTGCAATTGCAGCAGTGTTAGATAGCAATCTTTCACATAGGACACCACTTTAACCCTTTCATAACCAGGGATGTCTGCTCCTGTACTCAAAGGGTTAGAACTTTCTGCTCCTGTACTCAAAGGGTTATAAAATCTAACAGTACAGGAGCAGACATCCATGGTTATGAAATTGTTAAAGTGTTGTCCTGTGTGAAAGATTGCTATCTAACTCTGCTGCAGATGTAAAAAAAAAAAAAAAATAAAATAAAAAAAATGGACAGTTATAAAATACCATCTATGTCTGTCTCCCCCCATGCCACCCATGTCTCTCTCTCTCTCCTTCCCTCCATGCCACCCATTTCTCTCTCTCTCCCTCCATGCCACCCATGTCTCTCTCTTCCTCCCTCCATGCCACCCATGGGTGGATTGTCCTATCGGGGGATCGGGCATCCCCCGGTGGGCCGCTATATCGCGAGCCACTTTGTCTTAAGTGCAGACTCTCTCTCTCCCCCTCCGGTGCGCACTGAAAGAACTGCAATTTATTTGCAATTCTTTCAGTGCGCACAGGAGGGGGAGAGAGAGAGATTCTGCGCTCAAGACATAGTGGATCGGAGGGGGATAGAAACGGGCAGCGTTAGTTGTCTTGCAGGTTGTCCAGATTTTCAGTGCGCACCGGACTGTGTGTGTGTGTGTGGGGGGGGAGCCCGGGCTGGTATTCCCCTACAATCCGCCCCTGATGCCACCCATGTCTCTCTCTCTCCCTCCATGCCACCCATGTCTCTCTCCCTCCCTCCATGCCACCCATGTCTGTCTCTCTCTCCCTCTCCATGCCACCCATGTCTGTCTCTCTCTCCCTCTCCATGCCACCCATGTCTCTCTCTCTCCCTCCATGCCACCCATGTCTCTCTCTCCCTCCCTCCATGCCACCCATGTCTCTCTCTCCCTCCCTCCAGGCCACCCATGTCTCTCTCTCTCTCTCTCCCTCCATGCCACCCATGTATCTCTCTCTCCCTCCATGACACTCATGTCTGTCTCATGCCCCATTGCCCATCCAGGACGTACCCCAGCACCCCAGGACATGCCCCATTGCCCATCCAGGACTTACCCTAGCACCCCAGGACATGCCCCATTGCCCACCCAGGACTTACCCCAGCACCCCAGGACATGCCCCATTGCCCATCCAGGACGTACCCCAGCACCCCAGGACATGCCCCATTGCCCACCCAGGACTTACCCCAGCACATGCCCCATTGCCCACCCAGGACGTACCCCAGCAACCAAGGACATGCCCCATTGCCCATCCAGGACTTACCCCAGGTCATGCCCCATTGTCCACATAGGACGTATCCCAGCACCCCAGGACATGCCCACCCAGGACTTACCCCAGCACCCCAGGACATGCCCAATTGCCCATCCAGGACTTACCCCAGCACCCCAGGACATGCCCAATTACCCATCCAGGACTTACCCCAGCACCCCAGAACATGCCCCAATGCCCACCCAGGACTTACCCCAGGTCATGCCCCATTGTCCACCCAGGACGTATCCCAGCACCCCAGGACATGCCCACCCAGGACTTACCCCAGCACCCCAGGACATGCCCAAATGCCCAACCAGGACTTACCCCAGCACCCCAGGACATGCCCAACTGCCCATCCAGGACTTACCCCAGCACCCCAGGACATGCCCCATTGCCCATTCAGGACTTACCCCAGGTCATGCCCCATTGTCCACCCAGGACGTATCCCACCACCCCAGGACATGCCCACCCAGGACTTACCCCAGCACCCCAGGACATGCCCAATTGCCCATCCAGGACTTACCCCAGCACCCCAGGACATGCCCCATTGCCCATCCAGGACTTACCCCAGCACCCCAGGACATGCCCCATTGCCCATCCAGGACGTACCCCAGCACCCCAGGACATGCCCCAATGCCCACCCAGGACGTACCCCAGCACCCCAGGACATGCCCACCCAGGACGTACCCCAGCACCCCAGGACATGCCCCATTGCCCACCCAGGACTTACCCCCGCCAGCACCCACAGTTGTCCAGCTCCCTGGTATCTAATGGCAGGCAGCTTGATCCTCCCATGCTGCCTCTTGCACTCCCCGCGTGGTCTGATGTCTGAGCGCAGGCAGGTCACGTGAGTCCCGGCGCTCTGACCTCAGTACAGCGTGGGAAGCGAGAGAGGCAACACGGGAGGATGTCTGTGTGCAAGCTGACAGCCCGCCCGCAGAGTGGCTGTTAAGTCAGCGCCTCTGCCAGCAAGCTTTTTTTCTTTTTTTTGTAGGAGACACCCTGCCAAGCGCGCCTGCTGTGACAGTGATTAGTCTGGCTCAGCCTCAGTCAGGTTGACAGACTGAGGCTGAGCCACACTAATTACTGTCACAGCAGGAGAGCTGCTCGCAGGAGGGAGTCAAAACTCTTTGTCCTGTGCCATGTGGACACAGACCTGGCTGCTGGCTGACATACAGTGGGCGGCAAATTGCCGCCCCAGTCAAAGTGCCGCCTGGGTCCATGGACCCACCAAGACCCATGTTAGGTCTGTCCCTGGAGCCACTGTGTGTTATATTGCTATGTTACCATAACTTAACCCTTTGAGTGCCAGAGGGGTACGCAATACATTGCAAAGCTGGCACTCAAAGGGTTAAGTAAGGAGGAGTTACTGCCCCCATTGGGTGATTCAATGGGGAAGTGATTTAAATCATGCAGGGAGTTGGCCTGCCCCCACTATCCAGCCCGCCCACTACTATCCAAGTAACTGAAAAAACAAAATGGCTGCCACTCGCTCCTACACCACAGACACAAACACATCAGCCAAAAAACACACACACACACACACACACTCAATCAATCACACTCACACACACTCACACCCTCAATCTCAATCATACACACTCACTCACACACACACACACACTCAATCACACACACACACTCACTTTCATACACCCTCTCACTCACACATACTCACACATACTCACACATTCTCACTCAATCACACACACTAACACACTCACATGCAATCACTCACACACTCACTCACACCCCGGGAGCCAGCACGATCCACCTTCCACCATAGTCCCACTCTCACTCACACCCTGGGAGCCAGCACGATCCACCTTCCACCATAGTATGTGCAATTACCACATCCATTTCAACTACATGAATAAATGCCACTCACTCACACCCCGGGAGCCAGCACGATCCACCTTCCACCATAGTATGTGCAATTACCACATGCATTTCAACTATATGAATGAATGCTACAGTTGAGCATAAGTATAAACACAAACTCATTACAATTACACATAAGTCACCCCCTTATGACTCACTTCTGTGTCTGTGTGTGTCTCTGTGTGTGCCTGTGTGTTTCTCACTGTGTGTGTTGCATGTGTGTATCACACTCTATGTGTCTGCATGTATGTGTGTATGACTTTCGCTCTTTAAGCATCTCAGTGCATGCGTGTGCATTTGCGCGTGTGCCTCTGTGTTTGTCTTGCATCCTTGTGTGTGCATTAATTCCCTATATATCGTGACGGGCAATGCGGTCCCACATTGCTAGAGTGTGTGTGTGTGTGTGTGTGTGTGTGTGTGTGTGTGTGTGTGTGTATGTATATATATATATATATATATATATATATATATATATCACGGTTTATAATTTTAAGTCCTTTGCTACTAGCCAGACAAGAAAAGTTACTTGCCACTGCAAGCCAAAACATACCCACCAGGGCTGAATTTCTACTCTCTGAGTGAGACAGACAGGGGCTGTCAGGAAAAACAGACGGAAGATCGAGTACCAGCACATCGACAATGTTCCAGCAGGACTGACAGGTGTAATTGACACAATAAGGAGGAGATTGGAGGAATTGGGGAGGCAGAACAGAAAACGACGGGCTGCAGTATAGACCAATTAACTCAAGGCTCCTGCCCAAGAATGGGTCTGGTAAGTGCAATCTAACATTCTTGCAATGCTTTTTATGGCTGACGATCATTTTCTTTTTCGTGCAGTCCATTTTGATTTTTTGCTCTCGCTAGATGATGGTTACTTCCTGTGATAAAATGATTTAAGACTGAGCAGTCGGTAAATCTTTTAAAACGCTAATTTTACAAAGCTAAAAGTAATACTAACCCCTTAACGACCGGCCACGCAGGCACGTGGCGGTCACTTAAGGACCATGGAGCATTTTTTTATTTTTTTATTTATTTGCCAATCCGACTCAGGGCTCCCCAGACGGCATGCAGCCGCGCCGGGATCCCTGAAATCCATGACGGTCCTGGTACGTCATGGGTTGTTCAGTCACTTTTACCCATGACGTACCAGGACCATCAAGGGTCGTTAAGGGGTTAAAGGAAATTCAGTGGGATGTTATCTTCAAAGATAAAAATGCATAAGAATCATGGAATTTGTTTAAAATGCTCTTCGATAAATATATGCGTCAATATATACTATTGGGGTATAAGCACAAGAGGAGCAAATTAAGACCAATGAGGTTAAAGTCAAACATAATAACATAGTAAATTAGGTTAAAAAAATGACACGTGCATAAAGTTCAACCGTTGCCTCATAACCTAGGGACATGAGAATCAACGGGTCAGAAAGATCATTTTAAAAAATATATAAAATGTAATAAAATCTGCAAACAAGCAATTAGGCCAGCTAAAATGAAAATGAGAGAAATATTGCAAATGAGAGCAAGAAAATCCGAAACAATTCTACAAGTATAATAATAACATAAAAGTTAAGGTTGATATTTGTCCTAAAGCTGACACAGGTGAATTGATTAGTTAGGATAAGGCTATGGCTGACACCTTAAACACATTATTTTCTTCTGTATATAAAAAAAGAAGCAACAATGACAGGCAAACAGACAATACCGCAGAATTTCCTGCAATCATGTACATGGCTTACTGAGGACAAAGTCCAAAAGAAACTGGAAAAGGTTATGTGTGTAAAGCACCTGGAAATACAGAGATGGTTGTTTTTTCTCTGCAGAAGGATTTGGATAAACTGAGTGAACGGGCAGAAAAGTGGCAGATGACATTTAATGTAGATGAATATAGGGTTAAGCATTTTGGCTGTAGAAACAAACATGCTACATGCGCACTGTAACAAACACTGGACGCAGTTCTGTTCACAGCCATCGCGTCAGGTTTCTTTCTCCTGAGGTCAGCTGCAAGTTGGTAGCTGGTCCGGTAGCAGAAGGCAACTGTGCCAAAAACAGCTTGTTCACTTTAACTGGATAAAGGCTGGAACACTGGAAACATAGGCGTGTTCATGGTAGCTGGCTAGACTGTAGAAAATTGGAACACTGGAAATGCTGGTCAAGTAAGCTGGAAACTGGAATGCTGGTCTCCTGAATGGGGTTCAAAGGGGACCCTTTAAACCATCCAGGAATGAAGACACAGGACATAGTTCAAGTCCAAAATGACTTCTAACACAATGGGGCTGTAAACAATGGGTACAATGGACTGTTGGTGGAGGGGCTTGCAATACAATGGGACCCCTGGGGATGCTGTACACGCATGAACAAAGGGACAGCAGACATGGAGGAGCCTTTGGCTAATTTAATCTTGCCACTCCAATTCCTAGCCAATAGGAATTTGAGTGACAAGCGACAAACAACCAATCTGGGTCAGGGTAATTGTTTTTCCTAGGAGATGGTTACCTGGGTCTAACATAATTACCTTTTTAACATGGTAGAGTAGGCGACCAATCAGGAAGCCACCTACTCTGTTCAGTACTGTAGGGTGCCAATCAGGAGGGAAGACTGCACTTCCTTTAGGTGAACATTCAGTCTTGTCAATAATGTTTTTTGTGAGGCCTGACAAAGCCTTCATGTAATGGCCTAGGGGTCTCTTACAATGAATGGGAAAAAATGTGGGGAATCCTTATTAGAGAGAGATTTAGGAGTACTGATAGAGGATAGACTTCACAGAAGTGTCCAGAATCACTTAGCTGCTGCAAGAGCAAATAGGGTACGATCCTACAGAAAAATGGGTGTACATGCATGGGATGCAAATATAATTCTACCTCATCTAGAATATGGAGTACAGTTTTGGGTGCCATTTCTTATAAAAGATGCAAATATATTGTGATCACCTTAATAAATCCTTGATGTCTGTCACGGATTTGAAGACTCTCAGACTTAAGGTTTGGTAAAATAACTTAACTTTATTAAAAGTTAAAGGCAGTCCCCGTAGGGTAAACATACATAACAATACAACAGTAATAGAACATATAATAGGTTCTACCGGCCTTGCCTAAATACCGGGCAAGGCAACCCAAGTGACAGTTTTAATGACAGGCTCTACCGGCCTTGCCTATACCGGGCAAGGCAGCCCTTACGGAATGCTGAATGTAGGCTCTACCGGCCCTGCCAATACCGGGTAAGGCAACCTTAAAGATGGTGAATTACAAGGTTCTACCGGCCTTACCAATACCGGGCAGGGCAGCCCAAAGGAGTACTGGAGTAGGCTCTACCGGCCCTGCCAATACCGGGTGAGGCAACCTACACAATGGTATCGTCAAGGTTCTACCGGCCTTACCAATACCGGGCAGGGCAGCCTGAGCAAGTAGACCAGCTGTCAGGTGACTAAGACAGCATACAGCATAAGTATAGATGTCTTACTCAGCAGTAGTCTATTGCCAGGGATACTCAGACAACTGCAAGGAAGTGGACAGCGACTGACCACAGTACTGGATGTTCAGGAGCAAACCAACGTCTGCATGTTGAGACTAATGGTAATAGCGCCACCAGGTTTAATGGAGCAAACCAGCGACCGCACGCTGGAACCAACAACGTATATCGCAACCAGGTTTAGTGGAGCAAACCAGCGTCCGCACGCTGGAGCCAATAATGTATCTCGCAACCAGTTTAGTGGAGTAAACAAGCGTCCACACGCTGGGACCAACAATGTATTTAGCAACCAGGTTTAGTGGAGTAAACCAGCGTCCGCACGCTGGAACCAACAATGTATATCACAACCGGGCTTAGTGGAGTAAACCAGCGTCCGCACGCTGAGACCAACAATGTATTTCGCAACCAGGTTTAGTGGAGTAAACCAGCGTCCGCACGCGGAGACCAACAATGTATATTGCAACCAGGTTTAGTGGAGTAAACCAGCGTCCGCACGCTGGGACTAACAATGTATATCGCAACCAGGTTTAGTGGAGTAAACCAGCGTCCGCACGCTGGGACTAACAATGTATATCGCAAACAGGTTTAGTGGAGTAAACCAACAAAGTAAGATCAGCAGCGAGAAGAACAATGTCGCCAGAGCGACAGCTGGAGCAGGAGATTCAGGAACTCAGTAAGATTAACCCGCGAGGTGCTGGAACACAGGAACACTGGAACTCACAAAGATTAACCTGCGAGGTGCTGGAACACAGGAACACTGGAACTCTGGAACACTAGCATACAGGAACACTGGAACACAGGATCAGCAAGTACAGCAGGAACAGGCCCAGAAGCCTGACAAGCAGGTCAGGCAGAGTGGAGTTAGAAACACCACGAAAGGGCAACCTGGAAGTGCTCAGCCTGGGTTTAAAAAGGATGTGTGAGGAGGGCTAATCACAGACAGCCAATCCTGATACTATGCAAGTGACTGACACTGAACAGCACCAATCACGGGCACCGTGATAGTACCCCCCTTTCAAAGACCCCCTCTCCCAGAGTAGGGTCTAGGCTTCTGAGGGTATTTGGCATGAAATATTCGTAGTAACTTGGGTGCATGAAGGTCCTTACTGTCTACCCAAGAATGATCCTCAGGACCATAACCTTTCCAATGCACCAGATACTGTACCCCTCCTCTACGTCTGCGGGAATCAATAATGTTTTGTACTTCATACTCCTCCTGCCCCTCGACTTCAACAGGACCTGGCCTCACAGGTGTGGTAGTATAACGGTTACAAACCAGAGGTTTAAGGAGAGACACATGGAATACATTATGAATGAGCATAGAAGCAGGTAATTCCAAGGCATAGGAAACAGGGTTAATTTTGCGAATGATCTTGTACGGACCAATGAACCGAGGTGCCAGCTTATTAGATGGGACCTTGAGCTTTAGATTCTTGGAGGACAGCCATACTCTATCCCCGACTCGGAAGGAAACCGCTGGAAGCCTTCTGCGATTGGCATGACGCTGATGTCGCTGAAAAGACTGGCCCAATGCCCTCTGAACTTGTGCCCATGTGGAACGGAGTTGCTCTATATGCTCATCCAGAGCTGGAATCTGCTGTGATTGAAAGGAATCCGGGAGCAGACAGGATTGGAACCCATAATTGATTAAAAACGGAGAGCTCCCGGAGGAAGAATTAACTGCGCAGTTCCTGGCGAACTCTGCCCAAGGCAACAAGTCGGCCCAATTATCATGATGGTCAGTCACAAAACATTGCAGAAACTGTTCCAATCCTTGAATGGCCCTCTCAGCGGCCCCGTTAGTCTGGGGATGATATGCCGAGGAAAATGATAGCTGTATGCCCATCTGTTCACAAAATGCCCTCCAGAATCTGGACACAAACTGGCTCCCCCTGTCAGACACCAGCACCCTGGGTACTCCATGTAACCGAAATACTTCTCGAGCGAATACCATTGCCAGTTCCTTGGCCGAAGGAAGGCCACGGAGGGGTACGAAGTGTGCCATTTTAGAGAACCTGTCTACCACCATCAATATGAAGTAGTACCCTCTAGACCTGGGCAATTCTCCCATAAAGTCAATAGAGACGTGAGACCAAGGGCGTTCACCATTAGGCACCGGCTGAAGCAAGCCCACAGGGAGATGTCTAGGGGTTTTGGCACGGGCACAGGTGGCACAGGCATTCGTAAAATTGGCACAATCTGCTCTCATAGAAGGCCACCAAAATAGCTGAGAGAGAGACCAGAACAATTGATCCCTACCAATATGTCCCGCAGCCTTAGAGGAGTGGTAGGTCTCAAGTAATCGAGTACGGAATGGCTCAGCGACAAAACATTTGCCCACTGGAGTCTCATGAGGAGCAGAGGCTTGGGATGCCGAAATCTCCTCCCCTAGTGGTGAAGTAATACTAGTACATATTGTAGCCAATATTCGATCGGGTTGAATGATAGGGGCTGGTACCTCTTCTCTGTCAACCTCTGCTTTAAATTGTCTAGACAGAGCATCAGCCCTAACATTCTTTGATCCTGGCAGGTATGATACAACGAAATTGAATCGGGATAGAAACAGTGCCCATCTGGCCTGGCGAGAAGACAATCTCTTGGCCTCAGAAAGATACGTCAGATTCTTGTGATCAGTTAGAATCAAGACGGGGTTTTTTGTGCCTTCAAGTAAATGACGGCATTCTTTGAGAGCGAGGATAATGGCCAGTAATTCTCGATCACCAATCTCGTAATGACTTTGAGCACTAGTCAGTTTTTTTTAGAAGAATCCACAGGGTCTGAGTGTACCGCCTTTAACCTGTCGCTGAGAGAGCACCGCCCCGACCCCAATATCTGAGGCATCAACTTCCAAAGTAAAGGGGAGTATTGGATTAGGGTGGGACAACACAGGCGCTTCAGCAAAGGCTACCTTCAACTTCTGAAAGGCCTCTTCAGCAGCCACCGGCCAGAGGGATAGGTTAGCGCCCTTGTGCGTGAGGTCAGACAGAGGTTTCACGATAGATGAGAAGTTTTTAATAAACTTCCTGTAATAATTGGCGAAGCCCAGAAATTGTTGGATGGCTTTGAGGCTCTTGGGTTTAGGCCATTGTAAGACTGCCGTCAATTTCTCTTTATCCATGGCAATGCCGTCTTTGCCAATTATAAACCCCAGAAACGGTACACTGGTTTTGTGGAACTCGCATTTCTCCAGTTTACAGAATAATTTATTTTTTCGTAAGCGCAGCAAGACTTTAGACACATCCTTGATGTGTTGTGACAGGTCTTTGGAGTGGATAAGTATGTCATCAAGATAGACTACCACACAAGATTGTAACATATCTCTAAGAACGTCATTGATCAGTTCTTGAAATACTGCAGGAGCATTACATAGACCAAATGGCATGACTAGGTATTCATAATGCCCAGATCTCGTATTGAAGGCAGTTTTCCACTCATCACCAGCTCTGATACGTATCAAATTGTAGGCTGCCCTTAGGTCCAATTTGGTGAAAATCGAGGACCCCTTAAGTCTATCAAACAGCTCGGTGATGAGTGGTATTGGGTAGGCATTTTTTGCCATCAGCTTATTCAGCCCACGATAGTCTATGCAAGGTCGCAGTTCGCCACTTTTTTTCTTAACAAAAAAGAACCCGGCACCGGACGGAGAAGTAGATTTCCTTATGATCCCTCTACTGAGGGCATCTGATATGTATTCCTCCATAGCTTGGTTCTCCTCACAAGACAATGGATACGTGCGTCCCCTCGGTGGTACTGCTCCAGGACTCAGTTCTATGCGACAATCGTATGGTCTGTGCTGAGGTAGGGTGCCATCCTCTCCCTTACTGAAAACGTAGCTAAACTGCTGGTAGGCATCAGGTAGTGAAGGGGAGGTGCACAAGACCTTAACAGGATGGGTAACGCACTTATCCATACAGAACTGAGACCAAGCAGCTATCTCACATTTCTGCCAATCAAATTGTGGGTTGTGCAACTGTAACCAAGGAAAGCCCAAAATCACGGCATGGTGAGGAGAATTAATCAATTGGAACTGCTGCTCTTCCTTGTGAAGAGCCCCAGTAGTCATGGACAAGGGCATCGTTTCAAAAGTAACTTGGGCGGGTTCCAAAGGTCTGCCATTAATTGCTTTAATAGCAAGAGGGGTTTCTGTAACGGTTTTTAGGACTCTCAGACCAGTAAGTGAAAATAAAACACACTTTATTTAAAGTAAATAATGCTCAAGTTCCCCTCTAGTGGTAATATACAGATCAAGTAAACTGAGATATTACAATAGTAATAGCACAATAGATATACATGCAAGACAGTATGCAATTGGATGATATGAACCCCCAAGGGGTTAATGTCTAGATAGCAGTCAGTCTCAGATGTGGAGGTTTGACACGCCCTGGATGTTAAAAGGCTGTGCTGGATAGACAAAGTTCATCAAGTACTGAAGACCGAACTGCCTTGCCAAGGTGTTTGGATATTAAGCAGAATAGGAATCAACTTAGCCCCCACGGGCGTAGTTACTGGAACTGCTTTGGTTTGTGCAAGTGCAAATAGCCCCCACGGGCGTAACGGGAACCGGCCGGCAATGCAAGAGCTAACAGCCTCCTCAAGCTTAGTCGAATGCTGGAATATGAATGCAAGAGCCACTAGCCCCCTCGGGCGTAGTACCGGATAAGCCAACACTGAAGCCTTACTGCCACCACTCTATATACGGATACTGCCGGTAACTGACACCGGAGAGCCTTAGGCGCCCAAACGGCCCAAACAATGTGACTACTCTGCAATGGAGGACTAGAGTTGCCGACGGTGAGCGGCCAACTCAGCAGCAGTATCACGGATATCGAGGCTCGTACTGGAGATAGAGAGTGTGAAATCGAGGCAGCACTGCAAGAGTTAAAAAGCACGTTTACGCGAGGCTTCAGCGCTACTGGAAGGCTCTGCACTGAGAGGAAGGCACACAGATTCACACACAGCTCTGCACAGGTAGCGAGGCACAGCACTAGTCGAGGGTAACACCAGGAAAGGCAGTCACACTGAAGCGGGCAACAGAGACTGATAATGTCGCGGCGGCGACAACTGGAACGCAGGTCACTGGAACAAACTGGAAGTCGATCTTCGGAGCAGGAAGTCAGCCGGGCCGGGTTGGAGCATGTAGGAGGCAGTCATACAAGCCGGGTCATACACAAGCAGGAACGTCAGTCTAGCCGGGTCGGGATCCAAGGGTGGTACGCAGACGAGCCGGGTCATACACAGGCAGGAACACTGGAGAATAGTCAGGACAAGCCGAATCGGTACACAGGAACTCAGAATACAGGAACACAGCAACAGCACTACTGGCTCAGGAACACCACGAAAGGGCATCTGACAGATGTGATAGCCAGGTATAAAAAGGTCATCAGGAGGCGGGTCAAACCCAGTCAGCAAATCAGTGACAGCCACAACTGAGAGTGACAGGAATCACAGGCACTGTGATAGTTTCTCTCTGAATCCGTGGTACCCCATGCAATTCAGCAAAGGTATTGTCCATAAAATACCCAGCTGCACCAGAATCAACCAAGGCCAAAACCTCAACCGAGCGTTGTGCCCATGACAATACCACCTGTATGGTGGGTTTAAGTGTGTCCAACAATGGGGACGATTGGACACCACCTAGGGCCTGTCCCCCAAGGTACCCCAGGTGTGTTCGTTTCCCGGACGTACCGGACAAGATCTTAACAGGTGACCATCTTTACCGCAGTACAGACATAATCCTTGTGTCTTGCGATACCTTCTCTGCTCCTTAGTTAACCTAGTGAAACCCACCCGCATAGGTTCACTTGGTTCCGAAATAGGTTCACTAGGTTTGGATGCAGAGGGAGGGTTGGGTGGGCAAACGTCGCTCTCTGGCGGTTAATCTTTCACATATTCTGGAGTCAATTAGAATCACGTATTCGATATAATCGTCTAAGTCAGTAGGTAACTTTTGCTGCAATCTCATCTTTAATCTGGTCACTCAATCCTTGAGCAAAGGCTGCCAACAGGGCCTCGTTATTCCACCCTACCTCTGCTGCCAAGGTGCGGAATTCAATGGCATAATCGTCAACCGTGCGCCTGCCCTGTTGTATCTCCATGAGACGTTTAGCAGCAGAGGTAGTTCTACCAGGAGGCTCAAATACTCTCCAAAAGGATTGCACAAAATCACAGAAATTCTTTGTGCAAGGTTTAGCGTTTTCCCAAAGTGGGTTGGCCCAGGCCAATGCTCTGCCAGTCAGCAGGGATATCATGATATCACCTTGCTGCGATCACTAGGAAATGCGTGTGCCATCAATTCCATAAATATTTCAAGTTGATTAATAAACCCTCTGCATAATTGAGGGTCCCTGTCATATCTCAGCGGCAAGGGTGCAGAAGCCGTTAACCATTTGACTGCGGCCCCTGAGGGCTTAGACTCATTCTCCGGTGTCGGAATTGGCGGGACCACCGGGTTAGCACCGGACTTATCCGCAAGTACCGTGCATTCAAGAATAGTTTGGATAGCAATCGCTAGCTGATCCAAACGTTGCTCGTGCATATCCATCCTCCAATGGATATTCTGTGCGTTACCGTCACTCTTAGTGTCTGAGGTCATGGCCCTTTCGTACTGTCACGGATTTGAAGACTCTCAGACTTAAGGTTTGGTAAAATAACTTAACTTTATTAAAAGTTAAAGGCAGTCCCCGTAGGGTAAACATACATAACATACAACAGTAATATAACATATAATAGGTTCTACCGGCCTTGCCTAAATACCGGGCAAGGCAACCCAAGTGACAGTTTTAATGACAGGCTCTACCGGCCTTGCCTATACTGGGTAAGGCAACCGTGAGATGACATATACCGGTTCTACCGGCCTTACCAATACCGGGCAAGGCAGCCCTTACGGAATGCTGAATGTAGGCTCTACCGGCCCTGCCAATACCGGGTAAGGCAACCTTAAAGATGGTGAATTACAAGGTTCTACCGGCCTTAACAATACCGGGCAGGGCAGCCCAAAGGAGTACTGGAGTAGGCTCTACCGGCCCTGCCAGTACCGGGTGAGGCAACCAACAGGATGGTATCGTCAAGGTTCTACCGGCCTCACCAATACCGGGCAGGGCAGCCTGAGCGAGTAGACCAGCTGTCAGATGACTAAGACAGCATAGAGCATAAGTATAGAGGTCTTACTCAGCAGGAGTCTATTGCCAGGGATACTCAGACAACTGCAAGGAAGTGGACAGCGACTGACCACAGTACTGGATGTTCAGGAGCAAACCAACGTCCGCACTTTGGGACTAATGGTAATAGCGCCACCAGGTTTAATAGAGCAAACCAGCGACCGCACGCTGGAACCAACAATGTATATCGCAACCAGGTTTAGTGGAGTAAACCAGCGTCCGCACGCTGGGACCAACAACGTATATCGCAACCAGGTTTAGTGGAGCAAACCAGCGTCCACACGCTGGAGCCAATAATGTATCTTGCAACCAGTTTAGTGGAGTAAACCAACGTCCGCACGCTGGGACCAACAATGTATATAGCAACCAGGTTTAGTGGAGTAAACCAGCGTCCGCACACTGGGACCAACAAAGTATAGCGCAACCAGGTTTAGTGGAGCAAACCAGCGTCCACACGCTGGAGCCAATAATGTATCTTGCAACCAGTTTAGTGGAGTAAACCAGCGTCCGCACGCTGGGACCAACAATGTGTATTGCAACCAGGTTTAGTGGAGTAAACCAGCGTCCGCACGCTGAGACCAACAATGTATATTGCAACCAGGTTTAGTGGAGTAAACCAGCGTCCGCACGCTGGGACTAACAATGTATATCGCAACCAGGTTTAGTGGAGTAAACCAGCGTCCTCACGCTGGGACTAACAATGTATATCGCAACCAGGTTTAGTGGAGTAAACCAACAAAGTAAGATCAGCAGCGAGAAGAACAATGTCGCCAGAGCGACAGCTGGAGCAGGAGATTCAGGAACTCAGTAAGATTAACCCGCGAGGTGCTGGAACACAGGAACACTGGAACTCAGTAAAATTAACCCGCGAGGTGCTGGAACACAGGAACACTGGAACTCTGGAACACAGGAACACTAGCATACAGGAACACTGGAACACTGGAACACAGGATCAGCAAGTACAGCAGGAACAGGTCCAGAAGCCTGACAAGCAGGTCAGGCAGAGTGGAGTCAGAAACACCACGAAAGGGCAACCTGGAAGTGCTCAGCCTGGGTTTAAAAAGGCTGTGTGAGGAGGGCTAATCACAGACAGCCAATCCTGATACTATGCAAGTGACTGACATTGAACAGCACCAATCACGGGCACCGTGATAGTGTCACAGTACCTTGTTTCCAGCTTCGCTGCTTCAGTGACGCTCTGCGTCTTTCCATGCGTCATCTGCAGGCAAGAGGCTTCAAGCATGCTGCAGACCTCTGTTTTATGAGTGTTTGTTTCCTGTAGTCTCCTCCTACCTACTTCCTTCCTCTAGCTGCTCCTCCTACCTACTTCCTGTGGAGGGGTTTAAAGAGCAGACTGAGTCCTGACTCAGTCACCCTTACGTTGTTGTTGTTCTGAGCAGTTAATTTTCTAGTATTCCTAATTCCTGTGTATGATCCGGCTTGTTTGTCCATCCATTCTGGTGTTGACCTGTGGCTCTGTCTGACTATTCTCCTTGGTGTTCCGATTTGGCTCAGATAGCCTTTCTGGTGCAAACCTGCGGCTCTGTCTGACTATGCGCTCCGTGTATGACTTTGGCTTGTCTGACTATCCTATCTAGTGGTTACTAGAAGGCCTGTCTGTTTGGTCAGTTTGTTGGTTCCATTATTCAGACATCCTTCCTAGTACTGACCTGGGGCTCTAGCAGACTCCTAGCTACTGACTGCAGGCTGAGTCAGTGTCTCTTGGGCGTTACCTTACCATGAGACCCCAGTGGGCTGAGGCCTAGTCTCGGACAGTGTGGTGCAGAGATTGGGAGACTGCTATTCCTGATACAGTGCTCGCCGTTTCAATCACCCACTGTGTGTTTATTTACTGTCATTGTTCTCATAATAAAGGTTCTATTAACTATACCGTCTGACTCCTGGTTTTGCTTGCGAACCGTAACACTTGGTAAGGCCTCATCTAGAATATGGAGTACAGTTTTGGGCACCAGTTCTTAAAAAAATACATTATTGAGCTCGAAAAAGTGCAGTGGTGTGTGACAAAACTGATAAAGGGACTGGAGAATCTAAGTTATAAGGAGAGTCTAAACTGGGTGTGTTTACTTTAGAGAAGAGACGTCTGAGGGGTGATATGATTATCATTTACATGTATATTTGAGGACAATACAAAGGACTATACAATTAATTATTTACTCAAAGAGCTGAGCTAAGAACTAGAGGTAACCCATGAAGACTAGAGGAAAAGTGCTTTCAAATAAAACAAATGCAGGGTTTTATTTTGCTATTTTGTATAGTAAGGGAGGTAAAGTTAAGGAATTATTTGCTTCGGGATGATCTGCTTGCAAATACTGTAACTGCTTTAAAAAAAAAAGTAATGGATACCTATCTAACATAGAACAATATTGAGAATTATGACAGTTGGCTTCAAAGCAGACTGCCATTTGGAGTTAAAGGATTTTCTTTACCCAGCTGGGGCTTAATTGGAAATGGTGAAGAGTTAGAAGGAATCTGGTGACTATCATTTCAAAGGATTTATTGCATTCACATTTAAGGTTGGTTACTTACCATATAGTGAGCATTAGAGGATAATATAAAGCTATTTGAATTGTAAAACCAAGCATGAGTGATAGCAGGTTAGCCAATCTCACGCAGTGCACATCTTGTCACATGTCTGAACACTTGGAGCAATCGTTCCAGGGGTCATACCGCTGTGCCAAGTGTGAGCATATTTTCTCTTTAGAGTCTAAGATATTGGATTTGGAGAGAAATATTGCAACATTGCGAGACATTGGAAACCTGGAAAGGAGTTTAGAACTCACAGAGCAGGTAGTATGTGGGGTTAGTGGCGAAGAGGGTGGAGTTGTAGATGAGGAGCGACAGGTAGGCAGCTGGGTAACAGTAAGGAGGGGAGGTAGTGGGCAGAGGAAGAGGAAGGCCAGTTCTGAGTTGACTCAGTTCAACAGATTTGCAAGATTGTGTGAAGATGTTGATGAGAATTGCTCAGAATTGGCAACACTGGAGAGGGCTGATTCCTCTAGCAGCCAGGGGAACAGTCCTCCTTCCAGGCTAGATGGGATGCAGATCAGGCAGAATCCAAGGCAGGTGGTGGTAATAGGGGACTATTATTAGGAGGGTAGATAGGGTAATCTGCCGCCAGGAACGTGAATGCCGAACAGTATGCTGTCTCCCGGGTGCTCGGGTTCGGCATGTTGCGGACAGGGCTGACAGATTATTGGGAGGGGCTGGAAGTGATCCAGCTGTCTTGGTACATATTGGAACCAATGACAAAATAGGAGGAAGATGGAGGTCCCTAAAGAATGATTTCAGGGATTTAGGGTGCAAGCTCAAGGCAAGGACCTCTAAGGTAGTATTTTCTGAAATACTACCTATGCCATGCGCCAGTGCAGGTAGGCAGAGGGAGCTCAGGGAGCTTAATGCATGGCTCAAGCAATGATGTAGGAAGGAGGGTTTGGGGTTTTTAGAACACTGGGCAGACTTTGCTCTTGGGTACAATTTATATGGATTGCACCTAAATGGTAGAGGAGCCTCTGTGTTAGGGGAGAGAATGCTAGGAAGCTTGGAGGAGCTTTTAAACTAGGAAAGGGGGGGTGGGTATAGATAGCAAAAATGGGGTAGATAGAGCAGATAGGAACTGGGTCCAAGTAAATGACCAAGGGGGTGAAGAAAGGGTGGGGAAAATTTAGTCAGTAGGGCGGAACTCCTAGTAAATGAAGGTGAAGAAAAAAGGCATGTAGGGATTAATATATGTAAAGACGTCAAAATTAATTGTATGCTAGCAAATGCAAGAAGTATGGTAGATAAAATAGGAGAACTAGAATTGCTGGTGGTTAATGAGCAATGGGACATAATTGGAATAACAGAAACATGGTGGAACGATGCACATGACTGGGCTGTAAATATAGAGGGCTATTCCCTGTTTAGAAGAGACAGAATTAATAGAAAAGGTGGAGGTGTGTGCTTATATTTGAAAACAGAGCAAAATCCAGTTTTGCGAGGTGATATTAGTGAGGAAACTGGCCAAATTGTGGAGTCCATGTGGGTAGAAATCGAGACTAAATGTGGTGTGAAAGGTAAAAAAAAAAAAAAGTTGTTGGTGGGCATATGCTACAAACCACCAAATATCGATGACAATGATGAGGCCCAACTGCTGTTGCAGATGAGGAAAGCTACCCAGTTTGGGCATAATTATGGGAGATTTTAATTATCCAGATATCAACTGTAAAAATGAGACCTGTCAGAGTGCTGAGGGTAGCAGGTTTTTGAACACACTTCGTGAAAGCTACATGTCACAAATGGTGGAAGCGCCGACAAGAAATAACAATGTATTGGACCTAGTGATCACTAATAACACAGAAATGGTATCCAATATTAAGGTAAGAAAACATTTGGGAAACAGTGATCACAACATGGTTACATTTGAGATCTGTCTGGCAAAGCAAAAATGTATAGGTTCAACCAAAACTCTTAATTTTAAAAAAGCGAACTTCAAATTGTTAAGGGCCTCAATGCAACACATAGACTGGAATATTTTATTTAAAGGCAAAAATACTGAGAAAAAATGGTCAGAATTCAAATTTAGGTTGCAGAAATGTACCCAACAGTATATACCAATGGGGAACAAATGCAAAAGAAGTAAGTCACAGCCAATGTGGTTAACTGCACATGTAAAGAAGGAAATGGCAAGGAAAAAAAACGCATTCAAATTGTTTAAGTCTGAAGGAACTGAACAATCTTTCTTAAAATACAGGGAGTGCAACAAAGATTGCAAAAAGGCAATTAGGGTAGCAAAAATAGATAATGAAACTCGAATTGCAAGGGAAAGCAAGACTAATCCAAAAAAGTTTTTCAAATATATAAATAGCAAAAAACTTAAGAGGGAGTGCATTGGACCATTCAAAAATGAGATGGGTGAGTTGGTTAGTGAGGATAAGGAAAAGGCCGATGTTTTAAACACTTTCTTTGCATCAGTATATACAAGGGAGCAAGGAATGGTAGAAGAGCCTCTGCAAGTAACAAATAAAACAATACAATTAATAGATATTGGGTTAACTCAGGGAGATGTCATGGGAAGACTGAAGAAAATTAAAACCGACAAAGCACCGGATCCTGATGGTATACATCCAAGGGTTCTTCAGGAACTTAGTGCAGTGTTAGCAAAACCCCTATATTTACTCTTTAAAGATTCTATTACCACAGGCTCAATGCCACAGGATTGGCGAAGAGCTAACATAGTGCCTCTATTTAAGAAGGGAACTAAAACAGAACCTGGGAATTATATACCAGTGTGTTTGACCTCTGTAGTGGGAAAACTGTTAGAAGGGATACTAAGGGACTATATTCAGGATTACAACACAAAAAATAAAATCATTAGCATGAATCAACATGGTTTTATGAAGAACAGATCATGCCAAACTAATCTTTTCAGCTTCTATGAGGAGGTAAGCAGGAACCTAGAGAATGGCAAGACAGTAGATGTAGTATATCTAGATTTTGCAAAGGCATTTGATACAGTGCCACACAGAAGGCTGGTGTATAAAATAAGGAAATTGGGGCTAGGAGATAACCTTTGCAATTGGATACAAAACTGGTTGAAGGATAGGGAACAGTGTGTGGTTGTAAATGGAAAATTCTCCAGTACAGTTAAAGTGGAGAGTGGAGTACCTCAGGGTTCAGTATTGGGTCTGCTGCTTTTTAACATGTTTATAAATGATCTGGAAATAGATATAGAAAGCAAAATATCAATATTTGCAGATGATACTAAATTATGCAAAGTCATTAATTCAGAACAGGATATTTTCTCTCTACAGAGGGACTTGCATACAATGTCAGATTGGGCAAACATGTGGAATATGAAGTTTAATGTGGGGAAGTGTAAAGTCATGCATTTGGGAGGAAACAATCCCAAGGCTACTTATAAACTTAATGGAATAATTTTAGGTGACTCGTTGCTAGAAAAAGACCTGGGTATCCTTGTCAACTACAAACTTGGAAACAGTGACCAGTGTCAAACAGCAGTAGCAAAGGCAAACAAAGTCCTGTCTTGCATAAAAAGAGGTATAGAAGCAAGAGTGGATAACATTATTTTGCCATTATACAAATCATTGGTAAGACCTCACCTTGAGTATGCAGTGCAATTTTGGGCACCGGTTCTGAAAAAGGATATACTAGAACTAGAGAGGGTACAGCGGAGAGCAACAAAATTAATTAAGGGAATGGAGGACTTGACATATGAGGAACGACTAAACAAACTTGGTTTATTTACTCTAGAGAAAAGATGACACCTTATCACATTGTACAAGTATATGAGAGGCCAATACAAGGATCTCTGCAGTGAGCTATTTATTTCAAGGCCTGATCAGGTGACCAGGGGACACCCCTTGAGATTAGAGGAAAGGAGGTTTAAACTTCAGCAGAGGAAGGGTTTTTTTACGGTAAGATCTGTCAAATTGTGGAATTCATTGCCCAGGGAGGTAGTTATGGCAGATACAATGGATACATTTAAGAGAAGATTAGATACATTTCTTTCAAAAGGGAACATACAGAGTTATACTGTTTATCAGTAGGCATATCAGAAAGGTCTGATAAAGACTAATTTAATTGGTAGCAGGAAAGCTATAAAATTCTCAGTTACTGAGGTATGAGGCGAAGGTTGAACTTTATGGACTTGTGTCTTTTTTCAACCTAATTTACTATGTTACTATGGTTTCAACGTTGTTTTTTTTTTTTTGTTTTGTTTTTTTTCTTCCTCTGCATCAACAGGTCTGATATGGCATGGGCTGGACTTGATAGACGGCAGTCTTTTTCAGCCTCATTAATTGTTACTATGAAATATAGTTTTATTATTTGCAAGTATGAAGTCAATTTCCCTTGTATTACCATTAGGGCTTTTCCTAGTCCATTTCCTAGTCCTGTAGAATGAATTCATGATGTACAAATTTTGTTCTTTTGCAAATTTAATCATAGTTGTCTCTCATAGTTGTCTCTCTTTTCAGTTCCTTTCGGTCCGATTGATTTTCCACCATACTGGATCTTACCAATTTTTGCACTGAAATCTCCCATTATACATTTGTATAGGTTATTGTTTGTAGAGGAGTAATAAATCATCGTACAATTCTTCAACTTCATTATCACTGTGGTTACTTGTAGGATACATAAACTTGAATGATTTGAAGAACACAACAACTGTTTCTTTTGATAGCACATGCAGCAATTATTTCAGAAATACTTTCTACTTTTGCAACTCAGTCTGTCAGGAATCTGATTCCTCCACATTGTCCATCATTGGTTCCTTTATAGTATAGCTAGTGTCCATCTTCTGATTTGACTAAATCGTCATTATTTTTACACGTCCCACAAAAGCCTCTAATGTCCCAACTGATGTTATTTAGTTTGTGTACCAGTTTCTCTAAGCATGAAACGATACTCCTAGATAAAATGTTAAGCGTTTCAGTGTCTAAAGACTAAAAGCAGCCTGATAGAACCTGATAATCCCTGGCACCATCTGCCATTAAACTGGTCTTCCCACTCCCATAGGAAGTAGCTTGAAAGTCTTCAGGAAATGAGGGCCATTGTTTTTGTTGTGAAGCCATGTTGAGAGAATAGACCATAATCTGCCATGATAGTCCAGTGCAGGTTAACAGTAAAAAAGGGGATTACTTGCAGTCTTCAGTATGGATGGCATAGCACCTTCATAACTGCTGCCTCAACCTGTAACCTTCAGATGATGCGGAGTATATCCCTTTCTACCTTTCAATACAACTGGCATGTGCTTTCCACTGAGGGAACACATGACATCTGGAGGGCTGCTTTGTTTCTTGGTGTGCATTTCATTAGTGGAACGCACTCCATGGTTTGATTCGGTGGCCAAGCAGACAGAGGAGACGGATGTTCAGCAAGTCAGGAGGAGTTTGGAGGGCTATTTAATGTCAAGACCGGTAAGAAAGGACAGATTTGCCTATGTGCTTGAGGATGCTTAGCCTAGGTACAGCATGACAGCTCCTATTAAGCCTCAGCATTCTAAGAACAAGCGTAATATCTATAATACTGCAAATGAGGAAAAATCACAAGCCAAGTACAAGGTATGATGTATGTGCGGGTTGTGATAATAAGATCTTGGCTACAGATTCAGCAAAATTGGGCCCAGATTGTTTGAGAAAGGCTTTGGGCAATTTCAAAAATGTATATTCTGGATGAAATCCTCCATGCAGGAACACCAAAGGCCATGCAAGAAGGAGAACCATCCAGGAACAGGCAAAGGATGAACCCAGGGGAAGTTACCTGTACGGAGGAAGAGGAGAATGAGTTAGAACAGAGCCTTCAGGATCATGAATGTTTTCAGAGGAAGTACGAGAGATAGTGAAAGATACAGGTATCTTCAGTTTGGATAGAATAGATTCCTTTGTAAAGAACCTCAGAAGAATGTTGGGACTTAGCAATATTTCGATATAATGGATACAACATTTCTAGAAAAAAAGAAAGCAGTTCGGTGTTTCCAATTAATCAATCATTATTTGACCTAATAAACTCAGAATTATATCTGGGGGCCAGAAGATCTAATAAATTGTTTCCATTTAATGAAGACGAGGTTAAGAATTAGGTTTCACCCCCCCTAAAAAAATAGATGTAGCAATTGTGTATTTAGCAAACAGAACCCTTCTTCCACTGGGGATGAGACATCACTGAGGGATCTAATGGAGAGGAAGCTAGATTGGGAATTGTGCAAACAATTCTCAGAAACAGGACGAAACCTGAAAGCAGCTACAATAATGGCTTTCATAGCACTCATCATGTGTATATGGTTGGAAGTCCTTGAAAAGTATTTAGTATCCAGGTCAAAGCTTCTGAAAGAAGTAGCAGTTATGAAGGAGGCAAAAAACTATTTATATGATGCTTCTATTGATTTATGCTATTGATATAATTTACCATCTAGTCAGATCCTCAGACCTGTCAATCATGGCCAGAAGATCATTATGGCTGAAACCATAGGGTATCGCTTCAAAAAGTAAACTAGTATCTCTACTCTTTTCAAGCTCATTGGGGAACAATTGGAGCAGACTATTAAGAAGGCTTTGGGAGCAGAGAGTTCCTTCTTACCTCAAGAAAGGAAACAAAGTTATTTGGTAATAACTGACCATGAAGAACTTATCTCTAACATCCAAGTAAGGGAGCACTTGGGGAATAGTGACCATAACATGGTATCGTTTGAGATTAATTCAAAAAAACAAGTTGATACGAGTTCCACCAAAACACTGAATTTTAAAAAGGCCAACTTTAGCAGGTTTAATTCATCCCTTGGTCTCGTTGACTGGGATAAAATATTTTCAGGAAAAAACACAGAAGGTAAGTGGAATGCCTTCAAAATAATATTGCAAAAATACACATATAAATTTATCCCTGTTGGAAACAAATACAAAAGAAGCAAATTGAAACCAATGTGGCTAACCAGTAAAGTAATTCATGAAATAAATAACAAGAAAGCGGCATTTAAACATTACAAAGCTGAGGGATCAGCAGAGGCATTTGCAGAATACAAAAATGTCAACAAAACCTGTAAAAAGGCTATTAAATTAGCTAGACTGGAGAATGAAAAAAATATTGCTAAGGAGAGCAAAAGCAACCCAAAAAAATTCTTTAAATACATTAATGGCAAAAAATTAAAGTCTGATAATGTTGGGTCCTTGTTAGCTGAAACGGGTGAGATGGTCAAAGGTGACAGAGAGAAGGCAGATATTTTAAATAATTTCTTTTCTTCTGTTTTTACCAAGGAAGACCCATTGGACAAGAATCTACAAACTACTTTTACAGAACAGGCACAGCAAGCATGGGAATGGCTAACACAAGAAAAAGTGTTAAAACAATTGAATGGTGTCAAGGTAGACAAGGCTCCGGGGCCAGATGGTATACACCCACGGGTACTTAGGGAGCTAGGCCAGACCCTGGCCAGACCGATATATCTGATTTTCAGGGATTCTTTTATTTCTGGTATGGTGCCCATGGATTGGCGTAAAGCAGATGTGGTGCCCATATTTAAAAAGGGATCAAAGTCCCAGCCAGGAAATTACAGACCCGTAAGCTTGACATCTGTGGTAGGGAAGCTGTTTGAAAGGTTGCTAAGGGAATATATTCAAGAATTCTGCTGGAACAGGAATATCATTAGCAATAGCCAACATGGCTTTGTGAAAGATAGGTCTTGTCAAACGAACTTGATCGCATTTTATGAAAAAGTAAGTAATAATATAGATGAGGGAGAGGCGGTTGACGTGATCTATTTAGACTTTGCCAAGGCATTTGATACGGTTCCACACAAGAGGTTACTCTACAAATTGAATGAAATAGGACTAGGGGAAAATGTTTGTGAGTGGATTGGAAATTGGCTGAAAGATAGAATGCAAAGAGTGGTAGTAAATGGCAAGTTCTCCAGTTGGATAAACGTGATAAGTGGAGTGCCTCAGGGATCTGTCCTGGGTCCTCTTCTTTTTAATTTGTTTATTAATGACCTCCCAGAGGGCATAGGAAGCCATGTATCAGTGTTTGCCGATGACACAAAATTAAGTAAGGTAATAAAGTCTGAACTGGATGTGTCTTCATTACAAGAGGACTTGGACAAATTGAGTAACTGGGCAGGCAAATGGCAAATGAGATTCAATATAGACAAGTGTAAAGTTATGCATTTTGGGTATAATAATAAAAATGCAACATATAGTTTAAATGGTGTTTCTCTGGGGAAATCTACTAATGAAAAGGATTTAGGAGTAATGGTAGACAATAGACTTTGCAGTAGCATGCAGTGCCAGCTGGCAGCTGCAAAGGCCAATAAGATATTGGCATGTATTAAAAGGGGTATTGACTCAAGGGAGGAAGATATAATTATGCCTCTTTACAGGTCCATGGTAAGACCCCACCTAGAATATGCTGTTCAATTCTGGGCGCCCTTTCTGAAGAAGGACATTATGGAACTAGAGAGAGTGCAGAGGAGGGCTACAAAACTAGTAAGGGGAATGGAATGTTTTAGTTATGAAGAGAGGCTAGAAAAGTTAAACTTGTACACACTAGAGAAACGGCGTCTTAGAGGGGATATGATAACACTATATAAATATGTTCAAGGCCCATATAAAGGGCTTTCAAAAGACCTGTTCATTAACAGAACAGTACACAGGACAAGGGGCCACCCGCTTAGACTTGAGGAAAGGAGATTTAGTCTACAACAGCGGAAGGGTTTCTTTACAGTAAGGACAATAAAGGTATGGAATGCACTTCCGGAGGAGGTGGTGCTATCAAATACATTAGATGCCTTTAAAAGGGGCCTGGATACTTATTTAAAAGAGCATAATATAGAGGGCTATGCACGTTAGTATTGGGATTAATATTTAGTTAGGGCTTGTTGATCCAGGGAGAAATCTGATTGCCATTTGGAGTCGGATGCCTTCTTTTGGGTCAGCGATGGTAAACAGGAATAGGAAAAGGGTTGAACTGGATGGACGCAAGTCTTTTTTCAACCTAAATTACTATGTAACTATGTAACAATCAGCTGATTCGGGATCCAAAAACCAGGCCTTTTGTGAACAAAGAAAATACGGAGCAGAAAGATTTACCCAGAAAACCAAAGGGGCTACAGGAAAGAATTTCCAGTGAGGAGAAATGTGCCCTAATTCAAATCCTAGTGGAGGCAGGCTGGGATTTTTCTGCAAGAATGGTCAACTCATGAATTAAAATTAATTAAAATACTTTAGTTTGGAGGTTATATCTGTACATGGATTGAAAACTGGTTAAATGATAGATGGCAGAGAGAGTAAATTAAACATTTTCAAGTTGGTCTAAAGTTGTAAGTGGGGTGTCACAGGGTCAGTCCTTGACCCAATGCTTTTTACTTTGTTTATAAATTATATAGAAGTGGGAATTAAAAGTAGCATCTCAATATTTGCTGATGACACTAAGTTGTGTAATTAAATACATACAGGGCTCTATGTTTTTTCTCTTTAGAATGCTTTAGATAAATTGAGTGAGTGGGCAGAAAAGTGGCAGAAAACATTTAATGTAGATAAATGTAAGGTTATGAATTTGGGCTGTAGAAACAAGCATGAAACATATACACTAAACAGAAAATGACTTCCTCATTAGAAAAAAGACTTCACATAAGTGTGCAGAGTAGCTCAGATGCTGCAAGAGCAAATTGTTTACAATCCTGCATAAAAAGAGGTATAGATGCACAGGATGCTAATATAATTTTACCTCTATGTAAATCCTTTGTAAGGCCTCATATAGAATATTGAGTACAGTTTTGGGCACATATTCTTAAAAAAATACATTATTGAACTGGAAAAAGTCCAGCGACGTGCAACAAAACTGATTGGAGGATCTGAGTTATAAAGAGAGACTAGCCAAACTGGGTTTGTTTACAATAGAAAAGAGACTTCTAAGGGGTTATATGATTACCATTTACAAATATATTCGAGGTCAATACAAAGACCTATCTAATGAATTATTTATGCTAAGAGCTGAGCTAAGAACAAGAGGTCATCTATTAAGAATAGAGGAAAGGAGCTTTTGACTAAAACAAAGGCAGGGATTTTATACAGTAAGGGCGGTAAAGCTGTGGAATTCTTTGCCTCGAGATGTTGCGTTTGTAGATTCTATAACTACTTTCATAAAGTAATGAATACCTATCTAGCACAGAACAATATTGACAATTATGACAGTTGGCTTCAAAGCAGATTGGTTGTTGATCCAGGGAACTATCTCACTGCCATTTGGAGCCAGGAACGAATTTTTGTACTCACTTGGGGCTTAATTAGAAATGGCTTCAGTGGGTTTTTGTGCCTTCCTCTGGATCAACAGATGTGATTTGGCATGGGCTAGACTTGATAGATGGATGTCTTTAAGCCTCTCCAACTATGTTACTATATTCATGCAAACCTTGATGCCTGAGCTTACCAGGTACTGCAACTGAGTTATCCCACTAGAGTTTCATACTGTCCCACTAAGACATATATTCAAAACAAGATTGCCATCAAACCCCAGGGAAAAGGGAAGCTCTGTGGTCATCTATATGGGAGTTGTTCAGAACAAATAATAGATGTACTTCCCAGATAGGAATGAAGGTCCTGGCTCCAGCCTTTGGACAGCTACAAGAGAGTGAGAGAAACATCATATCATACCTGGATGACCTCCTGATGCTGGCAAGTTTGAAAGCTCATTCCATTCAGAACACCAGCGAGGCATTGCAATATTAACAGGGAATAGACTGGCTTCCAAGCCAGAAGTAGTCAGCTTATTCCTTCCCAATCCTTAGTATATTTAGGGATGAAGTTGGAACAATATCAAACAAGCGAATGTCACTTCTGAAGAAATTAGTTTTAAGATTCAGAAGTCAGATATCTCCTACTGCTCAGGACTTCGTGACAATTCTGGGGCTTCTGTAATCAGTAACCCAGATAGCTCCCTGGTCCAAACTTCATTTGAGATTCCTACAACAAAACTTAATAAAGCTTTGAAACATAGATTATAGACATCTTTTGCAATAAATTCCTCCAATACCTTCAGTAAGACAGGGACTGAAGTGGTGGATAAAGAGGGAGAACAACCTGAAGGTCAGTCCCTGGGGGAGCCCATATAAGAAGTTATAATGATAGATGTGAGCCTGAAAGGCTGTGGAGGCCTTTGGGAGGAAGAGCTCAGGGAAATCTCAGAAAGATTGTGCCACATAAATTTGTTGGAAATGAGTGTAATGAAGAAATGTCTGTTGCACTTCGGAAGTGTTCTGCATGAGAAATATGTTCATATGAGAACAGGCAACATTGCGACAGTTATGTATTTAAAGAATTTCGGAGATACAATAAGCTGAAGCTTTAAAAGAGAAGTCAGAAGTCTACCAAGCTGGGTGGAAAACAACCTAATGAGAATTTCAGCTTCCCATATCTCAGGTTAGTTCAATGCAGAAGCAGTTTTTTTTTAGCAGAAAGCAGATAAACCAAGGAGAATGGGTCTTAAACCAGTCAATGAAGGCGAAAATGGCAACCTGGAAGACCAGGAAATTATCCAAATCTTAAATGAATTGGATGGAAAAAGACAAGAGATAACACTACCACCAAAAAGAAGCATGAGCCACACAGAACTTATAGACCCATCTAAATTTTACCGCCAGGTATCAAAGGAGCCATTCATTAAAGATCACTCTATGCCACAAATACAAGAGGAATGCATACTCAGATCCATCAGATTCATATTAGTACATCATTATTTCATGTTTCAAAATCAATATTTTCTACAGGTCTGCGGGACAAACATGGAGACGAGGTTTGCCCCTAGTTATGCCAATCTGTTCATGGGCTACTGGGAAGAACATCATATTTACAACCAGTTTAGGGGCAACCTCGTCCTTTACGCTCACTACATTGTTGATCTAATCATTATATGGAAGGGAAGTGAAGAAGAAATACATAGTAACATAGTAACATAGTAATTTAGGTTGAAAAAAGACTTGCGTCCATCTAGTTCAACCCTTTTCCTATTCCTGTTTACCATCGTTGATCCAAAAGAAGGCAAAAAAACACAACAATACAGCAATTTCAATTTCTGCCCCGAATGGGGGGGGGGGGGAGAATTCCCTCCTGATTCCAAATGGCAATCAGATTTCTCCCTGGATCAACAAGCCCTAAGTAAAATATTAATCCTAATACTAACGTACATAGCCCTCTATGTTATGTTCTTTTAAATAAGTATCCAGGCCCTTATTAAAGGCGTCTAATGTATTCGATAGCACCACCTCCTCAGGCAGTGAATTCCATACCTTTATTGTCCTTACAGTAAAGAAAACCTTTCGATGTTGTAGATTAAATCTCCTTTCCTCAAGTCTAAGCGGGTGGCCCCTTGTCCTATGTACTGTTCTGTTAATGAACAGGTCTTTGGAGAGCCCTTTGTATGGGCCCTGAACATATTTATATAGTGTTATCATATCCCCTCTAAGACGCCGTTTCTCTAGTGTATACAAGTTTAACTTTTCTAGCCTTTCCTCATAGCTAAAACTTTCCATTCCCCTTACTAGTTTTGTAGCCCTCCTCTGCACTTTCTCTAGTTCCATAATGTCCTTTTTCAGAAAGGGCGCCCAGAATTGAACAGCATATTCTAGGTGGGGTCTTACCATGGACCTGTAAAGAGGCATAATAATATCTTCCTCCCTTGAGTCAATACCCCTTTTAATACATGCCAATATCTTATTGGCCTTTGCAGCTGCCAGCTGGCACTGCGTGCTACTGCTAAGTCTATTGTCTACCATTACTCCCAAATCCTTTTCATTTGTAGATTTCCCCAGAGCAACACCATTTAAACTATATGTTGCATTTTTATAATTATACCCAAAATGCATAACTTTACACTTGTCTATATTGAATCTCATTTGCCATTTGCCTGCCCAGTTACTCAATTTGTCCAAATCCTCTTGTAATGAAGACACCTCCAGTTCAGACTTTATTACCTTACTTAATTTTGTGTCATTGGCAAACACTGATACATGGCTCCCTATGCCCTCTGGGAGGTCATTAATAAACAAATTAAAAAGAAAAGGACCCAGGACAGATCCCTGAGGTACTCCACTTATCACGTTTATCCAACTGGAGAACTTGGCATTTACTACCACTCTTTGCATTCTATCTTTCAGCCAATTTCTAATCCACACACAAACATTTTCCCCTAGTAACCTCTTGTGTGGAACCGTATCAAATGCCTTGGCAAAGTCTAAATAGATCACATCAACCGCCGCTCCCGCATCTATATTATTACTCACTTTTTCATAAAATGCGATCAAGTTAGTTTGACAAGACCTGTCTTTCACAAAGCCATGTTGACTCCTGCTAATAATATTCCTGTTCCAGCAGAATTCTTGAATATATTCCCTTAGCAACCCTTCAAACAGCTTCCCTACCACAGATGTCAAGCTTACAGGTCTGTAATTTCCTGGCTGTGACTTTGATCCCTTTTTAAATATGGGCACCACATCTGCTTTACGCCAATCCATGGGCACCATACCTGAAATAAAAGAATCCCTGAAAATCAAATATAACGGTCTGGCCAGGGCCTGGCTTAGCTCTTTAAGTACCCGTGGGTGTATACCATCTGGCCCTGGAGCTTTGTCTACCTTAACACCATTCAATTGTTTTAACACTTTTTCTTGTGTTAGCCAGTCCCATGTTTGCTATGACTGTTCTGTAAAAGTAGTTTGCAGATTCTTGTCCATTGGGTCTTCCTTGGTAAAAACAGAAGAAAAGAAATTATTTAACATATCTGCCTTCTCTCTGTCCCCCTTGACCATCTCACCCGTTTCAGATAACAAGGACCCAACATTATCAGAGTTTAATTTTTTGCCATTAATGTATTTTAATAATTTTTTGGGTTGCTCTTGCTCTCCTTAGCAATATGTTTTTCATTCTCTAGTCTAGCTAATTTTTTATAGGTTTTGTTGGCATTTTTGTATTCTGAAAATGCCTCTACTGATCCCTCAGCTTTATAATGTTTAAATGCAGCTTTCTTGTTATTTATTTCATGAATTACTTTACTGGTTAGCCACATAGGTTTTAATTTGCTTCTTCTGTATTTGTTTCCAACAGGGATAAATTTAGATGTGTATTTTTGCAATGTTGCTTTGAAGGCATTCCACTTACCTTCTGTGTTTTTTCCTGAAAATATTTTATCCCAGTCAACGAGACCAAGGGATGAATTAAACCTGCTAAAGTTGGCCTTTTTAAAATTCAGTGTTTTGGTGGAACCCATACCAAATTGCTTTTTTAAATTAATCTCAAACTATGCCATGTTATGGTCACTATTCCCCAAGTGCTCCCTAACAAGGATGTTAGAGATAAGTTCTTCATTGTCAGTTATTACCAGATCCAGACAAGCATCCCCTCTGGTTGAGGTCTGCACTAGTTGAGACAAAAAATTGTCATTCAACAAGTTCAGAAACTTACTACTTTTAGCAGAATTCGCTGTTCCATTTTTCCAGTCTATTTCTGGATAATTAAAATCCCCCATAATTATAGTTCTCCCTATTTGAGAAGCCTTTTCTATTTGCATTAATAGCTGTGATTCTTGAAGGTCACCAATGTTTGGTGGTTTATAGCAAATACCCACTAATATTTTCTGGGCAGTTTTACCCCCAGTGACTATTTCAACCCACAGGGATTCCACATGTTCACTACTGTCATCACATATATTGTCCCGCAAATGAGGCAATAATATTGGTTTGACATACAGACAGACCCCACCACCAATTTCATATCACAACTAAATAATAATGAGTTGGGAATACAGTTCACAGCAAACTACAATAAAGAACATGTAGAATTTCTGGACATGACACTCAGCACAAATACAGATGGAAAAATTTTGCGCATAAACTCATCATAAACAAGTTGATGGAAACCGTTACATGCATATATCCAGTGGCTATCATCCACACTGGCTTCAGAGTGTCCCTGTGAGTCAGTTTTATAGCCTGAGAAGGAATTGTTTGGAGGATACAATATTCAAATAACAGGCAAATTAATTAAAAACAAAATTTCTCGCTAAGGGATATTCGAAAAACAAAATAAATGAAGCCTATGACAGAGTATGAAAAAACACCAAGGGACAAACTTCTGAAAATGCAAACACAAAAGCCAAAAAACACAGAAAATACATTTCATCACAAGATTTAACACAGCTGGATATAAGATAGAAGGGTTAATCCAAAAACATTGGCCCATACTTCCAAAAAGACCGAAAATCATTTATCACTAATCAAAAGATCTTAAAAGCAAACTCACACCAAGTGATCTGAAGAGAGTGGCACAAAAAAAGACCTTAGGAAAACTACTGATGGATGGCAAAAGAATTAGTGGAAACTACAAATGCGTACACAGAATCTGCACTACTTGTCAACATATCCAGCATAAGAAAACCTCCTTTCACAGTAACCAAACAGGTGAAGAATTCAGAATTGAAGCCTTCTTACAATGTACCTCAAGTTACATCATCTACCTGTTGGAGTGCCCATGTGGCCTCCAGTATGTGGAGGGGACCATAAGAAGTGCAAAAGATCATTTTATGGAACACCGTAGAGGCATCAAAAGAGGAAATCAGAAACAGTGTTGCATGCCATTTTGCTTAACATCATAATAAGGATCCAACAGACTTTAAATTCCTTATTATAGACCACATCCCTCCCAAAGCCAGAGGAGGAGAACAAAAAAGGTCTTCTGGATATTTAACTTACAAATGCTCAATCCAACAGGTCTCAATGATGAAATGCACCTCTGCTGCATAATTTGAACTGCAGTGAAGATTAACATCAAATGCTAACATCAAGGAACCATATATCCTCTATAGAAAAAAGAAAAATATCCACTTCTTTCATATTAGCCATCAAGGTCTTTAGGAGTACCATAACATCAACCATGATCTCATTCTACCCAAACCCCATCAATTAATGAATAAATCAATATCTGCATTTCTATGATTATTATAATATCGATATTCTATCTGAATGGGATAGCTGTTTATATCTCATAACACTAGCATAAGAAATGTTCTATATATACAAAAATATTAAATATTTAAACAACATACAACTCCAAAGTGAAATGCAAATAGCATCATATATTGTTCTAGATACATAATGACAGTACAACGGGATGATTGAATAACTCATAAGATCTAAACACGTATGCATACTTTTTTGCAATAGATTATACTAACTGCATAAATAAAAATCTACTAGGATGCTTATGTTGTATATGCAAATATACATCATCTACAAGGAAGTATATGTTTCCTATAAAATCAATACTTGACTTCTCATTAAACTAAATAAATAACCTCTCAATTTGATTCAAGCAACAACATGTATTATATAAAAGTTTTAAACTGTATAGAATAAAATGGAATCATGTGTACCCCAAATATGATGCATATTGGCCAAAATCAACCTCCCACCCCTCAAACACTGATTGGTTAGACTTGTAATAAAGCAGGGAAAGTCGATAGGACCCCATGATACTTCCAGACGAAGGCACAACAATTGCGTTGAAGGAAAACAACATCCGGCACGAGACAACGCCAAGCTGAGAGAGACAACAAATTGATGTCTTGGCAGGAGACAGACTGGACAGAGAATATACAGAGATACCGGGCAGAGAACGTACTAGTCGGAGGAACAACACCAATGGAGCGGAAAGCTGGACAGACTGCAAGTGAACTATTATTTATGTGATATACGGAGACCCATCATGGGTATCAAGTACTGTAAAATCTCAGGTATGTTACGCATCTGTGTATAATATGCAGGTGTATATTATACCCAAGATTTAGTGTAAAACAAGAGTGCCTATGTATAATAAGCACCCTTGTTTTCCCCCTTACTAAAAAATGTTTATGGCTGGCAGATATCTTCCCTCTCTCCCCCGGCGCTACCCGCTTTCAAAATAAGGCTTACTTAGTTCCACTGAAGCCAACAGAAGAGAAAGCAAAATACAAACTTCATCTATGTAAATCTTCCCTGCGATCAGCATTCTTGCATTTGCTGCCAGCTTCCTTCAATGTACTGTCCGGACCTTCCACCTACGGTATTGCCCTGTGAGAACCTTGAGATCCTTACAGGGCATTACTATTGGCTGGAGGCAAAAGGTCCTGAAAGCCCATTGAAGGAAGCGGGTGGCAAATGCAAGCATGATGCCCACAGGGAAGATTTACATAGATGAAGTTTGTATTTCGCCTTCTCTACTATTGACTTCAGTGGAACAAAGTAAGCCTTATTTTATAAGCAGATGGCGCCAGGGGAGGGAGAAAAGATATCTGCCGGCCCTAATTTTTTTTTTAGTTAAAAAAACAAAAAAAAACAAAAAAACCTCTTGTGTATAATACACCCCCCACCACTTCACATAAGGTAAAGTGGGGTAAAATTGTGCATATTATACCCAAGATCTTATGGTAAGCAGCCACTCATACGGGGATCACCTGGAACATTTCCTTACTGCACTTGTATTGTGAATCTAAACTAAGGGGCCACTCTTAAAGTTGTCCCTGGCCTTGACTTCTTATCACACCACTTCTTGGTCATAACAGTGACCTCACTATTACTCCTCAACAATAAGCCCTAATTATGATTAGTAATCTGTGCTGCCATTTATGATGTGAATGTGAAAATGTGGGTTAAAAAACATGACTGCAGATAAGACAAGAGAATCTGCACTCTTCTTGCAGAGGGTCGTAAATACCTTTTGCAATACCTCTGCAAGAAGAGTGTAGATTCTCGTCATGTTTTTTTAACCCAACACACAGCTAAACTTTGAATTGTATGTATCACTGTGAATTCTGTGTCCTTTTACTCAGAAATGCTTTAGACTTGAGAAAGGGAGGTTCTCCTAAAAGCTTGTCAATCCAAAATTCTGTTAGTCCAATAAAAAAGGTATTACAAAATACTTATTTTGTTTGTTATTTTACCTCTGCATCACTGGATTAATACGGCTACAATCCCCACTATATATATATATATATATATATAATCTCTTAAAACTAATTTCTTCAGAATTGGCATCCGCTTGGGAAATGTTTAACCTTGTTTGATATTGTGTCCAACTTCCCTAAATATAAGGTCAAAAAGGCTATTACTATAGGGATAGATTTAGATTTACCTAAATCAGTGTTATTTGTAGTTATTTACATTATGCATTGCGATCTGTTGAAATAGTATGATTTCATGTGTAAGCAAACATTGAATTATTTACAGACATTTAATTACTTTGTGGATATTTAAATTATACATTGTGCCTTGTTTTGTTATAGAAGTTTTTGTGTAAGCTGGGATCAAATCTTAAATAAGAGTATCACACTAAGACACAGGGTTTATACCAGAACTGTGTTATCTTAGCAATATAACATCCCATTAACACTGAACTAAAGAGGTCTCTACCATATTAATAAAGTAACACCCAAAATACATAACCTTCTATAACTGGTGTGGAACTTTAAGATGCATGGTATTGGTGCATTTTTTCTTCATATTTAGGAGTAAAGTTGGACACAATATCAAACAAGGTTAAATATTTCCCAAGCGGATGCCAATTCTGAGGAAATAAGTTTTAAGATTCAGAAATCCGATATCTCCTACTGCTCAGGACTTCATGACAATTCTGGGGTTCTATGATCAGTAACCCCCTGGTCCAAACTTCATTTGAGGTCCCCACAACAAAACTTCATAAAAGTTTGGAACATAGATTATAGCATTCTTTAGCAATAAATTCCTCTGATACCTTTGGATAAAGAGGAAGAACCATCTGAAGGTCAGTCCCTGGTGGAACACATATGAGAAATGATAAGCCTTTGGAAAGCTCAGGGAACATGGACAATCTCAGAAAGATTGTGCTGCATAAATTTGTTGGAGATGAGTGTAATGAATACATGTCTTTTGCACTTTGGAAGTGTTCTGCAGGAGAAATATGTTCATATCAGAGCAGACAATGTTGTGACAGTTATGTATTTAAAGAAGTACAATAAGCCGAAGCTTGAAAAGAGAGGCCAGAAGTCTACTGAGCTGAGTGGAGAACAACCTAATTTCAGCATCCCATATCTCAGGTTAGTTCAATGTAGAAGCAGATTTGTTGAGCAGAAAGTAGATAAACCAAGGAGAATGGGTCTTAAACCAGTCAATCTTCAATCAACTAGTAAAAATGTGGAGACAGCCAGAAATAGATCTCATGACCACACTAGAAAACAGGAAATGTGAGCTATATTAATGCAGATGTAGGGAGACACAAGAGCTGCGACAGCAAATGCTAAAACTGCCATGAACATTTCCCTCCATATCCTCTGTTGATGGAGGTGGCAAAGAAGAGTCAGAAAGAGGATATGTACTCCCATCTGGTCCAAGTGTCTATGCGAGCTACCTTTATAGACTGACCATCTGAAACAGGGTCCATTAACACGCAACTTACAAATATTACGCTCGATAGCGTGGAAACTGAACGGTGCTCTTTGAGATATAGAGGACTTTCAGAGCCAGTGATTATCATTCTTGGAGGTAGGAAACCATCAACATCAAAAGCTTAATGTATGGTATGGGTCACCTTTCTTCCATATTAGCTACAGTGTTTGCAGAGGATGATCTAGTAAGAAGATTTATTAGGTCCATCACAAAAGTGAGACCAATTATGAGATAGTTTCTACGTGGGACCTTAATCTGGTTTTACATCAACTTTAAAGGGATAGTAATACTTCGTTTTAACTTTATTTTATTTTGTAGGCATTAAAAAAACATGAAGAATGATATAAGTCTTATGTCTCAAACCTTTATGGTTTAAGAGATATTCACAAGCAAAGTTTCCCCCTCCCGCCCCTTTTTCCAGTGTAAGCCATCTCTTCTCAGATGTGAACCTGGTTGTACGACTGGACAGATAACAGAAGTGGACAATCTTCTTTGTATGAAAAGAATTAAAGCCCTTCCCCCCTTGACAAGTTTTTCAGCTTTTTCCCTTATCTTAATTGAAGATTGTCCCTCTCTGCAGTCTACCTGGGCACCTCCCTTCTTATCTAGCTGAACGGGGGGGGGGGATACTTTGCTTGTGAATACATCTCAAACCATAAAGGTTTGAGACATAAGACTTATATCATTCTTCATGTTTTTTTAATGCCTACAAAATAAAATAAAGTTAAAACTAAGTATTACTATCCCTTTAAAAATCTAAGGTGTTTTAAATCACTTGAGGACATTCCCATACATAACCTCCCTCTGAACACAGTCCTTCTTAGTGCTGTCACTTCAGCTAGCAGGGGGAATGAAAATGAGGCCTCTCTCTTTCAGACAACCATATTTAATTATTCACCAGGGAGAAACCATCTTTTAGACCAAGGCTGTCCAAGTTCAGTCCTCACTAACAGGCCAGGATTTAAGGATTTCCCTGATTATAAGCACATGTGAGTTAATCAGTGGTTCGTTCATTTTGATTAACTCACCTGAGCTTAAGCATGGAAATCCTTAAATCCAGGCCTTTGCGTGGTCCTTGAGGACTGAACTTGGACAGCCCTGTTTTAGACCTAAAGTTGTCTAACCAGGAAATTACCTTTCTTTTGTCCAAATCATAAACTAGAGAGCAAGAGAGAACAGTTTCATAATTTAGACCTAGTTAGATATATTTCCATATATATCAAGAGTACCAAAGAATTCAGGAACACAGTAATCTGTTTTAAATATTTTCAGGGGACTACTGGCAAATACACTTGTGCAATTCGGTTCATCAACATTCGGATTGCGGATGAATATGACTGATTCTGAGCCATTCGGACATGTCGAAAATCTTAGAGCCATTCGTTTTAAGAACCCGAAATATTTCTGGGCAGAATTTCGGTACAAGATTTGGATATTCGGATTACTTTCCCCCCGCATGCGTGCCACTTTCCCTTCTCTCTAGTCCAGTTAGCTTCTTCATTTCATGATGTCTCCAGTCCAAGCAATTAGCTTCTTTGTTTCATGATGGGGGTTGAACTAATGACATCACAGACACCCAGACAGCTCCTGCATTTCCTGTTAGTGTGCATTGCATTGTTGGAGCTTGGAGAGAGAGACAGTACAGTTGTTGTGTAGGCAGGCAGATAGGCATAGGCAGGCAGCCAGCATAAATGCCAGTTATTGCCACTGCAAGGGAGAGTCACCTTTGCTCCTGTGTAAAAGCTGAAAATCCAATTTAGGAGTGTATTTGAATAATCTGCAAAGTGATACCATCTCAGAGCTGTGTAGGGATTGGGACTGGGGGCCTGCTGTCTAACTGCCACCACAAGGGAGACTCATCAGTGTTTACAAAATTCAAAATCCAGCATAGGAGTGTATTTCAGTAATTTGCAGATTGATACCATTTCAGAGCTGTGTTGGGACTGTCACTAGGGGGGGGGGCTGCTGTCTAACTGCCACCGCAAGAGGGAATCATAATTGTTTCAGTGTCTAAAAATTTCAAAATCCAACTTAGGAGTGTATTTGAGTCTTACAGTTGTGTACGAACTGGGAGGCCTAGCAGATCACTGCCAACGCAAGGGGGAATCATCATCGTTCCAGTGTTAAATTTTAAAATTCAACTTACGAGTGTATGTGAAAAATTTGTAGAGTGATACAGCCAGTCTGACAGTTGTCGTGTGGCCAGGTTGTAAAATTGTCAGATTATTATAGTTCACTACCTACCTATCTGTAATGGATTTGAGTCCTAGTGAACAACCTGATGTTTGTCGCCTTGGTACCAGCTGCAGTGACTCAGCAACCACCAACACCACCACAGTGATGTTGCATTCAAGCAGCAGGTGGGCAAAGAAGAGTACTAGTATCAGTAAGACTCAGCAGCAGAATTCAAAACAAAAAAAATAAAAATAAGAAGGGAACTGCAGGTCGTTCTACCTCTACTAGTAGGGTAGCGAGGTCCAGCAGCCGTCACCTGTGTCTTGTCACCTGTGTCATGATGATTCCTCCGGACCCACATCCACAAAGACTAGTGCCACTGGCAGGTTAGTCACCACCTCCACTACAGCCAGTTGTATAAACCTGGGGGCACCTAGCGTTGGTAACAGTACTGGTCAGACAGTGGTCAGTATCAACATGGGATTTTTATAGCGAACATCCGTGTAAGCAGCCCAAACTGAAATTATTGCATATTTGGATAACATTTTTCCTGCCACCACTGTCACTGCCACTGAGAGCATATCCACTCCAGAAAATGTTATTGAGGGAAATAGTTTTCCATTTCCCGGTAGTCACCAGGCAGAAGAGGGAACTGAGCAGGTTTCCACAAAAGCTGCTGCTGATGATGTTTCCTCCTTACAAAATCTACAAGAGGTAGAAGAAGAATCTGAGGGATCAAAATCTCCTAAGCTTGATTTGTCCCCTGATCTTGATTATTCCAGTGGCCTTGATTATTCCCCTGAGCTTAATTTTTCATCTGCTTCCCATAGTACTCTTCACGTTTCTCCACCTACACTTGTGTCTTCTATTGACAACTCAACACCTGCTTCCCTAGTTCCATTTGAGTCTCCCAGCCAGGTAGTAGCTGCTAGTGTCTCTGCCACCAGTACCACTGTTACTCCACAATCCTTCTCCAGTCCCAGTCCCAACATCACTGCTGCCATCTTTAGATCTACTGGTATCCCTGTAACTGTACGTAGAAAGAAAAAGCAAAGTGAGGTTGCTCCAGCATGTGAAGATGAAGAAAGTGTCACCTCAGTTTCTTCTTCTCCACCACCTTCCAGAGTCACTCCAAAGCGTGGAACCATTTTGTGACAGTTGGTGATGGCTGGATAGCAAAATGTCAGTTGTGTGGCAGGGAAGTCAGCCGTGGGCGGGTGTTGGTTCATCCTGGAGGTGGTCAGATGACAAACACCTGAACAACTATCACAAGTCTGTGCTGACAAGTGCAGAAGGTGGCAGTACTAGTACTGCATATACCAGGGGGATCATGCCACATTTGGTCCCAGTAAGAGCAGCAGACAGTCACAGCCCATCCCAAAAACAATGCAGGCCACACTGTAAGATTTTGGTGGGTTTTATTCCAAGGGGATGTGCAGACAGCAGGCCAGGAAAATCACACACCTCATTGCACAGCTCATAGCCGTTGGGGGTGCTACTTTTAATTTGGTTGATGGGGAGCCCTTCCATCAACTTATGGAGGCTGTCGCACCCCGATATAAAATTCCATCCCGCACCACATTCAGTAGAAATATAGTGCCCTCACTCTACCGGTCATGCGTTGGGCTTTTGAAGGACCTGCTAGGAAAGGCTGCTGGCCAGTCAGTGCACTTTACCACTGACTTATGGAGTGCTACAAGTGGCCAGCATGGCTTCCTGTCGTTGACGGCGCAGTGGTGGCAGCCTAATGTGTTGCAAGACACACCGAGAGAAACAACAAGTCTGAGTGCAGTAGCCAAGCAGGCAGAGTACCTCCTCCATGCTGAGGTAATGGATCAGCAGCACACCTCAGATAACCTTCGCAAAGCACTGCAGAACATGGTGGAGCAGTGGCTAGGGGAGCAGGCAGGCACACAGGTGCAAATGGGTTTGTGGTTACTGATGGTGCAGCTAACATGATCAAGACTCTCTGAGATGGCAGATTTGTCGGTGTGCACTGCTCAGCGCATGTCCTGCATCTAGTAGTGAAGGCGGCTCTCGAGGATGGCAGTAACACTGGAAGGTTCTGGAGTCGTGCCGACAAATTTCTGGCCACTTCCATAGGAGCGTCAAAGATAGCCAGCTCCTCAGGGAGGAACAGGAAAAGGCAGGCCTCCCAGAGTGCCGCCTGAAACAAGATGTTGGGACAAGGTGGAACTCCACCTTAGATATGCTAGAGCGTATCCTGAAGCGGAAAAAGGCCATTCATGCAAAGTCATGTCACCATTTCATTGGCGCTAACAGATCACTGGCCAGGGCTGACTGGGTCTTGATGGAACAGGTAGTGACAGTTCTTATGTCTTTCCGTGCTTTGACGGAACTTTTGAGCAAAGAGAACGCTAACCTGGCAGAAGTCATTCCCCTCTTCACGCACCTCTCCTTAAAATTGGACTATTTCCTTGCCCATAGGGAATGCTTGCCTGGTGCTGATGGTAATATACTTCCTGATGTTGCTGCCCTTCTAAGAAGGCTGAAGAAGTAACTGACTCGGCGCATGGAAGAGCGCATGGACAATTGTCCCGTGTTAATGCTTGCCACAATGTTTGATCCATGAGTCAAAGGCAAGATGGCACTTACCTCCAATTCACTCACTGCCTGGAGGGAATAATTGATAGTGAGGCTGCGTGATAGGTAAAGGAAAAACAGGATGCAGTCACACAAGGCAGGAGAAGATTCCCTAGAGGAGCTGGAGGAGTGTGGTGGACCTATCCATAGCAGTGCCAGTAGCACGTCACCTTCTTCCATTGGAGCAGCTGCTGCTTTTTATGCTGAGGCAATGGACAGATTGTGCTTCGGACAAAACAAACAGCTCCCAATCAGTACAAAAAGTTCTGAGTCTGAGGTTAAGGCTTACTCTCCGGAACCTTCTTTGCCTCCAAGTACAGATCCCTTGACTTTCTGGGATAACAAGAGAGGGGTGTGGCCTACTTTGTCCCTGGTAGCCCAGGAGTTGCTTTCTTGCCCCCCAGCCACTGTCCAGAGTGAGCGGGTATTTTCCTTTACTGGAAATATACTTAGATCCCAGCTCTCTCAACTGGCACCCCAGCTCCTGAAGCAAATTACTTTTTTTAAAAGTCAACCTGCCAAAGCTGGGTTACCCTTCTCTCAGGTTTGATGCAGATTAGAAGAAAAAAGTACCATAGTAACATAATATGCTGAGCGCTCCAGCTTACCCAGCTCTAGGACAGTGCTTGGTTGGTCAGAGGACACCCCCCTGACTTGGTGGGGGGAATTTAAAGTCTACATTGTTGTCCCACTATACAGGTTGTTCAATCTGGCTCTGCGGTATCTATTTATTGAGTCTTGCCTGCTCCAGTGTTCTGCATTCCTGGCTACATCTCCAGTGTTGCTGTCACCCTGAGTCTGCCTCGCACCAGTCATCCTCAGTCCCTGTATCCATCTAATGACTAAGTCCTGCCTGCTCCATTGTTCTGCTTTTTTCTGCCTGTTACATCTCCAGTGTTGCTGTCATCCTGAGTCTGCCTCGCACCAGTCATTCTCAGTTGCTGTATCCATGTAACCCTTTATTAATATAGGTAAACCATAAAATAACAAAGCCGCCTGTGGGTGAATCTTAGGCGCTCCATGCCTGCTCCAGTGTTCTGCATTCCTAGGGGGATCCACTGTATGTTCCAATCTGGATTCTGGGCTTTGTCTAAAAAACACCTCTTCTTATTTTGTCTGCTCTTTTTGTTGGGAATTCTATTAGTCTGTGAAGTACTGGTGTTATCACTGTCTGAGACCTCCATTTCTGATTCGCTCCAGTTATCAATCTTTCCTGACTGGTTCCTGATAGGTCATTTGTACACTTTACCCTCATCAAAATCTTTCTTCTCCCTAATGAACTTTCGATATTTTCTATTTTTTTAGTTCATTCGCTAATTTTTCAATATTATCCTGTAAAGTCTTCTCAGACTGCCTAAATTTTGAATCTTTTCTACTCAGTAGATCTTTTAAATTTAATTCTATTTCAGTATTCGTCTTAGTTAGTAAAGTTTTTTCTGTATCTACAATCAGTTGTAGACGATCAATAGAACAGTTAGTGATAAAGTTGTCCCATTTTTGTAAAAATGCATCATCTGTCAAATGCCCTGCTGGAACCAAATTAACCCTTAGACCCCTAGGAACTATCCTATTCGTGATGTAACTTTCTAAAGTGGCAACATCCCACCATAACCTCGTTTGTAAACGCATCTGTTTGGTAACTTCTATAAAGCTATTCTTGAGATCATCGTTGATCTCTACTATATCAGCAGGAGGAGGTGTATCAAAAAGATTTGTGGCTTCTAATTGCCATTTACTAAAATCCAGTGTACCCGAAAGAAAGACGGTCGTGTTCAATTATTAATCTGGTCAAATTCCTTATGTCCCTTTCCCAGAACGAGGATTAAACCTCTAGAATTCTAAACAAATAATGTAAATAGGAAATAGAACATACGGTATATATCAGATTTCTCAGGTCTCAAACATTCCTATCGTAACCAACGTCCGGGATCTGGTGTTGAGACGATACAGTCTTTGAATTCATCCCGTTTCCACCGAAAAGAGGTACCGTTGGATAGCAATACGAAAGTCATACAAGAAGCCTGGAGCAGGCAGGACTCATAGACATACGACTTTTCTTAGAATACAGTTAGACTACAAAACTGAGGATGACAGCAACACTGGAGATGTAAACAAATAATGTAAATAGGAAATAGAACATACGGTATATATCAGATTTCGCAGGTCTCAATAATTAAATGTCATACCACAAAGAGAATAAACAGAGTTAGAGTACTGGTACACTAGCGTAACCAGTTAACTCTCTCTCTGTCACTAAATGATCCGTTCAAAATCTTATTTTCACTTTTAAACAAATCTATAATGAGTCGCTAAAACTTAACTTTTAATATTAAAACACATAATCCAATAAAAACTTCTCATCAGTTTTTAACCCTTTATTAATATAGGTAAACCATAAAATAACAAAGCCTCCTGTGGGTGAATCATAGACACTGTGAAAAATAGAGATATGGACTATTCAATTAACATAGTAACAAATTCGTAAATAAATCACCGTGGCCGGCACCGCTCCCAACTATTTTCTGTATTTATATTCACAGTGCTATATTTTATCAGCCATAGTGAAACAGGGAGTGAACACTCAAACTGCTCTTTATCTGAATTTATCGAAGTAATGAGAGTTTGTCTACATTAAATGAAACACCATCGATAGGTTAATATGATACAAACAATGTTGCCATTTTACTCTTTTCAACTCCGTATCTCCCACTAGAAGTGTTCCGGGCTCAAGCACAGAAGCAATCTGGCACTATTCTTCAGGGCTAGATTGTATCTTTTCTTAGTAATCACACCTACTGTCATATATTCAATCACGTAATTCAGAATACTCAAACCTTCTTAATAGGAACAGCAAAATGGTGGCTCCCTCAATCTAAACCTCGTGACGATCTACTAGAGCATTCCACAAGCTAGCCCTAAGCTTATCATTGCGACCATATTGCCGAACCTTTAACCATCAATATAACTTCCTAATTATTAACACAGCTGCCAACATGCCCCCAGGTAGGCATATCCAAACGCGTTTCACCGCTATTGCTAGCAGCTTCGTCAGGGGCTTAAGAACCAGCGACCCCATCAGTTGTCATATTTATAGTTACAAGTCCTTAAGTCGGCACATCGTGGGCCGGACTTCAGAAGACGCAATAATTATGTCACTCATGATTGCTCCCTAGACTGGGATTTCACTGGATATATCCATCAAAGAGTAAATCAAAACCAATTACAATTCAGTCTCCTGCCTGTCAGTATATCAGGATGTCATCTCAATAATAAACTCCCAACATACTTAATAGCTGTATAGACTTATTCAAAGATAACACCATCGTAATCTTTAGCTCAATAACGAGAAGCTACAGTTCGTTCAAAAACCCTAACTGGTCAAAATACCCATCGTTAACCCGTTAACAGCCAGACTCTTCTTTATCTTTCTTAAGAATTCTCTATAACTATTGCCTGAGCAAGGAAATATATACATACAAAATGGTGATATCCAGAAGAATACTTTTCACTGTATATTTCAGCGATCTAATCACCAATGCCTATTAGTTAAATTAACCCTTCCCTTTACAATATCTCAACTATACTATATATATATATATATATACTAGCAATGTGGGACGGCGTTGCCCGTCAGGATATATAGGGAATTAATGCACAGACACACACGCAAATGCACACGCATGCACTGAGATGCTTAAAGAGCGACAGTCATACACACAAACATGCAGACACACAGAGTGTGATACAGACATGCAACACACAGTGAGAAACACACAGGCACACACAGAGACACACACACACACACACACACACAGAAGTGAGTCATAAGGGGTTGACTTATGTGTCATTGGAATGAGTTTGTGTTTGTACTTATGCCTCCACTGTGGCATTCATTCATATAGTTGAAATGCATGTGGTAATTGCACATACTATGGTGGAAGGTGGATCGTGCTGGCTCCCGGGATGTGAGTGACTGGCATTCATTCATGTAATTGAAATGCGTGTGGTAACTGCACATACTATGGTGGAAGGTGGATCGTGCTGGCTTCCGGGGTGTGATTACGTGTGAGTGATTGCGTTTGAGTGCGAGATTGAGTGATTGCGTGTGAGTGATTGAGTGAGTGTGTTAGTGAGTGTGTGTGATTGAGTGAGTGTGTTAGTGAGTGTGTGTGATTGAGTAAGAATGTGTGAGTGAGAGTGTGTATGATAGTGAGAGGGTGTGAGTGATTGAGGGTGTGAGTGATTGAGGGTGAGAGTGATTGAGGGTGAGAGTGTGATTGAGGGTGAGAGTGTGATTGAGTGTGTGATTGAGTGTGAGTGTGATTGAGTGTGAGAGTGTGATTGTGATTGAGTGTGACTGCGAGACTGTAAGTGTGAGAGTGTGATTGAGTGTGAGACTGTGATTGAGTGTGAGAGTGAGACTGTGTGAGAGTGTGAGTGTGATTGAGTGAGACTGTGAGAGTGTGATTGAGAGTGAGAGAGTGTGAGTGTGATTGAGAGTGAGAGTGTGTGAGTGTGATTGAGTGAGACTGTGAGAGTGTGATTGAGTGAGACTGTGAGAGTGTGATTGAGTAAGACTGTGTGAGTGTGATTGAGTGTGTGAGTGATTGGGTGTGAGACAGAGAGTGACAGAGACTGTGTGAGACTGAGAGTGTGAGAATGTGAGTGTGAGAGAGACTGTGAGAGTGTGTGAGACTGTGAGAGTGTGAGAGAGAGTGTGAGAGACTGTGAGACTGAGAGTGTGAGAGACAGAGTGTGAGACTGAGAGTGTGAGAGAGTGTGAGACTGAGAGTGTGAGAGAGTGTGAGACTGAGAGTGTGAGAGAGTGTGAGACTGTGAGAGTGTGAGAGAGTGTGAGACTGTGAGAGTGTGAGAGAGTGTGAGACTGTGAGAGAGTGTGAGACTGTGAGACTGTGAGAGAGACTGTGAGAGTGTGAGAGAGACTGTGAGACTGTGAGAGAGTGTGAGACTGTGAGAGAGTGTGAGACTGTGAGAGTGTGAGACAGAGTGTGAGAGAGACTGTGTGTGTGAGACTGTGTGTGTGAGACTGTGTGTGTGAGAGACTGTGAGAGTGTGAGAGCGTGTGAGAGTGTGAGAGCGTGTGAGACTGAGAGAGTGCAAGACTGAGAGAGTGCGAGTGTGTGAGACTGAGAGTGTGAATGAGTGAGACTGAGAGTGTGGATGAGTGAGACAGTGTGAGAGTGAGAGAGAGAGACTGTGAGAGTGTGAAAGCGTGTGAGACTGAGAGTGTGAATGAGTGAGAGACTGTGAGAGTGAGAGAGAGAGACTGTGAGAGTGAGAGAGAGAGACTGTGAGAGTGAGAGTGTGAGACTGAGAGCGTGCGAGACTGAGAGCGTGCGAGACAGAGAGTGCGAGACAGAGAGTGCGAGACAGAGAGTGCGAGTGTGCGAGACTGAGAGAGTGTGTGTGAGAGTGTGTGTGTGTGAGAGAGTGTGTGTGTGAGAGAGACTGTGTGAGAGACTGTGTGTGAGACTGTGTGTGAGACTGCGTGAGAGACTGTGTGTGAGACTGTGTGTGAGAGTGAGACTGTGTGAGTGTGAGACTGTGTGAGTGTGAGACTGTGTGAGTGTGAGACAGAGAGTGCGAGACAGAGAGTGCGAGACTGAGAGTATGTGAGTGTGTGAGAGTGAGAGAGTGAGACTGTGTGAGAGTGTGAGAGTGAGACTGTGTGAGAGTGAGAGATTATGTGAGAGTGAGAGAGAGAGAGACTATGTGAGAGTGAGAGAGAGAGACTATGTGAGAGTGAGAGACTGTGAGAGAGAGACTGTGAGAGTGAGAGAGAGACTGTGAGAGTAAGAGACTGTGAGACTGTGTGAGAGTGAGAGACTATGTGAGAGGGAGAGACTATGTGAGAGTGAGAGACTGTGCAAGACTGAGTGTGAGAATGTGGGTGCGAGACTGTGAGTGCGAGACTGAGTGCGAGACTGAGTGCGAGACTGTGAGTGCGAGACAGTGTGAGAGTGAGACAGACTGTGAGACTGAGAGTGTGAGAGACTGAGAGTGTGAGAGACTGAGAGTGTGTGAGACTGAGAGTGTGTGAGACTGAGAGTGTGTGAGACTGAGAGTGTGTGAGAGTGTGTGAGAGAGTGTGAGACTGTGTGAAAGTGTGAGAATGAGAGAGAGAGACTGTGAAAGTGAGAGAGACTGTGAGAGTGTGAGAGAGAGAGACTGAGAGTAAGAGACTGTGAGACAGTGTGAGTGTGAGACAGTGTGAGTGTGAGACTGTGTTTGAGAGTGAGACTGTGTGTGAGAGTGAGACTGTGTGTGAGAGTGAGACTGTGTGTGAGAGTGTGAGACTGTGTGTGAGTGTGAGACTGTGTGAGTGTGAGACAGTGTGAGACTGTGTGAGTGTGAGACTGTGAGACAGTGTGAGTGTGAGACAGTGTGAGTGTGAGACTGTGTGAGTGTGAGACTGTGTTTGAGAGTGAGACTGTGTGTGAGAGTGTGAGACTGTGTGTGAGAGTGTGAGACTGTGTGTGAGTGTGAGACTGTGTGAGTGTGAGACAGTGTGAGACAGTGTGAGACTGTGTCAGTGTGAGACTGTGTCAGTGTGAGACTGTGAGACAGTGTGAGTGTGAGACTGTGTGGGTGTGAGACTGTGTTTGAGAGTGAGACTATGTGTGAGAGTGAGACTGTGTGTGAGAGTGAGACTGTGTGTGAGAGTGTGAGACTGTGTGTGAGTGTGAGACTGTGTGAGTGTGAGACAGTGTGAGACAGTGTGAGACTGTGTGAGTGTGAGACTGTGTGAGTGTGAGACTGTGAGACAGTGTGAGACTGTGAGACTGTGTGTGAGACTGTGTGTGAGACTGTGTGAGACTGTGTGAGAGTGAGACTGTGTGAGAGTGAGAGACTGTGAGACTGAGTGAGAGAGAGAGACTGTGAGACTGAGAGTGTGAGAGACTGAGACTGTGAGACTGAGAGTGTGAGAGAGTGTGAGACTGAGAGTGTGAGAGAGTGTGAGACTGAGAGTGTGAGAGAGTGTGAGACTGTGAGAGAGTGTGAGACTGTGAGAGAGTGTGAGACTGTGAGAGTGTGAGAGAGACTGTGAGAGTGTGAGAGAGACTGTGAGAGTGTGAGAGAGTGTGAGACTGTGAGAGAGTGTGAGACTGTGAGAGTGTGAGAGAGACTGTGAGAGTGTGAGACAGAGTGTGAGAGAGACTGTGTGTATGAGACTGTGTGTGTGAGACTGTGTGTGTGTGAGACTGTGAGAGTGTGAGAGAGTGTGAGAGCGTGTGAGACTGAGAGAGTGCGAGACTGAGAGAGTGCGAGTGTGTGAGACTGAGAGTGTGAATGAGTGAGACTGAGAGTGTGGATGAGTGAGACAGTGTGAGAGTGAGAGAGAGAGACTGTGAGAGTGTGAGAGCGTGTGAGACTGAGAGTGTGAATGAGTGAGAGACTGTGAGAGTGAGAGAGAGAGACTGTGAGAGTGAGAGAGAGAGACTGTGAGAGTGAGAGTGTGAGACTGAGAGCGTGCGAGACTGAGAGCGTGCGAGACAGAGAGTGCGAGACAGAGAGTGCAAGACAGAGAGTGCGAGTGTGCGAGACTGAGAGAGTGTGTGTGAGAGTGTGTGTGTGTGTGAGAGAGTGTGTGTGTGAGAGAGACTGTGTGAGAGACTGTGTGTGAGACTGTGTGTGAGACTGCGTGAGAGACTGTGTGTGAGACTGTGTGTGAGAGTGAGACTGTGTGAGTGTGAGACTGTGTGAGTGTGAGACTGTGTGAGTGTGAGACAGAGAGTGCGAGACAGAGAGTGCGAGACTGAGAGTATGTGAGTGTGTGAGAGTGAGAGAGTGAGACTGTGTGAGAGTGAGACTGTGTGAGAGTGAGAGATTATGTGAGAGTGAGAGAGAGAGACTATGTGAGAGTGAGAGAGAGAGACTATGTGAGAGTGAGAGACTGTGAGAGTGTGAGAGAGAGACTGTGAGAGTGAGAGAGAGACTGTGAGAGTAAGAGACTGTGAGACTGTGTGAGAGTGAGAGACTATGTGAGAGTGAGAGACTATGTGAGAGTGAGAGACTGTGCAAGACTGTGAGTGCGAGAATGTGAGTGCGAAACTGTGAGTGCGAGACTGAGTGCGAGACTGAGTGCGAGACTGTGAGTGCGAGACAGTGTGAGAGTGAGAGAGACTGTGAGACTGAGAGTGTGAGAGACAGAGTGTGAGAGACTGAGAGTGTGAGAGACTGAGAGTGTGAGAGACTGAGAGTGTGTGAGACTGAGAGTGTGTGAGACAGAGTGTGTGAGACAGAGTGTGTGAGACTGAGAGTGTGTGAGAGTGTGTGAGAGAGTGTGCGACTGTGTGAAAGTGTGAGAATGAGAGAGAGAGACTGTGAGAGTGAGAGAGACTGTGAGAGTGTGTGAGAGAGAGACTGAAAGTAAGAGACTGTGAGACAGTGTGAGTGTGAGACAGTGTGAGTGTGAGACTGTGTTTGAGAGTGAGACTGTGTGTGAGAGTGAGACTGTGTGTGAGAGTGAGACTGTGTGTGAGAGTGTGAGACTGTGTGTGAGTGTGAGACTGTGTGAGTGTGAGACAGTGTGAGACAGTGTGAGACTGTGTGAGTGTGAGACTGTGTGAGTGTGAGACTGTGAGACAGTCTCACACTCACACTGTCTCACACTCACACTGTCTCACAGTCTCACACTCACACAGTCTCACACTCACACAGTCTCACACTCACACTGTCTCACACTCACACTGTGCGAGTGTGAGACTGTGTTTGAGAGTGAGACTGTGTGTGAGAGTCTGAGACTGTGTGTGAGAGTGTAAGACTGTGTGTGAGTGTGAGACTGTGTGAGTGTGAGACAGTGTGAGACTGTGTGAGTGTGAGACTGTGTGAGTGTGAGACTGTGAGACAGTGTGAGACTGTGTGAGTGTGAGACTGTGTTTGAGAGTAAGACTGTGTGTGAGAGTGAGACTGTGTGTGAGAGTGAGACTGTGTGTGAGAGTGTGAGACTGTGTGTGAGAGTGTGAGACTGTGTGTGAGAGTGTGAGACTGTGTGTGAGTGTGAGACTGTGTGAGTGTGAGACAGTGTGAGACAGTGTGAGACTGTGTGAGTGTGAGACTGTGTGAGTGTGAGACTGTGAGACAGTGTGAGACTGTGTGTGAGACTGTGTGAGAGTGAGACTGTGTGAGAGACTGTGAGACTGAGTGAGAGAGAGAGACTGTGAGACTTAGACTGTGTGAGTGTGAGACTGTGTGAGTGTGAGACTGTGTGTGACACTGTGTGTGAGACTGAGAGTGAGAGAGTGTGAGACTGTGAGAGAGTGTGAGACTGTGAGAGAGTGAGAGACTGTGAGAGAGTGAGAGACTGTGAGAGTGTGAGAGAGTGTGAGACTGAGAGAGTGTGAGAGAGTGAGAGAGTGTGAGAGTGTGAGACTGTGTGAGAGTGTGAGACTGTGTGTGAGAGTGTGAGACTGTGTGAGAGTGTGAGACTGTGTGAGAGTGTGAGACTGTGAGTGAGAGTGTGAGACTGAGAGTGTGAGAGAGACTGTGAGACTATGTGTGAGACTGTGTGTGAGAGAGAGACTGTGAGAGTGTGACTGTGTGAGAGTGTGAGACTGTGTGAGAGTGTGAGACTGTGTGAGAGTGACACTGTGTGTGAGACTGTGAGAGAGTGTGAGAGTGAGAGACTGTGAGTGAGAGAGTGTGAGACTGTGTGTGGGTGTGAGACTGTGTGTGTGTGTGAGACTGCATGTGTGAGAGAGTGTGAGAGAGTGTGAGAGACTGTTTCAGTGTGAGGGACTGTGTGAGACTGAGAGAGACTGTGAGAGACACTGAGAGTGTGAAACTGTGTGAGACTGTGACTGTGTGAGAGACTGTGTGAGACAGTGTGTGAGAGTGTGAGAGAGTGTGAGAGAGTGTAAGAGACTGTGAGAGTGTTAGGGACTGTGTGAGACTGTGAGAGAGACTGTTTGAGACTGTGAGAGAGACTGTGTGAGACTGCGAGAGAGACTGTGAGAGTGTGAGACTGAGACTGTGTGAGACTGCGAAAGTGTGAGACTGTGACTGTGTGAGAGGACTGTGTGAGACGGTGTGTGAGAGAGTGTGAGAGTGTAAGAGACTGTGAGAGTGTGAGGGACTGTGAGAGTGTGAGACTGTGTGAGACTGCGAGAGAGACTGTGTGAGACTGCGAGAGAGACTGTGTGAGATTGTGAGAGTGTGAGACTGTGTGATACTGTGTAAAAGTGTGAGACTGTGTGACTGTGTGAGACTGCGAGAGAGACTGTGTGAGACTGCGAGAGAGGACTGTGAGAGACTGTGAGAGTGTGAGACTGAGAGTGTGTGAGGGACTGTGAGAGTGTGAGGGACTGTGAGAGTGTGAGGGACTGTGAGACTGCGAGAGAGACTGTGTGAGACTGCGAGAGAGACTGTGAGAGACTGAGAGTGTGAGACTGAGTGTGTGAGACTGAGAGTGTGTGAGACTGAGAGTGTGAGACTGAGAGTGTGTGAGACTGCGAGAGAGTCTGTGTGAGACTGTGAGAGTGTGAGACTGTGAAAGTGTGAGACTGTGTGAGACTGCGAGAGAGTCTGTGTGAGACTGTGAGAGTGTGAGACTGAGAGTGTGAGACTGTGAAAGTGTGAGACTGTGTGAGACTGTGAGAGAGACTGTGTGAGACTGCGAGAGAGACTGTGTGAGACTGCGAGAGAGACTGTGAGAGACTGAGAGTGTGTGAGACAGAGTGTGTGAGACAGAGAGTGAGGGACTGTGAGAGTGAGGGACTGTGAGAGTGAGGGACTGTGAGAGTATGAGGGACTGTGAGAGACTGCTAGAGAGACTGTGTGAGACTGCGAGAGAGACTGTGAGAGTGTGAGACTGAGAGTGTGTGTGACTGAGAGTGTGTGGGAC